>JAOXXN010000082.1:24475188-24500172 GCA_026770055.1 Myrmophylax atrothorax | reverse complement strand
CTGAAGTGTTTACACAACACAGCAAGATTAATAGAGGGATGGAAATGTATTTATGAGACCTACATCTACAGCTGGGGGGGGGGCGGAAAGAAAGAACAATTTTCAGAGACCAAATCCTTCCTCAAGTCCTTTAGGATCTTGTGAGTATGCTCAAAATCTTATCTGCCCCTTTTCTTATTCTGTTAATTCCAATCTTATTAAAAGTAGTGCCACTCCCTGTAACCATTGGCTCACATCCTTAGGCCACCAGGGCTGTAACAGCAGTAGTGCCAGCAGTCCTCATGTCACACATTCTGAAGAGTTTCGTCACTGTTATTGTCCCTCTCCTGATACCCAGGGGTGAAAATATGGTCCTTACATGGGTCTGCACCAGTGCATGGGGAGTGTCATGCATTGGGAGTGTCATGCATCCCTCCAGCAGCCAGGCTAGTCCAACCTGGGTCTCCAGCCATCCAGCAGAACCACTGAGCTAATGCACCTGAGAGAGTTTGCACACAACCTTTGGGTAACTGGGAACACCTACTTTAACAGTAATAATTAGCTCCCTAGGCAGCCTCAGGTCTGCCCACAAGAAGGTTGCTTTCTGCAGAAACCACTGTCTCAGAGAAAAGCTGATTCCCAGAGAATGTGTTGCCCTATTCATACCCTTGGGAGTTCTCAGACCACAACAAGTAAGTGACACTATACTGGGACTTTTTTGGTCCAGACTCTCCTCACTCCCTGCAGTAAGTGATGATATTTGCTCATGCTTTCTTGCATTTTTCAGTGGAAAATTTTCATCTGTTGGCAAGAAAAGATACACCAATCATTCCCAATCTTCTCTTTCATCTTTAAAGAACTAAGTAGTGTTGATGTTATTTGTTTACTTACAGAAAAACAAAAAAGTTTTCTCCAAACAATGCTTTGTCTCTCAAAATAGAATTTCTTGAAAATAATCTCTATTTTTATTAAAGCCTATGGCATTTTGACTCTTTAGAGCAACCTGAGCAACTCCATTAGAAACCTTGATACAAGGCTTGCCTCCCCAGATTTCCCTCTGTGGTTTATTTTTTACCATGTAAATTCTCCAAAGTATCAATACTCTAGAGTCATACATAAACCAAGACTATTCCTGATCCCTGTGTCTTATAATGTAGGCTTTGCACCTGAGAATACTGTAGCAGTTCTGGTAATTGTAAGGAAATCCGATCTTTTAGGCAGTTGCAGGTTATGCCTGCACATAAGTTTAGGAAGTGACACTTTCTCAGTAGCAAGAACTCAAAATTTTCTCACAAATAAATTACCTGTTTTGCAAATTTTATGAATTTTAAGTATTAAAAGGAAGGCAGGATTTTCTCTTAGTGTAGCAATTTACGCAGTATTATCCAATCCAATCTTAGTGATGTGCTAGGCATCCTTAAATAACTATTGATCAATCAAATAGAAAGTCAATCAATAAATTCTGAGTGAACACCTACTGTTTTATTCATGAGGATTCTTCCTACTCTCTCTTAGTAGCTATTTCTTTCTTCCTTCCATATTACCTTTTACATCTTTCCTCATGGGCTATGTTATTTGTCTCTTTTGCCTGGTAACCAGCCCCAGTCTTTTTAAACGCTCTTCATTGACAAGATATTTTCAAGCATAGGATCATTATTTTCTTTCTTTGTACTGTAATTCTGCAAGATCCTTTCAGAAGTGCTACACAACAGGAATCATTGATTTATAAAGGTATTATAACATTTTCTGTATTCTTCTTTCCCTTATCCATTATGCACAGTAGTATCACATTTGCTTTGAGTGCACAGTTACACAGGTTAATGCTTCCCAGGAATCTCACACTACAGGCCTGTTCATCAACTTGATTAAAATGGATATTCATGAGTAAATAACTGTACACAGATAATCTAAGACATTGATATCAATAGCTGGGATTTATCTTCCCTAATTTTAGCTGTCAAAAATTTAGGGGTCTTCTCTAAGCTATACTTAGGTTCCTTCCAATATTAATGAGAAAGACATATTCAAAAAGAGACCTATCTCATCTTGAAATAGGTGAAATAGGAGAAGATAAATTGCCCCTGAAGGTTTTGATCTCTCCACTCACTTTGACTATGGATTTAGACTAAAAATCTGCTGGTTTAATGACAAAATTTAAAAGAAACAAGTTCCTTTCTCCCCTCCAAGACATTAGTTCTGATTTTTTCCAGCACAGAAAGATCAGAACTCATGCACCAATCCTTTATGCAGCTATTAAACCTCTCTAGGTTCTTAACATTTAATTTGATATTTATTTATTCATCTCTGCCTAATATTTGAAATTCTAAAGACCTGGCTCCCATACTTCTGTCCAAGATTATCCAGATTGAACAATATGCATGAGACACTGCATACAGAGTCACTCTGACACATCCCATAATAGGCAGCTACATCACACAGCTTGTGAGACTAATACATCCAGGACATATCAGCACTGCTACATATGTACCGAACAAACACTCTGCACAGCCCATTGACTCCACGCTGGACACGGTGGATTTAACACACCTCCAGCTCAGAGAGGTGTGTGCCATGAATCTGAAGTGTCTTCGTGTTACTCAAGTACCACATGGACTCAATCCATGCCCAGTTTCTGCAGCCACTTACAACAGGCTGCTGGACAGCCAGAAACCCTGCCCATGGATACCAAAAAGTAGGAAAGGGGTAGACAACCTGTGAATAGAGAATCTCCTGCTCAAAGCAGCAGAAACATTATGTGTGCATATTTAACAGTTTTTAAAAGTGTGGGGATGTGATTTTCAATTCAAACACCCATTAGGCTATAATAAAACATTGCTAAGAATAGTCAAGGCACTAGAATATTACATATATATGTATACACACACATGCACAATTTTTTTTAACTTGAAGTATTTAGCAACTATTAGCTTGAGTTACACACTGCTAATTTGAGGCAGAGGAGCACACACATACAAAGCCATGTCCTCACTGTGAGATCAAGATTCTAAACAGAGCAGCCTTGTTTTAATACAGGTGAGAGTTGAAGAATGAAAAATGTCTATAAGGCATCACTGTAGCCTTAAAGAACTGGATGTTCCATGACACTCTCAGCCACAAACCACCAGATTAAGAGAGTAACTCTAAAATACTTCTTGGAGAGTAGAGCATTTATCGATTGGAAAGCCGTTGCCTCTAGTCAAATCATGACTTACTGAGTTGAAAAACCACATTCACAGTGTTTTCTAGCAGCGAGTCTCCCCCATGATGGCAAAGCAAGCAGTAGCAGGCTGGGTTTCATGGGGGATTGAGGGCAACTGTGGGTCCCATTACAGTAGGCCATCTCCAGAGCAGCAGACTCCCTTACTCACAGAGGTCTGCCAGTGTTTCTCAGGTGTATGCAGCTTTCATATTGCAGTCCTCCTAGGCCATAAGGATCCATTCCTCCACCTAACCCCAGCATAGAATTATCACCCTTCCTATTTACACTCTCATTTACAAGAAAATCTCACAATAAACAGAATAAAACTTTCATAATTTGGATACAGTCAAGAAATTGTTCCCCCAAGGAAGTAAAATAGGAGCTTAATGTAACCCAGTCTTGCTCAAAAAGGGAAGCGTATGTCTTTTTGTACCACCTGAATCAAAGCTCCACCTCATCTCATTTCTTTCCCCCTGCTTCAGCTTTGGTGACAAGCAGTTAAGAACACCCTGTCTGTAATCCCTGTGTCTCCTGAGCTTTCTACAATCTGGAATCACTGCAGCCTGGCTCCCAGTTTTCACCCAAATGGTACATCTTTAGGAAGTGTTCTTCCATACTGTACTACTCATTCTCAGCCTTCCACAGATATGAAACAGGGAGAGATGGCACTGTTCCATCCAGCCCCTGTACTCTCAAAAAATTTCAAAACCAAGTAGGTTCTTGTCCAATTTCTCTCACTTTCTCTTCATCTCCAAAATCATCACCAACTAGCTGACAAAATTACAGCTATGTTTCACTTTGAAGTTGCCCCATAACATCTTTTTTTTTAAATCTTTCTGTTTTTACCTCCTACTGCAAATTGTTGTTCACGCCATTAGCATTATTTGACTGTCATATCAGCATAAACCTTTCCAGTTGTTAAAATAATCACTCACACCTTTCCTTTGTTCTCCTCTGTTCTCTACAATTCATCAATAGTTTCTTTGTATTTTACAAGTAGCCACAACAATAGCAACTTAGAGCTTCTGTGAAATCCACAGACCCTTGATGAACAAATTTTAAAAATACATTAGATTCACCATAACACAAGTGATGAGCAGAGAGATCACATGTTTTGTCCCAGAATGCACAGCCAATCTATAGCAGGCAGGAATAGCCTCCCAGCTTTACGACTTGTGGTCCCATGTGCTTGTCCTAAGAATATGCTTCCTCTCTTGCACAGAAAAAATACCTTGTGCAGGTAGAATTCATGTCACATTTGGATCAAGTCAACGTACCTGGATGAAGATATATTCATCTTGAACAACAAGGGAGCTGACATCAATGGAGCGTGAAAACGGCCCACTCCTTTTGGTCTCTGAGCACTCTTGGATCCGACAGGTCAAATAGTGGGTGCCTGTAATGTAATGGATTGTAATGTACACATGAGAAATGCCCAGGTAGGAGCCAGTTGTCTGACAACATCAGCTGCCACTCAAAAAAGGTCTCTGAAGAGAAGTCTTAACCTTAGCTCCAACTATGTAGATGTTATTTCATGATCTGTCTCCAGCCTTTTACACTGTAAATGCTCTCTGAAGTCAGGAATTCATCACACTTGAACATTCACCATTCTCTTCCCCATTTTGAAGTTCAAACCATAAATGGAGGATACCAATCATAAATGCATCAGAAAGCTGTTACTGAGATTACATGGAGTAGAAGAAGATTTCGGAAGCCATTCAGGTAGCATTTACCAATTTCAATACTCGTGGGGAATTATATCACTGCCCTCCCTCTGAAATACTCTTGCCTTTGATGACTGGTTTTAACTGTGCTAGTAACACACAAAAAGAAAAAAAGGTTCAAACCAAAACTATTAAGTTTAGCTTATTTCGCTGTGAAAATAACAAACATCTCCTTAAATTAAATCTTTATAGTCAATATAGCCTAGGTATGAAAATGCCCTGGACGTGACATAGCATGACCAGCTGAAGAGTCCCGACAGTAGTTGCAAGAACTGTCAAGTGCTTCTGTCTAGAGAGAATATGAGAATAGCATCATAGTAATGGGATTTTGTCAGGCCTTGGCATTGCTTGAGAAGAGGAACAGGGCTGAGAGAAGAGCATGAAGACAACAGAAGGCAAAGGCAGACATACAGAAAGTTGCTCAGTTGATGAAGAGATGTGCTCATCTCCAGCAAGTTGGCAGGGGTTATATGGGATTAAGCATTATTTCACTCAGGCTAAGAAAGGACCTCATGAAACAGAACAATGAAGGCACTATGTCTCTGGGTGTATGCAGTATAAATAAGCCCTCTCTACTTTTCAACTGCTCTTCTGAAAACTGCAAATTAGGGAGAAAATGAAAATACTACTAAGATGACAGCTGCCGTGATAAAAGGGTCACATCTTTCACACTGCGGCACTTCTGCAGGTTTTATGGATTCAAGTGCTTGTTTGCCTTTCTTCAATAGGTGAGCACAGGCCACCAATGAAGAAAACAGCAAGCATATAAAAGCAGGGGTGAGCCTGGTGAGGTGATTTTAGTTCACAACAGAACGTTTTAACACAGATCTTGTAAAATTGATCCCAATATGATAAAAGAGAAGTTTAAAAGGACAGTAACTTGCTTAGCAAAGCTGCTTACAGGATTCTCCTTCCCCCAAAAACCTGCTATTGTCCTTCATCTGTGTCCTTCCTGTGACAACAAAATGTGGTTCAGTGGAAAGCTCTGGGAGGCATGACCAAAATCCTGACACTCAGCTAACTGCCTTCCCAGCTTCACAGACTGTACTTTTCTCTTTCATAGCCTTGTCTCATCAACACTCAGGAATACAAAAAGAATGCAAGTCAGAGGCACTAATAATAATAATACTTTTTTAAAATATATTGTCTAGAACAGTCACAAACTGCAACCAAGCTTTAATCTAATAAAGGTTCATGCCCAGCTGCTCAGTGGCTGAAGGCCAATGTTTAAAGGCCGCAGACCTTGGTTCTGGGTTGAGGCACTGAGGATTCCAGGTTAATAAGAGCTACATGGCTGATTCAGAGTAGTCGCATAGGTCTGGTGCAGTAATGAAATTGTGGTTCCACTGAGGATGCTACAACAGCATAAAATGTTGCTGGTGCCAGCTCAGAGTACCTGGAGATAATTAAAGCGTATGGTGAAAAGTATCTGACCTAGAGACAGTGCCAAATAACCAAAATATCAGAGTTGTGTTTCCTCCCAGCACAAAATACCAGCAGCAGTAGAGGTCAGACTTTCAGATGGCATAAATTAAGCTTCTTCATCGACTGAATATATCTACACACGTGGTCTAAAGCTGGTATTTAGCTACTCAACATGGAATGTAAGACAACTTTGCGGTGGATAAAAGCAACTTCTCAGAAAACAAGAGGGTCTTATATGTTGCCATGCTACCCAAAGAGATCATCAGACGTAACTTGTTCTTTGAGGTAGCTCTAAAATTAGGCAGAACAAGGAGAGGTCAGAAGATGTATTTTTAGAAGCTCATTCCCTCCAGTATGTTCTCCCACAGAGTCGCCTGGATATTCTTATCCTTCCAAAAAGGGGATAATTTGCTGCTGCTGAGTGACAGAATGGGAAGAGGAAGAAAAACCTGTCACAAATAAATGCAGATAAATCACAAGTGTTGACATGACAATGAGCTTCCTGCCTGTTGGGAAGTGTGTCATTTTGAGTGTGTTACACCAGCAATCAACTAAACTCTAAGAATGACACCTGATTAATAATCACAAGAAGATGGTGGTAGAGAAGGGTGGTAGCACACTACCCATTTTCAATTTAGTCTCTTGCTTTATTTATTTTCATATATTTTACAAGACAAGGTCTATGAAAAAAACCACCAAATCCACAGACAAAAAATTATCTTCAAACCTATCTGCTTTAGGTTGCCAAAAAAGTTCAAGTCTTGCTTTTTTCCCAGCTGCCCCCCAAAAAATGAAAAATAATTCCCTTTAAAATGTTAAAAAAATCAGGTAAAAAAATACGACAGCAACCAGTTCAGTTGCCATTTGTGTGCAACTCAAAGTGCAGAACAATCCCAAGTCCCTGCTCAAGCTTCTTGAAGGGTATGATCCTTTCATAACCTATGGTCCCATTCACAGAGCACATCTTCCCCCATACAGAAAGTACAGGGCCCCTCAATAAAAACCTCAATTAAGAGAGAAGGGGTCATCCTAACTTCTGAGCTGTTAGCTCGCTCTTCTCTGAAAGGAGTTAATTTTTCAGCCCTGTTTTTGCACAGCCACAAGGAAAAAGGACATTCACCCAGAGGGGCAGGTGGCATGAACCCAAGCCATGGCTCTAGAGCCTTTGCTTACCTTGCACTGGGAGGTGTATGTCTTAAGGAAGGCTTCTGTCTGGGATTATTTCCAATATACATATTGTCCCATCCAACATCAAAATTAAAGGATTTGGATTGCTTAGGTGTTGTTTGTGGGGTTTTTTTAGTGGATTGGAGGGTTTTGTTTCTTTTGGGATTTTATTATGTTACACTGCAAAAGGAATTGAGAAGAGTTCCCTACTTTCCAGAGAGCATCAAAAACTTCTCATGCTTATAACCCAACATTCAGCTACTTTCTCAGCTCATCTGTGATTGAGGCAATATGGACATCAAGAAGCCTGGAGCATTTGCTGCAGCTCAAATCCCAGCATCTACACCACCACACAAACCCTTCCCACCTCCTTTAGGATTAGGGAATGGCTTTCGCAGATGTGCAGCCATTTTCCAGTTGAGGAGCCTGAACCACCTCCTCATTGCTATTTAACATAGTCTCCCATCTTGAGAATTCGGAGCATATTTTTACCCTTTTAGAAGTGATAAAACTGAAACAATTTCTTGAAATTTGAAGTGATAAACTGGTGAGATAAGCCAAGCTACTAAGTCTCCTCTTTGCCTGCCAGCCATGCCAGCTTTGGCAGGAAGCACAAGAGGCTCTCTCTGCTGGGAACCACCGAAATATGTGGGTCCCTGAAAGGAGACAGTGAAGCAGTCAAAGCTGTTACTGTGCTGAAGGCTGCAAAGAGCAGACCTGTTTGCAGGTAACAGTGACTTACAGACATGGGAGACCAAGTCCTGCTGCTTCCTGGTAGTGTTAATAAGACAGCTGAAAGCAGGGATGGCTGGTCAGCATGGCTAAGAGGGAGAAGGGCAGCTGATAGAAACAAGCAGGCTGGCTCAGGTCTTGGTGCGAGGCAATACTTAAAATCAGAAACTGGCCATGAAGGTTTCCATGAGAGGCAGAAAAAACTCACTGGCTGGCCTCAACAATTATTCCCACAAAAGATAAGAGTATCTAGAAATGTAGACAGGACTGTAAATTACTCTCCAGGAATTAGTTACCCTATTTTATCTTTCTAGTTAGCTTTTATCCCCCTTTCTTTCCTTTAATTCAAATGCTGTTTATTGCACCCTATCTGTAAGGGGAGAGATTAGCTCACTGAACACCAGAAAGTTTAATATATCCTTCCCAGGAATGCTGGTGGGTGCTTGTGCCAGTGTATTCATATTTGCTCCCTTGCATCCAACCCTGTCCTTGCTGCTGCCTATTACAGCCAGGCAGAAGGTACAATGCCCAAGGCTCCTACATGTTTTTATAATTTAAAAATGCAAGCCTCGATTATTATTCTGCTACAATAGCTCTGCCAAGATGTCAAAAAAATGTGAAAAACTTCATCTGCTACAAAAGGCAGGAACAGCTTGAGATAAGATATGCACTGGAATTGTCACTATCTTGCAAATATTTAAGGACATTAGACACTGGGGAAGATGGTTTTTTTCAGAGACACCACCATTCCTAATGATCAGACAGACAAAACCATGAGGCAAGGCATCTTGAAGGACAGACATCAAGAGACTTTCACCTCCCAGCTCCATGAGTTTACTGATAGCCCTCACTGATTTCTGGATGAACAAGACTCTAGCATGCCCCACCACCTGTTCCCAGCTCCAGAACATATTTTAGTCTCCAGTGTATGAATTGGTATTAGAGAAGTTCTTTGCTATTAGGTAGGTTCTTGACTCCTACTACTGCTCAAAGAAAAAAATAATAATAATTAAAAAATTATCAAGTTCAGCAGTCTAATCCTAAACACCACTTCCCTTCCTCCCCACCACTTTTTCTCTTCACCTTTTTTTTTTTTTTTTAACGAAAAGCATAGGGGAAAAGAGAAGAGGAAAGAAAAATGTTCCATCTAGAAAAATTTTGTGTTTCTCAAGTAGTCAATGACACTGAAGCCATGGATTCTTCTCCCTAAACTTAACTGAGCAATGGGAATACTTAAATCCATGTATGTTAATGCACCAAATGAGGGACTGAACCACCAGGCTGACTTAAGAGGCATTAAGGAAGCCTATCCTGTCTTCTCTGCACTACTGAGGAAAACTTTCATCAGAAACTTTCTGATGTAGAGGAAATAACTACAGGGGCCCATTTTCCACCAGGTGGAAGTGCCTCAGCCATTTCACTGAGCACATGAAGGTCCAATTTGGTTACAGAGCAAACTGGGAGGGAAGTTCAGCCTCCCACTCCTAAGCACACAGGAGCTGTACCATTTCACACCAGCTGAGGCTATAGCTGTGAGGCAGCTGCTGCTTTGTAACACAAACTGCTATCGTTTTAAGCCTTAAAAACTCTAATTGGAGCAATACAGTTCTTTTGTGCTGTGCTTGGCTGGGAGAGGAGTCATTTCGGTGCTGTCTCCCAGTGGTACATGCCAGCAGAGCCAGCTCAGCCCGCTGTGTCTCCCCTGTGCCCGCTGGGAAGATGCCTTGCAATGGGTCTCCTTTGCTGACACTGCTGATTATGTCTGACTTTCAGTGAAACTCTCAACACCATTAACTGCCAGCTTCAAAATGCTGAATTTATACAATAAAACAAAAAGAAAGAGCAAACCCCTGAGCAAACAAGACCTGAAGGAAGAGAGCTGCCTCCAAACTGGGGATACATCTTTAAACAAAGCATTTACATCCTTGAGACATCCAATATTTGAATAGCTGTGTGAGAAAGTTTAAACTTAGTTTGAAAACAGACTCGATCTGCAGGTTTTTTGCTTAGTTTGCTTGGGTTTTTTTCTACTTGCTTTTGACCACTTCTCCCAGCATCCCTACAACAGCACACACAGCAGTAAAGGCACTGAAGATGCCTCCCTACCTTGTCCACCCACCTGCCGGCCTGTTTTGCTTTTTCCACATATTCAACAAACAGATGTCAACCCTGAGCTTTTATTGCCTGGTTATTTATTCAGCTGCCATCATTAAATAGCAATGGGAGTCCAATGAGTGATTTTAGAACATCCACAACCTCAGAGAAGCCACCTTGATAGACAGGAGCTTGTTCACACAGCATCTGGCCCATGCAGCACTTGACTACAACAGAGAATATTTTGCAACCAACAAAAATAAGGCATTTTCTTCCTAGAAATCCTCTAAAACCTCAGTCCTATGCTGCTTTTTTACACTGTCCCTGTAGTGAAAAGGGCCATTTGTCCCATTGCTCCCATGTACTCCCACTGCAGTAAAGTGCCACACCAGGAGCAGATGCATTGCTATACTGTGGTTCCTGGGAGAAATATCTAAAACACTTTGGACAGGGTAAGTCAACTTACTTCCAATACTGTTTTAGCTGGAGTCTAACTACATAGGAATCTGTTCTACTACAAATGGGACTAGATTCCTCTCAGTGAAGAGTTAGGAAATTTTTTTTCTATTTCCTGCTTCAGATCAAGGCATATTCAGATCATGGCCTGTAATGTTTTGGTGCGGAACACCTATTTGTACTTTATAAGCAAAACTAAAAATTACTTTCAATACAAGGCAAAGGGACACAGGGACATTCTGACCAGAGGATAAGTCTGACTGCAGGCAATTTCCCAAATTCCCAGCTGTTTTGAATATTTCTGGAAATGCATGAAGGCTGCAGGGCACGGTGCTGGTATCCCAGCTCTATATGACTCATGTAAAGTACATGATACTGAAACAGCTACAATGGGAACAGAATAGGTGGCTCCTTAGCCCAACAGACTGTGCTTCTGCCTACTCTCTCCAAGGACACAAGCCCTGCAGCTGGTGACTTCCCCCAAAAGGGCTAAGGATAAGAGTATGTCTCACATCAAACCCCCATGACCCACATCTTTCCTACCAATTAAAATGGAAATAGGGAGGTAAAACAAGTCAAGTGAATTTTCGTAACCACTCCATTCCTGGTTCAAAGCCCACTTTTCTAGCATTGGCTGCAGGCACTCACGTCCATCAGCTGTGCGGGCTTCCATGTGCACAAGGTCAGGCTCTTTATCCAAACCAGTCACTGACCTAGGAGGAGAGAGAAAAAAACCAGCCAGTTAGCTAAAATGATAAAATCAGACAGAGAGATGGTGAGGGAAAGCAAAACCAGTCCAAATCTATCTTGTGAAACCTGGTATGTGAGTGTCAACCATCCACCACAGAATCACAGAATATTCTGAGTTGGAAGGGACCCTCAAGGGTTATAAAGTCCAACTCTTAAGTGAATGGCCCATACAGGGAATGAATCCACAACCTTGGTTTTAATTAGCACCATGCTCTAAACAACTGAGCTAATCTCAGGATTACTACTAACTTGTCTTCTTTATGTTTCTAGTCAGACCACTCTCAGGGGCCTTATACCAACTTTCGCTGGCTGAGGTGAGTGATCCTGCCTGTCCCTTCTCTAGAAAATCAAGACTACTATGATCACTCTTGTGGTGACAGAGAGAGCTGGTTCCAAGACACAGTGAAGTCAGATGAGGGCACAGCAGCCTCATGCTTAGAGAAAGTAAATAAAAAGGAGGTTTTATTTAGCTGGAAAGTGACATGAAAGACTACGTGTTCTGATTTGCCCCTGGTTTGCTGGGCAATCTTGCTGTTGTTCACCTCAGTTTCCCCATCTTCAAAAGAAAATCAGTAATACACATATGGTGAATTTCTGATTTTAAAAAGGTGAGAAAGTATTCATTATTCACCACATGATTCCATGCCACAGTCCTTGATAATCATGCAACAAGGCACAAGGAATTTCTTTGATCTCACTAGCTGAAACTGAAGGACCTCAAGTCAAATCCTCCTGTGCATTGTTATTTACTCCCTAAAAATGTTTTCCCAAGCACATTAAAAAGATACTTTTCCTCCTGGCAGAGGGAAAGTCAAGCCCAGAACAGAAATGTTATTATTAGTGTCCTGGCTGATAAGAATCACTGGGAGATGAACATTTAGTCCCAGCAATGGCTGGCAGGGGAAAAAAAAAATCCATAGATGTCCACGTGATTTATGGAGCTGCTTCTCCTGAGTTAACCAAAGGGTTAGATTAAAAAGGGACAACGACAAAAATCAGTTTCTAATTTGGTGGGAGTTGAATTTGATACAGTAGATTGTAAATAATAGATTCCCTCCGAGCCAGCCAACATTCAGAATTCCCTAATGCTCTGAAAACATTTTTTATCACAATCTTTTGCTTCTTTCATCCTTGGGGCATCAACAGCAGAAACACTGGGAAAAGAAAAAAATAAAAAACAAAAAGAGAGTAAAGAAGAGCAAACAAAACACAGATGTTCTGATACAATTCTGTGATTCTCACAGAAAAACACAGCAAGTGAAATAATGACAAACATACAAATGTGCTGGAGTTCAGCTAAGATCAGCCAGTGCTGAAAATGTCAAAACAATTGCATTATGACCCACTGTGTAGGTAACTGAAACTGGCACCACTTGTTAACAAGAGCACAGCATCGATAGTGTGTCCATTCACAATACACTGAATTGCAGCCAAAAAATACCAACACAACAAAACAAAGCAGTACAGGCAGAGCTTTCATCATTTCACTCCCAGTGAGAAATAGTCTGCTCCTTAATCTCTACCATCAGTTTCAGGGTGATCCCACAATGAAGAAAGTGATGTTTGTTACCACTAAGGATGCCAGAACGGGCCTGAGTTCCTGTGACCATGTAATTATCAGGGTCAAATCTTCCCAATATCTGGACACAGCTAAAAGGGACAGTAGGATGAATAAAAATTCCTTTAAATGTCAGCAAAAAACATTATGGTGTGCAGCAACATTATTTCCCAATATGTAGAGAAGGGACAAACATCTTTCTAGTTCATAGCAGAATTTTCCTGCCTTTTTCAAGTGAGTAGCACTAATTGCTGTAATTTCATTCATTCAGCAACCATGTCCCTTGCCTATGACATGGCAATAGGGACAGAGGTACATACCTACCACCACATCTATCTATCACAACCCTATCCAAGGGAGTGGTAATTCCAGCACTTTGACATAAAGGTTGGGAACATATATGCAACCCTTCCCAACAGGTTTCCTACTTAAATTCAGCCCTCTCCCTGGGCCTGCACACTCCAGGAATCTGTCCTTCTGGAAGTCAAATGGCTCTTCTACCCAGAGCCATTTGCTGTTTCCTGACAACACAATGCCAGGCTGCCTCACCTGGTCCCTTGGCATCTTCTGGGTCCCTCCCATTCAGATGGAGAGGGAACTGTATATGTCTCCCCTTGCAGCAATGGGGCAAACCTAGTCCTGGCCCAGGAAATAAGAAACATCAGTCTGCCACAATACTATTCATTTTAAAAGGGACTCTAATTAGAAAAACCTAAGTATATCCCAACAAAATTCAGAATACTCATTAGCATTTGCATACACAAGCTCTGTGGATCTACTCATAATGCCTAGTAAGTGTGCACCAGGGAATGAGAGGAGTCTCCTGAAACATGTCATTCTAGCTTGAAGTTCCTTTCCAGTGCCATCCACTTGTTTCCTTAATGAGTTTTGACAAGCCTAATGGTTCTTTTCAGAACAACAATGATGATAAAAAAAGGACTAGCACATAGCACACCCCTGGTATTCCTCTGCTCACCAAATACCGTATTTCAAGTAGAAAAGTTCACAAAGGGATCTTCTGCAACCCAAAAGCAAGACAGGCTCTTGTTATCTGTAGACAGGTAACAAGCCTGGAAAGTGATGCACTGGTCATCCTTCCTTTGCTCACACCAAGTCACTCTCATATCAAAGACTGATTGCAAAACAGACCCCCCAGTCAATGCTGTTTCGTCACGCCTCACCTCGTGTCTGTTCCCACTGGCAAGGAACACAGCTTTGCTTTGCAGTGCTCTGACTCCTTCTGAATTCAGGTATTTTTAGTAAATGGTCTCTCATCAATTGTCTGGAGGAGCTTTACATGAAGAATGCAAAAAAGTCAGCAGGGGAAAGAGCAAGATGTGAATGCAGGTCCTGAAGTGCAGCTGCAAAAACTCACAGACTGTAAAGCTACTCTTTTATCCCACATTATAATTTCTGCAGCCTTGAGAACTCACTCCAACAACCTCTCAGGTCTGGCAATACAGAAACAGCAACAAAACATGAAGAGACACCTTCACAGCCTTATATTTTCTCACACATTATCTCTCTGAAGAACATTAGGAGGATGCACTGCTCAATATTATTAAAGCAACTAAAGCACAACAAGAAGGGATGTCAGCATCCCCTGACTTAGCATTTCCCTCACCTGTCCTCTATAGCCAAGTCAAGCCCACAGAAATGAGGTGGTTGGGAAGGGTTTTCATGGTGCTCTGCTTGACAAACAGCTCTATTCAGAAGCTTACAAAGACAAGAGTATTTAACAATGCTCGGAAGCCCAAAGTCACTTGAAAACAATTTTCCTGACACATGGTCATACCTCAGGGTCCATGCACATCTCAGCTCTGCGTTCTCTATGTAATTAAACTGCAGACAGCAAAATCTAAACCAAGGTCCACAAAATGCACCCCTGTGTTGCTGTCTTGGATTGGCGTGAGGAGGGAAAAAGGGCACCCTCCGTGTGGGAAACCATGCTAAATCAACATCCTCCACCATCCCTGTTCATTAATCACCCCGCAGATGAGAAAATGCTGAGAGGATGCAGGCAGAAGTGACAGGAAAGGTCAGGTTTTCCTGCTGACATGTTCCCCAACTGCTGCAAAAGCAGTTTTTGAAATATGGAGCCTGCAGCCAGAATTGCAGGCACAGGATCATTTGCCAATTAAGAATTCAAACTACCTCTGAATGCCATTAGAAGGAAGCAATTGTTACTTTTTGCCTATCTTCTGCTGCTGCTTTTCTTTTTCATGCTCATGGTAGCTCTTGATTTTCACAAGATCTTTCTTCCTTTCTTTTCAGAAGAGGACTGTGTTTTCTTGAAAGTTGAAGGATGGACAGGATCCTGGCAAGGTCCTTATCTCTATCCTGAGGGAAAAGCATTATGCTTGGATGCACGTTTACTAGGCTGGTCTGCTAATATTTCTTCTCCAACTGGGAAGGAAAGCAAACAAGAGAGAAGGGCAAGGAAAACACAGTACTCTGCACTGTAACCAGCTGTTCCTGAAACATTTTCATATAAGATGCTATATACTCCAAAATGAAAAATCTTAACACATGCAAAGAAAGGAAACAAAAACCCACCACTGACTCTCTGGATTACCTGCCTACTGCTCAGCTCAGCTCACTCTTTCTATCAACTCTACAGCCTTTCCAAGGAATAAACAATTTTTGCATTTCTTTTATATCCATTTTCCAGACATCAGGCATTTAATGGTGAAAGGCAGCATTGAGATTTACCTACTCTAGCATCTTAGGTCAAAAATGGTGAGCAATTCCAACTGCCTGCTGTTGATCCTTGCTCCCTAAACCTTCAACAGAGAGTAAGAGATGCTCTATTCCTCCATCTACTGGACCCAGTAGTTTGGGAGGTGTAAGTGGATATCACTGAACATGAACAACATTCATGTTAGGGATTTAAAACAAGGTAAAAAGAATAGGTCAGGGATCAACCTTTCAAACTCAATCTGGAATCTGCCAGACTGAGCTTTTTGCCAGGGGTGTGTCTGGTTTCTGGCTAGTCAAGGTGGCATTCACCAGCTTTGAAAACTTTTACAACAAATTCAGACTTTTCAAAGATGCTGACTTTTTTTGTACATTAAGATGTCAGACTGAAGGCAATTGACAGTGCTCATGTAAAGAGAGAGAAAACAGATGGAGACTATTTAGTGGGATGTTGTGCCGTAGATAAGGGCTAGAAATGGGAAAGGAACAAGGCACATTTATACTGAAATGTAAGGGGGGGGGCGGGAAATTCATTCTCTAGTTGCAGGCAACTGCAGTCAAATTAGCAGATGTTACCAATTAGTCTGCTGCAATTTTAATTCTATCCCACTCCAGAAGTGAATAAATACTTCTGTGTTGTAGCAGGTGAACAGTGCATGGGACTAACTCACCCAAGGAGCACAAGGGCCATGCCTATATGGGCATGTGGGAGCAGAAACTAATCTATACAATTTCTGCTCAACAGAACTGGAGCTTTTCACATGGCACCATTGCTAAATTACACATACCTTTCAAAGGTGGAATAACAGGCTACCTTCTTTATCTGACATTGCATCACATTAGTCCAGGCATCAATAACTGCAGTTAGCTTCAGGTGGTCAAGGGGATTCTGTGTATTCATCTGTTATTTGCTGCAGTCAAGTCTAAAATTATCTCCATCAGGCATTAACTCTGCACATGTAACAACCAGTGTGCACACAACCTACATACATCCCAGGCTGACAGCACACCATAAACTACCATCGTTAAGAAGAGATATAAATGTTGAACTGTTGGGGGAAAGAATGCATTTATTAAACACATAAATACACTACATTCTCTGTGGCAGAACAGGGGAGACACTGTGGGATGTGTTAGGATGTGATGAGGTCTCTGAAGAGTTATGGACAAACCTCCTTGCACAGCATATTTCAAGTGAAGCTTGGGAAAAAAGCTGGGCAGGAAGATACTGTAAGAAACTGTCTTAGCCAGGTCCCAGGAGCTTTCTACATCTTTTCCAGTGCTAATTTCCGTGATGCTACAATTCTGGACATTGGCAGAAGTAATTGTTGTGAGACTCAGCTTGCAAGATAAGGTAAAAAAAATGCCAAGTGTTTATTCTCAATTTCTTTTCAGCAAAGGCAATCTTTTTTACAAAGATCCCAATTAATTTTAAGGAGATGTTCTGCCTGGCATCTCAAAGGAAACAAAACTTAAGGTGTTCATAGGATCTGCATGTGTTTCCATATGTGCATAAATGCATCTGCCTACCTGCATCTCACCCCCACTAATACTGAGTCTAAAGCTGTACCTTACTGGAAATGCAGTGGACTACGCATCCCAGAACTCCAGTTGCTACACACAGTTGTTTCATGGACAAAGCAGGCCAAGAAGAGGAAAGAGGTCCAAATCAATCCTCTCCTTGAGGGCAAAACTGACATTTGGACTCAACCATATCACACACCGCCACAGAATTCATGCAAGACAGCAGGCTCTGCTGCACACAGAAACATTTCTTCCTCTTTACAAGAAAAAAGGTAATTTCTTTTATCTCAGAAATTAACAGAGAATACCTTTAAAGTGTATTTATCAACAGAAAAAGCTGGTGTTGCTTATGTTTTTGATTTGCCCTTATGCTAGCACCAAAACCTAAGACCACACAAATAATTCTGTTTAGTTCTCATCCAGGTAATAGCTCTTAGTCCTTCAAAGTCCTTTGGCATTTATTTCCCAACCTATAAAACAAACCTCAACAAATATAACCAAATTTTTGTGAATTTTACACAAACAACTGTGTGGTTAGAAAGCTAAAGATCCTTATTCACCCTGTCAAGGTTTGAAATGGCCAGGAGCACAGGCAGGGCATGTGCTGGAGGTGGCATCTTAACTTCCCAGTGATTCCTGAAATAACAGCTTCTGGGGACTGAGGCTCATGCAGGAGGCACAGCAGCCGCCTCAAGGCAGCACTTGTGGTGGGTTACTCCCTGGTGCAGCTACAGTCCTGCTGCTTACTTAGGAACTGAACGTGCTGCTCCTACAAGAGCAGTCCTGAGGGCTTACCCTAATTGAATAAGAAGCCCTTTTTTGCCAAGTCCTAGTAGAAGCAGCGTCGGGATATGATGGAAGTAATGAGGCATCAGAGTTAAGATGTTATTGTCTTGCAGACACCTCAAAGCTTCAGTGCACAACATAACATAAGCTCTCTATCCCATATGCATCCAACACAGTAATGCTTTAGAGAGAGCATTTCTAGACAGGAGAGATGGGATTCATGTGGCATTTAGAGGTCTGCAAACTTCGTGGTGGACAAGTTTTAAACATTCCAACAAAAGGGTTTGATTCTGTTTTGCCTTCTGCAGGAAGGGACACATTTTGCAGGACATTTTTAATTTTACTTTTAATATTCTAAATTTCAAGACCTCTTAGAAAACAAGAATAAAAGTATATTTTTGGATTTTTGCCTATGATTAAAATTAGTTTAGTGCCTACTATATTATGAAGCTCCATTAGTTAATGTTTTTCCAGGGCTTGGCTACCCTTCTTTGAAAGTCATGTACATGGGGAATTGCTATAGATTATTGCTTTGGTTTTTCATGAAACATGAATCAGTCCTGTTTCAGATCACTTTAGAAAAGCAAAGTACATGCTCAAAGAAGCCTACAGCTCAGCCCAGCAGTCCTATAGCAAAAAACTTCATTGGAGTTACTCCTCCCCTCCCTCAAAGGAAATGTTGCTAAGACTTATACTATTCCTTCCAGTTTGTCTCCTAGAAAAAGTATCTTAGACATGACTCATTCAAGAAACATTGTACACCAAAATAAGGATTCTCAGTTCACTGCTTAATTGCCCTCACTGTTTAATTGCCCTCATTTCTATGAACATTTTCCAACTGCAAATATGACATGTCTGAAATGCTAAGGCTCAGTGATCCAGCTATTAACAGAGGCCTAGGCAGAATACAGCACCTCTGAAAAGCTTCAGAGCATCATTTAATAAATGAATGCAGCAGTAGATGGATAAAAATAAAACTTAAATTGTCTAAAGAGGGGATGCCAGTATGAAACTTGGCACAGCCAATATGCATAGGATTTTCTGATGAGCCCCATATGCCTATGGGCATTGTACATTGTATTAATTAAGGAAGAATGAGTCTCTACATTCCCTGTTGCAGGATATTGTGAAGAATGACCCTGGGATAACATCTAACATTGTGGAAATTAATTTGTGGTTCGGTTCATGCATTTTGGAGAAAAACAATGTGAAAAAAAGAGATTTCTGTCACAAACCTTTTGTGACAGTTGTTTCTCTGCATTTCAGATGCTAACCTGAAGAGAACAAATGGCTTATTTCATTTGTTGACTTATAATCATGAGCCAGGAAAGGAAGAGACAGAGAGAGAGGAAAGAAGGATAAGGAGGAGAAGGACAGAGGAGAATAAACTACTCTGTTCTGGACCAGCAGACATAAATGCATCAATATGTCTTCTTGCCCCTAAAAAATCACACTCAATTAGCTGTTGAGAGTGAGATGCTCATTTGTCCCAACATCACGACAGAAAAAGACAAAGAAGAAGGAAACAAAAGGTATTCTGGCAGCAGACAGATATGTAAAGGCAGACTGTCTGTAGAAACAGCAAGTTTGTGTGGCTATAATGGGTAAAAAACAACATTGACAGGAGGTCTGCAGATCACCACGTGTCTCGTGACAGGGCAGGTTTGCATTCAGAACAGAGACATCCTCACAGGCAGAATACAGAGATGAATAAAACAGCCACAGTCACTTGCAGGTCTGTATCAGCGGAAGAATGATACTGTAGCAGGAGAGACCAGAGAAACCACGGATCTTTTGTGAGTTCCTTTGCTTCAAGTTAGATAGATGACCAAATTAGGAGAGAAGGCTGCCCAGGGAACTGAGCACTAGACACACTCCCAGCTCTTCACAGTGGCCCCAAAGCATCCTCATCTTCAAAACATTACCCCATTCAAGTAAAAATGCTGAGAGCAGAATGCTGCAATGGGAGTCTGTGTTGCCCACACGTCAAGAAGTGATATGGTCAAGCTGTAGGTAAATCAAGAGCTTCTCTTTGCTGAGTTCTCAATCTGCTGTTATAGAGAAGCAATCAAAGGAAAGAAAAGTACAAGGCCAAATGAAAAGTAATACTCTGCTGTTTTCTAGCCTGGAGGCAAATTCCAAAGTGTCAGCACACAGTTCAAATCTAATGATTTGTAGAAAGAAAAAACAGAATTCTGGAGAAACTACTGCACATCCAGAAATGGCTTTAGGGAATCACTGTTACAGATTGCTCCTAAAATCAATATTGTAATGGAACATGTCTACTTCCCTCAAAGATTTTCAATCAAAACCTGAAAACCAAAAATATTGTGAGCAAAACCTAAGAATCCTTTTGTATCCTTTCCCAAAAACCTGGCAGTGGTTTTGGCTTGGTTTTCTTCATGTTCTTCAATAAAAAGCAGGATTTTTTCCAATGGGAGCAAGCACAGATCTACTGAAATCAGCTCTGAATTCTACAGGTACTTATTATTTCTTGTTTCTCTCTCAAACTCAGCTACAGAACTTCTGATGTTTCACTGAACACAGAAATGTGTCTACATTCTATTTTTATTGTGTTCTGCCCAGTGGAGGACAATTATCTCCAAGATAATTACTGAGCTTTGATAACCACTGCTATCTCCTATTCCAATTAGCTCACTACAAATATGCAAGTGAAACAGTACCACTCACTGGCTTCTCGTCCTTGTTCTATATATGATCAGCAAGAGACAAGTTACTGAATCAACATTATTTAATAGAACCTGTAGTACAGCTAATAAGATACTCCTTCCCGCTCTTACATTCTGATGTAGCTGCATGCTCACTGTGCTTAACAATAGCAAAATTAAACTCATTTCATTCTCCAGAAGAGGCTCAGGGGAATGCCAGGGAATGAAAGGACGGGAGTTTCATTTTTTTCTCTTGCCGAGAATGAATTCTGCCTCATATAACTGCTGATGACTTGTCGTTTTAAGAGAGTTTGTTAATTTACAACAAGCAGAAGGCATAAAGACGGACCTCCTTATCTTTAATGGATGTCATTGAGCGACACAAATGGTTCATGTTTAAATGAATGCAGAAACATCTTGTCTGTTTTGCCATGATAAGACTGCTCTTTCTCCACAGCATGGGTTCAGCTTCTTCTGTTAAATAAAACAACTGGTTTTGTTCAACTTAATGCCAGGCAAACTTCCAAAGGTTCAGCACCTGAAGTCAGATCACGGAAATGAACTGGAATTTACCTGGGTCCTTCCTGATTCGTCTTGAGAAAATCTCCCTGAAGAGCTTTGATGTATGACTGAAAATCTAGTTTCCAGTAAAAATTGTCCTTGATACTGTTGATGAACTTGCTGGGGATAAATCCTCCATTAGATCGCAACTTTTTCCAATGCAAGAAATTCCAGCCCCAGGTGCTGTAAAGAAACAAGCTGTAAGACCCTCACACAGGGTCTCTTGAATCATGCATCTCTTGAAATTCAAGTGGGCCGTCTGGCATAAGGTCTCAACAGAGGTAGGCTGGATCCAGAAAAGATGTTTTCTCCTGATTCCTGCACATGTTTTGCCTCTGAATGAAATGGCCAGAAAATTAAGTCCATAATCAAAGTATGTGAAGAAGTCATTCCTAAACTTCTCAGAACAGTAGCAATTTTTAAAAGAATTCCCAAATGTTTCTCTGTCAGTCACCTAAAAGCAAGAGGGATTCTCTCCCACACTGAAAATTCACCCATTTTCCCAGAAAGAGAGAGATTAGCATGGTATAGAATAAAGGCCAAAATCTAAGCCAAATCTGCCACAAAAAAAAAGTAGGACACTATTCCTTGCTAGCCAGCAAGCACAAAAGACAATGCTACTGCCAGCCTGGCAGCCTCACTTTTGATTAGCTTTGCCAAGCTATGACAGTATGGGAGATCCCCATATGCCTCAGAGAGATGCATTATTCAATATATTAATTAGAAGACTGGCTTTCATCACTGCTTCCTGCAAAATATCACAAAGAATTACTCTGGGACTGTTAGTGACAGGCTGAAATTAATTTGTGTCTGAGCTCACGTGCATCAGGAGAGCTAGAATAAGGAGCAGGCAGACTACATGAGCCGGCAGTAGAGCATTTAAACGTCCAACACCGGTCTTTGAAACACAGCGATGAAGTTTAGACATGTTATCTGGTACCCTCTTGCATGAGAAGAAAACAGATTCTTCCACCATGCACTGTTCAGAGCAACATGGCATTGGGATCCAGTCCTGGGATCAATCTAAAGTGGGAGAAATATTTAATGAATTCCTTAGATCTCTCTTACTAGCGGTTTATCTACTCTGCTTCAGTCTCAGAGACTTAGACACAAGAGAGTGTGGGGGAGGTGGGGGTTACAAAATCACCCAAGATCAGCAGTGGAAGAAATCAGAGAAGAGCCTGGGCCCTGGGACATAAAGAAACCTGATGGATGAGAGACCAGAGCAAAAGGCTTTTTGATGGCTGAAAGCATTAACAGCAGTACAATTTGTGACATACAGTGGTAAGCATTAAATTTAAACCCAATGAACAGAAATATTTCAACCCTTATTTTTCAAGACTTTAAAGGAAAAAAAACCCAACAACTGCCAGCCACAGTACATTAAAGTCACGAATACAGCAAACATCACAAATTGTACAAGAATCACAACACAGAAGCCAGATAATATTTACGCAAGGACATCCACAGTTACATTAGTAGAGAAGGGGTAGTCTTTCCTTCTGCAAGAAACGCTGTGTTTCTCAAGCAAAAGGAGCTTAGAAAGAAAAGCTCCTTAAAGACAACTTATTCCAAAACTGCCCTTCTAGAAGGTATATACCCCTCCTTGAAAGAACTCATTATTGCTGCAACAACAGCCAGAATGACAGAGGTGGTATAAGTATTGAGAGTTTGCTTGTGGTTCATTTATTATGCCATTCATGGGTTTTAAAAAAGAATTTAAAATTATATCCCTTCATAATCACACAGTATTGTATCCAGTATGTTTTGGGGTTGTTTTCTTATTAAAAAACCTTTGAGCCCAGGCAGCCTGATAGCACGGCATCCACAGGACTTTGTCAAAAAGTCTAACACTTCTTTTCCTAGGAAAGCAGGCATTAAAGAGAGGAGGAGCACCACAAAACAGTAAAACATCAGCTACTATTTAGAGCTTACATTCATAGCAAAAGAGTCTGGTAGTACAAAATTTACTATGTATGATGAAGTCATCAGTCAGCATAAAGTATAAAGATACACCAAAACCCCAAATATCTTTGGGTTTAGTTCCAGGTAAACTAGAAAATATTCTGTAATACTTCCTTAGTACACTTCTGATCACAGTTATGGAGTAATACATTATATGCATACTGAACATATAACTGAGATATTAAGGATCAATATCTGCTCTGCATTTCAGAAGACCAAGATGAGAATAGGAGTCAGGATCTCTCTCAATGTTGGCTTTAATCCCACTGCTCTTTTTCCCTACTTTAATTTTTAAAATTATATATTGCAAAATAAAATTTTATTCAAATTTAAGTCTCTCAGAGAAACATCCAAAAACTCTCAAAATTTTCAGGATGTTCCTTTGTTTCATTTTTCAGAGAAACATTTTGATAATGTTTTCATGACCTCTAAAATTTTTATTGACTTAAAATGTCTTCAACAAAAATAAACACTATTTCAGCCCATTAAAAGTATTCAACTCTAAATATTTAGGCTATATTTCTATCTCTGTCACTGAGTTACTGAATAATCACAAGCTAGTAATCAACAACTTAAAACACTAAATATCTATAGAACCAATAGCATTAATTGTAGGCACACCAAATGAAAATAAAATCCCTAACCTCACAGTTTTCCCTTTTGACCTCTTTTATGTGTAAAAGAAAATAAAATTGGTTTTATTATCACAATGGTTTTGTGATCTTTAATTAACTAAGGTCACCTCGCAAGGAAATCTTTCAATATATGCCAAGAACTTTTAAAAAGGTCTCATCTCTCCTAAACTCAGAGCTTGAGGCTAGAGTTTGAAAATGTTGTCCTCAGCCTACAATAGTTCATGGTCATGGTGGCTTGAGTAACACATTGCAGATTTATGTTAACTTTACCCTTTCCCAAGTGTTCTTGCCCACAGGGTATATGAAGCAAGTAAGTCCCTTAAAACAGCCAAATGAGTCATTAGCCCAAGGGAGGCTCCAGTTACAGCTCCCTGTTCAGTTCATGTGCTGTCTGTGTCAATAGACACTGGCTCTGTGTCTTGGGGATGCTAAGAGGTGCTACCCATGGCTGCCAAACTGGCATCACTCCTTTTATCCATAGCTCCATGTATGGTATGGGTTTTATTCTGAAAACTCTAATGTAGGAATACTTAACAGTCAATTTGACATTTACAAGACTATGTTTTCTTAACACTAAACTTGGCTGTAAAAAATCAGGCGATGTTTCCCCAGCACTATGCAATGACACCATCTGGTAGTTAATGATTAGAGGGATTTACAGGACAGACAGGCACATATTCGACTAACCATTTCGTTGCTGGAAAACTAGGCAAGTAAAGTTAACCTTGGTTATATCCAAAGGTCACTACTGGAACTGCTGCTGAAACAGTCTACATGGACCAAAATTGGCACCGGAATTAGGAAATACCAGTGCTGTCACAAGGATGAGGAAATAAAAACACACACAAATGTCTGCCTAAGAGCAGATACAAACTCAGATCATAACCTTTTGAATCACTGAGGTAAACCCCTTATCTCCAGCTACATTACTCTCAGATAACCAGACCAGTATCCACTATAGTCTTCATGGAATTCAGCCTGCAAATAAAAAGAAATACAGTGGCTACATTTTATCATCTGTTCCAATCCAAAATCACAAAAAGAACTGAAAATCTTGCCCTAG
>JAOXXN010000082.1:24460350-24473486 GCA_026770055.1 Myrmophylax atrothorax | reverse complement strand
GGACAGAAACCCCTTAACTACAAAGCATAGCCTAAGTTAGTGGATGCACAGCCTCTTTCCTTCTCCCAGTGAAAGTACAGCCTGTTCCCTTCTCCCCATTTTTAATTCTTGGTGATTAAAACAATTGTAGCTGGCATTCATGAATACCTAAACAACCAGAAATCTGATTGACTATCATGGAAAAAAGAGAAAAGATGAAATTCTGGGGAGACTCAGTGTGGGAATCAGTACTGTAACTGAGAATTGCCAGATTCACCACGTTTTTCCTACTTGCAGATACAAACAGTGCTCCTTGAAGCCAGGCTAGTGCATGCTCTATTTTCGTCCTCCCACTGTCTCTCCTCTCCTTCTTTGTTGGTGGTTTCTGTCCAGCTTTCATCACTAGTGTGTATTTCAGTGTCTTTTACTGACTAGACTCATGCTGGACACTGGCTTCAGGGCTCCAAAAATCCCACAGTCATCAGAAATGCTGTGCAGATTTCTCCCTCTCTTCCAAATGGGTTTCTCCTACTTTCTTGCTCCCAGGCTTTGATGGAATCACCCACAGTCCCAGAGAGCATGATTTAAAAAAAGTAAATGAGAGAAGTGAAATGTCTAGCTGTAACAGGCAAAAAACCAAACGAAACAAAAACCCCAAAATCAAACAAACAAAAAAAAAAAACAAACCAAAAAACATTCCCCCAAACAAAAAACCAACAAAGCCAATAAAAACCCAAACAAAAAAACCCAAAGAAAACAACAAACCAAACAAAAAAAGAAAAAGAAAAAATACAACAAAAAACCCAACAAAAATGGTTCCACATCTACCACTTCATATTCCCCAGTGATGAAGCGAGGCAGGAAACAGGAACATGTTCTCTAGTAAAGAGCAGTCTGGAGAGACCCTAAGAAAGGAGTTGGGTGTCGCAATGGATATAGTTCTGTCCTCTACACAAGATGGTGATCCTTGTGTCTGCTTAGCAAACACAAGGGCCTCCAAAAGACAGATGAAGGGGATAATATTCACAGTCATTTAGCTGATTAGACAGAAAACATAGGGTCCCTTGAGAATCTCTGTATTGTAAGGAATTAAGATATAAGATGATAAAAGGATGACACTAAAGCATCTTTTAACTCTCTTGTGCCCTCCAGTCTTCTTAATCCACTACTGTAGTACTTCATATTACAATATTTGAGTACTTCACCCACCACACTCCTCAACGTGATCTCCTAAACCAGTCTCACCCAGCAGGTAACAAGGCAAAGTCAGTTTGAGTCACCCAAGATGAGAAGGGAAAACTGCGGTCCAGTTGTGAATGCTCCATTAACCAAATGTCCTGCCCACCTGCTTAGTCCAATTGTGCCACCACAGGAAAAAGCAGAGGTAGTAAAACAACTTAAGGACAATTCAAGTCCTTTGAGTTTTTATCAGAACAGCAACAGCATTTAGTCAGCACAGAACACACCATGTGTTTTACAGAAGAGGAAACTTCCCCTACATTTCTACAGTACAAAATATGGACTTTATTTTTTTCATATCCCTCCACATGGCAGCACAGGTGTTTAAGTGATAGTGAGATAAAATGAACAGGGCCCAAAAGGAGCTGCAGAAACGTGTTTTGAAGGAAAAGAACATTGTGTAGGTCTTTAATAAACTTTGCACCCATGCTGATTCCAGTTATCTTGAGTAACTTCAGAGAGATGAGTGATCTTGGAATTTCTGTATCGCATTAGCGTAAGCTCCTATTTCCAGCCTTGCAGGATCCTAAGTTATTAAAATCTCTGGGGCCAAGGCACGTGGGAGCCATATTTGGATGCCTGTACTCACATGAAGTAACACATTCTGTTCAAGCTCTTCCACTGCCATCAGTGGGTGTAGTTACAAATGAATCACTACTACAGAAGCAGAGATCTCAAATCCTACATTTTTGTAATGATGAGAGGCCCAGAGGTGATTCTCAGCTCATGCAGAAACTTTGAGAGGACTCAAGAACTGATGAGAAATATTCCATAAATTGTAAAACTTCTGACATCCATATGGAATGAGAACACAAAACTACAAGCTGTGTGGTGCAGTTGACATGATGAGGGAAGGGATGCTGTTCAGAGGGATCTTGACAGGCTTGAGAGGTGGGTCTGTGTGAACATCATGAAGCTCAATACAGGTTAAGTGCAGCGTCCTGCACCAGGGTCAGGGCAAACCCAAGCAGGCTGGGCAGAAAATGAATTGAGAGCAGTCCTGGGGAGAAGGACTTGAGGGTGTTGGTTGAAGAGAAGCTCAGCATGAACTGACAACGTGCACTTGCAGTCCAGAAAGTCAGGCATGTCCTGGGCTGTGTCTGAAGAGGCCTGAGCAGTAAATCAAGGGAGGTGATACTATTCCTCTACTCCACTCTTATGAGACCTCAGCTGGAGAACTGCATCTAGCTCTGGCACCACCAGTATATGAACATGGACTTGTTGAAGTGATTCCAGAGAGAGTCATGAACATGATCTGAGGGCTGGAGCACCTCTGCTATGAAGACAGGCTGAGAGAGTTGGGGTTGTTCAGCTTGGAGAAAAGAAGGCTCTGGGAGAATTTGTAACACCTTCCAGTAGCTAAAAGGGCTACAAAAAAGGCAGAGAGGGACTTTTCACAAGGGTATGTAGTAATACACAAGGATACTGCTTTAAATTGAAAGTTGGCAGGTTTAGAATAGATAATGGAAAGATATTCTTTATTGTGAGGCTGGTGACACACAGGAATGGGTTGTCCAGAAAAGTTGTGGAAGCCCCATTCCTGGAAGTGTTCAAGGTCGGGTCAGATGGGGCTCTGAGCAATCTGGTCTAGGGAAAGACTTCCCACCCATGGCATGGGGGTTGAAATAAGAAGATCTCTAAGTTCTTTTCCAACACAAACCATTCTGTGATTCTATAGGCTCCACAGAGTAGTGGCTCACATCCCTCTGAAACCTATAGCTATGCCCACTTTTCTCTCTTTCATAGCCTAATGAAATCAACAAAATCCTGAGGCTAAAATGTTCTCTTTGCATTTCTTTTTCTGTATAGATCTTACAAGCCAGAGCTTGTAAGCCATCACAATTTGCAGCTTTAAAGGGAAAGAAAGGAGAAAAAAGAAAGAAATCAGCTAAGGAACATTACTGTGTACCACAATTTCAACACCTCTGATCTCTGCACTATGAATTGGTTTGAATCCCTCCCACTCTGAGGAAAACCTAATTCACTCTCTGGGGAAGCCTATTATCAGTTGGTTTCTACTGCTTCTGAGTGAAATAAAGATTTCTTGGTCTATGCCTTACGAGTTTTAACTATGGAAGACTTGTACATTTCCTAAGAGAAAAAGACACCTGAGACAGGGACATTATATAATCCAGTGTTAAAAAACAGTGTTCCAACTCTGCAGCCAAAAGACTATGAAAAATGAGGCAGACCATGGAAAACAATACACTTTTGGGTGTCAAATGGACAAATAGGCAATTAACCATTATTATATGAAAGTAGAAAAAAATCCAGAACATCACAACCTGTCCTTTAAAAAGAGATTCTGCTTTGTTCCCAAGTCAGCCCTTGCACCTTACCCTCCAAGAAAGCCTCTCCCCCTAAGCTCACTTGTGTTATTTGAAGGGTAGAGTAAAATTATCGTAAGGACCAGCTATTCTGCTCCACAGAAGGATACACCTGGAGAGGATGTACACTCACCTTTGTCACGTGCACCCAGCATTAATACTGAAATCAAAGGATTTTTAATAGTTAGGTCAATCATCCACCTGCCATCAGAAGCAGGAAAACATAACTTCCTTTACTTTACCATGGAAATGTGGAACAGTAACATAGTCAGACAAGATTCTAGATCTTTGACACATTTTGCAGGTTTGTGTGACCTAGGAGCCTTATAACTTCCTTTTCTCGATGTTCAAACACCTTCTCACACTGTCCGAAATCCCCAGGCACACTAAGGGAAGTGTCCAGACTTGGTGCCAAAAAGCCATGTTTTAAATTTGGGAGTCTAAAGCTGTTTAGAGAGATTTGCAGAAGGATATAGACAATTTAAAAACCCCATGAGGTGTCTATCTCCACTGCAAGGTGTGGAAATACTGCAAACACAATCCATAGGTATTTTGGGCCTGGATTCCCCATGCTTTCAATGAAGTGAAAGAATTTCTATGAGAATTTGACTCTAAGATATATACATCATGTTTTGCAACTGGGAGTCAACTTTTAGGTTATTCAATCTTTTTTGGGTTTAACCAGTCAAAATAAGACCCTCTACTTCCTTAATAGTATGATCTTTTTTTGGTCTTAATGACAAGACAATACTTTTAACAATACACAGATTCTGTAAATCAGCACTTCTACTCATTGACACACACCATCATCTGGCATGTAGTAAGAACAGCAGTAAGAGTCTGATTCGAGCCCCAAATCTAAATTCAACTACAGAAGAACTACAAGTTTCTCTTTCTCAATTCTTGGGCCTTCACATGGTAGAGAGAATTTTGGAAAAGAGGCATCTGAGATGGACGAGTTTGCAGATGGACGAGGCTGTAGATAGGAACTAAATTTGTTTCACCATCTGATTTTCAGACACTCTCCCAATCTGTGAGGTTGAGACTTGGAAAATGGAAAGGAATTGAGTCATAAAGCAAATTTTTAGCAAATTGTGTGCAGATCTTGGGCTATCACCAGTCAGTAGAGAGAAACTGTCTTCTCAGAGAATGATTCCAAACAGAGTCTGAATCATCCTTTCTCATGAAGATTGCATAAAGAGACTGGGTAAAGTGGCTGGCTCTGCACGAAGACTGTGCTCTAAGCTAAAGTAGCTCTCTGAAGGATTGAAGAATAGGAAGTCTAATGATCACAACTTTGCCACTGAAGTGCTGGGCAGTTTGTCTCTGTTACTATAAGTAGGTATATAACAAAGAAGTGGGAGTTTAATAATTTGATAACTTTGACAAAAGATTGTGCTTGTTTGTAAAGACACCACTTGCTCTCAGGCAAGGTACAAACATGGAGACTATTGCACTGCAAGATACGTACTAGGGACTATGCAAGATTGATGATGACCAAAACCAAGGGTATACCTTATGTTCAGGTAAAGCAAACAATCCCTTCAAGTTAGATGCCCTTCCCCTTCATGACCTGCCCAAAGCAAGCCAAGTCAGAGGGCATAACTCACCAGTAAAACCTGTTTGGAGTGACCCGCTCGTGCATGAGCTGCCATTTTCTTCCAAAGTCCATGGAGCTGTACAGCTGAAAGAAAGAGAGAGGAAGCATAAACTTTGAGGAAGAAGGACTCTTTCTAGATAAATTATTAAAATCATGTCAGATTAAAGAACCTGAATAGATTGTCCTGCACAATTATCCATCAGCCTTGCTGCCAGGAGAGGCCAATAAGGCAATATCCTCCCCTCATATTTAACCCAGACTGAGCTCCTGAGAATCACAAGTAGGTTGACTCTTCCAAAACCTTTTCAAAAACTGTTGTGCTTCCCAATTTCAGCTGTCAACACAGTAATTTTGGCTGCCATATAACAAATCTGGCTCTCTCCCTGTTTTTTTCTGCTCAACAGGAAGAGCGTGATTGATGACCTGTAAATTTCTAATTATTAAATAGAGAGGCAAATCAGATTAGTCAACATGACTCTGATGGGGTAGGTAGTGACTCCATACTGAAGGTTGTGCTGTTGCTTGTTTTTATGGAGTGAATTAGATCTCTTCTGTATAGAAAAGTAAATTGCTCCTAATTTACATCTTCTAATATTCAGGATGAGGTCTAAATTTTGAGATAAGTTAGTAATCAATCTGCTTATTAATGAAACACCTAAGATAGTGAAGTGGTTCCTCTTGAAAGCCGAATTTTCAATATAATGATCTTTTTGAGTCTTTCTGGTTAACAACTGACACAGCTGTAATGTAACCAATTTTCCATGCAGCTCAACACTGTCTCAGACATTGGTTTGCTTCACATATACTCTGCTTAATACCACAAACACTATTCTCCATATAATTAATTACCCACAGTGCACTCTCTCATAATCAAAACATATGTAAGTTCCTTTTCTCCAACTTTGAGTAAGTTTGGTTCTTAGAGAAAAAAAATACACTTTGAGAAATAACTACTGTGCTTTACCACTAGGTCACAGAGAAATAAATACCAGGCAACATTTTGAACAGGATTTCAAACAAATTTCACCTGATATAAATTCTGATGTAACAAAACAACAGTTGACTGCAGGCTAGAGAGGCAGATAACAGCTGAAAAACGTAAATATTTGCAATATCCAAATTTAAGCCCTTAATGGGAAAACTATATCATTTGAGTACAAGTTCTGCATTTGATTTGATTTTGAGTTACTGGATTTGCAAATTGGAGGCAGGTCCATGTTCAGATTAGAATGGTTCACAACCTAGTGATGTGTACTCTGGCACCACTATGATGGCTGGCTAAATGTGACTAGGAAGATAAACTACATGTGTTTGCACTGAATATTAAAGTTTCTTGAATGGACAGTATCTTTGACCACAGAGGTGCAGGAGCCACATAAGAGCTGGGCCACAGAACAACTTACAAAGATGATTGGAAGGCTGAGTGTCCAAAGCCTGAGGCAGTTCATTAATTCCCACTATGTTTCTACTCAGCTACACAACTAACCACTGTATAGCTTGCAAAATGAAATTCAAAACCTGAAATTCAGAGCCCATCAAGTATTTAACGTAAATGGTAGGTGTAAAGACAAAAGAATGAGTCCTTTGCATTTATGCCAGTGGGAACTCCAGTTATCTGGACTTCCTCTACTTTTCTGGTCAACCAACCACAGTGTATGTTTAAAAAAATATGGTAGAGAATCCTCTGCCCCAAAAGGAATTCTGAATAGATACAAAATAAAGTATTGCTTATCTTTTTTAATTAAAGGAGCCAGGAAAAGAAAATTCCTTGTCCCAATTCAAGATTAGGCTTATGAAGTCAACATTAAGATAATTACCTTCTTGGAACATCCAGATTTTTAGAAACAATAACTAAGAATCCACACTCTGGAGTCAAAACTCTACAGTGCTACAACTCTGCCCTGATTTTAGCACAGTCTCTGCCAGTAATATTCCTTAAGTCATTTGACATGGTTTACACATACAAGGACCTCAGCACACAGAGTGGCATCAGTTGCATCAAACAACTTGTTCATCCTTTCTATTTCCTGACTGCAGATACAACTTGCAGATTGAGCCACATGGTGCTGTTCAGATCACAGGCTCCAGCCAGCTTAGTCAACTCATTAGCCTCAGTTAACTCCTGCTCACAAGCAGGTGCAGGTGGGTCTAGCATCCTGATTGTATTCTGCAGCAGATTAACCATTCCTGCCATGAGAGGAAAGGATTAGCAAAATACATCCATTTCCTTGGATTCTCTTTTATCTTTTACCTCTAGTGTTTCCTTTTCTTTTGCAGCAGCATAACAGCAGTAGCACAGATAGCTCAGCAGCACGAAGCACAATCTCATTCTAACTACTCATCTCTCCTAGTATCTCTTTCAGGTAGCATCCTTCATTGTATCAAGGTAAAAAACACAAACCAGCTACTGGTCTGGTTTTCCCTCCCTACTCACTATGAAAGCTCAGACTGACTGATGGCAGAAGGATTAAATTGAACCTGCAGCCTTTATGTGATTTCAGACAAAGAGATAAGGAGGATACTATTCATTTCAATAACTTTTTTTATTTATTTATTCACCTACTTATTCTAGGTGTCCACTTTGAATTTTAACCAGATGAATGAGTTTTACAGTTCAAATTCCTAAAAAGCCTCTCTGGTCCAGTTCACTTTTATAGTATTATTTACAGATGCAAATGTAAAGGTTAATGTTGAATTATTAAATAAAACAAACAATAAAGTGATTTCTACTATCCATTAAAATTGAATATATGCATACACTTTCTGTTTATCTCCCTTCATGGAAGAAGAGATGCTTTTAGAAAAGACAACAAATATACCGGCAAGTATAACAGATTTCAATAGAGAATAATTTGTCCTAAGACTGAATCCTAAGCAAAGGAGAGAAACAAGGTAGGTAAGGTGCCAAGATCTTACCTTTTTAAGGCTCTGCCCTGGCTCTTTAGTGACAAATAATGTCTGGTATTTTCACCTTTCAAAGCACTCCAATAACACTGGTTCAAGAGAGATTGACGAGGGTGTACTGGGAGCATCTGCCCTTTCTGCAACCTCCTTGTGTTACCTGGCCTGCTCTGATGACTGAAAAATTAAGACCATACATTATGGGTCTTTATGTTTGTATGGGCTGGTCTTGCCCCTCGATACAGCTAAAGAGTGGCATGCCGAAGATTTGACTAAGGAGCAACTCTGAAGCAGGACCTAAAACAGAAGGACAAAGTCCTGGCTGAAGCCAAAGGTGACATAATATCTTTTCTTTTTCATAGAAAAATGAACCTCAAATCTTGCATCTACCACAGAGATACCTCAATAAACACAGTCACACCACTTGGCAATCCCAGCAACCTCTGCACCTCATTGAGCAGACAGGTTCCAGGAGCTTCCTGAAAGACAAGTTGCTAAACACACAATGTTCAGATACCTTACTGAGCCCATCTGAATGATACTTATAAATCTCATCTACCCTTACAGCAAGACAGCAGAGGAGTTTACTAGCCATGGCACCAGAATTCCTGCTTGCTCACAGACCAACCCACCATGTGACAGTGCTACAATGCAGATGGGATACAGGATTCTGTGTACAAGATAAATACATCTTCTAATGGGCTCCCATGCCTGATAAAGTACACAAACTATTGCCCTGAAGTACCAGCCCTCTTTAGCGTGGCTAGTGATAGACAGTGGCAGGTTCCAAGAGCAGCTCCGCCTCCACACCTGGCTTTAAGGTCGCTCCAGCTCAGCAGTACAGCTCCAGTCTTTGAGAATGGGTACTGAGCCTAGAGCCGCAGAATGGTTTGAAAGGGATCTTAAAGATCATCTCATTCCAACCACCATGCCATGGACAGGGACACCTTCCACTGGACAAGGTTTCTCAAAATTTGCATGTATTCAGGAGCCAAGTTAGACCTACCATTTGAAAAAGGAAAAGCCCTACCATCAAGAAGATAAATAGAAAAATTTTGTCCAAATAGCACCACAATACTCCACACTCAAGGACTGTAGCACCAGATATATCACATCCACCAACACAGCCCTGCGTTTCACCAAGAGCACAAGCTGTGTGAGGAAAGACTTTGGCAGCCCAAGTGATATACAGCTTTGTTTCACCACAGGCCAGAACCTTAACTCATGCTTGTTTTGCTCATCACAAATCTGAATCATAAGGATGTTATTATATAGCACAGGCAGAACGCTTCTTGTTCAAACTCTAAGAACACTTGACACATTTTATTTCACCCCAGCATTGTTTCCAAGTAAAGTGGCAAGGCCCTTAAAGATGAAGCTTTATCCCTGGTGTCAGATTCTGTGCCACAAACACATGCAATGTGCCAGAAACACAGTCAGAACTACAGAGCTGAAAAGGAGCTATACACACATACATGCACAGAGTTGCACATGAAAAATGCTGTTGAAATTCTCCAGTACAAACTCCCAGGGTGATCTTGTTTGGGGTTGTGGATAATTTGTTTTGGATGTTTTGTTTATTTTGGCAATGAAAGCTAGCAAAAAAAAATTGAAAAGGATGATTTTCCTGAAGAAGCAAAGCTTCTCAGAGCTGGAACAGCATGAGAAAGTGGTCTGCTTAAATTCCACTTATGGAGAGAAGGGAGGAGAACAAGCAACAAAGGAAAGATGTGGAAACCCCAGGAAGAGAGTCAGCCCCCTGATGTCAGTCACCCACATCTGAGCTAGTCACTAGGACTCATTTTTAGACAGGCAAGAAACTTTTAAAATTGCTTTTTAGTCCTGCCTTAGAATCCTCCACCTCTCTCAACAGAGAACAGCCCAGAGTGGCTTGTGCAGAAGGAGATGACTCCACCACAGACGCAGGATTTAGCTGAGATGGATTTCATGTTAGGTTCCCTGTTCCCATGTTGACCTGCTTGGTCCTCTTGGGGCAAGCACACAGAAAAATGAAGATTCAGGCAAGCTGAAGAAAGACCAAGCATAGAATAGCCCCCACACACTTTACCACAGCAAGAAGCATATATAGGTATCATGTATAGATTGAAAAGCAATAGACAACAGACCAAAGAAATTCATAGAGCTTTGATATTTATAGAATTTTGTGCCTGAACCCATATGAAGAAGGGCATCAGGAACATACATAAAAGAGCTTAGAAGCAAATAAAATTAATTTCTATTTGTTGCTATGGAATCAGATCTACTGGCCTGAGAAAACATCTGGTGAGAGTCTCAATAGTTTCCTGTCTGTCAGCCAAACCTGGAGTGCAAATAATGGTGTTAGATAAAGTGAGGAAGAACAGCTGGACTATATGCACGTAGAAAAACAATTCACTCATTACACACAAAATTATATTTTCCCCTTGATAATACATCCAGCTGATGATGGGAAGATGTATTCAAAATAAATGCTGCAGAGTGAGATTCAGTGTAGTGGTAATAACTGGGCAGCAGTTGACACATGATGGAAGAGGAGGGTCAGATTAGTTTGGCCTGCCATGGCCTCAGAAGAGCATGATCCCAAGCAGTAGCTCAGATTGCTTACATGAAAAGATGGCTCTGGTTCCAGAAAAGCATAAAACAAACTAACACCTTCTCAGCCAGAGCTGGTGAGAGAAATCTACAAGATGTGTGAAGGCTTCCTGCCAAAACCTCAAACCAGGACAGAAGAAAAATAAAATTAGGTCAACATTTCTGCAGGAAATTGGACTGCATGCAAGAGATCTGCAAAGAATACTTCAGAAAAGAAAGTCTGTTGCAGGATCTTACATTTTCCCTACAGAGGGAAAATGACCATGATCACTAGAAAAAAATTACAGGTTCAGGAATAGTTGTAAACACTCAGAAAAGTGCAAGCTGTGTTTCTTCTCTACACTTCTGTGTTACAGACAGAATTCTGAAACAAGAAGGTGCCAATTAATATCCAGGAAGTTAATTCCTAGAAGGAAAATGAACTGGAGGAAAAATTCACAACACTTTTTGTCTTGAGCATACAGAACAAGTAAGCTATGTCTGACAACTGCCAGAGCTGACCCATCACACAGGACAACAGAGACACATGTAACTGTATGGTTTTGTGTGGTAAGGTTTTGGTAGAAGGGGTCTAAATGGGTGGTTTCTGTGAGAACATGCTAGAAGCTTCCTCCCCCATGTCCAATACAGCCAATACCAGCCAGCTCCAAGACAGACCCACTGCTGACCAAGGTCAGATCACTGCTGACCATCATCGATGGTGATAGCACCTCTGGGATACAGGACACGGGGAGGGATAGGAGGAAGGTAGTTTAAGACTTAGGTTTTCTTTCTCATTATACTACTCTGATTTGATTGGTAATAAATTAGGATAATCTCCTCAGGTTGAGTCTGTTTTGCCTGTGACAGTAACGCATGCCTGATTTCCCTCTGTTCTTATCTCAACCCATGAGCCTTTCATTCTATTTTCTCTCCCTTGTCCAGTTGAGGAGGGAATTGATAGAGTGGCTTTGGTGGGCACCTGTCATCTAGCCAGGGTCAGCCCTCCACAGCAACAAATTTAAACTGCAGTGAAAATCTTTCACGAGAAAACATCAACTTTTTTTTTTTTTTCTAAAGGCACATTGAGCAGCTGAGAACTACAAGAGAAACATTTTGAAAGATTTTGGAACAATATTCAGTATAGAATGAATGGATGGTCCTAACTTTACCCACTGCAAAGAAAGATCTTTTTTCAACACCTAAAATAGCATTTAGGAACAATTTAATAAAGTGGTCTGTAAAAAGAAAGAAAACAAACAAACCAACCACACACACACACACAAACAAAAAACCTAAACAAACAAAAACCAGAGACTGCTTCAGTAAGTAAAAGGATATGAGTAACAATTACATTTCTCCCTCTCATATTTCTTTCAACTAACTCTTATACAGCACTTACACCTACTCAACCATTGTAAGACTATTCCTGAAAGTCAGACCATGCTCTTCATTGGTTGAATTTGACAGAGAAATTCCAAGCTGCCTTCACTAGAATGTGGTGTCTTTTTCCCTGAGTCACTATCTCCCTATAACTCCTCATTCATACAAAGGCTAATGTCACCTTCAAGCTGAAGACCAACTCAAGAACAATTTTATTATCTGTACTTGTTCTTTTCACCTCCTCCCAGGGAGATATCTGTCCTTGCCACCTTGCTTTGCTAGGGTTCCAGTGGTACCAAGATCCAAAGCTTGGAAGTGCTTCTGGACCTCTAAATAATGGGAAGAGAAGTTTATCACTCTCTTATCGCAAGATGCCTGGAAATCACACGTCAGGTAATGCATCCTTTACAGTTCCAAACTAAAGAAGCTAAAACTAAATCCTACTTTTCAATCCAAAAGATTTGTGCAACAGCTGCTGGAGCTGAAGTTAGAAGAAAGAAGTCTCCCGGCACCCTATTCATGGGCTTTGTATACACAGGGTTGTAAAAACTAGTAATTTTAATGAAAACAAATGGACCAGTTTATCTTTCTGCTCTGATTTCCTTTCTAAGTGATTAAAAGCTGCATCAAGAGACCTGATAGCAGCCCAAGGTTCTTCTCTACCATCGTACAGCCCAAATGCCTTAGGCATGGAAGGAGAACATGCCCAGACTGCTGCATGTCCAAGACTCACCAGAGCTGCCCATTTACCTACAGATGTTGTATACTAGATGGGACACTGGAAACAGACTGCTTTGATAAGGAACCAGTCAAAACAGAATTTAAATACTGAATGCATTTTCATCATCTGTCTCATACAGAGAGGAAAAAAAGTCAATGTCTCAGGAGCTGGAAATTTTTCTTTTCTTTAAAATCTGATATACTGAAATATTGTACATTCTTGCTGGCCAAAGTAGGTCTTCAGACAAAATAAGCTCAGATTCCATCCCACTACTGTAAGACACTGATCAGGGACCTCCTGCACAAAGACCAAATGCTTTGGAAATGTTTGATTCACATTGTAATTGTATAGCAAAATCCAGACCTGACTTATGAATAAACCAGGTGTGTTACAACAAGGCACTGATACCGTGTTT
>JAOXXN010000082.1:24410871-24460250 GCA_026770055.1 Myrmophylax atrothorax | reverse complement strand
TTAAGACAATGCACCGATGTGATGTTTCATGCTTTACAGTTAAAAAAAAAATGGTTTAACCTGATGGGTCCACCCACAGTAGTGCATTTTGCTTAACCCTGGTGCTCAAAGCAAGACTTGCCTCTCTCTGCTTCTCCACTTCATCTCCAAGAAAAAGATGAAAGTGGATTTAAACTGTGAAAGAAGTCTATTCAAAAACCTTCACAATTCAATTTCTCCCAAGTCTTACTGGTACCAAGCACACTCAGCAAAAAAAATTGATATTTCTACCGAGAGAAGAACATCTCTTGCTTTTCTACTCTGTGACTGTAGTGGAACAAGAAATCCAAATACAGTTTCAACAGGAACAGTGTCATATATGAGTATTACAAGGAAGTTAAGGCATGTTTCAGCCCTGGGTGAAAAACAGCCTCTCTTTTTTTCTACTTTCTTCCCACCTCCAAATATGCTCTAGTGGCTCAGAACTGAGATGAAAAATATTATTTTCATGTTTTTTTTCTTAAACTGAAAATCTGGGGAAAAAAATATGTTCACTTTGGTCGTTCAAAACACATTTCAATCATTTGTAAATAATTTAGTTTTGGCAACTTGCAAAAGTTACTATAAATATAAATGTCACTTTGAGGGAAGGCGAACTTTTTTGATTGCTTTTTTATTCCATTCTCTATGACATTTTAACCATTTCAAAATCACAGAATCTGGAGGAGGACTAATGTATAATAATATGTTACCATGTCTCCAATCTGATGAGTGGGTTTTTTATACAATTCTTATTGAAAACTGAAGATATAAAGGGGAAAAAACCCACAAACCAAAAAACCCCTCCAGAGTGTGAGAACAGATTGAGGTAACAGACCAGGCAGACAACATGCCATGCAGAACACAGAGAGCAAAACTAGACACAGAAAGGGTCAGGGATGCAGAATGGGGAATAAGGGAACAATATTGGAACTGTGAAGAGATCAGAATGGGATGGACATGGCAGAGCCTTCTCCTACTACCAGAGTCTACAAGGTGCACCAGGATTTATCTTTACCAGTATTTCTTCCACTGGCATCCAACAGACCCAGCCAGAGGCAGAGTAGTATTGCAAGCTGCTCCTGTTGTCCCCAGCTGCTGCTTCATTCCTTTTTTCCCTCGAATCAGCTCTTCAGCAGTCACAAAACACTGAATCAGCCCTAATGGCTGCTGATTTTTTTGTCTCCAAGCCACGTTGGTCCCTGTTGTGGGTTCACCAGTTGTCCAGTTTCTTTTCAGCTTAAAAATCATGAGGCAGTTTTTGGTCTGAGGTCTGTGCTAACTGGATCCATGTGGATGAAGCCAACGCTGCTGTACAGGTCAGCATTCACCTCTTCGTCACCGAGGAGCTCTGTGCCCTCCCAGCCCAAGAGGAAAATCTTGTTTGCTCCTGGAGGCTCCACACTGCAGCCCTTTAGAAGTCCTCCTTACAGTCCATCAATACTTAAACTCCAGAAGTTTAACAATAAGGAGAAATAAATGGGAACCACATGTCTAATGGGAAGATTTTTCATTCAAATGTGCTTTATTGTGTGATATATGCCTTTAATTACAGTGAAAGCATCTGAGTACATTCGTTGCTATTACAGACCAATCTTTCATGTTTATTGAGCATAAGACTACCAGGGACAAAGCAGGAGAGGCTCAGACATTAGCCAGAGTGGGACATAAAACTACAATCATATGCTTGGCTGTTCCTCTCCTCCTTCCTTTATAAGGAGGCACTATCTGTAGGTTAGAATATATTACATAGAACAGGATTTAATGGCTGAGGTATTTTTTTTCAGATTAGTGACAGAGATTTCACTCTACCAAACCACCTTCCAAATTCATGTAATATTTTTCTGCTTTCTTTCTTTATGTGGAAAAAACCTCTCTGAAAGTGTGTACATGGGCATTAATGAATAGGTTTTGCCACTACATTTAGAACAGCATTTTATTCTGAGATGTAATTATTGTTCATGTAAAAAATTTCACATGGCTTGAAAGAAATACTAGTTTGGGCTCAAGCAGAATGTGTCATTTAGGCAAAATTAAAGCAGTGTGTTTTGCTCCAGGTTAAATTGTATGCTATTTAACAAACACACACAGCCACACACACACACCCACACACCACCCAACAGTTTTCCACTCATCAGCATTTTCACAGAAGAAGATGGTTAGTCAAAACTGTTCCCCAGTTCCCTGATTGTGTGACCCCTCACCTCAGACACTGAGCAGACACACACCTGAACAGATCTATCTCACACAGCTGAAAATGCTGTTCCCACTTGGGGTCAGCCCTGACAGAGGTTAGGTGTCCACTCTCTTCATACAGTTCTAATCTCATCAGCTAAAGACTTCACTTCTTTAAGACCTGCAGCCCACTTCTCTGGGGTGTTGTGTGACCCTATTGCTTCACAAAGTCAGAGCAGTCTCACCAGCTGTCCATGTTCCTATACTCCATTCACCCTGTGAGGGCACTGTGCCCCTCAGCCTGAGGCCATGGTCATGGACCATGGACCATAAATCTGTCATGGATTTATGATGCAGAGCAGGCATTTACAGGCTGCCACAACACACTGTGATACCTCTGTCTCTTTTGGTAATGGATATTCCCCCAGTGCCATCCTGAATGGCTTCTGGGAAACTACAGTAGATGAACAAATAGCACTTTGGAAGAGAATGGGTTTTGCAGAGGGAGAAATCCCTCTCTGGACAGTTCTGGTCCACACACGCAGCCTACGCTCTGTACTGCCTGGGACCTGGCAGATACTGGATCAAACCAGTCCACAGAAAGGCACACCTTAGTTAAATGGAATCTTGTGTCCCCCAAAAGAGAACACAGAAGCTGCTCATAGGACAAGTGTGAAATAAATTCTGTGAGTAAAAGATTATTAAACACAATAGAAAACTTCAGTTTCTGATAGCACTGAAGATGAAGTTTCAGCAAATATGATCCTCTACTTGAACTTCCTAGCTGTTGTACTGACCTCTACAATTCGTTCTTTTAGGCTTTCTTCATTATGACATGCTTGTCATATCCTGTCTTATAATGAACCAAGAGGCAAGCTTGAACATATAATAAAGAAACTTACAGTTCCTTTCAGTCTTACTCTCCCACTTAGCAGGAAACTCTGGTCTCCACCAGGGGCTCTGCTAGCTTGAAGATGTTCTCCAGTATTGCTCTTACTTTAAAACTCTTAAAATCCAGTGGAGTAATTCAGTTCATCTCTATCTAGCCAAATTTCTTTTTGACCAGATGCCCTGGCAATCCATGCATTGAAAACAGGCAACTACTGAAGGGAAAAGCAGAGCCTGATTACACAGGCACTCATCTCCACACATACACAGCCAAGCCATAGATCACATGTAGGAAGGGAACAGAAAATGGTCTCTGTGGAAGATGAGAGATGGTGTCCTCCCTGCACTTCACAGTGATTAAGCTCACCCCGATCCAAATGTGCAAGGGAGACTGTTTGCAGGAGGAACCCAAATGAACAGCATCATTGTAAATACCAGCCACCACCAGGAACAATTTAGCTTGACAGCTGTAGCAGAAACTGTCACTGCACTGCCTGTCACATCACTGCCAGAAAAATCACCAAATGAGAAACTCGCATGTTTCAGGGATCCCTTAGGGCTGCTGGACATACACCATTTACACTGCCATCTTTGATTCATCCATCACCCAGTTCCCGCAAACAAACAGTGGAAAATTGGACCTTCGGAATAAATGAATCTGCAATTGCAGATCATGCAAGAAAAAGGGAGTTCTTATCTAACCTCTCTCAGCAGCTCTCTAGGTTACTAAATATTCTGTGGTATCTATATTTAAGCTATTTATCCCATTTAATTCAAACTCTAGGTACCTTCAATCCACCTTATAAAGCAGAGCAAAGAAAAAAAGTCCCCACAAACCCCCAACAATAAACAAACTCGATTCAAGGCAAAAACTATAGTAAACAACTCACCAAATGTGATACAATGGAACTTTAATTCCTGAAGTTAATCTAAATTCACTGTGATGGTACAGCATAACTGATACAGGAAGGCTGCAAAGAAAAATAAAGCAGCCTTTCCATCCTTTACAAGAGAAAAAAGCACAACTCATCTAGCTGGGGAATATCAGACTCAATTTTGCAGCAAAACTTTCAGGCTCATCACGTTTGTGCCACTGGGTATATGTGCATAACTCTTGTGGACTTGCACCGAGATCTGAGAACATCAACTGGCCTGAAGCAAGTGCTGTGTTAGAGGACAAAGCCAGAGTCCTGTTTTGGCAGCAAAACTTTTGATGACATTATTGTTCTCTTCCTATATGGCAGGAAAGTCCCCTTGGGTACAGTATATTCTGCTAACATGTTATTTGTACGTGCTGTTATCTCTTGAACACTGCAAGTATAAAATGCTACACAATCTATATTCAGATAGTTTACAGCCACTGAGCTGCTGGCAGAAATTAGGTGCCCAAGGTAGGAGGCTGTGGGAAGAATCTGGTTTTCCCCTTTCTGCACTAGAGCATCTTGAGGATTTTTTATAAAGTTTTAACCTTTGTTGTTTCTCTGATCAATTGTCCTCCTCTCCAAAATATCACCCTTCATTTTGATGCCTCAGCTCCTCCTTTTATCATACCCACAATACTTCGGATGTGCCAAAATTTTACTACATCATGCCCTAACTTTCATTTTATAGCCACCCATGGTCCTCTAAAAATCAACTGAACACAAAAAAGAATTTTATTACTCTGGAAGAACTTCTTGTAACTGTCACAAAACTGCTGTGGGGTTTCTACTGCAAAAATTCAAGCAAGCACACAACCATGTGCACACCCTGTACAAACAGGCCACCAGTCTTCCCCCAGACAACCGATATGGATACCCAGCTGAAACGCACACCAAAATGCAACTAAAGACGTGCAGCATTTCCAATGATGAACAAAGATGTATGTCTGAGAAGCATAAATGGCCTGTTCCAAAACAGTGCTGGAATCAGGACATTATGAAAATCTTGAGGGTTTTGCCTTTTTTTTTTTTTTTTAAACTTCTCATTTTATTAACTCCACTTTCTGGAGTTTCTCTTCCTTTGGGTCACAGATACACCTTTTTCAACTGTATAAAAAGATCTTGATAATGTACTGATAGAAGTAAGATACAATAGTAGTGTCCTGATGGATATGACATGTCCAGTAGGAAAGCATTATGCAGATATTGCCATCATAGCAATGGATCCCCACTGAAATCAAGTCACAAATGTTCTATGGGTCTAGGGCCTGTCTACAGGATCTGATGCTCTGTGCCAGGTTCAAGACTGGACACATCCTACAGGTTCCCATTCCTGCATTGTTCATGTAGCCCTCTTCCCAAGCACTTTTTCAGATTATGCCAGAGGTTCCACAGCTCCTAACAGGAAGCCAAAACACCACTGGCCTTTGGGGCAGAACTGAGAGCATGGAAAGTAGTCTTAGTCCAAGGCAATTAGCATCCCTCTGTACTGATTTCTACACGCCCACAGCCATAAGTTCAGATGCTGGCAGACCCATCTTCCCCAAGCTATGTCTTCGATGTCCTGAAGCATTAAAGACTAGAGGGACAAAACCCAGGTGAGTGAAACTACCTAAAATCCCAACAGTAAAATCCCATACATGACGTGTATGTCTTTGCAGACATTTTGCAGTACTGAAAGTCTGCCTGTAGCCAGTTCACACTTCAATGAGTAATGGCTTACACTACAAAAGCATTCACGCATAACCTTAAAATTAGGCCCAGACTAAATAATTTGACTGCTCTGAGGTCAGGGTTGCCTTTTTTTCTATTAAGTTCTAGTAAATTCATACAAGTTTACATTTGTTGTCACAAGGTCTTTTCTGTTATTTAAGATGTGATAATTTAGGCAAAATTAATCCTGTTGTTCTTTATCCTGGAATAGTCACACTTCTAAACTCAAGCACCACACTGAGTCATCTTAATGAAACGGAAAGGAACCAAACTGAAGCTTTTCATGGTCAGCATCAGCAGACATATGAGGTGGAGTCAACACCTGGCAAGTGTTATTTTCACATCTATACTTCTGCTCAACTGATTTTAGAAGATACTTAATGTTGCCATAAGGACACAAAAATACTGAGGAAGAGCTCTGTAAAGCAATATGGAAGGCAAAGAAAGAGGGAATGGGGGGGAGGGGGAAGAGAAAGAAAGAAAAGGAAAAAAAAAACCTCAGGAAACTCTTCCATATTAATCTCATTTCAGTGAAACAGCCTGGCAGGTAGCTCACATCTCCACAAATAAATCCTGATAAAGAAAAACAAAAGATTTTGAATCTCTTCTCAGCTTGCACATCGTATTTTCTCTCTCCTCCAGCGTGGGGGTCATTATAATCTGTGGGCACGATGGCAGAACTAGGAAACTTAATGCTTTTTGCTGTTTTGATCATGTTGGAATCATATCCCATGTAATCCATTTTGCACATATTCAGACAGCAGGGTTAGCTTCAAGTCCCCCAATCTCAGGTAATACAGTGAATACATCCCAGGAAAGGAAATTACTTCCTTGACAGTCAGTGGAGGCCTAGTCAATACAAATGAGTCTAAGGTACAATTTAACTCATCCTAAAATAGTCACCTACATTTGCTTCCAGAAATCAATCAACACCACTCAGAAGATCACCACCAACTACGTTGTGAGGCCTCAACATCTAATGTAGGCATACATTGCAACATTCTAGATCTCTACAGTCAGGCAAAATAAATCATGCCCCTGGTGTTCTTATTCTTCAACCTTCTTCACTCTTTCATGTTTATTCCCATTTGCTGTATTTATAACCACTCTTCACCCCACTTAGTCTCCAGATAAAATCAATATATAGCCATGATTTAGCATGGCCCAGGAAAAAAAACCACAGGATCCTTGCTCTGTCACACAATAAACGAGGTTGCCTCAGCAGAAGAGCACATTTAAGCATCAAATGTATCTCGCTCCATTTATCTCTATATTTCCCTTTTCAAAGTAAAACCTGCTCATGAAATATCTATAACATAAATAACAAGCAATAGGAAAGTCTGTTCTAGCTAAATCAAGTTTCACGAGCTGTTACTTTCTTTTTGCCACCACAAATCATCACAAGCCCAAAGTTCAGTATTTTGCCAGGACAAAATTCATGGGGCATTTCTGAAGTAGGGCCAGGGTTGCATAATTTAATTTCTCATCTCTTGTTAAAACTGCCAGGCCTACCATAATCAGAATGATAAATTTAGAGTCATACATCTTCTTTCCGACAGTAATGCCCATCAATACTTCAAATGCAAACAACTGTGACATCTGACTTTATAAAAATTACCTGGTGCACCAACACCACTTAATTAAATCATTTTGAAACTGCTTTTGTAATGTTTAATGAATGATATATTATACTGCAATGAAACATGCAGCAATACAAATACTTCACAATGCTAACAATTAAGGCTCACTTCACTTAGGCAATTGACAACACAAGTGCTCCTCACTTCATTCAGCTGGTGCATTCCAAATGAACTGGTTAGCGAAAAGGGTGCTTCTTTGCTAATGAGTTTTGTAATCAAGGCATCTATTTTAATTTCAAATTGGCTAGATTGGGGGAAATTGCTGAACTAAATGACTGGTTCTAATTAGGATTATAAAAATATTCATCATGCAGCAGAATTAGCGCAAGGTCTTGATTTCCCAAAATTTGCATTTAGTTTTAGTTTAAGAGTGGAAAAAACCTCCTGATAAATTGTCTTTCTTTAATGAATTGAAAAAACACTATATCTGTTTTAGTCATCCTTTCATTTAAAGGCACTGATACATATTCATGATTTGTAAATGAAGTTAAGTGATTTCGATTCTGCAGTTCATTATCATATTGAAGAAGAGACTTCTGTAAATTGCCCTTAAATATTCCCAATCTCAAGGGTTTGGTGTTGGTTTTGGTTCTTTTCATTTGGTTTGGGTTTCTCTGACTTTACTAACATTTCAGTTTATCTGTTTGATGGATTCCTGCCTGCCTGGGAGAGCTGCTGGCAGGTGCCTTGTCCAGCAACAGACACATGATATGTTTGTAGAACCTGATGTTCTCAGAAGAGGATTCAAAAGGCAAAGAGATGAAAGGCTTATTTGTGGCTAAGTCATGGGAACAGAACTCCATCTGTGTTCAGCTTCTGACTTTGTTATAGTTCTCAGTGGTAGTTAGGCAATGAAACAATGTAATGACCTGAGCCTGAATACACTGGAGATACTCAGGGGACACCACTTGGTCAGCCTCACGTTTAATTGCAAGCACTCTTGGCCAGGGATTGCTTCTTAATACGAACATGTAATACAAGGGAGCAGTCAGTATGGTAGGGATTTCTAAGGGCAGTTACTGTAATATGGCTTGTATAAACATGAAACACTATGTGTTCTCTTTTACTGCTGAGCAACATACTCACTTTATTTCCTTCCTCAGTATGGCAGGCCTGTAGGAGTAACTGTTGTTACAGCAGCTTCCTCAATTTCTTTCCGTTTTAATAGAAGAAAAGAACACAGTAGGTGTGCCTCCAGCTTCACTCTGTGGGGTGCCCAAATGCCAAGTGACTGGTGCAAGACAAATCTGAAAGCTGAGCACTGTATCCATAGGACTGGAACCACCACCATCGTGCTCTTCAAGTATCAATGAGCCATGATGAGAAATTAGCCCCAGTGTGTTCTCTCACATCATACAATGACATGTGATTCTACCACAAGGATCCATTCGGGAGCAGAAAGAGCTTATTCTCCTTGTTAAATGTAATGTTCACATCTTGCTAAGAAAAGCTGAGTTTTAACCCAAGAGGTGCAGTCTTGAGCTGTTGTTGATAAAAAGAGAGGTTGCTCACACTTCTGACAACTTCTGACAACTACAATTACATTTAAATTCCAGGACCAGGAGTGCTGCTGAGGAGCAGGTGACAGCTCTGGGTGCCTGCTGGTTTATAACAAAATGAGATGTGAGGCAGCCACCAACCTGCCTCTCCTCATTAGCCCCACACCTCAGTGCCTAAGGAAAGAAAACCTATAGGCGTAGGCTGGAGTCATCTCACTTCAGACACGCAGCAACTCCCCCTGCTTAATTTCAGCACATCTGCAGCTGCTATCCTGCAATCTTACTTTCCAACAAAAGGAGTTCTATCTCAGAGTGCACACAGCCCTGGAGCCCCCATGTGACTAACCTTTCACAAGTGGCACAGAAGAATCTGAGAGACCAGGGCTGGGGCACTTGCTGGGACTGAAGGGGAATACAGCTCCTCAAGTCTCTGTGCCAGTGAAACTGAGTAGATGGAGGGACAAGTAAACCTAAAACCCTGCAGTCCTGCTATGAGAGAGGGACCAAGGGTCCTTCAAGGTACCAAGGGCTCTCTTAATAATCCATCTCACTGACCTGCTATGATAGGAAAAGAAGAGATGAGGGGTTGTCTTTTTCTCCACATGTCTTGCTGGATTTCTTTGCAGCACCTGACCCAACTGGACACTCTCAAAAAAACCAAAACAAATTACCATAACCCTAACAACTGTCCTGTGTCATACTGGGAGCCTGGGCCCCAAACTTCAGGAGAGAATTTTCCTGGCAGCAGGGAGGCAATGCCTTCATGGCTCTGGCTCTGTGTCTAAGATATTAAAAAAATACCAAATGCCTTTCCTACATAGCCCCAATGTTATCTGTGAGGGGTTTATATATATATATATATATATTCAGCAGTGTCTAGTCAAGATAGTCAGGGCTGTGACTTGCACTGAATTCAATTTTCAGGTCATAACTTGCCAGATCACCCATACAGAAGGAATCTCCCCAGTCAGACTGATACTGTCTGCCAGGTGCACCTTGATGATACAGCAGAATGTTATCTTACACATTTTATTTATCACCTCATTCAAAGAGATAATAAGACACCCACTTTCTTTTATTCACTTCCTGCTGAAGGTTAAGCCCTATGAAGGGAGAAGCAACTCATTGCCCAACTTCTTGTTTATCCAATGTTCTCAAATTTGTATTGTGGTAGCTGGGGAATTTAAATTGGTATGTTATTAAATTATTCAGTCTCTACCTATTCCCAGCAGGTTCCAAATCACAGTTCGTTGTATAAGAAGAGGTGGAATTGTATGTCCCTGCAGAGCTGGGGGTTTTTCTCTTAACAATGGTGATTTTAAATACTTTAAATCTCTCTCTCCTTATTCCCTAATGTTTTCTCTTTAAAACAAATTATCTTTTTTTAAATTACCTATTAAACAAATATTCATGCAAGAGAGTTGTGCATGTTGCTCTGAAAGAAGTTTCAATGTCTTTCTGAGAAAAAATCCAAGGAGTTGGAAACACTTTTCTGCTTCTACCTCCAGACTGATCCATTCCCCAGAGAGGTACTGGGGTGTAGAAAGTTTTGCTTATTAAGAATCAGTTGGTTCCTTTGATAAATGAGACAAATGATGAGGCATTCTACATATTAGGATTGGAAATGCAAGATCAATTCAAGATATTCATCCCCAGCTGCTATGAATGGCAGCAACAAAAACTGTACCTTAAAGATATGCTGGTAGACTGAGCTTTCACAGCACTCCACAAAGTAATTTCCCATACTTTCCAACAGGCAACATTGCACCTTTTTTATATATTCCCCTTCCTACTACACTTTGATAAAAGGATTGTTTAAGATCACTTTCCATATATTTTCAGAGGAAGAAAAAAGAAAATTGGAGGATGAAGCGCCATTTTCCCTTTGCATTGGGTGATATACCCAAGGGTCAATACAGACACTACTAGTGAGACCCAGTCTGACCTGCAGCAAATGGGTTATAACATTTACAGTGTCCACCTTCTGTCAAAGGCCACGGGGACCATTAACAGAACCAACACGGGCACATATCAGATTGTACTATTTTATCAATAAAAACACATACACACAAAGCTACTGGGAAGAGATCCAAGATTTTAAACTCACAAGGAGCAATTAATCTCCCAGGACCTTATAATTGCACAATGTCACGTGGCTGCTCAGGGGGAAGTAGTACACCCACCCATGCTTGCTCAAAGCTCTGTAAAATTTCCTCCTGCCCATGCTTTCTATTTTGTGAGAAGACATCAGGGTCTACGAACTTGTTACATGTTCGTGCCCACACAAACAGATTTCTTGTCTTAGCCATACTGCATTTATTTGATGATAGAGAGTGTTAGGAAGGCAGAGGAGGGTCATAATTGGCTACAAAAACTATGAACATGAACAGTATGCTGTGTTGACTCATACCAAGGAAGTATCCTCAATAATTCTTCGGATACTACAAAAAGAAAACATATGGTGGTAACTGGTAATTGTGAGTTGTCCTTAAATCAACAAAGTAACCAGCAGCCACACAGCAAAATATCTTTAAGAAAACCTGTTGATCTCCATCTGACTGAATCTTTTCCTGGGAATTGTCCCAAGCACGAAAAAGAAGGACCATACCAGTGTGGGAGTGGTAAGGAAAGATTTTGTGGGTGAACTGTTGTGTGTTTAATTATTTCAGTTGGTAGAAAAACCAACATCACAGTCTTTGATTTTCTCAGTATGAAGTCATATTTCAAGGAGAAGTTCTGTTGAGATGTGCTCCTTCATTGAAGAAGGTCTTAGAATACAGAACAGATTTTCTAAAACACCAACATGGAAGGGACAATAATACTGTTGACAGGACAGAATTCAAAATGTGTTGAGTTCTTCTAGTTGGTTAGTTGGGTTTTTAATCAATTGTATAAACAGCTTAAATTGTTGTCAAATGTGTAAAAGTTATGTAAAAAAGAAGGAGGGATGTTTAGGATAAAACAATCATTAAAAAAGAGGCTTGAATCACAGGCACAGAACTGCAGCTCAGAAGACCTTAGAGAAAAACTTTCTGGCAGGAAGATCCAAAACACTGACTATTTTTATTTCATACCAAAACTTAATTTTTTTTATTATTATAGAAATAACAATTTTGAAATCTTTTGATCTGAGCAGTGACCAAATTACTTGTCGGGCACTAGCTGTTGATATTTCATTTTATTGTGTGAAATAACATACTAGGCAAAATGGATTTTCAGATATATCATTCTTATTAATTTTCAATTTGATCACACCTTGTTTAAAACTTAATTATTATTATTATTTTTTAACTGAAAGAAAACTAATGAGATTAATATGAATTTGAAATATATATTTTAATCTAAGAAATGAAATTAAATTTGCCAACTTTTTTACACATTCACAGTTACGGGAAGATGGATTAGATCTTCTCCCTTAATAGTTTCTGCTTCTGGGAGTCAAATTGTATGTATTTTATTTGTTTTCAGAGTTATTTGCATATTTAAATCTGCCTCTAAAGTAATCAATAAAATTGACTTTAAGGATCAAATATACTTTTAAAACTTAAGAGAGGTGGAAGACTCTGGTTTCCCACTGTAGCAGTGGCTGCACCACTGAGCAGACAGCAAGTCACTGACTTTCATCAGCACCTTCCTTGTCACAGTATCTATGGGTGAATATTACCTGCAGGTTACAGGATAATGATGAACTTTCTATTTTATTGCCCTCTCACACATCAAATCAAAAGTAAGTCAGAGGAGTTGTATCCCAAAAAAATGGACATGTGAAGTGAGAAAGCAAGCACTGTTTGATCCAGCTCCACCTACTTTGTGCCCAGCAACTTCATGCTGCCTCACAGAAAAAAGAGCACAAAAATGAAGGACAGAGGAGTACCAGCAGAACTCAGCTGTGGTGGGACAATTAGCCCCTGACAGGATGGCATTTCTTTGGAAAGCCTCCTCACAACTGTAGAGCACTACTGCAGCCTCTCTAGCCACTTATTCTAGTTCTTGATATCTCTTTTCTGGTGAGCAGCTGAGAGACCAAATGGTCATTGCCACTGGCATGATCCCATAATCACATCAAGTAGTGAGGGAAGGTGTGGGATACAGATATGGCTTCTAGAGAAAAAGAAAGGAGACTGGCCACAACAATCGCACGAAGATGCAAAAGACCTGATGAATCTTCTTAAAAATATAGGACCTATAGCCTAAAAGACACTTCATTCTTGCACTGACCTAACCTAATAGAAGGACCTGGCTGACTTCTGGCTCCCACTCAGCTGTGGCAGTACTCCTGTTTCCAGACATGCAGGAATGTATTACGCTGGCCTCTCAGAGCCCTTCATCTGGGGATTTCACACAGCACTTCTGTCACGCTCTAAGTGTTGCCCATTATCTCAGTATCATTGGTAACTGCAGTGAAGCTTCATGATCCTGAGTCACGGTGACAGTTCTTTTACAGCTCTTACTAAGCCAAGATGTGGCAGAGCACAATCCATACCTGGGTTATGTTAAGAAAATGCTTGAACTGGAAAAAGTACTGCTCCATGGTTCCATTCTAGGACCAGATTTTAACCAACACTTCAGGCCATCCTTATGAACAGTGAAGAAAAGCATTACAAGTGGCCTTTAATGCAAAGGCAGACATAAAGGAGAAGCCTGAACTTTGCATCACTCCATTTCCATTTGATCAACAAGCTGCAGACCACCTCATCTTTGCTCTTACACTGCGGACAATCTTGTTCAGTTCCTGGGATAAAATGCAGCCAGTTCATTTTCCTTGTCCTTCTCCAGAGCAGAAGAGAGCAGCTGAGGTGTGCACACAGATGCACTGGTTTGAAGGAGCAGAAGCAAAAATGCTCCCAGCCTCCCATTGTTGTATTGGACCAGGGCAGTGTAATTACCACCTCACAATCCAATCACATGTGTCTACCTTGTATTTTGATTCCTTCTTCCGGTGGCTAATAAAAAGACTACAAAGCTCTGGAAACAGTTTGCTTCAACCCAAGAGGAGACATTCTGCACTCACTGTAGATGGATCTCTTTGCAAACACACACTCAGTATGTTGTCACATCTGGCTTCTCACATCCATGAGCACCTCATCAGATGCCTGTTCCTTTTAAGGATGTCTCTGTACAAACACCAGGATTATAGAAGATCTTTACCTCCAGTTTAAAAGTGGCATCAAACCATTTTGTGACATCAAATAAATAGATTGGTCTTTCTAGCCTACTTCAAAACCTGTGTTACACTGAACATCTGAGTGCAGAAAACTATTTGACATTTGACTAAATCCTTCATACAGTAAGGACTTGACACTATGAAAGGAGTGTATTTACAATAGCTTTGTTCTTGCAAATGTCACTCAAGAATCATCAGTAGCACAGCAGCTAAACCCCTGATACCTGCCATTGCATCCTGTTAAAAAGTGGATGGAAAGGTTGCATTGGGAAGCAAAGAAGTACAGTGTTATTTGACTATACTCTGAGTAGCTACTTTGGTAAAGACTTGCACTAGGTTTTCAAAGGAAAATGTCAAATATAGAGGCACAGGTTTTTAGCTATATGGTTCCTATAGCTGGGATGTGAGACTGACTAGTTTAGAAAGCTTCAACAATAACTGCAAAAATTGAAAATTCCACCCAGAACACACCCCCACACACCTGACATATTAACACATGTATTTGGTTTGTGTGGCAAGGTTTTGGTATCAGGGAGGGGGCTACAGGGGTAGCCTCCATGAAAAGCTGCTAGAAGCTGTCCAACAGGGCAAATGCCATCCAACTGCAAGATGGACCTGCTGCTGGCCCAGATCAAATCCATCAGTGATGGTGCTCGTGCCTCTGGGATAACATGTTTAAGAAGTCACGAAGAAAAACAAACTGGCAACTTCAGCCAAAAAGAAATGAGAAAATATGTAAGAGAAACAGCCCTGCAAACACAAAGTCAGTGAAGAAGGAGGGGAGGAGGTTCTCCAGGTGTTGGAGCAGAGATTCCCCTGCAGTCCATGCTAAAGACCATGGTGAGGCAGGCTGACCCCTTGACCTACGGAAGGAGAGGAGCTCATGCAGGTTTGCTGTCAGGGCTTGTGACCCTGAAATCTGTTTCCTGCACCCCATAGAAAGGATCCACACTGGAGCAGTTCCTGAAGAACTGCAGCCAGTGGGAAGGACCCATGTTGCAAAAGTTTGTCAAGGACTGTCTCTTGTGGGAGCGACCCCACACTGGAGCAGGAAAAGAGTGTGAGGAGTGCTTTCCTTGAGGAGGAAGGAGCAACAGAGACAATGTGTGATGAAAAGACCACAATCTCTATGTCCCATCCCCTCTGCTGCTGGGGTGGAGGACGTAGAGGAAGTTTTGAGTGAAGTTGAGCCCAGGACGAAGGGAGAGGTGGTATAAAGGAGCTTTAAGATTTAGTTTTTATTTCTCATTACCTTACTCTGATTTGATAGGTCCCAAGTCAAGTCTGTTTTGCCTATGACAGTAATTGCTGAATGATCTCTCTGTGCCCTAATCTCGACCCATAGGCCTTCCATTGTATTTTCTGTCCCCTGCCCAGCTGAGGAGGGGAGTGATAGAGTGGCTTTGGTGGACACCTGGCATCCCACCAGGGTCAACCCACCACAATGAGAAAATCTTAGTGGCTAGTCAGCACATTTTTGATTTCCAGAGTCTAGGGATGATGGAAACATAAGAGAGGAAAGATGAAAGCTTGGCCAGCTTTAAGATTTCTAGAATTTGTAACCTAATCATCCTGTCTATGCCTCAGCTCCATGCTGTAGCAGGGACTGCAGCTCCAGAGTTAAAGCACACACCTCCTCAGTCACAGCAGTTTACTATCACATTGCACCTGCTCTGCTCAGCACCTTTCAAGGCAGCTGAGTGTTATGTAAGAGCAAACTTGCTAAGGACAAAGTAACAGATTTAAGAGATGTCTCACTGTGAACTGACTTAAAAGTGGCACAGAGAAGTTTGTCATCTGTTGCTGCTTTCCAATTTCCAGATAACTGAGTTCAGTTTGCAAGCAGAATGAGCACCCCACAATGCTCCACAGACAGCTGTTATGGGCCAACTCAGCCTGAGTGCTCCATCTCCAGAGACAGCTCAGCAAGAAGAGCCTACAAATCAATAGATTTTTAGAACAGCTCCAGACATCATGTCAAATCTCTAATTCTTTTCATAACATCACCACTATTGAAGTTTCCATACCCATCGTGATCACTGCAACACTCAGTTCCTTTTAGTGAGCTTGCTTTGCAGTCACTTGGGTGGATTTTGAGCACATTTAAACCTACAAAGTGAGAACAGCAAAGCACACTATAATTTTTACATCATCTCTGAAACTGCACCGTTCTAGACAATATCCCCTTCAACTCCTGGTTCATAACCATTGAAACACAAAATCAATTGCTCACCTTTTGATCCAGACTGTAGGCCAAGATCCACTCCTCCTGCCTGGGGTGGAAGAGCAAGCTCTGGATGTAGAAGTTCAAACGGTACTTCTGGTAGGTAGCCCCTTCATCAGAGCTGATGAGGATGCTGCTCTCAATCTCTGGATCACTGAGAAGCATGATCTAAATAGAAAAATGGAGGGAAAACAGTGTTAATGGAAAAGTGAAATTGAACATCATTTAGAAGTGAGGTCATATAGTACTGACTATTACTAAATGTATTCAGAACATCACTCAACAGTATAACAGCCCATGGAATTGACGAAATAGGATCCTTTTTATGTGTTTCAGTTTCATTTTATTTGGTGATGCATTCGCTGATTTATTTGGTGATTCCCTTTTTTCATTTTAATTTTATTTAATTAAAACCAAAAGGTCCAGCAAAAATGAAAAATATTATGTTGGTATAAAAGCTGATTTTGGTTGGATATAGTAACCCCAGGCAGACACACCAGGCTTTCCTGGACCCTTTTCAGTCTCCTACCTCTCTTACCAAATGTGGAATGCTCTCTCCAAAAGTAAAAAAAGCACTCCTGAGACTTAAGGCTCATTATTTGGCAGCTATGAATGAGAGCATCACCTCACTGGAAAGACAGAATGCTTACCTGGATCAGCTGCTGTCATCTGAAAACAGTCCATGTGCTTATACACAGACACTGACACATGATCTCATATATCACACTTCCAATTTGTGCAGTAAGACATATTCACTCACTCAGTGAAAACATAATTTTCCCCAAGCTCGGGAAAGTGTATGACCTCAATTTGTACAGGGAAGAAAACACTTCTGAGCCTCTAATTTTAATTAGAAAATTATTACCAGTATTTTAAAATGGGTTGATTCCACACTATCAGATGGCATGCTCTACATAAATGTTATCAAGAAAATGTTGTGGAAACATTAACACCATGTATTAACATCTGGAGAAAACAACTCCACATTAAAGCAAATGCCAGTACCATAAAATAAAGGCAAACAGTGGGAAATAAATTAGAGCTTTTCTAAACTCAGCAGGTTATTGATACAGCAGCTGAATCAAATATAGAAACTGTCTTTCAGCAAGAAAACAGATCCAGGAACAGCCTGTTTTAGCTCACTGCAGAATGATCAGCTAGCAGAGATCTGTTGCAGTTTTGTTACACTCACATGTCCATGTTAAGTTTTATTATACAGCTTCACAGAGCTCCAGCTTCAAGACTACAATAGGAAAACACATTAATTTTGACAGCAAAAATCAGTTACAAGGAATGGCAAGACCCTTGGTATGTCAGACCTTGATCAGGCACAAAATTTCAGTGCTTGTTTAATCTTAAGCAGCTCATTAACTCCATGAAGTCACCAAGGGAAACTGAACATAACATAAATGGTGTCTGATCCTTTCCATTAAGAAATGAAAAGCTGAACTAGAACTGAATGTTTTCCCAGGGTGAAGCCATCTGTATGAATCCGGCTGGAGCTCAAAGCTCCTTCAACATCCTTCACATATACCACTTATCAGTCCCAAAAAGCAATCTCCACCCATTCCCATAGGAAACCACACCACAGGTCCTGAAGAAGTACTCTTGCATTGTGTTCTGGTGCACAGTCTGGGGAATGAGAAAGGTTCCCATAGGCAACTAACTCCCTGGGAATTAATCTTGAGAATAGGTCTCAAAGGTCTCTACCTAGAAGGAAACCTTGCTACATTTTTTCTTTATAATCAGATAATAACAATATTTCATTTTGCTCCAAACAATAATTATTTGACCATTATTTCATGACATTTTTTCTGTCTCTGGTGACCTAGACTTCAGAGACATTTTGTCCTCCAAGTACACTGCTGTTCATCTAAAGCATATTGCCTGAGCCAGAGAACTGTAACACAGTAAAATCTACCTGCTTCTGCTGAAAGGAAGAAGGATGTAAAGCTGCCCACTTAATAAAATAATCTAGAAAGGCCTTACATTTAAAATAAAGGATATTTCAGGAATAAGGTTTTCCACCTGATATTGTAGATGGTTACAAAGTTAATAATGCTGGATATTAAAAGGTCACTGTTGGAGTTCTGGCCTCTAATCAGGAGCACAACTAACAGTGGCATGGAGCTGAACTGGGACACACACAAAACACCCACTCAGCCCTTTTGCATATGATCTGCAACACTTTGGTTGACAGTTCAAGAAATGGGTCATATGAGGCAGAAAAGGCAGCATTTCCACCAGATGGTTCACAAGACTGGGCAGTTTGTTTTTCTGGATGCGCAACAGGGGTTTGCAAGATCAGATAATAAAACCATCAAGGAAAGGTGAAAGAATCTAACAACAGTCACACCTAGAGGCAAGTGACATCAAATAAGTCACCCCCTGCTCTTTTGGACAGTCCCTATATCAACTCTCCATTCTTCAAATGAACACACATAACGTCTCTGTTGTCATCCATCCTCCTCGGCAAGGCTAATCCTACGCAGAGCAGGATGGAAGAAACAAGAGGCTCAGTCAGAGTGAAGAACAAAAGGCCACCACCAGCCATGCAGCTAGGACTGGCACACAGGAGAAGAAGAGTGAGAGATTCTGGGTTTATTAGGGTTTTTTTATTGTTTGTAGTTTTTCTCCTGGAAGCTACAGGGGGAGGGGACTTTTTGCAAGTGAAATAGCAGGACATTTGTCTGAAACCACCACTTCCCATTATGGGGCCAGGACAAAGGATCTACTCCAATAGCGATTTAGATTAATCACTTTTCATTAAGAGACGGTAAACAAACTGCAGTCAGAATGAGCATTTCTGCCAGCACCCTGTGTTGCCATTTATAATTGCCATAAGGAATAGCAAAGGAGCACCAGAGAGTTGTCAAATGTAATTTATAGGGGTTTAAGATCTAATCATTTTCTATAAAATTGAATTAAATGGCAGCCTTTGTTTAAAAGGAAATTACTTTTCACCTTGCTACATTCTAGATTATATATATATACATGCATATATAAAATATTCCTTTCAGTTGGTATCTTCTCTAGTTTAAGTGGAGAGGGGGAGGGGAGGCAGGATGGGTTACCTCTAAGGGTAAGTCCTTGAAAACATCGTTGAGATGAGGCAGTTTAAGCTACATACTTTTTCCTGACCTCCAAAATTCAGTAAACAATAAATGGCAAGTACCAGACCAAACAAAACAGGATGAAAATCAGACTGAACTTCAGAGAGTTCCTTGGGAATAGATGCAGAGGATGAGAGCTGTCTGGGACATGGTGCATTTCCTTTAAAGCAGGAATTTTGGGGAAATGATGACACATACACAGCTGTTCTGAATGGACTCCAGTTGGGCAGAACATCAGACACCAGTGGGTGAAGCACATGGAAGGCAGATAATACAGAGAGGCCACCTTGTAAGAACAACATTAACTACAATGTATAGACCAGGATATTCCGTACATGATCAGGAAACATTTCCAGCTCTGAACACTTCAAGGGGATTTAATACAGGAAATAAACAGCACAAGCTACAGGCAGAAAGGACATGGAGGGAAGGCATCATATCTATACCTACCACGATGTATTTGGTACTCAAGTCACAGGAGTAGTTAAGAGTCACTAATATTTGTTGGAGAGCATGTAGGACCCTTAAAGGAGCTCTGAACGAATGCAGAAGTGGGGAGGAAGGAACGTGAAACCATATTACACCACACATATACAAAAAAAAGTTATGCCCCTCAATAGGGCTAACATAGTAAAAATTAGGGTTGGATTTGCAACTAAGAATCTGAGTTCCTACTACTCTGATTAAGATTCCAGATGTGTTACTGGGTTAATGCAAACACCTTCCTCAGCATTGCTTTCACACAGGCTATGTGCAGGTGGAGGAGTCACATTCCTCTTCCTGTGCTCCACGGTAGCCAGGCACAAAGACAACTGTGATCTGGAATACTGAACTGTACCAGTGATGAGCTAGCACACTTCTCACAGGCACAGTGCTACAGCATGCCCAGACTCTCCTGGCATGGAGCTACGGGTAGCCTGAGCTTGTATTTGCCTGAATCCGTCTACAGCAGTTAGGTCAAGGACTCCCCTATGGCTCGGCACTCTGTGCTTCCCTCAGTGCCCCTCATGGCTTGGCCCTCCTGTCAGCAGGCCTGCTTGGCACCTTAACATTATCCTTCTTCTTCTGAACCCGAAGCATAAGAACACACACACAAACTCCCCATGTTATTACCTGTATCCATAGCATCAGATTCAAAGCTTTATCACCACTCTTACTCCCTGGCTCTGTGTCATCCCAACACAATAGAGATCTGTTTTGTACTTACCTTAATTTGTTAATAAACCACCACTGAACAAAAATCCAAAGCAACATGCCACATAAAGGACATTTTTATTAAAATTAGTATTCAATGAATCCTTTTATTTTTCTCAACGAACATAAATTTTCACAGTAAATTACCAAAGCACATCTGTAAATCAGCAGAGAGCAGTTTTATAGGTACAATATCTGTAGCAGTAGTACAACTCAGCTACATTAGAGGGAAGCATCCCAGTAAATGAATAAAAAAGACAGGTTCAAATAAATGTCTTTTGTTCTGAGAAATAAGTAGACAGCATTAAACCATTGTGTATTGCCTCCTGATTCTCCTCTTCCCTTTAATGCACTTTCTAAGCACTCCTTTCCAGAGGTCCCAGTCACATTCTCATTTGCCTATGTAAAGTGCTATTCTAAAAAGAAATAAACAAAACAGTTTAAAAAAAAAAACCTACAAACCATGCTTAGCTACAAGAAAACCCCAGTTCCTCAGTGAAGTATTAGAATTTGCTCTGTAGCACTGCATTATCCTCTCCTACAACTGAAACAGGAGTTTTGCCACAAGTACTGTTTCAAAGACAGAAACTTGAAGTTTCACGTTTACAGCTTCATAGGGATTTCCATATTGAATGTGCTCAGTTTACAAGTGAAACAGCTTCTCTTGGTTTTCTTGGCCTTTTCCCACCAACCCCTAAACTCAGAGATGCTTTAGATCCTTCCTAAAGACAGGTCACATCTGCATCATCAACAAGAAAATACAAATCTAATTTTTAAAAAATAAAAGCTGCTTTATTTTTATTATTATTATCCATTTTGATTTAAAAATGTTTATGGGGTTTTATGGTCCTACAAGACCTATGGGGCCAAGACTACTTCACACAAAATTCCATAGTAGCTTTGAGTTTAAAAAGCCAAAAAGTTTCAACAATTTATGCTGAAATGTCAATGCAAACAGAGGATTTTTACTTTGTTTGGATTTATGATGTTCTTTCCTCCTTTTGAAACTGAAGAACCAAAATCCAATGACATTTAAAGGTTTAAGGATACAAAAATCGTTTTCTTCCTTCAAAACATCAGTCCATCACAAGTATGTTCAATACAAATAGTTTGGAAATCTCTCATGGGAAATGCAACTATTTACTGTTGAAGCATTTTAGATTAAATGTTTGACCATCTGAAATTTCTCACCAGCAAATAGTTGGTTATTCATTCTCCTCCCATTCTTTTCCTCTCCAACATCATTACTGCAATTTGCTTGCCCTGCAGGTTAAAGAGTGCCCTTGAAGGTATGAACACAGCTGCTCAGTGTATCTGAAGCCCTTCTCTGCCACTCCCATGGAGGACAGGTGCAACTCATTGTGAAGACAATCTCACACTTTTTTAGTTCTTTCCTCACCATGTGTCAGTTCAATTAAAAAACTTCAGTTTAATTAAATCAGCCCAAACCCCTCTGAGACAAAAAAGTGCTGGTGCCACAAGTAACTGTCTATTTATCAGCAAAAGTAACATCCATACAAATCAGCCAAGTTAAAGATAGCTTTGAATGATGTGCACTAGTTTAGGAAACACACATTAGCTTTACACAAACTTTCACAGATGTAGATATACTAACCGCTGCAAAAATCAGGGGAAAGGAATGTAGCATCTCTTTTCCAGTCACCAAGAACATCAGTCAGACAAGAAAAAATGGGACACAGCAGTGATAAAAAAACTGCTCCAGAGAGAAATTCCATGGACTTAAATACAAGCAAAGAAATTTATTATTAGTGATCAGCAGCTGTGACAAGAGGGACATTTGTTCTCTGGGACGCCAAACTAGACATCCATGAAGAGGGCAACAGCTTTCACATAATTACTTACTTACCTTGTGACCCAAAAGGAAAATGTTCATTGCAACCTCTTGTCTTACAGAGTAGCCCAGATCTGGGGCTCCTTCTTCTTTCACATGGCTCAAAAACTCCCTTAATATTAAGGATAACTTGTGGGCATCGGTCAAGCAGTAAAGGTGCACTGAGCTTTCATGAGAGATAAATTGTCTGGACATACCCTATTTCAACTTCTTGTAACTTCACTTCTTATTGCCCAAAATTTAACATTAATGGCAGATTTAATTAATGAATATAGCACCAGATCACCAACTTTCAGATCCATAGCACTGTAATCTTAAAGGATGAAGTGCACTGCATTCACTTTATGAGGGTTTATGAGGCATGTGTTATAAAAGTACCTCAACCATAAGGCTTTTATGCCTTGGCACTCACTTCAATACAATCCCATAAAATCCAAGCAATCTTTAAGTGTTAAAGGTGACTTTCACTACTGTATTTATTATTGGATAATGAAAAATGACTCCGACACCCATGGAAACTGAGCAATGAAATAAGAGTTTCCTGAGACTTTTGCATTGGGTCTGTATTATATGTACCATGACCAAAGAACCAAATAGCTCTCTCAAGACTTCTCAGACACTTCATGCTAACCCCTCTATAGAACTTCCTTCCCATCAGGACCTCTTTGTAATTACAAACCAACCTCTACTCTGCAGATCCCATTGCTTGTCACTGAACTTTCCAGATGTCAGCAGCTGTTTCTGTAAGCATTCAAATCCTGTGAAGGACCTCCTCCATGGACTCCTCCAGCTCTGCTAGAGGCTGGCAGCTCTCTAATCCACTAAATTGGTTTGAGAACACAGCATAGACCTGTGACACCAATGACAGCGGGACCCCATCTGTTGGTTCCCAACCTTGCAGCACTAAGAGAGAATGATCAGAGCACATCATGCTGTCCAGGCTACATGCAGGTGCTATATCTCTGCAGAATGTTTTGCCTTTAGTAGACGGTACATGAGAGAAGAGAACCATTACCAGGAAGAAAGTAACGAGCTATAAAATAAATTTTTATTTTAACCTAAACCAGCAGGGTCTTCAGGTGATACTTCAAAACAAAAATGGGCATCAGTGGAGTGCATCAAATGAGGACCAGAACCACCTCACCTTCTCCGAGGAGATGCACATCAACCCACCATGCTTTTTTACAGGTAATAACCCTGGTTAATCTTTTGTTGACCTCTATTGTCTCTCATATCCAATCATATCCAGATTCCAAGCACAATTAATTGTTCTGATTTGTATAAAATTACAGGAGGCTCTTGGTATTACAGCCATACCTGCCACAAATCACCATATCAAAACAAAACACTTCTCAGAATCCCAAGCTCGAACATCCCGCTCCCTACGGAGAGAGCACTTCATTTAATCACCATCTCCAGCAGCTGCACAAGAGCACAGATGCACCTTGCAGGATGCCCTGAGGATCAGGAGCAAATCAGGGCTAAATTGGATATAAAACAAAAGCTTTTCAAGGAAAACCACTCTGCCATCCTCACTGACAGGTGGGAAATGAAAATATATCATGGCTGTAAGAATGGGAAAAGAACACAGATACTCCAAGGCTGCCATCCTAACCTGCCCATAATGCCAAATCCCAGGCTGGATCCAATTTGCATGCCAATGTACTAGACCCAACAAAGCAGAACATCTTATCTTTGTTTTGCTGCTAAGCTGGTCAGAACAACATATCTCCCCTCTTTCTCTTGTCTTTTTGGCACTGGACACATGTACTTTTCACTTTTAATTACGAAGCACAGCAAGCATTTGCTTGTTGAATTTTAGGTGCCAGTGGGGATGGAAGCCATCCAAAAAGCATGTGTGTGGCCTGGCAAAGAGTGACTGACTGGCAACAGCCACATGGTTGGTTGTAAAACCTTTTCATTGTCACAGCAAAGCAGCATTTACCCTCGGTTACTCAGACCCATTATATTCTTGCTACAGCTGCACATTCTCCAACCCCCCACAGATCATCAGAGCAAGGTTCTCTGCCACAGTAATCCCACTTTCCTAATGCCATTTCAGTGCTGTGCAGCTATATTTCTAAGGGCTTTTCTATGTCACAGCATGTTCATGCATAGTTCTCCTCCAGGAGCTGCCAAATGGGTCACAAGCATCACCACTTATGGCTGGTTTTGTATATCTGGTTTGATCAGCAATTCTGTGACCTCACCTAGAAGTAGGAGGAACCTCAGCTGGTGACCTTAGGCACCAACCAGTACTTCCACATGAATTTACAGCTTCTGATCTATATTATTATAATGCTCTGGAGTCTGGTATTTCTACATAGCATAGTTCTGCATGATGCCTTTTTACTCTATTCTATAGAGGAAAGCCCTAGCTGTTACAACATCTGATACGTTGTTTTGGGGTCACTATCTTCTCTTTTAGTGACAAGGAACAGCTCTGGTCCTAAACTGTGCTCACAGAAAGAGAAAAGCAGCATTCACTGTTATAATTATATGTTATTTGAGTAAATGCATGGTTGTGCTATTTTTCATAGAACTAAAAGTAATTTTCACCATTATTGTAGCTTACCGTGTAAGCAGAAATAGTTACAGAAAATAATGTTATCAGTAAGGACAGGCTGTGTGCACCACAGCTGCTGGAACTGAGAACACCATTTATATAAAAACACTCCTCTGATTATAGGTCTCACTTGGGAGAACACTTTACATGTGGGTATAAGTTTACTCACAGTAGTTGCCCCATTACAGAAAACAAAAAGATGTGCATGGATAGTTACTCATGGGGGTAAACTTTTGCAGCCTGCACACAGCAGTCTATTTCATTTGAGGACAGTGGAGTGTTTCATGGCTCTATAGAAAAATAAAAATTGTGTTATGTATCTCCCTTGAGGCCATTAAACCTGAATACAATTTTAAATGCATCATTGCTTCTCCTTTGCTTACCCACTTTATTTTTCTGCTTTTTAGTCAGATTGCAGAGTGAACATAGACAACATTCAGCTTTATCACTGTTCACATCCAGATGCTTATGATCTATCTCAATTTACTTACCTGGCATCTATTACTCACGTCCCTCACTGTCCCTAATGTACTTCTCTTCCTAACATTCCCTCACTGCAGGAAGTTAAGATGATAGGAGAAGGTCTATCCATTTTCTGGATGCAAGGCTGAGGCCCCCAAAAATTGAAGTTACAAAACATGATGTCATCTCAGTTCTCTGCAAGGTAAGCAGCTCTAAGCTATCCACTGTGGTTGAAAGCTCTGCATGCTAACTCAGGTGCCAGAGATTCCAGTATGGGAAGGTTCAGGATGCAGGAACAGGATGTACAAGTACCAGCTCACTGGCTCTGACATTTTCCACGTTTATTAATTAGCTCCCAATGATACAGTCCTTGCAGGTTTATGGGGGTAGTCTTGCCTGCAATTACACAGTGAGAAGGTGAGTGACTGTCCCAGTGTCTGTGAACTACAGCTGCTACATCCTATTCCAACAGGGTCGCTGATACCTCACCAGCCTTGGGAAAATCATGTACCTTCCTTTCCGTATCCTTCTATGCACGTACATGAGCACTGGTCACTGCAGTGTCCTGGATAATTAGTGCAAGAGGAAACAGAAGTGCAAGAGGGGAATAAAACGTTTTATCTGCAACATAAAACTCACAGGTTTTTTTTAAGAATCAATTGGCAAAAGTTATAAAATTGCCAAGTTTACCCCATCTTTCCAACCATTTCCAGGTCCTGAGCACTATCGTCCTGGCCTCCACTCCTTAGCCACTCATGAAGCACAACTGCTTCACAAGTTCACAACACACCACGTTGGTCTGCCATGGAAGGGTCCCAAAGAAGGCAGAAGATGTCAGGTAAGTTTTTCTTGTCATAACAAGGGCAACCTCATTTGTTGAAACAGAGAATTAAAATACTGTAGGGCCCATTGTAAAAGGCACCACCAATCTCTCCTCCAAGACACAATGACTGGTCTAAGTGTTGCTTCCACAGATTTATAAGAAAACTACAGCCCGAGTTTTCCCTCACTGCATCTGTGCAGCACTTAGAAAATCCCTATCATTACTTTTGGACTCTGGCAACATTTGTCTGTACACAATGAAAAAAGGCATTTTAGGACAGATATAGTGAAGGGCAATGAGCTCTGACTAATGCAAAAAGAAGCCTCAAGCACTCCAAAACATGCTGAAATAAGTGTCTAAGATCTAGCCCAACCAAGCTCCATGGTGAAGAAAAACTGATTCTAACACAGCCACAGAAGGGTTTCCAGGTTTCACAATGCTTCTTGGGATACAATATTTTGTACAGAATCGATCACACCAGAACTGACATTAGAGTTACTGCATTTACACTGTAAGAGGCAGATGTGTATATACAGCAGAAACTGAGACTGTGGCCAGCACATGCCCTGCAGACTCTGCTAATCTAGTTTATTAAAAATGAGAATGCACTCAGTACTGCTGAGCTTCTATATTCTTCACCTTGTAAAAAAAAGAAATAAAAATATATTTTGCCACATATTATTGGGTTTGGGGGCTGGGGTTGTTGGGGATGGGGAGACAATTTTCCTCTAAAAGGAATAAATATGTATTGGTGAATCAGCTCTTATGACCAAAGATCAAGGTCAGAGAATTATATGGTCTTCAAAAGGACCCACCTGCCCCTTCTCCAAGAGCTGCTCTCCACCCATTCTATTATTTTTCTTCCTTTTTACTAACAAGACATTGACTCGCTATTTTTGATTGATTATCCTGCTGTCTGTGAAGCACCATGTCCCTCCTCGTTAACTCAAAACTATCTCATTTTTCATACTTCATAAATTAATATGTTATTGGAGCTGCAGCAGTAAATGAGACGGCCATGTTTCAGAGAGGTAGGGAGGATGGAGAAAGTAAAAAAGGTCTCATAAAACTTCCCTATACTGGGACCTGCAGCTGTGACCACCCTGCTGACAGTCTGGGTGGTAAACGCAGGCAGTTCTGTACAAGGCAATGCATCTTGACAGCCTCTCTTTTCCCTCTAACCAAGAAAGGGCATTCTGAAAGCTCACACAAGTCCACTCATAAAAGCAATGGCCATTCTGGGTGACAAAATTGCATATTCCTTTTAGTTGATACTATAATTTATGATCTGCCCTGATCTGGCTAAGTTAGAGTAAACTACCTCTGTTTTTCTGACAGCCAACTCTGGGAAGTCTCCACCTGAACATGGATGTGACCACAGCACCCTGACTCCAACAATACAAGATGAAGCAGGCAGAGGGTGCAAGAGGAGAGGTGGACTGAATTTTAGGAAGCCAGACAAAGCAGCCCTGTCACAGATGTGCACCAGTATCCTACCAGGCTTATCATTCTTACCTGATAACTGTCCTTTTGTTCCAAAAATTGTTTGCAATCTTATGGAAAAAAAGTGACATATTGTCTTGGGTTCCCCCATCCTTCCATCTCGCAGTTTGAATCTCCAGCCATTGCAGTAGACAATGAAGTGCTGTGAGACCCTCCTCCACCAGTTTTAGGGTTTGGCTTTTTGGGACAATGGTCTTGGGAATTGTATATTTGCAGAGGTAGATACCTACGTTTACCATCCACAAATAACATCAAACAAATATCGCTCAGCCGCTCATTTCTTACAAAAAAAGCAATCTCAGGAATGTTAAATAGGTTATGTTAAGTAAGTCAAAAGATTTGAATTCTGGTTTGCCTTTTCCTAAAATCTGTGCCTGCTTTCATTCAAGCTGCCAATTTATTTTTTTTCAAACCCCATACAGAATCTAAGCAGGGATTTCAGGACCACAGTGGCAGTCCTTGATAGATAAACAACCTAGCAAGTGTCTGACTTTTTCCTTATTTTGCTTATACATCTGGTGTCTACCTGTTTACTTTTATCAAATAAACTTGCAAGCTCTGTGAAGACTAAAGTGACATTTTTTAAAGAAGACATTTTTCATGAAGTGAACATTAATGACACCCACTTTTTCCCTATATTTATTAATTCCTACATTATGTTTCCATTCACTTTAAATACTTGCTTCAGCACTAACAAAACATTTATTAAATGAGTTCAGAAACCTATTAAAAACACAAATAAATACTCTTGGAATGTGTAAGTACAAAGAGACAAAATGCAGACACATTAAGGTACAAAAAGACATCCCTAACTCTGGAGTTTTGTAATATATGAATGTTTTTCATTCATGAACACTGAAACAATGGCTTTCAACATAGATGGCTTTGAGTGTCTATTTCTGTTTATACCCATCTCTCTTCCAACCCTCTCCCCTTCACCCCCATTAAATAATGCCTTATTGAAGCATTTTGTTAATTATCTCGGCAATGTTCAGTGGGTCTACGTTTTTTTCTCTGTTTCTTTTTAAATGCATACGTTTTTTTAAAGACAATTAACTGAAAAAAACCATCAGCAATCTCCAGTTTTCACATTCATGCTTACTGAGGGACAGCCTTCCTTGGAGTGCAAGGATTCCTTATGAAAAGGGAGAACTATTGGGGATCTCTCATAAGCTTGGGTCCCAATTCTATGCTGTCTGTGCTGACAAATGGTCATATCCCAGACCACAAATGCCACACAACCTCCATTTATCTCTATGGTTTATGTCAAGTCAGAAGTACTAAAATTAAAACTTGCAAGGAAACAGATAGTAGTTTGTTCTTTCTTGAGAGACAGGAGTCACCAGGTCAGGTCAGGTCCCAGTGGGGCATCTGTCATGCCAGGCTCCCCAGTCCCTGACTGCAGCAGGGCAGAGGACTCTCACAGGAGCCTCTTGACTACAAAGATTCACAAGGAGGTACAAACCCCAAATGTAACAGTAATAATAATTTAAAAAACCCAAACAAACAATAAAACAAAAAAACACAAAAACACAAGAGAAAAAAAAACAACAAAAAACATCCCCAGTTTGGGCATACTGAAAAATATCCTATATTTAAGAATATTCTAATAACACTTATATTATGCCTTTACATGTCAGTGTTTTCCATTCATTGATCTTGAAATATGTTTGAAACACTAATAAAATAAGTCATACAGCACCAGAAAACTGTATTTCGTATGTAGAAAATGTCACAGAAATTCTGAAAATGTGACTTTTATGAATTCAAGAGACAACAGAAAACCCTTCAAAAGGAAGAATTCCTAAAGTCCTCTTCTCCAAGTATAAGAACACATCTGTAACTCAGGAGATTTCTTTCCCACTGTTGCAGGTCACAGTTCTGCAAACATTTACAAAAATGATCTCTTTTCGCAGGTGCCAAATTTGAGCTGAATTAATCGGACAGATAGAGAGAATCCCACACATAACAGCTCACAAGGGTACACCTTGTAGAAAAAACAAGTCATGTCACATATCCTCTCACTCTTTCAGGGGTGTTATAGAAACCTTGAGGAAATCAGCTTTGCAACACCAGTAAGTGAAGAAAAATATTACTTCTTCACTCATATTTTATCTCTATTTAAAATGCCAGTTCTGGACACTGACAGTGACTGTCCCTGAAGTGTATCTATGAGACGGAACACACTGCGATGTTACCAGATCACACTCACATTTGTACAATCCACTAATATAACCACAGCAGGCTCAGCTAGCACAGGAACTGTGTTTCATAGCTACAGCCTTTCCTATCTGCCACCATCAACTCTGGAGTGGGTGGCATGATTTTTGGAGTGCTGAGAAGCACAGGAACATCATGCACAGCTCAAAAGGTCCAGAGAAGGGGTTCATGTAGAGACCTTTACAACTGCATTTGCAGCTCAGGCAATTTAGTCCCTATTAATGGCAGCTGCAAAACCAAGAGCTATTTAGTGACTGTATTCCCTTAGACTGAAGGGAAAGATTAGGGATAAAAGACAGTAGAAACAACCAGTTCCATCACTCCCCCCTGTGGCTCTAACTCAGCCCCATTGCCTTTGAGTTATAAATATGTTCTCTAAGATCCCATCAGCCAGTGCCAGTTTGCAGCAAATACTGTTTATCACAGTGTCAGCACAATGAGGAAAAACAGTTCAAGGAAACCTTCCATCTGCCAAATGGCTTTAGGATACTCCAGAGCTCAGTTCCTCACCAATGGCTTGAGATGCAATCTTAGGAAAAAGCAGCAGATGACTAATGGGAGCTGTTGCTAAGGGTGGCAGCTCAGTTCAGGTTGAGCTAGCAAGCATCAGGTATGTGCTAGAATCTCTGCCTCATCAACCGATCACATATTTGATGAGTAAGGAAGAAACAAAATGCTGTGGAATTCCCTTTGGGATCACATGAACTAAGAAATGAAGGCAAAACCAAAATTAGTTCTGCCCTGAGGCTCCAATCACAGCTGAGGAATTCCTTTTGGAGATCCATAAGGACAGGGGACAGGGTCTGCTCTCAGTTAATCTCCAAGTGAGCAAGAAGAAATAAAGAGGAAGTCAAAGTGGCTTGTGCTCATTTTGGGATCTTCAGCTTCTTTAAGGGGAGATATCATTCCCAATGTTCTAGCTATTTGCTAGTCAGGTGGATGCATTCCTCTGCAATTTCAATATTACAATCACAATTAACTTCTTTTTTCATTAACCTGAACAGCAACACAACATTGCTCTCTCTGCCAGCTCCTAAAAAGTTGATAAATTTCACCCTTAAAAAGCTGCACAGAAACAAATAATCAGATTTATCTTTCAGAGCTCCTGACTCTCCAAATACCTCTAAATATTTCTCTTTCTGACGGGCCAAGTTCAGAGCCATGATGAGGTATGAGAGGTGTGGCATGACTTTGGCTTTTATTGCTTCAGTGATTTGTATTGCCCCTCCATTTTGATTCTATGACAACTAAGAAACTAGTCTGCAAAACCATTTTCTCAAAGCTCTTTAACTGAGCACCATAACTTTATTTTTGATTTATGCTGTTTGCAACTACTGTTCAAATCTCTTATCTGGAAGTTCTATCTATAAATAAAACCTTTTATACTTCAGTTCTGGTAGAAGAGGAAAACGGGGGAGTCGTCATTTTATTCACTGCACCTGGGTGGTGCTTCTGTTCAGACAGCATAAAAGACTACAAAACTCTTAATTCTTCAGGTTATCAAGAGAAAAGCTAAAGACAACTGCATCCAAGTGAATTGAAAAGCAAATTCATGAAGGAAGGTATTTCTAAGACATCAGAACTGTTACCTCGGCGCTTAACTGCAATCAGGACTTCTCATTTATCCACATCTCATCTCAGCAATACTATATGCAGGAAAGTGGGTTTGGGTTGATTTTGTCAGACTTGTCATTCTCTCCATTTTTCCTCTCTTTCTTTTAAATGCTTTTTAACTCCATTCTCTCAACCTCCACAGTATTCTCAAGGGTAGAGATAAAAGTTTCATAGTAAAAATTGGGTTTTCATCTAAACAACATCTTCACCAAGGATAAGCACTCTTCACAGAACATTTCATGGAAAAAAGTAATGCATAAAATCTATGGTTCAACAATTCCTTGAGATTCAACATGGCACCTTGGTGCCTGAAAGGAGCAGTGCTTCATATATATGGGCCTTCATATCTAATCCTCTTTCTGCACCTGTTGGAAGGACTTTACATCCCTCCATGAGGCATCAATTTTAAAATTAATTCTGTTATTGACAACAAAGAAGAAAGAAAATGTTCTTAGGATAGGGGATTTTACCCAGCAGACCAACTCTTACTAGAAAATAGGGAATCACAGCACTTTGGCTCCAGTGTCATTTTGAAATACAGGCACTTAGGCAAAGAATCATGAGCTTCATTATTTGTGGAAATCATTCAATTTTCTAACAGAATTTTTTAAACAACCATAAAAAAAGAAGGAGAGAGAATTGGGATAGAGAGAAAATGGAAATTTAAAAAGCCAAGAGAAATGTTCTTATTAAAATAGAAGAGACTTTTTCCCTTAGTGCTTTGAAAGAAATAAACAGTTCTAATTCCCAGACTGCTGTGAAAATCTGCCTCTAGTAAAATGTAACTAACGCCCAAAATACAGCATTAAATTAAAGGTCAGCAGGGAACCAAGATCTCTGCCCAGCAGAGTAAGCAGTGTTTTGTCATATCCCCAAAGACACACAGGCTACAGGGTACAAAAGCCAAAGACAAGCATTTTGCAGGTCTCAGATTTTCACAGCACTGCCCTTAAATCCCATTCCTCTACAAGGAAGGGGTGCTGCTAAATAAATATGAAAGTTTCTCCTTTTTGAAGTTCACCACAAAATTTCAACTTCTTTGGCAACTGGACAAAGCAGATGCTTCTCATGCAGTCTCTCTCTTTGGCAAACAACTGGGTGGGCAGATGCACTGAAGGGGAAGATGTGCCCTGGAATACACTCTGCCTATTAGAGCACCTTCATTAATGTTGGAAGTGTCAACACTGCAGGCACTTGGCTTCTCACCAGGGCTCAAAACCGTAACTCAAGAAAGCCAATCCCAAGGACTTTAGAGCTGTCTGACTGCTGGGGCTAATGATCACCTGGAACTTCATAGCGGTAACAAGAGCTCAAACACAAGTCCCTAGAGTGCAACTGAAAGAAGGAACAGCTCAAGCATCTGCAGGAGAGCAGATAAAAGTCTGGCAGTGTTAACTCCCAGCAGCAGAGGCTGTCCACACACTTGTAAAGTGCCGTGAAACCCTGAATTTGTTAGTTCTTAGGGGAAGGGAATTAGCGGTACAACAGCTCCACAGGAAGGTGAAGTAGTGCTGGCTCACGGCAGGGAGTGTTTTGACCATGATGCAGTCAAAGTCTGCAGATTCAAAATGGGCTTCCAAATGCTTCAGAGTTTCTTATGTCAGCACCCAGCGTGCTCTCATTTCAAATGATGGGTTATCTGAGAACACCAAACAGGCCTGATCACTTGCAGTGATACCTGAGAGGCATGAGGATTCACAGCTGCAAAGAAGTATTCTCAGCAACGTCCTTTGGTATCTGTATGTTGTTATATTGATTTAATTACATGTGCAAATGTCAAATTACACAATGGAGAAGTGCATTTTCCAAACACCTTCTGTGATTTCTAGGAAATGGACAGCCCCCATCTCAGCTCCAAGACTAGCCCTCAGCAGGTTGGGGTAGCACCATGTGGAGACACAGGCAAAGCCACCTCAGCTCGTTCTCTGCTAAACAGCTCTGTGCCTCCATTAATAACTGTGCAGCAAGAGGAGGGTTGATACCTCCCAGTGGCAGCAGGTAAAACCCAGGAACAGCCACAGTCTAAATCTGACCTCCAAGTGGCAAGCACCAGCAGAGCCAAGAGGTGCTCAGAGAGAACTGAAGCTGACTTGGATTTATCAGCATGATAATCATAGAGAGTGTGCTTCCTCACCTCTCCCCCTCTCAGCTCCCTCTTTCCCCTTCAGGCACAAAGACGTGATCTCTCCACTTCATTCTGCCAACTGATAAACATTAGCAATTGGTGTGTTTCACTGTGGAGCAAAGGACAGGACTGAGAGACCAGCTGCTTCCACGCTGCTCCAGCATTTCCCAGTCTGCTGTGTCAGGAAAGACATTTCAATACTTGGCAAGACACCAAATACAGACGGAGGTAATATTCAACACACAGATGGGAGTCAATCTCCAGTTAAGGCTGGGAGACACATACTGTGCGGGTGACAGAGCACTGGAACAGGTTGCCCAGAGAGTCTCCTCCTCTGGAAACATTCAAAAGTCAGCTCAACACGATCCTGATTATCATGCTCTAGGGGATCCTGCTTGAGCAGGCAGTTGGACTAGATGACCTCAAGTGGTCCCTTCCAACCAGATCCATTCTGTCATTCTGAGCAGCTTAGAAGGAAGCCTAATGAGAACACAAAGTGAAAATTGACTAAATATATAAAGCAAACTCAAACAAGGAAGGCCAACAATACATGAAGCTAACAGAGGATTTGCTTCTGCCATCAATGTTACACCAAATACTCAGACATTAACTCTGTTGGGAACAGAATAAAACCCAAAGAGAAATAAATACTTTAAGGCCTAAATATCCATTAGGTCATCAAGTCTGATCTCCACATGTAGCAAGTGTTCCAGAATTTCACCAAATCATTCCTACACTAAGCTAGATTGTTTTTTCTTCCAGAAAAAAATCCACTTTGTAAGAAAAGGGTGTTGGAGTGCCATAATTCAGGACAGTAAAGCATGCATCACGTGTGGCTTTCTTGGGAGCAGGAGACAGGGAAAATGACAAAGGCTCCCAGACTGTAGCCATGCCTCACCCAGCTGTTCAGCCTCTGCATTTCAGTTCTGGCCCTGTACTGCAACAAGTGACGTTGGTATTAAGAAATCAGCATCCCCCAATGACCTGACAGTGACATAGAAATAAAGAAGTTCCCAAAAAATTTAAAGTAGTCCTACTAAAATTAAAAAAAAAAAAATCAGAAATAAAAAGCTTTTCTTTTAAAAGAATAAAGTAAAATGCCAGTGTTTAAGTTCCCTTGTCTCATAATTGAGCCCAGGGTTATGCCACAATTCAGGTAAGTGATGTTTATAAAACTGGCATTTGGCTGAATGCGTAATTCCTATTTAACAGCTGAAAAGAGGCATTTTGGGTCTTCAAAGAAATCTGACAGGTAATTCCCACTGTAGTGCTGCAGGGTAGCTGAGAGGTAATTATCCTTCTCACTAGTAAATCAATTAGGAATGAATGTATGGAAGGCTCTTCTCCTCCTTCAAGTAACTGCTAATCCTCTGAGCACTAATGAGTAGACAGGGCTAGCAACAATGTGCAAACCCATCACAAATCGACAGGGGCTGTGAGGCGTGCAGGGTCCAATCAGTACCCGGGAGTGAATGCCTCAGAGGAAAATACCTTGCCTGGGAAGGGTCTGTATGGTTCACTGTGGGCACACAGGCCCTGTGCCCCTGTGTTACTGTTGTTATCTCCTTCTCCACTTACTGCCACAAGCAAAGACCTTTTCTGCAGCTCACAGGAGGTCACTGCATCATGTTCCATGAGGCACCACTTCTGCTGCTCAAGGCGAAACGCAAGGGCCCTGGACTTCTACTGGGATACAACCGATCCACCTACTGCTTTGTGACTCGCTATTGGTGGTTGTTCTTGGGAATTCACCAAAACCATTCTGCTTTCTCCCCAGGCCACTGGAACAATGTTCACCCAGAGAAAAGGAGAAGAATACAACCCAATTGCATTTTTTGCGGTGCATAACCTCAAGAATCTGTTGGGGGGGTGGGGAAGACAGCCCAAAACTGAATTTGACAAATTCCAGGTGCTGCAATCTAGTGACACCTTCTTCAGGCATTTTTCAAATGTTGCATGAATGTTTGAAATTGCTTTGATGCACGACAAAGCAGAGTTCAGACAGATGAGTTGTCTAAGCACGCACAGTAGCATTGCTCATGTATTTAGCAGAGGCAGAAAGAATGGAAACAAGTTGTTTCCACAGCAGCCAGCTCTGAAGCTGGTCTCCTATGGGTTTCCCTTATGGCTTGTCTCTACATTTCATAAGACCAAAAAATTTCTTTTGAATTGTCATCTCAAATAAGAAAACAGCAGGTAAAGATAGGTGTGCATGCCACTATATGATGCAATGTAGGTGTTTTTAATGAAAAATAAAAGGAGAGGAAGACTGCTAATCTGTAAAGCTCATCTTGAGAAATTGCTAGAAGATAGTAATATATCCTCGTACTCTGCTTTCTGAGGGAGGCTTTACACCAGTGACGTAGGATTTGTAACCAAGCATATTGCCTCTGCTTTTGGGTGGGCAGAGTTGCTTTGGAAACAGAACAAAGAAAAATTAACTCTTAAGTGCCCACCATATCAGACATGGGAGGCTTATGAGGACCAGGAAAGTGCATTATAAAACAACTTAATCCATTTTGCTCAGAAAATAAACCAACCAAACAAAAAAAGCCAACAAAAAGGAAGCCAAGGTAGTTGCCGCAATAGTTCAGCTTCTGCTTCAATAAAAATATAAGCTGCGCCCTGGCCACTGGATTCTTTCTCTCCCTTGTACATCCAAACACGCATAGTAATCAGAGCTGTGACTGATACACTGCAGTAAACATCATTCCTGAAAGCTCTGTTGAGTGACCAGAGATGGAAAACACAACAGTAGTAATAAGAAAAGTACAAATAGGAAGTTACTAGTTTGGAAACCCGTTGGAGACCGGGTATGGGCAGCGTGGAAGTGATTGAGCTGAATAGGTTGCACCCCACCCAAATGCAATATCACTGTCAGCAATTAACTTCGTGCCTCAGGCCTCCCACGCTGATTTCTGTGGGTAGCTGAAAGCATCTTTGTCCCACTGCCTCCCATGAATCAACACAAGCAATAATTTTAAACCAAAAAGGCACTGAGGAGTACCTCCTGGTCCGTGCTCTATGAGCCAGCTGCAGCCCTAATTGCATCACGTGGGAAGCGCGAGCAGGGGGTTTGAAAGCTGTAACCTCATCTTCTCTCCCACACATTCGAATCAAATTGTAGGTCTCCCACCCACTCTCCCAAGCATATTCTGCTTTCAGCCCCCTTACATGATGCAACCAATGAAAATGTCATTTACATTTTTACCTCCAAATTCTAGCTAGGAAAAGCATAAGGGGAAAAAGAGTCAAATGCAGAAATAAATGCCTCTTACTCAGTATTTCTAATAATGAGACAGAAGGCAGGGAGAGGTGTATTGGCCAAAGCCAATGTAAGCAAGAATCCCAGAAACATTCCTTCTAGTTCTGCTTCTTTAAAGTTGTGACAATCAGAAGCAAATAAAAGCAACTTTATTTCTCTAACACATTCAGCCAGGAATTAAATGCTCTGTCCTCATCACAAGCAAAACAGGATCTGAAGTCTCTGAAATTGTACTAGTGAAACAGACAGAAAATACAAGCTCCTGTGAGTTACCACTAGATTTCACTTTAAGATCATAATTTCTCTCACAATGCTGTAATTTTGTTTCTATAGCTCCCAGCTCAACGGCTCTCCCTTACCTTTCTCTTGTTAGTGGGACTGACATATAGGTAGCTCAGCACAGTCTTCAGGCCTACTTTGTCATTTAGCTTTTCATAGGTAGTGCCATAGTCTGTTGACCTGGAGAAAAGAGGAGACAAAAAGAGTTTATGTGGTTATTAGAGCTCAGGGGAAAGAAATGACTGTGTGAACAGATGCTCCAAGTTCCAGCTTGAGCATTATTATGCTTAAAACTCAAGATTTTGTGTTTCATTCAGAGTGGCCAGCAGAAAAGAGAGGAAAACTTGAGTCCTTTAGGGCAGGGTCTGTCTCTGTATCAATTGATCCTAAGCACCTGGGCAGTTGTGGTGCACCCACGAAGGTGGACGTTGTGGGATGGCTCTGCTCTCGTGTCAGTATGGGACGGTATCTACATGAGAGGACGCTGATCTCAGCAACACCCTTAGCACAAATTCTCTTTTCAGACAAATCCAACATAAGAATCCAAATTAAACCCATTAACAACAGTTTTATTTAGGTAGGCTGATTTTTGACTTGGAGATGGGGATCCAAATGTGGCTCAGAATTGTAAGAGCTGAACTCATGTCTAGATAAAAATGTGCCTGAACTGGCATCTTGAGTCCTCAGTCACCCCCATCCTACTTTGTGCCAGGCATTTAATTTTTGTGAGCTACAGATTCAGGCCCCTACACTAGCAAATCCCACCCAGAGGCACAGATGATCTGGGGGTGGTATTACCCATTCGTGACTAGGGAAAAGGGCTGCCTCGTCACAGAGGGTTTTCTGTAGCTTCCTCCTCCTCATTTGTGGGCATGTTTGAAACCTCACTTTGCCCTGCTTGTTTCTCTTCTGTTTTTGTACTCTGTTTCCCTAACAAACAAGATTTTTCCTACCGGAACAAGTCAATAGCTACTTCATACAGGATACCACACCTGAAGAGTGGACAGCACCAGTTCGCTTTAGGAGGGGCGTCACAACCTGCATGCAAAGCCTACAACCACCCCATCCAAACATTCTGGCTCCCAACCCTACACAACTTCTGCCATAGGGACAGAGCAAACCCAACATTTAACAGATGGACAAGGAGAGACCCTCACAAAAAGTCCACCTGGACATACCTGTGACTTTAATAAGATGAGAATCCATGGCCCCTCCTCTCCAATCACACTTTTTACTAAACAGATAATCAGAGAACAAGTAGCAATTCACTGCCTTTCCTAGTAACTTGCTCCAGTAATTTTCTGAATTCTTAAGTTCAGCAAGCCTCTAGCATTTGCAGCTTTTTGGTTCTTACTGAGATCAACCCTCTCCTCCTCGTCTGTCTGGCAGAGAAATAGCCAGAAATGGCCCAAGCCACCTTCTAGCATCACAATGAACAGTAGCACTGCACCCAGCAGCTCAAGGCGCCAATGCAAGTGGCTGCAGAAAGAGAGTCATGTCAGAATCTTCATCCAGCTCTGCTGCTTTCCTTGCTGCTACTGCAGTTCACAGTGACACCAAAACAGGCAAGCCACGAAACTAGACGCCTGATTTTAGGCTTCCAAGTAGTAGGAATTATGAAGTCAAAAGCTTGTTTTTTCACTGATGTGGCTCCAACAAATTTGCTTTGTGGATCCTTCAAGGACAATTCTTAAAAGTTTTGAAAACCAGTTCTTTCCTTAAATGGGTTGAACAAACATTCCTCCTTTGAACAGTCAGCAGTCATGGGTGCTTCAAGTCTTAACTTCCTTGTGTTCTGGTTTAGCTCTTTAATACTAAAATAGAGAGCCAATACTAGTTCCATTTGCACTTAATGCTCTTTTTGTACTAATGTATAGCATTGTTACCCACCAGGCTTCACAAAGATGCCCCAGAGGATACTAAATAATGTACTGTATTTTCATCAAAATTTCCCACCTAAAGTACTTGAAGCTTTTGTTTCACTAGGTGTCAATACCAAACAAAAAATACTAGAAGCTTTCCTCCTCCAGCCAAGCTTGAAACTGAAGTAGCTTTATTAATAAAACTGAATAATCCAGGCCAATTAATTCCAGTACATGAAGTCTCCTATAAATGCAAATTCAACAGGTTAGGAATCCTCAAGTAACACTAAGCTCCAAGCAGAGGATAACACACAGAGGGCAAGCAGAGGTACTCCTTGATCTCACCCTTCCAACAGCACTGAAGCTACGAACAAGCCACTTTTGCAATTGCACATGCACCCGCCACCAGCCAGTAAAAGAGATCACTGGTTTCAATCAGCATTAAAAGAGAATACAAATAATGCTTTAATATTCTGACAGAGCTACTTTGGTTTTGTTCTCCGAGTAATTTTAAGATCTCCCAAAATGCTTTGCACTTCTAAAGATGCAGACTGGATGCCCTAATGACTCTTTCTCATTAAACCATTATCACTCATTGCATTTGCCCTTTCAAAGAATAGCTAAAAAGGAAGTAGGATCATTATTTCGTTAGCTTCTCTGAGGCTTTCATTATTATCATGACAGTCACCACTGGCTTCACAGAAATGTCTCAAAGGATATCACAATAATATACTGTATTTCCATAGCTCTTTACTAGCCAAAAAATCCAATCCTTTTGTCTCGTGCTAATCCATTCAAACTAACAAAGTCCCAAGAGCCATACTGGGAAATACTATCTCTATTCTAGAGATGAAGAAACTGAAATCTTGCATGGGTAAAGGTTCATTTTTTCAAAAGCAGGCACCTACAATTAGCCATTTCAGCTTCTGCAATCACCTAGTGTATGGCTTGATACTCAAACCTGCTAAACTCCTACCACTAAACTGCCTAAAAAAAAAAAGGAAAAAAAGAAGGTGGCTCCTAATTTTAGCAACTCAAGCCTGAACATTTTAAAGAGATATGACCCACACGTGAAACAGAACAGTTATGGCTCAGCTGTTAATCTTAATTTGAACCCTTCTCCTTTATTAATTACTTCTAATTTCATATTAACTAGCCCACACTTCCTTACAGTTGCTTGACACTACAAGCAAACTGGGTACCATATTCTCTCCAGTTCCCCTGGTCAGAGTAGTATCCACTTCAAAGCACATTATTAAAGCAGTGGAGGGGGAGAAAGATAATTATATTAAAATGAGAAAAGACTAAGTGATATAAAAGACCCTTTCCATGAATCACACCCCAAACACCTGCTTTAACTTTGGTTGGGCCTTTTACGGAAAACAGAATTGACTTGAAAGCAGTTAATTGAAAGCAGCATGAATTTGGCTTGTGGCACTCCTGCTTTTCTGCTACTTCTCATTTGCTTGGTGTCTCTGCCTATGGCCAGAGGGATGGAACTAGATGATCTTTAAGGTCCCTTCAAACCCAAACCATTTTATGATTCATTGTCCCTTCTATACTTCTTTGCATCCTGCAAACCAAGCTGCTGGCAACACTCCAAGAAAGGCTGCACAGTGAAAAGCAATAAAAAACAAGGCCTAGCCTGGTTTTGAATGGGCCTTTGTCTACTGCAGCTTTTTGGTTTCTGTAACTAGTTTCTAGCAGTTAGTTTTGGTTAACACAAAGAAAGACTTGATTCCATGCAACATAAGCTGCATATAACCAAATAATGTAGTCTTTCCCTGAACAGGCCGTGGCACCAAATTCTACATATTCCCTTTGGACAAGCAAGGTTTATAAAGTAATACTTTATTGGGATATTGCAAATTACCTCAGTTGGTTAAAACTTGGTTGTAGTAATGCCAAGGTCATGGGTTCAATCCCCTGTATGGGCCATTGATCAGAGTTGGACTCAATGATCCTTGTGAGTCCCTTCCAACTCAGAATAGTTTGTGATTCTGTTTCTGTGAAATTCTTTCATAATCGTATTTTGTTATTAACAGTTGGGGGGAAAATCGCTTGATTCCACCTGCCCTCCCATCGCAAGCTGTGATGTGTCCATTGCTACAATGTCCCAGTTTGGCAGAGCATGGGCAAGGGATACACCCAGGCAAAGAAGATTCACTCTACAAAACCTGGTCTTAACTCAGTGCACCAAGAACTAATAAAATCTGTCTTGTTCCAGTAAGGCTGAGCCTCAGCTTCCCTGTGAGTCTGACAAAGAGGACCGAGTCAGCAGACTTCAGTATTGTGGTAAGATTTGCTCAGTTACAGGAGTATGAACTAGAGTGTGCAGAGGCAGAAACAGTGCCACCTGAATAACTTGGAGTAGTTCTCTTGGACACATGCTATCTCAGGGCTCTGTCAGACAGAGAAAGGTGGACTTGTTTGTAGTCTCTGCTACTCAGCTACGGAGATAGGCTGTAAAACTTGTATCAGTCTCTCAGGACCAAAAGAGCTGCAAATGCTGGCACTGGATGACAGGGAGGCACAAGTCAGCCCCCTGGAGTGTACCTGTGCCATCAACTTTCCTGTCAGGGGATTTCTGCTCTGCACCTGTGACTTTCCCTGACTATGTGTGGAGAAGGAGCCACCATGGTTCTGATTTTAGATTCTGAGCAACTTTCTAAGCTTTTTCTAAAGCTTATGCATTCACTCAAGATCAGTCCTGCTACACCTATCTGCAGTCCCACTCTGAGAAATGTGGGGAGGCACAGCCCTGCTTAAATGAGTAGGAGAATATCCAGATTCTCTGTGCACTTAAGAGAGCAATAGGAAAACACACAAACCAGACTAATATTTGCTTCTCTTCTCATGGGCCAGCAAACTGTCTGCCTGCAGTGTGCCTGTCTCTCCATATCCCCCAAACAATTTCTTGTTTCTACCCATTGGCCAATTTTCTCCCAGTTTGACAGAGAAACAAAAGCCCAAGAGGAACAAAGTTTCTACAAGTTTCATGAAAACCAACAGCCAGCAAAAGCTGAGCAATTATGAGGACTCAAAAGAAAAGCTGCAGCATAAACCCAAATCCCATGAAACATGAGAACAGGCACATCTCTCTGAACATCCAGTAGCAGGAAATCTTTCAAACACAGCTCACATAGTGATACACTACAAAGAACTCAACAGCACAGCACTAGAATTCAGGCTGCCAATCTTCCATTGCTTGTGAAACAATTTGTTTCAGTCTCTCACTTCCCCTTCTGCCCCTCAAATTACCCTTCCAAGGATAAAGGCCTTTCTGAAGCCATGACACACGGAGGAAACACCTCTCCTGAGTCAGAGTACAGGGAGACCACACCCAGAGTACCTCCACTGTAAACCCCTCTTGCCAACAACCTTAGTGGCCGTAGGCGGTTCAGGGGCAAAAGTGGTCTCAGCACTAACTCCATCACACTGCTTGGCACCAGATAGCTCAGTGGGTTCTTACCAGAGCACAGCAACCTAAATCGGGAGCCAGGTCAAACACAGAAAACTTACCACAGTATGGGAGAAACTGGTCCCACTAACTTGCAGGCAGGGCAGGGGTTTGCTCTCTTTGGAAAGAGTATCAGTCCTTAAGCACTCTGGCCCCACCTCTCTGAGATATTTGAGGTTAATTCTTTTCTTCCGTGTTGAACACTCTGAACTAGCTCCTGGCTTTTGGTGACTATGGCTGTCAGTAGCTGAACATCCTCCGCTCCTAAAGCCTTTTTCATACTTAGATACAACAGAGAGAATCTTATGAGGCCAGGCAAAGACAGAACCTCCCTTGGGAAGCCAAATGTCAGGGACAGAAACAGAGATTTGGCCCTGCTGCTGATCCAACCCCAGCCGAAGCCCTGGAAAGTCAGGATAATTACTGCCACAGCAGTGCCAGGGAATGTGCGGGAGTCTAGCAAAGGTCTCCTGGAAGCAGCAGTCATGGTGCCAGCTGTCTCTGCTAGCTCAGCTCCATGGTCTCTCCTTCTCTATCTCTGAAGGACAATTTCATCCCCTACCTCTAGGAAACCAGTGGAATTCAGGTCCAGCTCTCAGCCTGCAAAGGGGAACCTAAATTCAACTTTCAATGAGGCAGTGCCCAGAAACACCCACTCTTAACAGTGCAAGGCTGTCTGGCTGACCTGGTCATACACAAAGACACTTTTTCTGACAAAATAAAATAAAATAAAAAAACAAATGCAAACCAACCAACCAAAGAAACAAAAACACTCCCATAAATTTAAAAAGAAGCACCCCCTCAAACCCACAAAACAACAACAACAACAAAAAAACCAAACCAACCCAACCAAACAAAAAAACTCCCAGACTAAAAACACCCTAAAAACCAGTTTAAATAGGTCATCCTAAAGGACCCTCTAACCCCACAGCCAGGACACTATGGATGCTGTTATAGCATCAACAATGTCTTCAATGGATATTACAACCAAAATACAAGTCTTAGTCCTTCTCCCTCTGGAGCAGATATAAGTCTGGATGTGGACATTTTATAACTGATGTATCCACAGAAGCCCTGTGGAGCTCAGCCTACTTACTAACCAAGGAAATTCTAGTATCTGTAGCCTGTAATCTTTCACTTAACAGAGCACAACATTTGTTTTTACCCAACCATGATTTTAGAGTGACTGTAATATAAAGCCAGAATATTTACAATGGCAAATAACTGCCTTCCTTTGTCTCTATCCCACTAAAGAAAACTAAGGGACACAGTGAAAGTCTGGGGAAATGAACAGAAACTGGGCAAGCATGTGGTGCTGCTTCCTGGTGAAATTTCCCAGCCTACAGCAATATCACAGACTTCCTAAACTGAAGATGATGCCTTTATGTGCAAGTCATCAGTGAACTTTAGTTCCATAAATCTGTCTAATCCCACAGGGAAGCTTTTGGAAACCTCTCTATGATGGTAATAAACACCACAATTTTGTGGTGTATGAAGAGATGCTCCCTTTCGTTTTAACATGATAATATAATTCAGAGTCCACTGCTATCACTTCACAAGTACAAAACCATGGAGCCCCATGCTGCCATTTCACTGGTGGTTATCATATTCCCCATAGATTTTTTTTCCAGTCTCAAGACTCACTATTTATTCAGCCACTCCTTGTACAACCTATTCACACCTCTGACTATTCTATGACTACTTTTTCTAGTCCAATTACATCTTTTGTCATGGGTGCCTCAGGGACTAATCTTTAACAAGAAAATCTTTCTTAGAAAAAAAAAAAACCAGCTAGCTAAGTATATCAGCATAAACCCAGGGTATTTAACACAACCTGAATAAAACCACTTTCTGCCATCATACACAAGGTTTTACATATTCAGCACTTCTGGAACCTTAACCCATCAATTCTAGGGGACTTTCAGTTCCACAAAGTTTTAAAAGTATCTAAAACCAGAGACTCCACTGGAGAAAAAGAAGTTCAAGCAGGTCATAGTTTTGGTAATTTCTCTTGAAAAATCTTTTTTTTCTTTTAGTTTGCATGTCATGTAAACAGCAGAATATCCACCTCAATTTCTACTATGATACCAGCACCCTTCCTCCACCCCCTTTCTTTTTTTGATTAATGGCAATTCCCATCACCAAATATCTGAAAGACTTGAAGATGACCTTTGTTGATAAATTTCCATCTATAATGTAAGGTGAAGACTGGCAAGGCAAAATGAGCTGCCATGATGCATTAGTCATTGTGATTCGCAGTTGAAAGTGAAGGTGATAAGAGCTAACTAGAAACACTGGCTTCCTCTTTTTTTTCTTTTTGCCTTCCGTTTTATTTTTGACAGGAAAGACATCCTCTCTTGCTTATTCAATACAAGCCTTTGGGAGGACATTGGATGTCTCAGAGGTTGAACAAAAGTATACAGAATATTCCACCTCTGGATTTATGACAAATAGAACACAGGATTTGTGAGTACCAGTCACATTCAGCATTTCGTTTGATCACTCTTGCACAGGGCAGGGAGACTGTTCACACAAGTCATTCCTTAGTAGAGGTGAATATCCAGGTGGGCATGAACAGTCAAGACATAAGTTTCATATATTTATCCTGCAGGCACAGATGGTGGGGACTAACTTGATAGCCGTAAGTTTGCAGGATGCTTGCACCTGTCCTGTAGGAACACAGTGGTGCTTTGGTCATTGGGTGCCTGAATAGCATTCACCATCAGAAAGCCTGTCCTTCCCCACTCTCTCTCCTGCACCTCGGCCTTCCATTACCACCAGATACACTGTTTCTGTGGAACAACAGAAGTGTCAGATCTAAAATGACCTGTGGAACCACCCCCACAGGAAGAGCCTCTTTTGAGACACAGAGGGCAGGGGGATTGCAAGAAATGCATGGAATGGCAAAAAAGTGATGGGTGCTTGACAAAGCAGAGGTAGGAGTTGCCAGATCAAACAGAAAAAACACTTTAAGCACCAGAGTGACATTCCCCACTCTAGAACTTTTAGAGGCCATATATCTCAGCTTCTGTGGGACAGGCAGCTCTGGAGCTGTCTCAGCATTTTGCTCCTACCAGAGGATGGCAAAATCTCTGTTCTGTAGCAAAAATAAACCAAACCAAAATGATGGATCCTCACACCTGATGGCAGGCAAGAGCCTGTACTATAAAAGCTTCTAACAAAGTATCCTATGTTTTTAGAGAACCTGGGATGCTGACCAGAGCAAGTAGGCTGAAGGCGTAGTAGTTCATAAGCACCACTTTATATTCTGCTGCAAAATAGCCCACAACAACCGGGCACAAAAGACACAAACATTGGTGCCTCCTACAGTGAAAATGAAACAACTCTACTTTCCCAGTTGTAGGGTTCCATATTTTCTATTCCATGGCCATTTATCTCATCTTAAATTCAGCCACCTACATGCTAGGTAGTTCTAGCCCCAGCCCCTTAGCCTGTCAACATTTTTTCTCTACCTATAGACAGAGACTGTTTACTTCAAAGGATAACTTATTCACCCTAAAATAGATGAGGATATATTGATCTCTTAAGGTATCTTCCACTCTTCAGTGTAAAGGGAGACCAGAGCAGCCAACACACGACTAGCACAAAGCAAGGTGTATCTCAGCCTAAATGGATTGGAAAATTTCATGCACTAAGATGGCACTATAAATGAAGGGGAGGGACCTCTGTCATCCTGGCTGAGACCAAAAGTTCATGATTTATCATAATGCTCTAGTGCTCTACATTTTAAATGTTACTATTCTGTGAGGATATGTATGAGAATTACTACTAGAAGCAGGTGCCAAATGGTATCAGGACTCTGCTGTGATTTACGCACTCTATAGCATTACAAAATGAAAAGAGCAGAGATAAACAGAGAAGTATGATATGGATTTCCCAACAGTTCCTGGCAAAAGGAAGAATATAAACAGAGACCTGATAAAATGTGAAATGGCTTCTCCTCAAAAGCTGGGGTAAGCACTTCCCTTCATTGCACGCTCATCCCATTGGCACTGATGAACTGCTGTCAATCCCTGTTGTGGCCAGTCAAAGCTGACACCCGCTGGTAGGCATGGTACCTCACAGAACCTCATCATGTGAGATGAGGACACCACAACCCTGCAGACACTGCTCAAGACAGAGTTCAGCTGCCATGAAACAGGGCCAGCCTGGAGCTAGGACAGTCCAGCTTCACAAGGGCCTCTGCTTGTTCTGCTCTGGCCCTTTGTAGTGGTTTTAGCTAGGCCTCAAATTAGCAGGCTCAGAGAATCTGTGTGGATTGGGAGACAGCTCTCACCTGACTGGGTAACCAAGGAAATATTTCATAGCAGATGACGCCAACCTAAGATATGAGTGCAGCAGTGGGAGGTGTTTGGGCAGTTCCACCATGGCCGAGGTACAAGCCAGACGTGGTGCAGCTCCTGTCTTGTTGGAGTAGGCCCTGCTGCTCTTGCTGCCGCTGCTTGCATTTTGTTTGAGTTCAGGGAAGTAGAAACATTTTGTTGTTACTCTTTCTGTTTATTGCTAGGTGTCTTTTAGAGTACTTATAGATCTAGAGTATTAGACTTTATATTAACTGGGGAGTGGGAGGTTATTTCTTGTTATATATAACTTGCGTAAGTGTGTGTTATATTGTAGTTTTCTCTTAATTTTCTTTTTTTCTGTATAAATACATATAGTTAGTTTCAGCATAAACCTAGTTTGGAGGGGTTTTTTCCTCTCCTTCTTTTTCTCTTGGCTGGTTGGGGGGGAGGAACACTTTTTCTCTGTACTTGGGCAGTTGGCATTTTGCCAGCTTAACCCAAGACAAGCTACAAAACAGTTTACTGTAATGCACGGGATATTAGCCATTAATTATAAAGGTTGGAGACCATGATCTTGAAAGTCTTTTCCAACCTTAATGATTCTTTGATTCTATGATAATGACATTACAAATCAGACTCAGTGTCATGCCTGCTTCCATTCCAGATGAGAGAGGAGCTCTGTACCTCTGCCAAGATGTTTCATTCTCCCATGGCAATTTTGCATCTCAGTTTGTGGATGAGAACTGGCACATGCAGCTACAGAACAGAAAAAAATACTACTAGGAAGCACGATGCTATAACTATTTTTGTGGTTTGTTGGGTTTTTTTGTTGTTGTTGTTGGTTTTTTTTAATTCTTGAACCCTTATACATTCTTACTTATATTCATGCAAGAGGACAAGTTTCCTATTGTCCTAGTTCAGCAGGTGGGACCAGTTTATCACTGTGTGCGAGTGACCAAAGTTATGTATTCTACACCCTCTATTCATTTCCCAAGAACTGTTAACAATGGACCGTATACAGCAGCTGCCCAGGGCACACCCGACTCCTCAGGCTACAAGCTGGGTGTGAAAGACACCTGTGAGATAAGAGCTGTGATAACTCCCTTCCAGCAAGTTGTTAGCACCTTCACACCCAGCCTGAGGGGGCATGTCTGCTAATGGGCCAGCAACAATTCCAAAATAACCCATGACTCACAGAGTCAGATCACCCATTGTGGAACTCCCCACCCTGGGGGAGGTACTGGGCATTCCCACCTGGACCTGAGGGTATATAATCTTGGAGTTTGAAGACCTTGGGGAACCACTTGGATCCATAGGAGGATCAAAATCTCAACAGGAGGAGACCACTACTCTTGACCAGACTGTGACCATCATCTGCACCAACAAGGTTTTTCACTTCCTTTTGCTTTGGACTTGGGGGAACCATGCAGGGCTCAGCACAGGGGCCAACAAACACCATTGTGTTTATGCCCCAGGGTGCTGGGTTATACTTCTGGGCTTTGTGGGTTAAAACCAATTTCTCTTTGTGCCATTGCATTTATTGTAATATTGTTATGAAATTGTAACTCTGACTTATAATCTTTTCTGTGTTGAGCTTGTTTCTCCTGCCTGTTTACATTTTAACCAGCACACCTATAAAAAATACTGAAAAAAATCAGTAAGTGTTACATTAGTATAAGGACCACTTACACAACAGCAGGTGCACTGGTAATGGAGACCCACGTAGCCAGAGAAAGAAAGGAACACCAAACAAGTTGCTCTGATACAAGGCATGAGCATGCCAGTAAATGAAAGAAAGCCTAGAGCAGGAGCACTAATGACAGAAGAAAACTCTACTGACAGAAAAAAAAGGGAGAAGAGTAATGGCCCTGGATGCCCTGGAACAAGTAAAGCCATCTCACCCCACCCACCCCACTCCTCAGAAAGTGTCTGTTTGAGAGAGACGATGAGGAGAGGCAGTGATTGCATTAGCGATGAAGGAGAAGAAAATGAAGATTTTGGTGAGGAGGAAAAGATGGGAGTAATTGCTTAGGGAAGCTTCTGAATTTGGGAAAGACCTAGTGTGGGAAAGAGTTCTTCCTCATGAATGGTGCTGTATATGTTCTCTCTGTCTGTCTTTAGAGAAGTAACTCACCTGCTTCAAGGAGAGAGAAGATTCTCACAGACATGCCAGAGGCCCTTGGTGGAAGTCAGGCAGGCCATAAGACACAGGGGAGAATACAGCCTTGAAAAGTTATGCACATGCAAAAGATGTTATAAACACACAAAACCAGGTTTTCTGCTTTGCTTTTTCTGCCCACATGAGCACTCAGCGATGTAGTGCAGTCACAATGAAAAAAACCTTTCCTTAAAACCTTAGCCTTATCCTGGTGCCTGGGGTTACCTGCGTGCATATCAATTCTCACAAGCAAGCAGATGAGTGAGTGGAGCTGTACAAGGTTTTAACGTAATAGTCACCTCTCACACAAGTTGAAGGGAGACATGCCCCATGGTGTA
>JAOXXN010000082.1:24399422-24410771 GCA_026770055.1 Myrmophylax atrothorax | reverse complement strand
AGAAAGGCTCTGACTTGGTATTGAGCAGTTGGCATTTTGCCAGCTCAAGCCAGGACACCCTTTCACCACTGTAGAGTCTATGTAAAAACATTACTTTTTTACAGCTCTGAAGAACTACACTTCATCATTGCTCATTTCCATTTGTGCTGTCTAAAAGATCTGTCATATTTATCATGTTCATGATTCTGATGTATCCTAATTTTCCAAAGAGGTGTTTTATGCATCCCTGATAAGGCAGCATATTGATTTGATTCCAAGCACTTGACTGACTCAGCAAAGATGGCCCTATCAACACATATTCAAGAAATTTGGTCTAGAGGACATTTTAATAGTCTCAAAGATAAAAGGAAGCTTTGATGACAAAGCCTCATTAATTAATCAGATATTAATTAGATAATTAATTAGAAACAAGGCCCTTTTCTACTTTTATTACTATAGCTAAAAATGCTTCTCTAATGATTCTCTGAAGTAGCTAATCATTTTAATTTGCATTATTTCATAGCAAAAGGAAGTGCTTTGAATGTGAGATTTTCTGAAGCAGTTGTAGAAGTTCAATTTAACGTCCACATTAACAGGTGCATATTTAAACTGGAACTCCCCTTAAATGTATATTGAGAAAAATGTCAAGGGGAGACTATGGAACTGCCCCATCACTAAACTCCGTATCTTTGTGCTAGATGAGGATGTCAAAGAAGTCGTTCCAATCACTCAGAGAATAAGGACACTCTGGGCTATACAAACTACCCTGACAGGAGGTCACCACACTCTTCTAAAAGAGGGAAACAGGTGACTCAAATCTCAGTTTCCCAGCAGGGATGCAAACATCAGTGTCCACTCATGCCCCCTGGGATGGTGGTTGTGGCCGGGATGGTGGTTGTGGCCAGGATGGTGGTTTGCCAGAGGCTTGTCTTTGACACTGTTTTGGGATCAGTCACAGGCAGTAGTGTGGGGACACTCAGATGAACCTGAGTCATTTCTAAAATAACACAAGGCATATTAAATTTTTCAAACTGTCTGCAAATTTTTGCAAAACTGAATAAACGGGCAATGATGGAGGTAGCTTAATCCACTTCCTTAGACACAGATATTAAATATGGCAGACAATTCCCAAGCCAACTTTTGCAGTCAGCCTGCAACACATTCCAGCCCCTACCTCAGCTGACCCCTCCCCCACAAGCCTTATGTTTACCTGCAACTCCCCTACCTGTGACCCACAAGGGTTACTGCCCCCAGCAGCACACCCACACAATCTGAACATAAATACCACCTGACTGACCCCAGGCAAGGCTCCTCAGCACTCCAGTTTCACATTTGGTTAACTTATCTTCCTGGGGGAAAAAATGACTCTTACTATTCCCAAAAATAAAAAAATAAAAAGCTCATGAGATGCAGCCACTTGAGGCAGCTGAGCACTGACAATGGAAGAAGACCCTTCTAGGCTTAGGCTCCAGTCACAAAATTACTGAGAGCCTCTACATGGTACTTTTCCAGAACTAATAAAGACAGCACCAGATCCCAAATTAGTTAATGTGACCCTAGTACATACATGTGAACAAATACTGACAGATTTACACAAATTTACACAAAAAAAGATCAGGACTTACTATATCTGTGTATATTTATAAACATACAGACCAATAACAACATTAACCAGAGGATGTAATGAATTTTGCAAGTTTTTCACAATTTTGCATTTATGAGAATTCTGCATTTCTAGAAAACTTCAAAGTTTAAACCTGCATGGACAAGGCAAAGCAATGGTGCAAGTTTAATTTTGTTAAGAAGCAAAAAGAATTTGGAGCCATAAAAGAACACAAGTAAGTCTCAGGCTAATATTGCTCGCAACAGGTATTTTGTGATTACATATTCCCACCAGAACAGACTTCAGCACAAACCCCCTTTTAATATGATAAATAAATAAATAAATAAAATCAGCACAGTCCTGAATCCTTTGAAGCTTATCCATTCCAATTACTACTGAAATATCCTTGACAGGGTCTGAAAAACCTCTCAGTCTTCTGAACTAACATTTTGAAGCATTGCATAATACAGACATCATAATTCACCAGACAGAAGGAGCTCTCAGGCCAGATTACACAGCTGACAATGCTTTTCTGTAGATTGCACCACTTGCTTTGCAGAGTGACCTGGTTATGCAACTTGGTCCCTGGGCAATAAGCCAGGTTTGTTCTAAATGGTCCCAAATTACTCTGTTCGCTTCTCATCCAGACACTATCCTCTCCTAGTTCCTTAGAGTGGAGGATTTTTGTTGAAAAATATAAGGATGGGGATATAAGTGCAAAAAAATGAAAGAAAGCTGTTACCCAGTTTCTTGGCTTGGGCAATAGTCAGAGCAGTAGCTGGATTATTCCTCTCATAGTGCAGTTACATCCAGTGCTACACTGCACGTAGGTATTTCGTACCAGTATTGGTTGAGTGTGAGTCATTCATTCCCTGAGCACAAGGGCTAACAGCCTTGACTTTAGTTAACAGGTTTTCAAGATGCAGACACTGGGGTCTAAGCTTGCATCCATACAGACTTTCCAAAAAAGTAAGCTTGCTGTTTATTATCAAGGTTAATGAATGACTGCGATCCATAGGGCAGATGCTCTATGCAGGGATCCACCTCTTCCCCACCAAGTGCTTGTCACTTGTGGGCAGCTCTGAGAGCACACAACAGACCACTCCCACATTATCATGCCCTAAGACCTCTCTGCCTAATACCTTTCAAACCACAGTTGGTTCAGGCATAATTTTACCCCAGAAAAGCCTCCTTTTCCTGTCATCTTTTGCACTCAGCACTCAGAAGCTCATCTAACACAAAAGCACTTTTTCTTGGGAGAATAAACTTGTTGGAATTTTTTCAGACATAAGATCAATGAAGTGGGAACATCTTGAAAAGTCAATCAACTGCAGCAAATCCCCAGAGAGAGCTGGGTGATTGTCTTTTTAATAAAGGAATAGTAAACAGAGCACAAGGAAATGCACATCCCCTTCAAACTCAAGAGGGAGGGTATCTTAGGCTCCAGGAGACAGAAGGAAAGAAAAGGAAGCACTGCAAGAGACCAGTCATTGCTCCAGTTTGATAGGTTGTCTCAAGAAATAGTCAGAGATCCAACTTAAACTTCTTCAAACTGAGAACTAGCTCCAGCACTGCAGAGTGCTGTTTTTTCCAGGTGTTAGAGGAAGAATATTTTCATTTAGGACCTCAAACACAAGGCTAAATATTCCTATGCCTTTGCTCCCAAGTAGAGTGCTGAAAAATATGGTTCTTATTCAAGCTGAAGTCTTGACTTTTATCTAAATGGAGTTCGTGAAAAGCTAAGTACCCTGCATATCATCAAGGTAAATCAAAGGGGAAAGTGCAATCCAAGATGCTAAAGTCCTTTTCCTAAACACACCACGGATTTTCTTTATGTCTTTGGATCCAGTTGTGGAAAGGCTCAAACACAATCAGGATGCAGACTCTGATGGGCACTGAAGAAATAATTCTGTTGTACTAAAGGCATTAGAAGGTATCTTGGGAGACCTGTAAGGTTCCTACTTTGCCACAGGCTGCCTGTGTGGCTGAGATCTTTTAGCCAGTGACACATGAGGACGTATTTTGCTATTGTTCCAACCATCTAGATTGGAGTATGGCATCTCCCACAAAAGTTCACACAGAGGCAGACATTTCAAACTGCAAACTGAGATCCACACCTTCTTATCCACAGCAGATGAATTGGACTGTGGGAGGTCCTGTGCCCTCTGCTATGACACAACTCAGAGTCCATCAGTGTAACTATCCATCCTAGCATTCAAGTCTGTGACTGTATGTTTTGGGCCTTTGGCCATGCTTTCCGCTTGAACTTGGGCTCCAGTCTAACTCGGGGTATCTGCCTAGTGATCAACCAACTGCTGCTTGTGTTTCTGAGAGCACTGTCCATGGATCTATGCTTAAAAAAAATAAATTAATTAGAGCCAAAGTCAATAAATTGTGAAGTGTGTCTTTAATTGCACTCTAACATAGCATGGTTCGCTCACAGTCCCTGAACAGTTTTAAAGCAGTGGCACTTCAGTTCTTTCAGTGATATTATTTAGGCCAGGAGACAAATGACTTTTTTTTTCTTCATTCTATTCAGCCTGATGCTTCAAAAGCAAGTGACAAAATGAAGCATGATACTACATTTCTGGAGGGTACCATCAAGTTCACCACAGATAATGTCAGCATAAAAGGTTGCCCATCTTTTAGCAGGTAAATTGCAATAGCCTATGATTAATTAGGAAACAGTGGCAGCTCATCATTGGCCATTTCCTTATCCTTTTTAGCTGCCTTACCAGAAGGCACGTGGTTTGTTTTAACATCAGCTTTAACATTCTGGAAATGAATCTTCCTGCAGGCTAAGTAGTAATGCTCTACTATGAAAATAAACCCGCTGCAGTCAATAAGGAACTGATCTGCCACCTAGTGCAGGGACAGTTCAGCAGACTTGACTGTGCACATCCCTACAGGTTTTATTTATTCTAAGAACAGTGGGGAAAACAAAATATGGGTACAAAAGAGGAAAGTTCACACACTGCCATGATTTCTAGCATAGGTGTCTAGTCATCAATACGTCATGGACACCCAGAGCAGAAGAACAGGTAGGAAAAGTGGTGCATCTCTGCAGCTTCTTCCAAAGAATCAAGGCAGTGATGAGTGGCCAGTGGCTCAGAACAAATGAACTTTCTTCCCTCACCTTTTTTTCCTTCATATGGTCCCAGGGAGGGTGTCTGGACAGGAAACCAGCAGAATTCACATCACTGCCTTGAGTAGCCTGCAGATTGTTCATGGTTCAATATAACTACTCATCACATCCAATACTGGAAGCCTCCATACAGTACAGCACATTCCTCAGAACATTCCTTCCATATAGCCCCATCACTCACTTTCAAACAAGTACCAGGGTGAACCTGCATCATTTAGGCAGTTGAAAATATAAACAACAAGTGAAAGGATCTCCTGCTATAGGAAATCTGCTGAGCTTAACCAAGCTTCACTCAATTCATTTCACCTCATCTCTCCCTCTCACAGAAGCTCTTTAGCCCCTCTGGTGGGTGCCTATATTAATCACAGTCCATGCAGTCAAAAAAGCCTTTCCCCAGAGTCTGTTTTAGACATACATATTTTATTTGTGCTTGACTCAGGTGCAAGGGAATACATCCATGTTAATGAGCTACAATCATGGATCAATAAAGTTCATATTGAGACTTAAATGCAGTGATTACTGAAAGACTGAACGCAGAAGGAGATGTAACATCATGTACATATGCAACTATTACACAGCTGCTAAGCTTTAAAACAATGTGTTTGTAATAATCAGAACAGTGTGGTGAAATAGCAGCTGTCTTTTCAAGCCAACTGTGACAGCCTGTTGGGAGTGATTTCTGAAGGGGTTATTTCTTTGTCCGTATTTCACTACAAAACTGATTATGAAAAAGAAAATAAATAATTATGAGGGGTTTGTACACGTCATTATTTTACAAAGATCAAACTTTAATAGCTCTAGTATACCAAGTTTTTCATTAATTAATCTCACTTCCTCATGAACAAGGGCAAACAATAAACATGGGCTTCTTTAACCCCCACCTTCTCTCTCTCTTTTTCTTTTCCTACATCTCATTCTGCCACCACTTAATGTCCCTGCAGCAAAAAAAGGGAAAATATTAAATGCATTTCCAGGAATGCTATCTCATTCTTAATGACACCATCAATAATTGCTGTCACAAGCTAATATCAGAGTTGCAACCTTACGAGGAAGATAAAGAGGCAGAGTTTTTCAGATCGAGGTTTCTAGACAGGCTTTAAATGGGATTTTGCTACATGCTTTGAAATTCTTCCTGGATAGCTCGTAAGGCAGTGGAAACTGAAAACAGTTTGAATCCAGACAAGGGAGTACTAAACCTAGGGTTGTCCCATGAACCTCCTGGAATGCTGCTGGATCCAGAAAGCAGGATGTAAATAAATACAGCAAACGCTGTCCTTATAGAAAGACTTACACCTTTGGGCACCAGGATATCCTCAGGCATCTGGTTCTTCATGCATCAAACAGATTCCAGTGATGGCCCATTCAGCAGTACCCAGATGCCCTTTGGTCCTGGTGCCACACTGCAGGTAAGACCTTGTCATCACAATACATACACCATTAAGACAATTTACTCTCCAAGATGCTTTTTAAAAAAAAAATTAAAAATTTGCATGCCTCTTAGTGGAAACCTGTGGGTGGGGAATTGAGACCAACTTCTCTTCAAATATGGGCATCTTGGGGGCCTTGACACTACCTTCCCTCCACACAGACCTGCCCTCACACCAGTAACCAGCAGCTTAGCAACAGTGCTCCAGTTTTCTGAGAACTTCTTGTGAACATGCCAAAGGGCAGACACAGACAATCATTATGTATTTGCACATCAAACCAAGAACAGGCCAGTTGTTTGAGTGCTTCTCTGCACCTTCTTAGTGCACTCAAACACGTCCTTCAGATTGAACAGTGAAGGAGACAGGCTTAGCACTGTGAGGCTCAACTTCAGCTGGGAGGTAGCAACTGCAAAGCCCCCATGTTTGGTGTCCCTGAGACTTCTCAGGTGACTGAATTATTAATTCCCAAATGGAATTTATTATACTAATAAATAGAAAACAGAGGAGGGGGAGAAACATGCTACAAAATTACCACCAATTTTTCACACTAGAATCTCCATGTAATTATAATTTAGCATAGCACACTTGCACTTACTGCAACCCCTGAGAAAACTCCCATCAAGAGCTTTGCCAGATAGTGCTTTATTTCTAGTCTAGCAATGAGGACATTCCCTCTCCTTCGTCTTACTGATAGTCGGTGAACACAGTTCAGACCGCCCCTCCTCAACAGTCGAGTGATGCAGACCCTTTCCCCAGTTTAGCTGGGAAACTCATCCTGCTTTTGTTTCCTCTATGCTATCAGCCAAAGACACCATCCAGTAAGAAGAGACTAAAAATGAGTCACTAGTCATAGACTGTAGTATTTCAGTATCATAAACACACTGTCAGACATGAGAAGTCTCCGAATTGGGGAGAGGGAAAGTGGGACTGAAATCACACCTTTCCACAAAACACAATGCGTTGATTCAGCTTTTGAAAAAGGTTATGTACGTGAAAAAAAGGGCAGAGTTAAGATGACAGTAAAGTCACAAGGGCACAGTTTCAACAGTGCCAGAGTTTGTTATTCTGCAGCTATCTGAACCCCCAACATGGTAGGCTGGACCAGGTTCAGATCAGTGCAGTCAGTTCCAAGACTGACAACCTCGAAGCAAGAGCACCATCTCATAAACAAGTACTGGTTTGCTGCAAGAACAGCACACACCTGGAAAACATGTTTCCAGTATCAGTGTCTCACTCCAAGCAGGACAGGCAGAGCAGATCCAATAAGAAAAGTGGAAAGGTACAGTACAGTTTAATCCAAATAATTCCTTTCTGTTGCCTACACAAGCCAAGATTTTCTGCACTGCATTACCTCCACCAGACCAGTGTATATGCAATGCAAATGAACCGTTGAGCAGTGTTTGTACTAAAATAATAACTTGGAAGAACTAGTTTAATATCAGAAGACTTATTGGAGCGGATGAGTGGCTCTGACATGATATCCATGGGATAGAAATTCAATTAAAAACTGCAAGTGGCACAGGAGTGGTAGTTATTGTTCAACATGTACCGTGGGACCTTTGCTGGAATACAGCTATTAGCTGTACTGGCTGAGAAATTCGGGGGGTTTTTTATGGCAATCTGTTAGCTTGTAGAAAGTTAAATTAATAAAAACACAGAATCACTCTCACATTACAAGAACAGAGCAAAGCCAAGAAGTAGTTGCGTATTTTATAATTATGTATTAAATGCATAATGCCAAGAAAATTAAAGATGTCACAAATATCATAAAAATGAAAGTTTGTCTGGCTCTAATGCTGATGACATGCTGGTTTGACAAGGCAGCACATGCTGGTTTGCCCATCCTTACCTCCCCAGGATGTTAATAATTATTCCTAGTGGTAGCATCTACATTCACCATTTGTTCAGCCCTGGATGGAGAAACACTTGCATGAGAAAACTACCTCCCTGCTTGTTAGCAACATCTCAAATTCATCTTCTGTCTTGGGAAGTTTGTTTTGCTCCCAAAGAACAATAAAAAAAAGGATGGAAGGAGAATTGCTTTTGTTCTTTGTTGGATTTTTTTTTTTTTTTTAGAACTCAGTAGGAAATAACTTCCTAAGCCCATCCAACTTTTGCCATGTCCCAAAGATGTCACAGGCAGGAATCCCAAGATGAAAGTTTTCTTCTGGGGAGGGAAGAATCAGGCCCAATCAACAAGAAACTGACACAAATGTGTTTCATTAAATCTGCATGGCAGCACGTTCACATCACTTGGATTTCAGCCATTTGGCTTCAGGCTCCCTCCTCCACAAGTGGAAAAAAAGCCAGGTCTGAATCACCTGTAACTGAGCTGAAACACTCCAGGTGAGCCCACATCTTTGCTCTCAAATGTGGTTGACTCCTCTCCAGTATTTCACCTCTTTTACAACACAGCTTTCCTCACTAACAGAAGTGTCTAATGGAACAACTAAGTAATAAAATAGGCATGACATCTTCTGGATGTGGGACTTTGACTACCATTTCACTTACCCATAATCATCAGGAAACCTGTAGCATACCAAGAAACTTCCAATGAAGTCTTGCTGTCTCAAAAGCAGCCCTAAGTGCCCAGTCAGACCACCACTGCATTTCCTCAACAGCAATGTTCCCTTCACTTTCATCACTCATCAGCCACCACTTCCACATCTGAGCCACCCTCTCAGCTGTGCCTGTACCACAGTGCCACATAGGAACCCACTATCAGTGGGTCAAAAATAGGTGATCAAGAGGAAAGTGGCCCAGGCAACAATGTAGACCCTTCCTCCCTTTATTCATCTAAGCAAAGCCTTCTGCTGAGACTACGCTCAAGAGCCATGACTAAATCAGACTGAACAAATTCACTCTGAAAGAGGACAAGCCATGTCTTTGACCCCAACAGCTCTGCCAAAGCAGCACCACAGTTCTCTTAATCTTTCTAGACTCTTTTAATCAACGCCCTTCTCTCAATGTATGCAAGCCTTTGGTCTCTCTCTGCAGAGACTGCTCAGACGTGGCATGTCTTGGAGCAGCCCAAAGACACTGTGCTGGTAATGGTGACAATCACAATGCTCAGCAGAAGAAAGAGAGAAACAAATAAAAAATAAAAACCCCACACAACACAAATCACCAAACCAACATGAGAAGCAGAACAACAACAACACAAACAAAAAGAAAAATCAAACCAACCCAAAACAAAAAACCAAAGCAGAACAAAATTTAAAAACAAACAAAACTCACCACCAAACAAAACATGAACAAACATACAACATACACACTTTTAAAAACTGACATTGAAATACTGCATGGGATTGGGACTATTTCAAATCTCTATTCACAGGTTTCCTGACCTCATTTCTAGCAGCGGACAGACAGCTAAACCCACATTCTCAAATATGTATCCATCTCACCTCTCCTGAGCAGACATGAATTCTTAATATTTCTTTTCACTCCTTTTGTAGGAATATTGTTGTTGCTGCTCGTGTATGAGCAATCACAATTATAAATTCTTTCTTCAAATGGAATATCAATCCTTGTAAGAATAACCTTTCATGGATGGCAAAGTTCACTGGAACAATGCTATTTTTTCCCTGCCAGGAGCTGGATGCATCATGCCACTCAAAATTAAAAACACCTTAACACTCATCTGTAATAATATGTGACAGCTGCCATGTTTTTAAAACTCCAGATGGAACTAGGGACCTCAAACTAGTCACTTGGATCCATCTGGTTTGACAAAACTAGTTCAGAGTACACCTGCCTTGGACTGAACACACCTAGTTGAAGGCAGCAGACATGAGCATAGTGCCAAGGGAAGTAGCAAGTGGTGTGGGTACTCTGCAAGCAGCTCTTCTGCTTCCAAAGAATTAAGTGGGGTTTTTAGTACACCACATTGTTTCTTCATGCAGAGCTGAGGATTTTAGCAACTAGCCTTTGAACAGAGATTTCAGTTGCTCTCAAGAGCTGTGTTTATTACCTATGCTGTGTAACTTTGAGCCCTTTGCTTGAGGGAATGCCCTATGAGGGGATGACACTTTTCCCTAGTACAGTACAAGAACTCTTCAAGTCTAGTGCCTACAAAAATGCTGCACAGGTCACAGGATAGAGTGTTTGGGACACTGAAAGGCTCTCTCCTCCCTGTCCTTCCACACAGCTCTGCAAAAAGATTGTGCTGAGTGAGAAGAATAAGGAGGTTAACCAGACGGGCTTTCAAAGGAGAGATCTCTAGAGGCACCCAAACATGTCTGCAATAGAGAGAGAGATCATCACACTTCCATTGCAGGTGAGCAACAGTGTTATCATCAGTGTGTCCCTGAATTACCAGAGGGAAGAGTCTCACACATTCACTGCAACTTCAGGACCAGCAATAGCATGAGGGTCTGCACGAGCTGCCTGCCAACTGTGTCACCTGTGCAGCCTCAGTGTGCAGTGTATCAGTGTGCAGAACACAGGAGCCAGCAGCCTGTCTGTCACATCATCTGTACGCACCAGCAACCCCCTCCAATTCTACTGTGTCAGGTTGGCAGCATCCTAATAAAGAAAGAGAGAAATTCTTCCCTTGCTTGTGCCACATGCTCACCTCACCTTCAATCCCCAAACATTGATAGAAAGGATTAAAGAGAGTGCTGCTTAAAATAAAATGGATATAGGATTCAAAACCAATTACCAAAGCATAATCTTGCTCAGATGGGCATGCTAAGAATAATTACTATCTATAAGATGAATGCATGTTGGAGACACATTACAGAAAACTACATAATTAAATATAGCCTCCGATGCTCATTTATCTACAGAGCAATTCGCGTTTAAAAGCTCACCTGCATGCATTTGGGCAAAAAACACATGGGAGTTTTGAAAAGTTGAAAGTTTGGGAAAATAAAACAGAGCAGGAAATACAGTCAGCTTGTCACCAGTAAAAGAAAAAAAAAAAGGAAACGGTAAAATCCTGCTCTGGGCATTATTTTCCCTTTAAAATAATAACCTTTGAGAAAAAAGAAAACATCTTTGATATCAGCTTGCACTTGGTCCAAATAAAAATTGTTTCTAGAAAGGAGCAAAGTGATGCAGAAGCAGAAGGGAGCACAGTGCTAGATACAGTTTTCTCAAGATGCTGTGGACTGAAGGAGAGCAGGAAAGGCAACCACTCATCACATCCAAACAGTTCCCATATGGCACCAGCCTTGCCCTACCCACTGAGC
>JAOXXN010000082.1:24347146-24399322 GCA_026770055.1 Myrmophylax atrothorax | reverse complement strand
AGCATAGATGTCAGTGGTGATCAAATCAAGGATACCTTTAGTCTTCTGCACTCATACTCTTCCATTCTCAAAAGGAAGTTGTTTGCAGGGAGAAGAAAAAAAAGAAGCACCATTTTTTTTCCTTGGCTGCTCTGCAGTCTGTAGAGAAAAACAGTGCCCAGCATGGCATGTGACCTGACAGGTGGCCCACCACCATGTGCCAAGCACCACAAAACCCTGCAAGCCCAGCTCCTGATGCATAGCAACAAGCTCTTCCTTTGACATGCGCCACCCACAGCTGATTATGTCCTGGCTCTCCTCTTTCAAAACTGTGCCATGTGGGGTCTTCACAGAAGCATGTTGCCTTGATTCATGGTAACTACCATGTTGCCAAACAGGTGAGCTGGAATCCAGAGAAGGATCTCCAGCAGTAAAACAAGATGAAGAAACCTGCCTTCTAACTGACTGTGGTCCCAGGCCATAACAGTTCATCCTTCTAGAGTAACTGTGGGTCTCCAAAGATAAGAAAAAAACAAGTTCTCTGTAAGTTTTATTACTATTTTGCAAATATGTCTTCCATCTCCAGCTGTCATTTTTCAGGTGTATAAGAGATGCAGTAGGAACACATGGTTGGGAGATATTGGCATCAGTCAAATATTCCCATTCAAAAAACATACTGAGTCCCAATGAGAATATGAGAACAGCAATGTGCATTTTATTACTTGGTTTATATAAATACTATTAGTACCAGAATGGGACAAATATCTACTTATCTCATAAAATATGTACCTTCTCCCTTAGCAAAAAAGAAATATTTTACAATTTGGAGGCAAGATGCATTTTTGTGGATCATACTGTCTTTGCAGAAAAACAGGAATATATAAACGTAAATGGAAAGATTTTCAAAGCCACCTACCTAATACAGATGTCCAATTAAACTTAATGAGAGTTGATCTTCAGCTTAAATACAAAACATTGACCTCAATCAAAACATTCTAAGTTTTCCTGTATCTATCTCCTGAAACATCTTTCTCCTTGCAATCCGTTTTACTTTGCCCCTGAGAGATGAATTTTCCCAGCAGCACCTTCCCTATAGCTCTCCAGTCTTGGATGTGAACCCCTCAACTAACCACACAACTTGAGCAATGAACACTGAACACTAAACATGCAGGAAGTTTTACTGGTGACAACCTGCGAAAGAAGCAGAGGCTGTCCTTTGAGAACTGTCAGTCAGGAGAGTGTGACAGTATTAAATCCTTGCAGACATTATAAAAAGGAGAAAGCTTTCATGCACCCAACTTGGGGTTTGGAAGCAGAGGTGAGGCTCTGCGGAGCTTTTTACAATCTATTCTTTTGATGAGCCCATGTTTAACTTTGCATAGAGAAAAATAAATGAGGTTTATACTAATAATGTAAGAGTTTCCATTTCCTCAATAATCTGAATGCAATGGCTTACACCTCCCTCAAGGGAATAACAGTACTATCTCCATATTGCCAGTGAGAAAAACACAGAAACCAGTTTTATTCCTGAGCTTTGCTCCCACCTGAAGAGTCTCATCAGTCTATACCAACTGCAAGAGTCCAGAGATGAGGCATTTAGATCCTATTCCCAGTTAATTTGCGTTAAACTTGAATAACTGGTGCAAATAGATGGACACTGAAATGTAAAGTTTTCCATGCCAAAGGTAGATCTTCAAGTTGTTGGAAAGCATCCATATCTCCCTCATGGAGGACTCTGATAGCACCTGTACGGGTTTCTGAGCTCCTGTACCACAAAAAGGTTGACCTCTCAGTCCAACCACAAGGCAGGGGAAGAGTCACAGGGTCTTAAAGACTGAAACACGGCTCAAGTCTTACAAGAAATTGGTACCAAGGAAAAAAAAAAGCCAAACATATTTAAATATTTTTTTCAACTGAATGAAAGGAAAACATCAGCACAATTCAATAAATACTCCATTTGACTATGTTTCTTTCTTACATGAGCTCTGGTATAATGATAACATGTGAAGAACACTATCTACATTTTGTCTGCAAAAAGGCATTTGAAACCTTCTCTACCCCATGACACATTTTTTCTTCTTCTGGATTATCAGTATTTCAAGACAAACTAATCCAAAACCATTGAAAGCAATCTTCTGTTTAATGAAAACCAGCATCACCCTGACTGTTGTATAACAACAGCTTTCAAGTCAGAAACTATTAAAATATTGTCTTCCTAAAATCCATCTGTGTAGAGCACTGGGAAAACCATACTTATACAAACAGATCTGAGTCAGATTTTAGCTACACTGTGTTAGGGACCTCCAATGAGTTCAGCAGATTTATTCTCAATTCACTAACCAAAACTCAGGTTTTAATCACACTGTGAACTGAGTAAGAAGAATTTGGGCAAAATTCATAGAGTAAATACAGTTAAGTATTCCAGAGTGAAGCATACTCTTTGCAGATAAGATTAAAATAATTAGGTATACAAGTTGGCAGAACAAGGACAGAGTGCCTATTAGTAATCATCAGAATGTCAAAGGTCTAAACACTTGATCCAATACCTTCTGGATTCAGCCAGAAAAAACCAATCCTATTTACCTCTTCAAAATGTATGTAAAAACTGAAACTAGAAAAAGGAAATGTTAGGCCAAATGCCACTAAATTCCTGTAATTTGCAGAATCATCAGTAGTGCTGGTTGGAAATACTTCAACAACATATCTACATGGGCAAAGGAACTGAAACATTACTATCATATCAGAGAGAAAATTCAAATTTGGGACAGGTCTGGCACTTAAGACATGGAACTGGCTTCCAAAGAAAGTGACAGAAATGCCATTGCTTGAATGGAACAAGACATAACTAGTCACGTTAGACATATGCAGCAGAAAGAGAGCCCAAACTTACAGCAAAGAGGTATTCTCTGCAAAGTAATTTGTCAAAGTGGCCTCTCCTTTGCCCACACCACCCTCACCCCCGCCCCCCAGTATCAGACACACAAGCCCCAGAGCTCCCTTGCATGCCACAGCAATCAGCCACAGACACCACCATTTCTGTTACTTCAGCAAAGAGAATGGAAGTGAGGGACACCTCACAATTCGCTTCATAAAAACAGACTCTGATGGAATAAAGTCATGTTTGCAGAATGTAAACAGTGATTTCATAGCATCAAGTCTTCATTTTTATCACATCAGATAGCTCTTTCTTTCTAAAGAGAGCTCTGAGGAAAGATAACTAAAGGTTGTTAAGACTGGCTGCATCTTTGGATTTATGATGGAAAACCATTTTTTTTCCTGAAGTACTTGGAACAAATGTTGCTAGGCAGAAAAAGCCAATAGAAACACTTGTAAATGCTCTATTGAGAGGCAGAAGGGTAGGTGACAAGTGCTGAAATGACCAGATGAGGTTTTCATTTTAAAACCCAATAAACAACATAACAAGTATTTAATGACAGGGAAACAAAGACAGCTTTTTCTCCTTAAAGTACCGGGACCTGCAATCCAATACAAATACAAACTGTGCCTTATTTTGTGTAGTGTGCATCTTACCACTGCATCAGATAATACACAAGAGAAGTAAATAGTATAAATGCAAAGCTAAAATAAAATATCCTAGTCTAGGAAGATAAATTAAAACACATGTACGAAGTACAGAGCTATTTTCAGGTAACTAATAACATGATGAAACACAAACCAGTTTTTTCAAAAAGCAAAGCCATTTTTTTTTGTGCAGAACAGACTAAAAAGCAAAGCCATTTTTTTTTGTGCAGAACAGACTAGACAAGACAGTGCTTTTAGAAAATAGTATTTCAGTTTCTGCAGTAGAAAAGCTGCATGTTTTATCTGTACCCTCCTGATCTTATACCCACAGCAAATAGAATCATCTAACATGAATACATTTTTCACTACCTCCTGTTTCAGAAGAACAAAGCCATGGAATTTGTATGTTATGACTTTGTTTCTTTTGAGCCAAGAGGAAATTTTGCAAGGGAAACAATCAAGAAGGAGCTGGGCATCTCACCCAGCTTTCATGAGAGTACAGTGCCTTTAACCCTACAGCTGTCCTTATCCCAACCAAAGGAGACAAGATCTTCATCTCCAGGGGTCTTATTGCAATGCTGATGCTGTGTCCTGAGCACCTGCCACTCAATGCATTAGGCATCTTCATTCCTAGCTGGTGATGAGGAGTTGGGGCCACTCAGCACTATTTGCTGTTTGATAACAGCTCCCAGGCGATGTGAAGCCTGATGGAGGCTGCACCCAGTTTGCAGATATACCCATACAGTACAGGAGCCAGCAGACACCACAGTAGTATTGGATCCAGCAATGCATCCAAGAAATGGATTCATCTACACTGAATGCTAATAGGTGCAACTGAACTCTGGCTCCTCCTTCAGCCTTGGGGCTGGCTGCATCCGAGGTGCCTGCAAGATGGCATCTTAATAATCTATCTCACACCAGCACTGAGCTCAAGTAAAGATTCTCCCTTCCCTCAGGCACCAGCCAGATCCAAGATCCACTGAGAACTTGAGTCTCTCTCTGCATCCCTCCAGGAATACACTCATCAACCATGAAGCCTTTGGCAAAGTTGAAAAGGAAGTAAACCCTTCTCAATCCTCTGTCTTGAGAAGAAAAATTCCCTGCTTTCATGGGTCTTTCTAAGACCAAAAAAAGTAGCTCAGAAAAAAGAAAAAAAAAAAGAATGAAAGATCCACATGAATGAGCCAGTGCTTTATTTCATCCCCCTGAAATTTATGCCCTCAGCTCTTTTTACTAATAATTATAATGCAGTGAAAGGGAAAGGGGGGAACAAAAGAGCTCCAGGGCTTAGTTTTCATCATTAAGGAATCATGGCTGCAATTTCAAATTGCACAGGTGCTGAGGCTCTCAAATGTGTAGCAAACCAGACTGTCTTTCAGCATCACTGAATTTGGCCAACTCAGCCCAGAGTTCATTTACTGCAGCATCAAAAATGAAATCCAGTTCTAGCAGCAATGCAAATCAGATCACATAATTGAAGGACTTTAAGTATTAGTAGAGACTGAATATGTTCCCAGTCAAAAAGCAATACTTCAAACTACACTGTGGACTCAATGTAGTAATTATTGAGCAAGATTCTCTGGACTGCACTATACGATTAGATTATTATCATTACTTATTCTGTGCACTTTAAATCTATGAATCTGAGGACATGCAGAGCTGCATTTCTATGATGAGAACCCTCTGGAGACTTCCCTTCCCATATTTTAAACCCAAACATGAGAAATTTGAGGACACTGGATTTGGTGAGTCAAGAGAAGCATCACTCAAGGAAGAATCATTAGAGGGGAAAAACCTGATGCATTATGAAAAATTTCTGGTGTTTCATCAGGATGTAAGTACCTGCTTGAGGAAGTAGAGGGTCTTTCCATTTGGTCCACAAAAAGCCAAAACCTGATAAACTGAGGTTAGACAAGAATGGGCAAGAGAGTATTTTGTTCTATTTTGGGTGTTTTTTTAAAAAACGGGAAGGGCAATTGTTCCAGTAGACTGTACTAGTGCATGAGTTAAATTCTTCATTACTGCTAATTTTACAGTCAAGATGAGATGTTTTCCCAAGAGTTTTGCTCTTGATTAAGCAGATGTTAGTCTGAGGAATTAACCTCTGCTTAGTGTCTGTGAGAAGTCATTTTCTTCTCCTTCACGGCCTTGCAGTGTCTGAGCACAATGCTCCTTTCTGCCATTATAACTTCAGAATTGTTTTAGTAGTTACACATCAGTGATTCACCAGTGACACAGTTATTACTTCACATTTTCTGTCCATAGTTGTTTCTAGACAAAATTTTGTTTTTATTCAGGATTACACCAAGAGTGTAATCCAGTATTTTCAAAAGATATCTACTCCAAGGAAGACTAATGTCAAAAGATTCCTTCTTAAAAGTTATCTTGCCATGATACAATCCCACTCTGCATGCAAGTAACTAATCACTTTATAATTTTAGTCCATGAAACAGGGTGACTATTGGAAAGCAAAGCAACAGTCTGTTCCAGTGAAGAAGGCTGTAAGAGTCTCTTTACAGTATGAGCTCTCCTACTCTAGAACCATGAGCTAAAGAAATCACTGTCTGTGCATCCTTGCCTGTACACACCACTTTTCCTGGAATTATATCTGAAAATCATCCACTGCGTAGCTTTCCAAACACTACAGCATTCTGCCACATCATCATGTCTATTTACGAAAGAGAAGCTAGATTTTGAGTTGCTCAAGATACCTCACATTTCAAACACTTCTTTTTGGTCTGCCACCAGCCATTCACCCAGCACCCTGTTGGCTTCAACACGGTTGCTTTCATAGCACTTGCATATTTCCAGCAGTGCACCAACATCAGCCAGATGATTTTTGCCCTCTCCTTTGTGTAATCAATTGGAGAGGACATCCAAGAGCTGAGATCAGAATTTTTCATGCTCTCCAGCCATCAGACCCCTGCATCCTATCAAACTGCACATCTGCAGTGCAATATTTTGCTTGTTGATGGGATCTAAATTGGAACTAATTCACTGCAGAGAGCATGGCCTCCATCTCAAGTTAACATTTGTTACTGCATATTGTCCAATTTCCACTCTGGCTTCACTATCCCATTTACATAATATTCTAATGGGGACATTTCCAGACAAGGTAGGATGGGTCACAAGATGCAAAAGTGTGCTGAATGCACTCAAGGAAAAATTATTCAACCTCACAGCTCTTCTCATAGTCAGCTTTTAATATGAAGCCTGTTGTGCTGCTCTTCCCAAGATGGGAGGCTCTCTCATCACTGGACTACAGAAAGAGAGTTAAGAAAAAGACATTAATGTTCTTCCCCCCTCCCAAAGGCACAACTAACAAGAACAAGACATCTACTTCAGAAGGCTGTTGGGAATGTACCTAAAGCCTTTTAAAAGCAATCTATGCTCAGTTTTAAGGATATTTTTTCTAAAACCTGCCTCTGCACTGCTGCAAATTACTCAGTAACTGGAGAAGAGAATATATAATGGGGGGCTGGGGGGGGATGATTATTCTGTATATATTTGCATATTTACAGGACTACTGTAAGAAGTAAGTGTCCAACTGTTTTTTTTTCTTAACTGAGCTACTATAGCCTGGCACCTCTTTCCTAAAATTAGCTCCACTTATAGATGTTACCATAGTATTTGTTGCCATACCAAGGCACACTTCCATAGGTGTTATCATTTGTTATACAGCAGAACATCAGACCTATTTACCAGTCCTGAGACCCGAGTCTTGCATATTCCTTACAGCACATCTCTCACCTCCAGATGTACCCACACAGGCTATGCCTTACTGGAGACTTTGAGAGGAAACCCCTGCTCTGCAGCACAACACCTGCATCCAGGAGCCAGAGCTCTGCCCTGACACCCAGCCCAGGCAGCAGCTTCTCCTGAGGCACAGATTTCCACCGGGCTGCCCCACAGTTTGCTATGGGGAGTTTCTCAGGCTAAGTACCTGATACATGAAGACATGTTTCCCTTCATTACTTTTACAAGACAAGACCTGACCCAAAGTCTGGAAAAGTGCCTGGAAACACTCTGACTTCTTTAGAATCATAAGGTAGCTTGGCTTGGAAGTGACCTTTAAAGGTCATCTAGTCAAACTCTCTCCAGGTTTGTATCCTATACTAGTGACTTATGTCTAAATTAGGTTCCTCTACATATTTCCTCTGTCCAGATTAAATAACCATTGTACAATCTGTAGCCATGCAAAGATTTTTTCACATTTCTTCTACCAAGTTCCCTTTACCGTTCTGAAAAGCATTTGCAACTTACATGAATTTAACAGCAAGCAGGAAAATTTTAGGGTTCTGCACTATTTGTTCTTGCACTCACTTTCTACTACTTCTGGAATCAGATGTACAATCAAGTGTGTTTTAGACAAAACCCTTTGCACTGAGCTAACATTTTGCAAAAGCTGGAATCAGAGTTGACCTGTCATGTTTTCTTCTTGTCCCTATTTCCAAGACCCTTTGCAGACTTTTGCCAAGAGCAAAGGTGAGAGTTAGGACACAGGAAAGGAATCGATGTTGTTGTGACTTCAGCCAGCCCTGAAGCGTATTCTCAGATTTCTGTCACACAGAAATAAGATGGTTTTGAGGAAACACTCAGCCTGGAAGAGTCTAACCAGATTTTTTTCTGGATCATTTGTCCACAATTAAAAGTTTCAGAGAATAAGCAGCAGAAGAGAGAGAAAGGTTAAAAATGCATTCCAAAATAATCACAAAGCATTTTTCCTTATCCTAAACAGAGAGAGGCTCCGGGCCAAACTCCAAAGAGGAATCAACTATAACTCATGTTTTTCCTTGCCCTTGCACCTACACAAGTTTCTTTATTTTCCCCATATCCTTAACTGCCCTTACATTCCACCATGTTGTTGACAGCTTTCTCATTTTATCCAGGTGTAAGCAATTCCTTGTGAATTTGCAAGCATTGCAGACCATATCTTAAACAGCCAAAACACAGAATTATAGAAGGGAAGCAACAAGAAGCAGAGACCAGCACGTCAGCCCTGATCACCTCCACTCCACACATTCATTTCCTATTCAGAGATCTGGAAAATCTCCTTCACACACTGGACTGTAGCCACCATCCCTGCTTGCGTGGGCCACGCATCGCTGCACACCTTCCTGACCGGCAACAAACAACAGATGGTTTTAGAAGAGATGCATGTCCTGCCCACACTCAAGTTGGGAAGAGCCAAACACTGGCTAGAAAACCATGTCCATTCTGTGCAGCAGCCAGGCCTGCTCCCCTGCACTCGAGCCAGCACAAACAGCAAAGGCTCCACAGCTCTGAGCGTCTGACAGTGCAAAACAATCATAACATTTAGATTCATGAGATTAAGGCCACTTTATGCAATACTTCTTAAGGGAAATCCTTTAGAATTTAAAATCCTTTGGTGTCTCCCCATCTTGTTTACAACTTCCTTACCTTGAGAAATATTAATCACATGAAGAAAAATAAATGCAAAGAAAATAATACCTTATGCTTCAGCTGCTCTTTGAAAAGCTTGTGAGTCATCAATTTAACTGAAATTCATTGAAGTCATTAAATCCATTTTTCCCCCAAGCCAGCTCTCTCTCTGGACAGCTCTAGTGTTTGAAATGGCAAAAAGAGACAGTGATAGGACCTATTTATGCCTGTTTGAAGGTGAGTCTATGCTATCTGATTTTAATTCCAATCCATCCATCACAGGGACACAACACTGGTCCCTCCAACCACATGTTCCCAGCAGCCTGACCACTGTGATAGTGTCAAATTTCCTCTCTACACTCACAAAGGCACCTTATGCTAACTTTCGAGCACCACTTTCCAAGATCAATGATAATTGACTGATTAAGTATGCCTAATGCTGCCAGAATGTGAGCTGATTGTGTAATGGTGCTAATTAGTAACTGCCAGAGCTCATTCCAATTATTAACCTTTATGAATGTCATTTTTGAAGATAAGAAGTTGCAACACAGCCTACTGCGGCATTTGTAATGTTTTTTGTCACAGAGGATGAGACCAATGACCAACAAAGCTGAGGCAAACCACAAGAAAAGAGCCCTAGAACAAAGGATTCTACCTTTGCTTTCTGCAACTGATAGAGACTGTAACAATAGAAAGTTGGAACATCGGTACTAAAGAGATCGAGAACCCACTTTTCCATAAGACCTGAGCTCCTCAACAATGCCCCTACCAGCCATGTCTCAAAAGCTTCCTAGCAGTGCAGGTACCAAACCAATTGCCTGATTTGCCAGGTGGGCTTGTTTGCAAGGGGCCACATCCAGTGATGCTCTGGAACCAGACAGACACAAGAAGAACAAGTTTGCTATTACATTCCAAGAAAGAGCACCATTCTCACACCTGCACAGTGATAACTCTGAGTCTTCTCATATGTTATGCAGCAGAGGACATTCCGTGATGAACCACATCATGCATCCTGCTTGGGTCAGAAATGCCTCTAGAACTAAATGAGACCACAGCCTACTTAAGTTCACCCTCATCTATCCCCAAGCAAATCAAGTGCATTGTCACATTTAATAGGAACAGTTCCAAAAACAAAATATGGACTTCTAATAAATCTCCCAACACTGTAACAGGCCCTTGTTCTGCTACGTAGCCAGATTTGTGCCTATCACTGTTAAAATGCCATAGGACAACAAACTTTTACAAACTTTTCAAGTGATGTGACTAATATCCCTCAGCCCCTGTGATTAGGTAGCACTGGTGCAGACCACTCTCCAAGTCCTCAGAGAGGCAAATGGTTCATGACAGTCTCACCTGCCACATGCTCTTCAAGAAAATAAAACACCAAAGCTCTTCCTTTGTTTCCCATACCTTGTGCAAAATAGAAAACACACACTTATTATGAGTACAAAGCTAAATGTGCTCTGTTAGCTCTGTATTCCTCAGAGACATCCCTTTTACCTTTATTGGTTACAGATAATAGAACCAATGGGATTTTAATCTTCCATGGGACATTTACTCTCTACTCTGCTAGAGGCACACTGAATGATGTACCATGGTCCACTGCTTACTCTGCAGCTTAACTACTCCAAGGCAATATAACATTATATCTGAAATCTTACATTTTAACAGATGGTCTTACTGCCTTGGTCTTACTGCCTCAGCCACACTTACACCTGCAAGTAACCCAAAGAAAAGACAAGACCTCACATATATTGTGTCTGGGGCATCTTCTGTGATCCCCAGAGTAATTACACAAGATCCACAGATGGATCATACTCTAGTGAAGTCCTCAAGGGAACTCATACATCTCTTGGTGCTGATCAATGTTGTATGATCCTCCTGTTCCCACACCAAGATCTGGGACCTACTCCCTGTGCGTGGCCTACTCTTCACCAAGCTGTTCCTGATTTCTGAACCTGCTTCTTACTCTGCCCCCTTCAGGACCAATAACCAGCAACCAGGCCTCCCTCCAAATCACTTCAATTTCTCTTGTTTCAGAGAAAGAGATGCAAGAGGACCGATACTAAATGCATTTCTCTTTCCATGGGGCTGATTATTCCTTGTGAGCTTCAGACTCCCATAAGGCTGGAACTCAGGTCCCAGCAATGGATTGCCCTTTCTTTCTGCATACTTCTCCCTGGGTGGCTTTGGAACTTCTAGGACTTGTACAAAGGAGTGCCCTGCACTTCTGGCAGTGGTTACAAATATTTGGAGACTGTTACATTTTAAATGCACCCGGGTATGTTCACGGTGCATCTCACAACCCTGTGCAAAACTACTACCCAACTTAGGGGCAAGCCTTGGCAGTAACAGCTGTATTAACAGCTCAACCATCTTGGACTGTTACCAGTCTCTTCTTATCATCTTCCTCACAGATGCCCTGAGCTAGACTACAAGATCCATACAATAACATATAACAATACTGTTACATTTGCCATATGACATTAGTAGATTTACCATAGGGTAATATCCCTCAATTATTCCAATACACCACCACATTTGCATCTCTGACTAGAACTGCAGGGTGCTGAATGCCCAGCTCCTGCAGATAGCCTGCTGCGAGATTCAGGCTTCTGGACAGAGAGCTTCAGGGATAACTTTATACAAGCAACTACTAACATATATGGAAAAAATTTTCTGAAGTAACTGGCCTTAAAGACACAGAAACGAGCTCTAACAATCTGGTTGCAGAAAGGTCTCACTAACCCTTTATAGTCTTTATTCAGAGGCAGAAATCCTACATGTTAAAATGCACTAGCTTCCCATGATTTAGCAGTTTACAGGAACTTTAATTTTCACTTAGTCAGGGTGTAAAAAACTGGCTGACAGATTTTACAGACAAAGCACATGTGGTAAGTAAATAAATCAAAAGCTGCCTTCCAGGCTGGAGGAATGTAGCCCTTTGTAAATATTATTTGGAGAAGTGACCACTTGATATGGGCACTTATTAACTACATTAGAAGTCTAATGAATATACCACAGAGATAATGAGAGGCAAACCAGACTACAAGACAGATAGAAGGATTTCTTGCAGGTTTTTTAACAATGTTTCTCCATCCTTTAGATTATTTATCACCATTATAAAATGGCAGTGCATATAAAAAAAAAAACAAAACCACCACAACATAATAAAACACCAATATAAACACACACATCCCATGTTAAAGTACTAAATTCTACAAGCCACTGTACAAAGATTTATGACCTGATCTGAGGCCTAATTGGAAAGAACAGAAGAGTCGAAAGAGGAGGGAGATGAGAAGAGAAAGGAAAAGAACTGCTCGGTTAAAGAGAAACAAACCATGTAAGCTGATGCAGAGCCTAGTCGTGGAGCAGACAGGGGCATTGCATCCTGCAGCAAGCACGAGGTGGCAGCAACACAGAAACTGCTCAGTCCAAGAGCCTGTTTGCTCCTTACTTAGGCCTGACTGCCTAGAGAGTATGTGGCAGTATCTCTCTCTGGCCAACTGGTCAGAGGCCAGGGAACATTCTGAGCCGCAGATGAAGTCTCTGCATGCAGTATAATTCCTGACAGATTTTGGTTCTGATTCTAGGAACTCATCTAAACTCTGCATGAACCCATGTGCACATTACGTGTTCACATAGGTAAAAACAAGCTCCAGCAAGGAGATCCACAGATTAAGTATATGTTGTCCTAAGAACCAAATTCTTCTACTTGCTCTGAACTTTTGTCCAATGCTCCTTTATTCTTCATGGAATCACAGAATTGTTGAGGTTGGAAGGAAACTCTGGAGCTCATCTGATCTAACCCCCTACTCAAGCAGGGTAGAGACAGCAGCCCTAGAGACAGCAGCCCAGGATCAGTCCAGCTGGCTTTTGAATATGTCAAAGGATGGAGACTTCACAGCCTCCTCGCGCAACCGGTGCCATTGTTCAGTCACCTGACAATAAAAAAGATTTTCCATTATATTCAGAGGAAACATGGTGAGTTTCAGTTTGTGCCCATGCATTGTCTCTCGTTCTGTCACTGGGCAGACACTGAAGAGTGTGGCTCCATCTTCTTTGCCCCTTGCTTTCAAGTATTGACACACATTGATGAGACCCACCACTCCTACTCCAGGCTAAACAGCTCCCTCTCAGCCTGTCCCTCATGCAGGAGATGCTCCACCCCCTTGCTTGGGCAGAGACCCTATCCACACTACATAATTTTGTAAGATTTTTACCATACTCTTTTCTGGGCATCTTTTTTCAGGTTTTCCCAATCCTACCAGATGAGATCTAGTACGGAAGACCTTATGTAATTTATTAAGAAAGTTTTATTTTGCAATTATCTATTTGCGTATTTATAAGTGAATTTAATGTGTGGTTTTCATTAATATTGGCACATACACTGAATGCATCCACTACTAATCTGTGCCAACAAAACTCCTCTGCACAGTAGAGAGTGATCAGAAAAAGACATTAGTAAGGCCAAAACAAATTCATCTCTAAGTGTGGCTTCCTGCAAAAAGTTTTGCAATTGGCATCCAAATCTAATTAGAATGTAAGATGAGATTACTCAACAAAGGAGCAGCTCTCTAATGAGAGCAATGGAATTGCTGCTCTAAATGATAAAGAGATGAAATAGCCAATTCCTGTTAACAGGTGCAGCTCTGCTGATGCGGCAAAAGTCACAACAAACCACAGGATCTGCAGCAGGTTCTTGGCTATGAACTCCCTCCTGAATGAAGCTTTGCTACTTTCTAAACAAGTAGGCAAAGCACTACAAACACAGTTTACCTGCCAACTCTGACAAGATGACTTCATGGGGTTAGTAAGGCTTCAAAAACACATTTGCTTTTGGCAAAGCTTCTTCTGACCTTCTCCACCAAATTCCCTGAAACATGACCAGAGCTCAAAGTTCATTTCTGAGGAGACAGGGTGTCTCTCTTCTTAGAAGCTCATAATCAAAGAAATTCACCAGCAAGGAGAGAAAAATTATATTCATTATAGCATATATAAACTGAAAAAACAGGGACAAGCAAATTGTTCCAGTTCTCTAGAACACTTTAATTTTTTCCACAACAAATTTCATTAATTCACACTGAGATCCTCATCATTATATCAACACCAGAAATATCTTTTTGAAATGAATTCCCTAAATTTCCCATTTTATCATCTAGTTTTCTGGAATGGAATGACTAGAGATCTGGACAGGTTTAAGTTTCCATTGACCCAGTTAAGTGCCTAAAAAGAATGGCTCAAAAATTAATTATGCCAAAGGTATTTTTTGTTGGTTTATTTTGGTTTGGTTTATTGTGGGTTTTTTTTGAACTACAGTTTCAAAGAGTACTTTTAGTCCAATAAAATAAATTTACTTAGAAAAGGTGACAGCATCCAATACAGACACCAGCAAAGCAACTGAGGGAGAGCCTACCTGTAATGTAGAAGACTCAAATCCCTTGGCTGAGTAAGACAGCCACAATGGACACATCAAAAATTTGTATTACCTGCTCATCTGCCACAGAATATTTTGGAGAAAGTATATGGAAGAGATATAAGATAGCATGATTTCTTCCCATGGTCTCTCATACAGTGCTCTTGACTTAGAGATCTCCAAATTCCAGAACCACTAAAATACCACACCATATTATGTCTCCAGCACAACCACAGCTATTCCATTAGAAAACCTAAAGTACTAATAACTCATTGCTGATGAATAAGTAACAAAAAAATAGAACACATTTCTGTAACTCTGATTCAAAGGCTGTAGACTTGCCTCTTCCTTCAATGTTATATCAATGAATGTAAACCATAGGCTACTGCCACACTATCACATTGTACAGCCAACAGCAGAAATATCCTCGATTAATTCACTGAACCTCCTTTTGAAACACATTTATGCTTTTATTATTTCTGCCTCACAATATCCTGTAGCAATGACTTACACAATTTAATTACTTGAGGAAAAAAAAGCACTTTTCTTTATACTTATTCAGAGCAAGGGCTTGAACTTGGATCTTCCACACATAAGATTAGAATCAATCTCTCCCTGGAGAGATTCTTGGTCTCTCCTGTTGAAACTCTTTTGCAGAGTATAAATAATTCAAGGATTATATGGGAGGGAAGAAAAGAGGGATGGCTGGGCCTCCCTCCTGAATCATGGAAAATTAAAACAAAACCCAGCACACATTTTCTCTCTCCATGTTTTATAAGGAATTCCATCCTTGCCCCAAGAACATTCCCTCAAGAAGTTAGGAATTTGATTAATTGCCTTTTCTTCTTGCTTCTCTATCTCCAGTCAGAAAACAAGATGTATCAAAAATTCACATTATTATTTAAAAAAATTAAATATGAACAGGAGCCTCCCAATAACCCAGTTATGTTGAGATCAAAATGTATGTACATTCAACAAGCACATTCCTCACACAAACATGTCTGCAGCATTCATCCACCATCACTGACCATCATGCTCCTCCTACAGCCACATGTTTGAAGGTCTACAACCTCAGCAAAGCAGCTCTACTTCCAAGCTGCAAAAGATGTGTGAGTGGAGCACAGAGAGGGGACGTGTAGCACATGTTGAACAGTGAGTTACATGCACGTGTAAATATGAACCCCTGTGCCAAGACTATGCGACACCCTCACCAAAATGAGATTTTGGGGCAGAATGTAGCCAAAGCTAAGACTTAGCTCTGTCTTCAGAGTCTCCCAGACATGAATAAAGCACTCTGAATATGTTTATATTTTTTGAATTAACAGACTAGCTAAAACACTATTACGGTCGGAAGCTCTGTTTTTATTAATTCTCTCCAATTCAGCAGGAATTCCACCAAGGAATAGGGATGAGCAGATGCGGGGGGAAGCACATTAATAAATCATAAGTGTCATTAAAATTTGTAAACTAATATCTTCTGGGAACTCTTGGCAATTAGTCTCAGAGCTTTCTTGCCTCACAAAAAAAATTAATAAATCCAAAAGGCCCCCTGTCTGATGACATCCCCACCCCCACAGAAAGGTCATTGATGAAGCAATTAAGAGAGACAACAAATGGACCAGCCAGAAGGCTGGTTCACAAAAGACAAATGAGCTTCATGAAAAAAGATGAATAAGACATCTTAATAAGCAAAGGTGGGACATCAATCCACACAGCATCCCAAGACACATACAAAGGCTTTTAGACTCTCATTTGCTGGGCTACTACTTTTCACATGATTTTGCATTTTGCCCCTTGGTCCCCACCATCTCTGAGGAAACATTAACATGATTACTTGTTAAGGCAAGGAACCATCAGAAAGCAAAGCTGTGAACTTTACTATTCCCTTGACGGAAAATCCTGTGGGATGTTACAGGACCAGGGAAGCATCAGAAAGAAAATAACTGAAACCTCTCTACAGAGGTTAGTCTTACACTTGAGGAGCAAAATTAAAAATTAAAGAATGAAGTCTTATTTTTATTACCATTTCTGAGTTAAGTCTAAAGTATAGCCCTGAATTTAAGCCAATTAGTTTTCATTATTGGTTCCCAAAACATTTAGAACAGTTTTCAATCACATTATCCCTTTGCTGCAAAGTCAGTATCTCCTTCTAGTTTGAACTACGAAGAATGTATGGTTTGGACACTACCTGGGACTGTCTGGGACATTCGAGGAGGGATAAACCTTTGGATCACACTGTTCAACTCCTTGAACGTTTGGGTTATTTTAAATACCATGGATCTTGACATTCAGCCACACACAGCCCAAGCAAATCCAAAGAATCCCTTACATGTGTTTCCTGGTGTCCACAATGAAGGGTTTGTTTAGATCACACTACAAAACAAACTGCCACAATCTTCATTTGGCAGCACCTAGCTCAGGATTGGCCCATACAACTACTGTGCATCTCCTAAAGAGTTCAAGTGTCACTCCCATGCCAAGATGACATCCATGGCATCTATGACTGAGAGCCAAGCTGTGCTGTGGCAGGGTAAACTGGATCACCCTCTGTAGGGAAATGACTAATCATAAAGAATACTGGAGATGAAGAATTGCACTGTTCTCAGATGTTGCTGAAGGTGTACACTAATTGCAGCTCAGGGGGCTGGAAGTCCTGAGGAACAACTCTCATCTCATGTTGTGGTCAACTGCTGCAGTTCCCCATTCCCTTAATTCTTCAGCAAACTCCATCTAACAGCTCTCAACCACAAAGATTTTCACAGTTGGCTCCCATAGCCTGAAAAATCCAGCTATCATCAAGCGAGGCTGTTTATACATGTTAAAAAACAGCAGCAGTGGAGATGCAGAACTTTTGGTTACCCTAGTTTTCAAATCCCAGAGATGTCAGGGATGTGTTTGTACACACACCTGGCTCCTTCCCTCCATACCTTGATGGCTGACTGCAGATACAAGAAACCTTTCTCCTCATCAGCACAAGATTTCTGCATTTTGCAATATTGTTAAAAAGTGCCAGATAAGATGCAATAATGGGAAGCATTACTACTTTGAAAATCAGCTCCATTAATTTTACGCCTGCATACAATCATCCAGAAAATAGCATGTATCCAGGATCCACGTTGTCAGCATAAAAGTGGAAAATTATAAATGTAATCAAATTTGACAGTACTGCAGGGAGATGTCAGCTGGTCATGGTGGCTGAGTGGAGACTGCATTTCAATACAGCAAACTCCAGAAAAACTACAATGCCCCGGTGGAGCCTGACCAGTACTAAGCAAGAGGTTGTGGCACAAACCAGAAATCGCCATTCCCGGCAGCACAGCCTAAATAATGCAGTGTCACTGGGATAGAAACACTTAAGAAAGTTCTGGCTGTGCCATGACCCGTTTCAGGTTTATCTTGTTTCACAGAGAATGATATGGAAATTTGAGTCAGGCTTATTGCATCTCCTGAACCCTGAGTTCTTACTCACCAGTCTTAGAGGCTGCTACACTTGGAGCAAGCAGACTAATCCCCAGTTTTCCAAGAGGACACCTGGCCCTTCACACCACATCCACCTTCTCACACCTACAGAGCAGCCCTATCTGAAGCCAGCTTCATGTGCCACACACTAACCTAGGGCACAGAAATCAGTGGGAGCTGTGAAATTTTGCAAAGGCAACAAATCTAGAGGCACGCTGAAACATGCTGAGGGTCTCTGGAGACTGTGGGAGGCTTAAGAGGCAAAGCCATGGGAGGAAACAGCTTAAAGCCCTTTGGAAATTCAAACAGAACTGAATGAAAGAGCAATGCACAACATAAAGCAGCTTGCAACCAAGCCGAGGGGTTTTATTCCCTCTCTGCTCCAAGCTAGAGTTGCAGCTGCTGCATTTTGCAGCTGTCTCTATTAAAAAGCTGAAAGGGGTTTTTTTTTCCTAACTCAACACAGAGACTAAGACAACAGCCCAACCTCTTTAGGCATTTTGCAGCCACAAGAGTTAAAAATGGCTTGGGGATTTTTGACTGCTGCCATGGAAACATAATTTCTTGGTTAATAAACAAGAAAACCAGGACTATATGTAAAAATTCCTTCATCAACATTTAAACCTCTGAAACAGAAAGACTGAGTCCCAGTTTTGAGAATGGGTTAATACATGGGCTGGCATTATGTGCCATCAGATAATTTAGCTGGGACCACAGCCAGAGGAGGGCAACTCCAGGGGACCCATCAGAGCTGGGTAAAATGGGAGCAGGGACTCAGAGCTGACACATGCAAGTGCTTGCACTTTGGAAGAAAATCAGAACTGCTCCCCACTGCCCAATTAGCTGATGTGTTGCAGTCACGGCTATTGCATTGATCATAAATACCACCCTGCTAACTTGTGCTTCTCCTGTCTGCTGGCTCACCCTCTCGTCTCTCTGTCTTCATCTCAGATTGAAAGCTCCCTTGAGAGGGAAGCTATCTTTATAGCTACTGCAATCCAAATAAATAAAATAAATTAATACATTCTTGGATACTAAAAAAGGCAACAGTGGAAAAACTTTTATTTCAGTTATTTTAGCAGAAAGAAACTGTTCAACCCACACTGGCTGAAACAGCTGAAAACATCTTAAATATTACAATAGCAACTTTAAATACTTATCAGAATGTCATGTTCACACAATTTTATGTCAGTAAAGTATAGCTTAAACAGGAGACAGGATGAGAAATAAAGCAGGAAGCATTCTTCCTCTGCTTGTAATACCTATGAAATCAATAAGGCCTACAAAATAAGAAAAGGAGCTTGATACATTCCTCATTATTCCCACTCAAAACACAAGTCCAGCTGGACAGCACTAAGATTAACTAATGAACAGACTTGGTGCCCACCATACAATTTGCAGAACTCCCCATATAACATATATGTACACAACAAACCTGAAGCCAAAACTTATTTATCATAGTCACAAATTCCATGGGAAGGTCTGGAACTGTTATAAACAGAGGCATTTGAAGAAATAAGCCATTAGATAGATGGTCCACTCTCAAGTCTTCCTAATAAAATTTTCAACAGAAAAAGAGGCAACAACGCAAACAAAACAAACAAACAAAAAAACATTCTCCCTCCCAAAAACCCCCAACATAGCCCTTCAACTTTTGATTGACAATGAAGTTTGATGCAAGGGCCCTGTTCTACAGAGGATTTGGGAATTAGAGGTGCCACAAAAGCACTTCAAATTAAAAACATCTAAGTTTACAGATTGGGAGGGAGCATTGTTTTCATTCTGTTGATGGAGGTGGTAGTGGCAAGAAAAAAAAGAATTTACAGAAAGCATATGTCCATCCTTTAATCCAATTTTTACTTAGAGTGGTCGGGATGCAGCTGGACTCTCAACTACACAGGTAGATATTTTGCTAAGCTATGAGAACTGATGTAGGGTTTGCATGTCTAAAAGCTTAAATGATATTTACATACGAAAAGCTGCCTCTCCACAAATTCATAAACATCTCACACCATCACAAGTATATTAAGTAGCAATGAAGTAGCATCCTTTCTTAAGAGGGAAACTATCATCTCCACTCAACTCAGTGGGAAAAACAAAAATCTGAACCACAACTGACAGGTATCTCCTGTGACAAAGAAGAGATGTGGCATTCACAAGGAGCAGGGTGTGTGTGGGCTTGTGTCTTTTCCTTGAAACCGTCTGTTTCAAGGCTGGCTGCTTCAGTAGCAGTAGAGGCTCTTTCTGTGATTGAGCCCCAGAAGCATGAATTTGGATATTAGAGCTATGTCTGTTCCTGCGTTCAAATGGTGACTAACAATTCCTCTGTCTAAACTCGTATAAGCCTGATATAGGAGCAGTTTCCAATGTAACTTCTAATTTTCCTCTCTTCCTCTGTTGCTCTCACTCCCTTTTTTAATTACATTCAGGATATTTTCTTATTGATTTACTTGTCTTTGTATTTAGATGCAGAGATTAGAAATCTCTCTCATATGGCAGTTCAGTTTTCCATTAAAAGAAGCCTCTCATGCTCTAACCCAGGGTGAACTGAGATGAGGCTTTTGATGCATGAGGCAGGTGGAGCCAAGATGGTGTGTGGAGATTGCACTGCACTCTACTCTGTCTCAGCATTCTCTGAAGCACTGCCTTGTGATTCACTGCTCTCTGCCACGAAAGCCACTGTCTCTTGGGGAAGCAACTGTTCAGAATAGATATCATATGGCACCACTGCTCAGATGGGCAGGACTCCTGGTTGGCAGAAGGGATTTGTTCTGTTTCCAGAAAACAGGAAGAAGGGGGGAAAAAAAAAAGAAAAAGAAAAACATCTCAGAAATGTGCAGGTCTCCTTCTGACAATTACTTGAAATTGCATTCAGTTTGTGATCCATCAGATCTGGGATCTCAGACACAGCTTTGAAGGAGTCTACAAAAAGTAACAGGAAAGCAAACCTATTGCCAGGAGGCTTATATTCACTTTGCAGACAAATCCTTCTTTTGAAAATTTCAGGGTCTCAAAAATTAAAAGAAAATATTGAAAAGCATCAATTTAAGTAATGCAAAGATTCAGGGGCCTCAATGTGCAAATAGAAGAGAAAATCCTGAGAAAAGGCATATTTCTCTGGCTTATTTCTTATGCTTAGTATCTATTTGTATTTCTACCATCTCCTTTCCAAAGAAACCCACAGCTGCTCTCTAAGATTTCACACTCCCCTGTGAAGTACAACATGACTTAATCCAGAATTTTCCATGTGGGAAACTAAGGTTTAGAGTCCAGGAACTCTACCTACTAGCTCTTACCCTGAGCTTTCCTCCCAGACCTTGGAAAAGAACCTGGGACGTTCTGACTTCTCAACATCCCTGAGTCTCCAAGCCCCACAGTGGCCCCTATTTCACTGCAGAAAAGATGCAGAAGTGTCCCAGAACACACTGAAGCACTCCCACAAAGCAGTGTGTTTCCCCAGCTGACCAAGTGCTGGATGCTTCCAATTGTACTGGTGATGAATTACATTTCCATCACTCTGGCAAACTCCAAAACGATGCTGCAGAGCTCAGGTGAGGCTGCAATCTCAGTATTAGGACATGATTTGCCTTTTTGTTACAGTATTTATGCAGAGCAGATTGGTTCGCAATTATATTTTAAGTACAATCACAGTGCTATTTGTGCTCACTAGGTAAAGAGGTAAAAGTTTTTAAGGCTTTAATACCTTGAAAAGTACCAGGGTAAGTGGAAAAGACCACATTCGTTCTCCTTAGCTGCATGGTTATTTATACTTTTGCAGATTGCCATGGTACAGCGCAATTAGGCTTTTTAAGTACTGCTCAAATCGAGAAGTTTCAAGAGCTCTACTGAACAATTAACCCTTAAATACATTTACAGAACAAATCTGCTCCGAATGGGGGCTTTTAAATTACCTGGGAAGAGAGAACTACAAGACATCGTCTGCCAAGAAGTTGCTCACACCTGAGCAGTGGCTGCAATGCATTGACAGTTCCATCAACTACACTTTAAGCAGGTTTCACCAATAGCTGTAATACACCAGGTAAATCCGAAACAAGGCACTTGGTCTCACCAGTCCCTAGCTACCTTTTTTTTTTTTTGTCCTTTGGTAAAAGCACCTGATAACAATTCTCTCCAAGGCATACCCTTTTCACACCACAGGCAGAATGAAACAATTTGGTGATTTCAAATGTCAAGGAACTGACCCTGTTTTTAGGGGCGAGTTTGAGGTCTGAGGGGATTTTTAATTATGTCTGTATTTTAAATGCAAATACACATTTACAAACACACACTCTGTCCAGGAACATGCTTCCCCAGGTCAGGCTCCCACACCAAACTAGGAACATGGCAGGTACGAGACACGATCCAAGTATGTCCATACTGAAGAACACACCAGCACCCCACTGTGGTATCTCTAGTCCTTTAACAGCTACTGTGCTTAGAGCCCAAGGCAACACAGATTCACTACTAAATGACAATCTCAGCTCACAGGGCTGAGGAACATGGCTAAGATTATATCCCACACTGTGTTGTATACCACCTCAGACACTGTTCTAGCAGGCACGTACCATCTATAGAGCCTGTTCTCATTGTCAGCCCCACAGCCTCCCTGAGGAATGAGGAGACTTGTCTAAGGACACTCAATGGTGAGAATGAAACCAAGCTCCTCTGTGTGCCAAGGAAATGGCATTACATCATGAAACCCTCTTGTTTGCAGACTCCACTTCATTAAAGGAATGTGTTCTTATTCATGTATCTCTTTTCTTAAAAGCAACTGCACTTCTCAGATTCTCTCCCAACTCCTCCTCTGATGCACCCAGATACCCCCCTGCCATGCCCACACCCCCAGACAGCCCCCAGTTTTACAAGAGTCACAGTGCAACCCCTTCATGCCAGCTGCTATGATTTCTACAATCCACATACCTCCACAGTGAACTCTCCGTAACACTCCCCAAGTTGAAGTCGTAGAGCTTTGTCAGAATGAGAATCACCTAGGGAGGGGAAAGAGAGGGAGGGGGAGAAAGAGAAAAGAAGAGAAAAAAAGTTTTCCTTTAGATTTTGTAACAATACACAAGGCATCTGAAACCACCTAGAGGAGAGCTTAGCATTTATCCATTAAAGATGCAGTATTATAGGATAAAGTTTAAAAAATAATAAGGAAACTAATTAGCTTCATGCATCCTGTAACCACTAACACTTATTTTAATCTCAAAATGTTTTGCATTTGAAATAAAACATGCCAACAGGAATTAGTCAGACTTTGTGAGCTGACCTCTCTGCAACTACAGTTATTTAAAGTCAGGGATGGAATCACATGTGCCCTTGTGAATTCAACAAACAGTCCAATCCAAAATTACAGTCAATCTACCACTAACTCTTTAATCTCCATGGAAAGAACTGGCAAGTTTATTTATGTAGATCCTCATCCAACAGTACAGTCCATTTTGCCTAGAATGAGCTTTGTTGTTCTCTATCTGCTGTCACTGACTCCGGGAGCATGGGAATTTCCATATGCTATCACCTTTCTGCAGTGTAAAATGGAGGGACACAGAGCATGACATTCTGCTTGGACACTGAGCAAGACAAAACTTCAGCTGTCTCTTCAGTGCTCAGATAGAGTCAGAGGCTTCAGGACTCCCTGACTTTGGAGCGAACACTCCTGAGTCATGTCCCTGCAAAACTGAAGTCAGAGGAGAGGGGAGTTATGCAGTACATGGAGGACCACAGAGGAATATAACCCCCCCTCTGATATCTTGGTGCTCTGACCTCAGATTTCACAGGTAAATGTAATTCTCCTATTTACAAGCTACACTGCCCAATGCCCTTCTCTCCCTCAAAGGTAGTTATGCACCCTGATAGCAAGGCATCTCTTCATTTTTGTTTTGCATCATTTTAACACTTCAGCATTGTTTCCTCCTTGCAGGATTCAGCACAGGCTAGTTTCCATTGCAGTTTGACTAAAAGGTGGGTCCAAATGAGAGACGTGACCCAAATGGCTGAGTTCAATAATGTTTTCCTGTGCAACAAGGATCTTTACTACTATAAAAGCCAGGTCACCACCTCTCTTCCCGCTCCCACAACAGTGGGACCCACCACACCTTTCACTCAGGTTTCCCAGCTGAGAGCCTGCCAGGTGAGGAGTTTAAAGCCTTGCAGAAAAATGCCAAAAGATTAATCAATATCACACCTGCTGCAGCAGTCAGTTACTGTCAGCATAATACCAGGAAAAAACCTGTTCAAATTGCAAGAGACCTTGGTACGTGACTATGCAGTCATCACCCAACTTAATGGCTTTAGAATAGATGCTCCACACATTCCTCTCTCTACTGGATTCTCTTGCACCATCCCTAATTGCATTTTGTCACTTTATTTCCACACGCAGAGACCTTTAGGAAAAATATAAAAGTCAAGCTGCTTCCAGCAGGGTGTGAAAAGAAACCAGCCAGGCAGTTTTGAGTCAGCATATGCAAGTCCATGTCAACCTAAACCAATGTTATGCCATGGGGAAATAAGGCTAATATCCATTTTACTACAACTTAAACCCTGTACACACCGTCCCATACAAAGGGGGAAGAGCCAGCTGCAACACACAGGAGCAAGGTTTGCATGGTTTGTGTACCTCCTTCCCTTATACCAAGTGTGGGGAAACTGCAGCCTTCTCCCAGCTAAAACCTGATTAGAGTGACATTTTTAGGATGTTCTCTCTATTCCCACAGGCAATCAGACAGGACTTCTCTCAAGAGTCTCTAGGAAGCCATGCACCACAGCATAAGCCCTGCAGTGCCCAAAATTACATCCTTCATATTGCTCACAACTGTGGTAAGGTTTCACAAAGATAGTTTTCTGGTTCCAGAGTCTAATTGCATTGAAGACAATTGAATTCAGTGGATCCTGGATCCATCCCTAAGCATAGGAAATAAAATCTCCATATCCTGGTCAAATTTCAACAGGGTAATTCTACCTTAAATTGCAATTACAACTAAAGGCAGTATCCATATTTTCCCAGCTCTTTGTGTGTGTCTTCCCAGATGTCCTATGCCCTATATTTTTGAAGATATCATCTATTATAAACCCTGCAAATCTCAGGATAACACCAGCTTTACAGAAGTGGGTTGAATCCTACTCAGCTCCTGGATTTAAATTCATAGTAAAAGCACATTGTTTAGTATGACTTTTCTGGATTTTCCCCTGGGATGACTGACTAATATCCATCTCTCCTTGTTGTTAATGCACGGAAAGCAGAAGTGTGAACTTCCCTTTGCAGGATCTCACCAAGGATTCCAGGAAATAGCAGGAGCTGCCTGAGGCAGTGGTGACAAAGTCACCTACAGCAACCTGACCATAAAATCATTCACCAAGCAGGCCCAGGCAAGGCAACATTCCTGCACCACAAATCCAGGTGGCTCTCACTCTGTCCCCACTTGCTTTTGAGACAAGGCACTTCAGCTTCAATAAAGGCAACTTTGGCACTGCTTTGGTGAAAACCAGAGAGCATCTGAGAGTCTGAACACACAACCTTCCCAAGAAAAGCTGGGAAAGCATTTTGCTCACAAACGCTGCCTCAGGAGACCTTGGAGCAAACACAACTGCCAAGGGACCATCACAGGCAGTTAAGACACAACCCAAAGCCTGAAAGGCACAGCTGGTTCCTGGGGTGCATCTGACAGGGCCTTGCTGAAGAAACTTCAAACCCTTTCAAGAGGCCATTCTGAGGTCTCCACATCAGGCTGCCCCAGCCATGCTCAGAAGAAACCAGAAGCAGGGACATCAGGGGCAGATGTGGGCAAGTACCACATTTTCTAAGACATTGCATTGTTTGAACGCTTTAGTTGAAAAAGAAGGGAACAAAGCATAATGAAAATTAGACATATTTTCAAAAACTGAATTCTGACAGAGGGAAAAAGTGAAAAAGGAAAAAACACACAATGTTTCAAGCTGAGACACTTGATTCCAATTTCTGTTTTGTAGTTAAAGAAGTTTAGCTTGTTTTTGTCAACACTAACACATAGCCCTGCTTTTTCCATGCCAGAGTAATTTCACATGAAAATTTCGGTGGTTTATGTTAGAAGAGGAATTTGTTTTAAAATTGAGGAATTTGCATTTTATATACTATAGCAAAACAAAAACAATCTACTCCTGAACTGAGAGAAATCTACAATTGTTACCCCATAGAAAATGCCCACTCTGCAACAAAAATGAAGAGGCTGCAACCAAAATGAAGAGGAAAACATTTTGTCCTGGGGAAAAGAGATACAAGGAAATAAAGTTACAAATAATTTAGAAATAGTTAAAACTTACAGTTAGGCATTATTTAGTCAAAATAAAGAAAACATCCTTATAGTTCCAAATGAAACTCTTTCTGTTCATCAAACCAATCTTCTCAAAATTAATTTCAAATCAGCTCAAAGCTGAACTGCATTTTTGTCTGGGATCACACTGCTCACTTTGGGAATACAGCTCAGATATGAAATGTCCCCATTTCCTATGGGCCACGCTCCACACATCCCACTGTGCTTCCCAGGACACCCCATGGGCAGGTGTCCCTCAGGACACCAAGCAGCTCAGCTGGTTGAGAATGAAAAAAGGGAAGACAGTCTGCAGGAAAGAGTGCAAAAATAGGGAGGCTGAATTACAGTTCCCTTAGGGCAATACAATCCCTGTGGAAAATGCAATTTCAAGCTGAGTTTACACAAAACTAAATGACCTGAATAATTTAACAAACTGTTTTGATTTTGTAGACAGAAGTGGCGATGGAGAAAGGGTAATGAAAAAAATATCTTTTCTTTGGAAACAGGTGATGTTCCAGTCTTACATGAATTTCCTTTATGCACTTTATTTTACACACATGCCTCTCCACAGTGTATATGGCATTTGTTTTTTTCAGAAACTACTTTGTCTAATGAATCCCCTGCTGTAAGGCTTCCATGACAAGAATGTCAAAACCTATCAATTACTTACCTTCAATGATCTATACTTCAAAACAGATTAAAGGCCTCTGCTGCTGAGAAAACCTGCCATAATGCTGCCTAACATACTGAACCACCAAATCCAGATTTAGTATGATGAACCACTTCTCTAAAATAAAGTCAGCAAGTGTCCAAGACTTTCCAGTTCAGCAGTCTTGAGTCTTGACACAACTTGGCTGGCACGAAAATAAAAATGTAACCAGAAACACTAGTCCACATTGTATCCTATCTCAAAACCACATCCCTAAAGGGAACACTATTGTTCAGAAAACTATTAGGAATCTCTGAGCCTATAAATCACCAAAGTACTCAGAAGCTCTTCAGAGTATTTGGTGGTGTAACAATTTTCCATGCCTATAAAATTTTACTATGAAGCAAAATTACTTTAGTTCATTAAACCCACTTCCAGATCTTGCCAACTTTAAACTGGCAAAGCGCTTTGCATATACCCCACAGTAGAATATATAATGCCTGTTTCACACAAATTAGAGTGCAAAGGCACTGCAGTTCCTTCAGCAAGTTGACAATGAACTTCAGAACATTCAAAAAATGCCACACCAAAGGCAGTCATGCTCTTGTATCGGGGGACACTCATATTAGAGACAGGAGAGGGAAGAGCACAGTAGCCAGACAAAGTAGGTGATCATTTCCAATAGACATCTAAAAGGCCAGCTCTGATGCACTTCATGAGATTCATCTCTTCTCTAAGTGATCCTGCTATATCAGCACAGAGATTAACACAACTCATCAGTAGCCCTGTGCACATATTTACCAAGTGTAATTAATAATGAGTAAAGGGAAAAGCACTGAGCACAAAGCATAACAAACTGGGCAGACAGATTTACAGGTGAAAAATGAGAGCTCTCTGCTTGCTGGCTCTGGCATGTTGGAGTCTCCATTTCCTGCCCACAGACACATTTCCATGATGCTTGCAACCTTTTCTGTCCTCCGCAGCAGCCACAGGAAGCATGTCTGCAATTTCCATCTGCCATTCCCCAATCCCTGAGAGCAACAGCACCCAAGAAGTAAATTTCAAATGTGAGCAACAACAGGATACTGGGAACCAGTGTCAGTAAATTGCTCACAGCCAAAGGCAAATTGGCTTAAAATGCTCCAGGACTTAAAAGCCAGCAGTACTGCCCTGTGAGGTCTTAATGTTTCCTTTGGGATTTGTATTGCTTGGTTTTTTTGGTGGTGGTGGGTGGCTTTTAAGGCACAAAATTATAAATTAGATATTAACTGATTGACAAGCACATAGAAGTATTTATGATGACAAATTTGCTAAGTCACTCCTTCATAGAATCTCTACATTCAAGGTTAATTCTGTCAAGAGCCACCAATACCAGCCTAATTTTCCCCACATAAACACTCTAAGGATGAGGCAAGCATTTACATGCTCAACATACATTTGTGCTTAAGTGTGCAGTGGGTTGACCCCAAGATGTGCTCTCTCCCCGCCCAGGGGAATGGGGGAGAGAACTAGAGGACCAAAAGGGAGAAGAACTTGTCATTCCAGACAAAGACAGTTCCATTATTCAAGGAAAGAGAAGAAAATATAATTAAACAAACTAGCAATGCAAAGGCAGTCACTGACTGCCCCCTCCCCAGCAAACCAATGCAAAGCAGTCTTGGAACACTTGGAACACAGTTATAGTTGCTGAAGATGATACTGTAGGGGACACAATACCTCTGCCCAACTCCAGGGGTGGGCAGAGTGAGAAACAGAAAACCTGACACTTTAAGCTCTGTTCAACTACACCTAAAACAATGATGTGTCATCAAAGCTGGTTTAGCCAAAAAATCAAACCAGCATGACACAGGCTGCTCTGAGGAAAAAAATAAGTCTATTCCAGCACAAGTATTTTCCTAGATCAAGGTACAGTAATTCTCAACAACAATCCTGGTTCCACCAAAATCACTTCACACAAATACACCTTCAAAAATGTTTGCATGCATGTGTGTGACCACACTACACAACATCACTATCTTCGTTTCCCCTGGAGGTGTAAGTGCAGTTGCTAATACTCAAGAAAGCCATCCCCAGTTGTGAAAAGCATGAAGAATTATTACAAAGCTCCCAGTGAGGAATTTAAATTCCACAGGTGTTAACAGATTCATCACCGCTAGAAACGAGGCAAGTAATATCATCTTTGTTTTACTGATGAGGAACCAGAGGCAGAGAGAGATTAAGCAAAAGATTAAGTGTTTCTCTAATGGAAACCCTCAGAAAGAAGAATCCAAATCAACTTTTAAGATTTTGGTTCAATTCACTTTGCAAATACATATGAAAAATCAAATTAAAGGCTACTTTATTCTGAAAAAGAGTGTCCATCCAGGAATTTAACACAGCTGAAATAATCCAATTCAACACATTTAGATATTTTAAGATAAGAAGTATCATCTGGAAGATAAAGAGCCGATCCAAATTCACCCAAAGTAACAGAATTATTAGCTAAAACAGGAACACACACCTTAATTACCAATCTACCTTCTTTTCCACTGCCTGGTGAGCACAGCTGAAGAAACTTTATGTACAGATAACAGGAGTTAACAAATAGCACAAGAAGAAAACAGCAGAAGTACTAACAACAAACAGGCCAAATCCTGCCCCTGAAAATTGGAGCAACACTTGTGTAAGAGTAAAGTGATGACGATTTAAGCCACAGTGAAGAACTTTTTCCTTTTTTTTTTCTTTTAAATCTCTAGAGAGATAAAAATGATCTGTGGGTGGCTTCAGGCAGTGCAGGCAAAAGAAGCCTCTGAAATTGAAAGAGACAAGTCTCAAGATCACACACAAAAGCAAAACATGTTCCAGTGAACTTGTGATCTCCAAACAGCTGAGACTGTCAAATTTGTCCTCAAAACAAGAGCCAGTTAACTAAAAGGAAGATATTCTCCTTTAATCCTCCTTTGCCTGTGCTGCTTATCACTTTCCGATACGAAAACTGCCACAGTATGCTCTTTCTTTCTGTCCCCTGTCCTCCTCCCTTCATTATAACTCAGGCAGCAGAATGGGCTGGAAACAGAGCAGGAGAAGTCTTCCCATGGATTCCCCTGGGACAGCTGAGACAGATCATATTATCTTTACAGAAGTGCCTTCTGGATGTAAGCAGCAGTTTGAAATTCTCATTTACAGGAGTTACACTGAATGAACAGAATCTGAGGGTGCAAAAAAAGAAAACCAAAACCACAGTGCCTTGCAGAAAGATCTAGATTGGGAAAGCCCAACTCTCTCCTCCAGTGCCATTACCAGCAAAAGCAGGGCAGGAATTTTGTGTATTGGTTCTCTGCTTTGACAACTCAAGGACAAGCCCAGTCTGCGCGAGAAACAGCCCCTGTCAGCATCACCACTGAGAGAGACCGTCCCTTCCAGTGTCATGGATTTACCTTTCTGGGTTCACACAAATCTAGACAGGATTTTTAATTGAATCTGACAGGATCTCTCATGGTTTCAGTTTTAAAAATTTCGGTGCAGGGATGGTAATTTAGGATATGCTCAGAGATGCCTTACACATAGAAATCCTTGCCATGGTTGTGAATGCAGCTAATTAACACCACCACCAAAGCCATGACTAATGACTCCAGGACTCAAAAGAGGAATCTGACTATAAGGTTTTACAACAGTATGGGAAAACAAGTCAGATTTTCCTCCTCCCAACCCACAGATTCCAATTATCAACCAAAGGAGGGGCATTCACAGCCACTAGCTCCATAGTGGGCTGCAAGTCAGCCACACTGATATTTCATCTCCACTATACAGTAAAAGTTGGACAATATCTCTCATGCAACATTTTTTCAAGGGAAAGAGAAAAAAAAAGAAATTGGAAAATCTTGCCTCAGTTTCAGCAAATCTATCTCCTGCAGCAAACCTACATGCATACTTGTAGTACACACACGCACACAAAAATTGCAACTACAGCTGCAATTGTCCAATCATACAAAAGCTCCTTATTAAAGCAATATATGGAAGGCCTAAGCAAGGCTATCAGTCCTTAAAGAGCAGCTGGATTCTGTCCAGAGGCTGCAGGAGAGCACGTACACATGCATGTGTGTGTGTAATATAAAAGCTTCTATCTGCTACGTTTCATAAGGACAGAGTGTCTGGAAAAGGTGTGGTGATTAGGAATAAACACACCGAAAAGGGAGGTGGACACACCAATACTATTAGAAGTTTGTGAGTAGCATTAATTGGAGAAGTCAGAGATAGAAAAGACACCCCAGATTATCTGATCCACACCCCTGAAAAGGCCCAGTTGTGCTCCACAGGATTTTTTCCAGCTCTTCAATGTGGTCTTGCTGCACATAAACACACATTCCCACCAGAAAAGACATCTAGATTTCTTAAAATAACAGAAGCCTGAGCTTTATCTCTGTGTAACTCAGTTAAACATAAATACAATCTCTCCTGTCAGGTAGTGATATGATTAAGGGTCCACTATCATGCCTTATAAAAGGTGATAGTGAAGAACTCATAATTTATTTCTATTGATTCAGCAACCCACACTGGATCATATCTCCCAGTTCTTCCACTTTGCTAAGAAGCCTCCACTAAAGCCTTGGAAACTTTAATTTTATCTTTTTTCCCTTCTCCATCTTCCTTTTAAAGCTGTTGTGTGCACATCTCTAAGATCCAGAAGAAAATGAAAAAAGCCCCCAGTTACTTTGCTGGCTCTGTTCTTATTCCAATTATCTTCTGATACCATCTGTGAACCAGCAGATTTTGTGCAGCAATTTAACTCTGGGGAGTCAGTGACATACCTGCTGAAGGGACATTTACAGCTTCTGACACAGGGGCACAAAAAAAAGAAGGAATGACTTAAATTCCAACTGTGGGTACACTACATTCACAGGACAGTTGTCAATTTATTCAACAACATTTAAAAAAAAAAAAAAAAAAAGGAGGTAGGAGACCATAGCCCTTTGAGATCCTATAAACAGCCAGGACAGGTGAGGGTTTTCCTTAGGGACTGAAGGCAAGACTGTCTAGTTCTACAAAGGAAACTAAACTATGTGGGGAATTTCGTGTCTAAGCCATTTCTGAAAGAAAAAAGCTCCCATAAAGCTGATTTTTCAAGAAAATACAGGCTGTGTACTGATCTTACACATTCTACTCAGGAATTCTCACTCCTCTCACACACATTCTCTGTCTCTCACCTGTCCCCTATATATGTATATAGAGAGAGATAGATATTAGTGGCCTTCTTCAGATTCCAATTAGCAACTCAAATAATTGATATTGAGCTGCGCATGAACAAGAGATTCTCTCTCTCTCTCTCTCCTCGGGGACAGGAGATGAACCAGATATCCTGCTGAAGTCCTTTCCAGCCTCATATCTATGACTCAAAGATTTACTTCACATGAAAATGCCTCCCTGCCAGCACAGGAGAACAGCAGCAGGGAATTAGGTGCCATGCCACACATGCACACACCTGCTGTGCTCCCTAAAATACAGAGCCTTGCGTCCAACATGACAGCAGGAGATGGATGCTGGAGAAGCCACTGTGTCAGCAGTGCAGACTTCTCACTCAGAGCAGGAAAGGGCATCAGAGGCTCCCCCCTCCAGCTTTGATGCCAACTCACCCACCTGCTGGGAGGTTAATTTGCAATCGCAGTGTTATTCTAAGACAGTATTATTATCGTCTCTAAATCATAAAATATTATTCAATTTTCAACAATAGCCAGTCCAAAAGTTGGAGTTTCACAGATTTTAGGTACCTGTTGGGACACAAATCCTTGAATCTGCTTTTAATGGACAGTTAAAAGACCTTCCATTCCTGCCACAGATCCTTATTAACAACCAGTCCAAGTACCTTAGACTTTGGGTTATTTCCTTCCTTGCAACAACCCAGCAAAATAAGGACTGTTGCAGTGACAAGTGCAGGCATAGAGGGAAAAAGGGCAAAATGCAAAAATTGTTCAGTTAAGTGCTGGAACTATCAACATCCAGTAGATTTTCCACTACATTTCACACCCTACATCTTGAACAACTGTAACTTAATAACTCTACCTTGACCATCATTAGTACAAACCTATGATGTAATCACGTTTTAAATATGCATACATAAAGTGTTTATAAACATAATTAAATAGTAGGAAAAGTGAAATATGAGAATCATCACAGAAAGAATAAGATAAAAATACGTAAGTAAAAGTTTAGAGTATATGAGCAACAGGTAACTTGGGCCAGTGAGGCTGAGCAGGACACAGAGAATCAGAAAGTGCCGGAGGTAAGAGACCAGCACGAGCCAAGGCTCTCCACAGACAAAAGGTCAGAAGCAATAGCTTGAGTGCTAACTAGTCAATTAACATATTTTTACATTATTATAGATTCAATGAAAGTTAAATTACCTGATTATCTTATATATTAAGGTAATAAAAACGTGATCTGTCCAATTGACTGCACTCTTCTGACCTTGAACCTATGTCTATGCAGTTCCCAACTGCAGATGACAAAACCTACTTTGAAACTTAGTGACTCAACTGTGGTAAGGTCAAACTCTGCCCTAGCAGCAACTTTTCCTACTGGTATTCCTTTGAAATAATCTTTACTGTTGATTTTAATCATCTTTATCTATTTATTTTCAATTGGTATTCATCAGGTTTATATGTTTCAGCACCATTACAGTGCCTGATCTCCTTTGTGTCATAATAGCTTTTCATTATTATTATTATTTGTCTTGTATAATTTAAGAAGTTAAGCAAAACTGGTTTGATCTGTAAATTTTCATATGTTGTTGTGAAAACTCACTCTCTCTGAGAAAATTCCTTACTTTGCTCCTGTGCAGAGCAGCTCCTGCTCATGCCAAACACCTCTGGAGCCTGGATCCAATCTCTTTTGGAGGGCCTAAGCAAGAAGACTCTCATGAAATCTCACTGACTACATATTTTCAGAAGCTGGGCTGGGAATGATGCCTGAAAACTCAAAGAACTTTTATGAGCCAGTTGATGGACATCCACAGCAGGCAGTGCCATGGGGTGCAGCTCTGTCTCCAGCTGACATTTAAGTATTTCAGATTGCAGCTACATCAGCAAGAAAGAATGAACAAGATCTGTATCACAGCAGGCTGTAAACAGCCTCACCCAGAGATAAAGCAGCCTCCCAGCAAGTGGAACAGGAAATCAGAGTAAATGTTGTCCTGGACTGTTTGCCTAACAGAAGGAACATACCCTGTCATCTTCTTCTTCATTCTTGGACACCTAAAGACTTCAAAACTGTGATTTCATGGAACTGATGGGATGTCTCCCTCCACGTCAGCTGAACCAGCACAGCCTTAAGATGCCCTATTATGGGAACCTGATTTAGGGCTAAGGATTCCTCCAGGCAGCAAGAGGCTACAACAGCCACACTCGAAGGACTTAGCCCTGGGATATACCCAGGACCTGAGAGAGATAGTAAACGCAGAAGAGGGACCTGAACCCCCAATTCAAAGCTCCAGTTTGTCTTTCAAGCCAGAGGACCAAAAGCAGCCAATTACCATTTTTGTTCCTGCCAAAGAAATGAAGCTTTGAAAGATAGAAATTCAAATATTTTTCCTCATCTGAGTATCTCCTAAAGACAGGTAAAACATATTTGCTTAAAATCTGACACTGTAGGAAGGGAAAAAACCCCTTTAAATATTTATTCCTCCCCTCAAAAATTTACCTCTGAAGGACTGGCACTAACTCATGGCAGGGTGGGATGGGAGAAAATGAAGGAATGTGTCCAGATCCACAATGAAATTATAACTTTTGCTGTCAGACCAACAGTGCAATTTTGGGGGGCAAATTAAGAAAAAAATACATTAATCTGTTTTTGACCTCAGTAAGAAAGAAAATGGTTTTTTTCCTACTTTAGAAATACCTTGTGCTAACATCTACATGGGGAGACATGGAATAGCGCAGTTAAAGTTGCCAAGGGCAATTTTTCTTGCAGACTTAAGTGTTCTGTTACTTAAAAAAAAGAAGCTGAGAAAAATAGTGGAACTTGAATTCAAATCTCCTTTGATGTAACATTATGGCTGAGAATTTCAAAGTGGAAAAAGTAGGAAACTCAGTACAGACTCTACATTATGCACATGGATTGTATAAGAGAAAACAGGCAAACCACCACTGCAGAAATCCAAAGTCTTATTAACTTTTGGAAACCTTTTAGGGTTTGTTGGGGTCCAGGGGCAGTTGGTCATATGAAAACATATGGTATGCTCCATACTGCAAACCTCATTGCAATAAAAAACTTTCAGAAGGTTTGACCTTGTGAGATTACTCTCCTTTACTTACTTAGGGACCTAAAATTTATTTGTGTGGACCTGAAAAATTCTTGCTCTCTAGCTGACAGAGAAATCTAAGCACAAACTTAATTTCAAACCATTGTCTATATCTCTTCTCATAAGAACAGTGGTTGTGACAACTGGGACTGGGGACTGACATTTGAACTGGGACAGCTTTAAAGATCAAGGTTTGGGATGCTAAACTCCAAGAGATAGACCCCTAAACTCCAAGAGATAAATTCCTTTACTCCTGCATGACAAAGGAAGGCTCAGAGCTTTGCTCTGCCGATGCCTGCACTGGGTCTCATTGTCATCCCAAGAACATCTGGGACCCAAAACTTGGAGGCAGAAAAGGGGGAACAGAGTCTCATGTTTTCTGAAAATACTCTGTAGCTCTGCAGGGTCTCCAGATGACCTTCAGGGAAATTCACATACATGGGCTGTAAGGTTGCCTTGCTTGTTGCACTGGTATCAAAAACTACCCCCCACTGCAGAAAGGCTCTAAAAACCACTAGTAGTCCCACTGACTATTACTGCATTGGAATGTTCTCAGTGAGCACCAGAAATTTCTTAAAACTTCAAAAAATCCTTTCTGTCCCTGGAGGGACATAGAAGGGAATGGCTGTGCATGTGCAGTAAGACAAAGAAAGAATGCAAATTGACTAAACAAGATCTGTAATGGCCATTATGCAAGGTCTGTGAGAGCTTTGTTCTCCTTTTTACTGCCTCAAGAGTCCTGGAATAATCATCAGAATAATCTCTTCTCCTCTCTGGCACCAGTCACACCACCATAACCTGTCTTTATGAATGCCATGAAGTCACAGGAGCAGGACTTCAGACACTCCCCAGCCCCTTGTCACTCTCTGCCATACAGTCTCTCTAGCACCCGTTATGACTGTGCAATAAAACCCAAGACTGGCACCTACTCTGAAACGAAAACATGGGCTGGAGGTGGGCCAGGCACACCAGCTTGTCCTGTTTTATTAGAGCCTAAACTAGAAGGGAGCAATAGTCTCTGGATGGCAGAAGGACACAGAGAGGAGACAAGGCTTATCTGAAGGTGAAATTCATTCCCACTCTCATATGACATGGGCACAAAATCTTAAATAGGATACCAGGGAATAAATTTGCTCATTCCTCCTCAGGTAATACGAGATCATCTCCACAAGTTTCAGCACGAGTTCTCTCTCTGCATTGTGATCCTTCAGTGAACAAACCCACTCCTGCTCCAAATTTCATGATATGAAGGCTGCAAATCCATCATTAAGAATAAGTCTAATAACAACATCCTCCACAACCAAGGAATCTACAATAGTCTAGATCCAAAAGTCTTCTGTTCTGCCTTTCAGGCTGTGCAGAAGCTCATCATGTACCTGCTTCACAGGGAAAGTACAATTCAAAGACAAACAGCAATACACTTTCCATGAGTAAAAGTTGAACTGGCAAAAGATTAGAGCTCTAAACATTACCAGAGGCTGAAGTGTGGTGGGGATCAGAGGACTGATTCAATGAGATGGCGTCAGTGTATCAGCTCTGTACAGAGTCTTTGTCTTACCCTACAAGATGCAAAGGTGAGCAGCACATTTTTTAAGTATCTGTGAAAGACTGAAGAACAAATCCAAAGGCAAATTTTGCCTTTGATGTTTTATGGTTGCCCTTTCACAAAGATGATCATCTACAAACTACTTCTTATAAAGCACCTCCCAAAACAGAAATATTTCTCTGGGCCCTTTTACAGCAGGACTGACAGCAAGAGCTCCAAAGATAATCCTCAGTAAGCCTAGTTACTGGAACAGTGTAACGTGTTGTAAAATAACATATACAATACAGAATAATGAAGATACTCTCCAGTCAGACTTTCAGCTGCAAATTGATACAGATCTCTCTAGTAACTGCACCAGCACAAGACTGATTCAAACAGCTCCACAGACTCCTGACAACACTCCTGCAGTCAGAGCAGCTCTCATTAGAAAATTGATGCTGCAACAAACAGGGACAAGGAGCACAGCCTTGAACCGAGTCATCAGAGCACCAGAGAGTCCTCCACTGCATCACTGAGCTCAAGTTATCTCTCATGGATTGTTGCATTTTGATTTTCCTCAAGCCCTAGCTCTTGGAGGCCAGTGATATCTTAAAACAAAACAACAAATTCATATACTCTTTTTTTTCTGTACACACATGTATAGATGCAGACACACCATGGTTTTAAATTCCACTGCATTGGTTTTTTATTTCTCCAAGAAAGAAGACAGAAAATTGTCTTGGGCTGTTTTAGATGCTTCAGATTAGCAATGCTACAGTCAGAATAGCACAGAGCACTCTTGAACAGCTGTTGTTAGTACTTGCAGATGCCATGAGCCCTTTGCATTCAAAAATACTGTATTTACATTCAAACATAAAGGCAAATAAAACCAATTTGATTCACACCCTCTTACATCAAGAGAATAAGGGCTATTTATAGAGCAACAGCTCAACATTCGCAGCACGGATGGCATTCTTGATTAAACAGGAGATCCGGCGAACATAATAAACCTGTAATTTTATTGGCCAAGCACTATGAAAACAATTTAGAATACATGGATTTCAATGTTAAGCAAACTGCAGCCCGTGCACAACATCCATGAATTATAGCAGTTTGGCAATGAGCTGACCAGTTGCTTCTCACAGCCTTTAATAACAATCATCCACACCTTCACAGCACAATAGAAATTAGAGATGCAAGAGGCCTATTAGCTCGTCCAGAAAATATAGGATTGTTCCCTATGGGATAATTGCTAATACTCTGTCCAAAGTAGATTTAAAGCTGTAAAACAAGGTAGCCTATTTAGTGAGATTACTCGGTGTGGCTCAGAAGTCAGTTCCATAAAGCTTTTTCTAGACATTAAATTTAAATTTTTCTTCCATGTAAAAAAGTTTAAAGTTAGTCCAAGGAGCCTGGTCTCCTTTGGATTCTGCTTGAGGCAATAGAGGGGAGAGTAGGTCCCTTTTTGCTACAAAGCAGCAGCATAGAGAGACCAACCTTCTCTGGCCAACAGCCTTCACAAACAGCTCTCCCTCCACTCAGCTACTCCTCCTCAGCTGTCATCTGCAACAGTACCCTCAGCACCTCTCTTCCCTTTGGCACTATCCAGGATCATAGTCTCATGCCCTCCGTCCCCTTCAAAAGTCCTCTGGACATATATATATATATATATAAATGAATACATGGACTTCACTCTAATTATTAATTCAGTAAATCAGTTCTTCGAACTCACTGAACATTCCCATCACATGTCTGTACACCAAATCCACTTTGGCCAAACCTCAAAAGGGACATGCAGCAACATCCCTAGCCCAAGGACTGGCAGTTCTAACACAAAATACAGAACCTCACCGTGTCCCATACTAGGGCAGGGGCTCTGGCACAAGGCTGTGTCTAGTTAAATGTCCTTGTTGCAAAGTGTCAGTCCCTGTTCCAAATATCAAGCTGTATGTCCACTGCTCAGCAAGTCTCCATGCACTGCATCAGCCACTTGGAAAGTCCAGAATTAACAGGGAATTAATATGTGTATCAGAAGAGCTCAGATGTGCTTGGGAGATAGGGAAGAAGGGGATTACAAGATTTGCAGACATAGGAACTCTAGCAAGAATACCACAATCCAGGCTAAATCCAAAGCCCTGCAGCAACCAGCACAACAGCATCTTGCTTCATGCCCAGGAGAGTCAGTAATGTCATCATGAGAAATGTCCGTGTAAAGGTGGAAACAGCAACATTTAGCACTAACCAGAACTTCAACAGATCCCAACTGACAAAACCAAAAGTCTTCAGCCTGTACATGTTAAATCATCCAAGTATTATTATTATCAACTGATTTTTAAAAAATAAGCAGTAAGAAGGTGAAATGATTTTCCACATGACAAAACAGAGCTGGAATCAGGAGAAGGTGCCCTTTAACACCCACGTATTCCATAAAAAGCCCTTGCAAAATATAACAGTTACAAGTGAATAGGTAATGACCCCAGCAAAAGTTTTGAGAAGTTTTTCATGCTAGGGACAATGGAAAAGAACATGTACAAATAAAAATTCTTGAGTTTTGCATCTCTAACTTTATGTCCCTAAGAGACGTTTCTTCTGAACTTGCTTCTAACACTCTTTAAAAACCTCTTGTAAAAACTAGTATGTCCATGACTGAGACCCGACTCTAATACACAAAAAAATTCACTGCTATTAACTAAGATATTGTTGATGTGGGTCATACTCTTCTTGCTTAGTATAAGCATTCAGTGAGTGCCCTACCCCCCAGGCAGTGCCTTTCTAAGACAAGCCCTGATCTCTACTGTCTTTGATCTCCACAGACATTTGCAAGCAGGATTTCAAACAGTCACCTGCCTACACTCCCTCCATGCGCTCCTTACACTATCATAGGAAGGTGGGACTGTAAGAGACAATGTTTTATCTGGAGCAATCCACAGAATCTTATGTGTCCCTAGATAATGCAAATCCTCAAACACTTCCCAAGTCCTCTGAATAAACTTCATACCTTCACCACAGAAGTCCAAACAAAGCAAAATCCCAACAAAAAAACACAATCATGTGTGTTCACAGGAAAAGGAAAGTCAAGGGCAATACCACTGTCTTCCATCCTTGTAATAATGAGGAATCTGAGAAATGCCATGATGATTGTCTGAAGTGGACCGCTAAGAGCAGTAAACCATGTCAGATACATGACATCTCTGAGATCCACAGCTGAACAAGGAGATGCTTTTTAAACATTCTGCTATTTCAACATACTTTCAAAAACTCTCTCACAGTAAGAATTGTGAAACATTTGGCTAGTATTAGCATTTTCAGATATCAGGGCACCAATAAAAAATCTATAAAGAATAAGAGCAAAACTAACAGTTCTCTATTACAGACCTCTCCTCTTTTCAAAAAAGTTACCATGTTACAGTGGAGGGTGATGTGTATATATCTAACATGGTTCTAAAAAATTCTTCAGGATGAAAACTGCAAAGAAGCAGTGATTTATTATTCCTTGTATGATAAAAAAAATATAGTTTGAGGATGTAAGATAAAATTCTTTTTCACCTGAAGAATTACCTTCCTTTTGGGAAAGGTGAACCATCCATAGTAACAGAGGAAAATTCTTTGGAAGTAGTAGTAGAAAAAGACATTAGAAGTGGCAATCACCATGTCAGACACACTACACTGCAGGGAAAGGGAAGAATGGCCAGATAATGAAATTACAGGGCATTGAAAATGTCAAAGAGCGACAGTGCTCTACCATCATTCACGGGTTATATGAGGCATTAACATGCTGATATCCCATTCCAATGACAAAGATGGCAACAAGAACAGAAAATAGTCCAAAATGAATCTGTTACTGAGACCAGGAATTTAATGAAACAGGGAGATGAGCAGAAAATTAATCTTACTTTCACTGTGCAGCCTTCAAACTGGAAGCTGCTGGCGCTGTTCAGAAACAGTAATAGCTGAAGGATGCAATATTTTACTTTCCTTATCTATGAGACTCCTATACTTATGAGTCATCATCACAAAAAGGGGTATCAAGCCTCACAAACAAGGACCAACTTTGTTGTCAGGCAATGACACAAAGCTGCACCAAGGGAATTTCCAGTGAGGTATAAAGGAGAGGAACAAGTCCTTCACCATTAAGATGATTCTCCACTACGTCAAAGCCCCAGGGAGGTTGGGGTATCTCTGTTTTTGAGGAATTCAGAACTTGACTGGACAAGGCTATGAACAACTTGATCTAACTTCACTGCTGGATCCAGCTTTGAAGCTGATCTGAGCAGGAGCTGGACTGGAAGACTCGCAGAGCCTACCCCTCACCCCCAATCTAAATCACTACAATTTAATTAGTTCTGCTCCCTTCAAATGGAAACACAACTGATCAACATGAGTAGCACACACAGCAGTAAAGTCAGAGGAGTCTATGCCTGTCACACAACATGCTTTTCTAACTTGCTTAAGGTAGTTGATCACTATAAAAATGACATCATTTCTCCTATTAAAAAAATTTTAAAAAAAAAGGACAAGTCAAACTAAATCAAAATGCACAGTCTGTTTGTGGAACATGGGGCATAACACAGCTTAGGAGAGATGCAAATGAACTGTCAGACCCCAGACAGCAACATGTGGAGCCACCATGTAGACCTCCACACATCCTCTCCAGATGTGGCATCATAGCAGGGCAGGGCAGCACCATTCCAGCAGCACCACCCAAAGCAGCCAAGGTCATGCTAGGAACATTTCCTCTGCGAAGTTGGATGCAGAAGAAATTCTGCACCCAAAACCTCCAAATTATGATGTTCTTCCTATGTCTGGTACAGAAATGGTCCTTTTTTCAGCCCAACCTAACAAAATCTCCTATTGGAAGACTGGGAGCAAGACTGCTTCAAAAGGTTTGATAAGGTCACAACTAAAGAGCAGTTGATAAGGCTATCTGGCCTCCACACTGGTTTCTTACAGAGCATGCAACTTCTGGTTCAAAATTGTATTTCAGAACCAAGTTCACCTAAATCTAATCACGAACGTGTCTTTGAAACATAAAAAGCAAAATGAACAAAAAACCCCATTCACTTAATTTAATCTGGAAAACATAAATAAAGTGGTTTCCTCATTCCATCAAGCAGATGCAAATTTAATTTCAGCTCATTCAATTTGTTTTCTGTAAACAAACAAACAAATTAAAAAAATAAACATGGGAAAAGAAACCCTTGGAAACAGTCTCTGTTATCACACATAGTACATGCCTCTCTCTCCCTACTGGCCCATATCATGTTTAATGCTACAGTTTTCAAACACGGCTTGAATTCAATCTGCTAAAGGCATGTAATAAATGGGGGTTTGCAACATGCATATGTTCAGTAAGCGCAACTATCTGGACATCTGTGCACAGGGATGATTCATTCAGAGATGTGTGTAAGACAAAAGACCCATCCCTACCAATTTCAAGAAGGCCACATTTTAACCAGTTTATTGTCACCCAATCTGCCAGACAACAAACTTAACTAGTCTGTGAATCGGAAGTCTTTCCACCCACAAGGTCATCATTCTTTCCCTGATAAACAAGTTTTCTTTGCATCATGCCCAGAAAGTAAAGTTCACCTGTTGCTCAACTAAGGTATGGATAAGATCTAACACCTCAGGGCATTCTTAAATACAAGCATTTCATTCATTACAAGAGCGTAATATTCTTCTCTCTCCACTGAGCAATAGTTATGGACCATGTGGCAAGAACCAGCCTTGGAGGTAGATTGATGCCCAACCATTTCAAGCTTCATGGTCATATAACCCATGCCTTGTGGAGATCTATGGACAGACAGTACAGACCTTGGCAATGTCTTTGTGGCTCAAAGCCCATCTGCCACAGCAGCAGAACAAATGAACAATAGCCAGCTTTGAACTGAAGCCTACATTCCTAATTATACCTGAAGTGTCTCCTGGCAACTTCCAGGACTGGCTGAGATAGCACTTACCTGTCAAAACACACTGGATGCAGCAAACTGCCTCTTTAGAACCCAGAAGCAGTTTCACATTCCCTGTATTATAACACATTACCCCCTCTATAGGAGCCACTCCTGAGATCTGGACAACACACAGGTTTGCTGAGTGCCTTGCAGTTACAGAACCGATGAAATGACTGCCTAATGTGGGCACTACATTAGCAGAGAATTCTGTGTTCTGATTGACTAAGGTGAGTTTGCTTTAAAGTCAGATGCTTGTTTTGCCACCATGCACTTAGAAGTCATCCAGATGCTGCACACCGTAAGATTATTCTGGGACTGCTGTGTAAGGACTGTAGCACCTAGAGTTACCAAGTCTGAACGTTTCAAACATAAGCACAAAGAAAATAAGATACACTGAAATTTCATGTAGTTTCTTAAAGCTGTTACTAGAAGGGGAACGTAAAGTCCCTTCTGTCTTACCCACATATGATTTCTTACATGGTTGTTCCCAGTCATCTTTTAAATGAACACCCAAGGTGCAGCACCAGTCTCCTGCCAGTTAGTAGTAGTTCTATCTGCACAAGGCTATTGGGTGCCAGCCCACCAGGGCTGCAGGGACTGGCTGACTTCATAGGAACATCAGAGAGCAGTAATACGCTGAGCAGTGTGCAACTACAGACTTAGATGGAGAAGACATGGCAGAAAACACCAAAAATAAGCAGAACTTACACACAAAAGGGAACTTCATGGTACTCTGTCACTGTTCCAGCTTCATTACATTTGAATGTCAGGAATTAACTTTGGCAACAGGCACCTGAACAGAACTGAGTTTAGCAGTTTAGAGTTACCTCCATCAGCTACAATTAGGACATGTTAAGTGTCTTTTGCTTGCCCCAGCAAGGTGGTAAAACAAGTTTATCTTCAAGCCTGGACTAGGATATTACTACTCCAATAAAGAGGAAATACGAGCAGATCCAGGGGACAAGTAGGACCTACATATGTTGAATAAAAGCAAATACCACTGGGAAGACAGAAAGTAGAACCTCATCTGACTCCATCTTAAGATTGGCTGAATTCCCTCACTGCTCTCCCACCTCTTTCAGTCCTGACACAGCTCAGCTTTCCTCCCCAGCTGGAAATTCAGTCTTGCCTCTGCCACCCCACGCAGGCCTTACTGCCACATACTACCACCCAAGAGCAGTCTCCATTTCTCCCCCTGCCATACGTAACTTAATGCAATCCTCACTGCAGTGCTTCCTGCACAGCCTACTTATGCTTGTTTTTCTTATCATTCTTCCCACAGTCTGAAGTAAAGATGTAATCACCATAGCTGGCGGTGTTATCCTGCAGAAATTACTTTGTCACAGGGAAAAGTGCAAAAATACAATTACTTGCTTTAGCTACAGCAGCTTAAAGGGACCCAGTTTTGAAGTGCTTCTTATTTTCCAGGAAAAGACTGAAAATTTATGTCTACATATATAGCAATCAAAGTACTTGTACCTTTCCTTAAAGAAAACCCATGAAAATGATACCATGTCTTATCTGCCAGAATTATATAGCATTTCTGTCCCAAAAGCCTACATGGAGTTGGATCCAAAAAAACAAAGTGACAAGCCACTCCAAAGATTCTTGTTATTTAACAGGCCTGAAGGAGAGGCCAGGCTGCACATTGATTCTTGCAAGTCAAGATGTCATTGACACTCACAGAGAGATGCAACTAGAAGCAAAACCTGCTGCCACTGCTGCAACAAGTGACAAACCTAGGAGGGTCATTGTAGTTTGGAAGTGTAGAACAATTGAACTAGTGAGCTCTGGAGATGTTCTCTAAACCAACTTCCATTCCCCAAGCAGGATCTAGTTTCTCTGAATCACTTTCAAGAGATATCTCCCTACTCTGTTTTTAATGATCTCTGATGCAAGAAAGTACCCTTCCAAAGGCTCTATACCAGCCTTTACTGACTATTAATCTTTTCATAGGAACTAACTTTCTCTGTCTTGCTGTGTTCTAAGCACATGATTTTTCATCCAATACTTCACAGATATAGGTAAAAGACTGTTTAATAACTGTCTCTTACGTTCATTTTATCATCCCTCTTCAGTTTCCTCTTCTTTAGCTGAACAACTCCCATCCATTCAAGGTGTTCTTGTAAGCAAGGTTATGTTTGAGCATCTTCATTCTTCTCTGGAAGACTCTTTCAAAATTATTTTATCTTTCTTGAAGTGAACTTAGACTGGCCACACAGCTAATGCTGAGGCCTTACTTGCACTGAGTGCACTGGAAGGATTGCTTTGTGTGTCCTGCTCATTGAAGCAGCAGGGGATTTGCTTCCTGCAAACACCCTTCTCTCCTCTGCAAGACCTATCCTCAGTGCACTTGCAGAGTTTAGTTGTTGAAGAAGAGATGAAAAGAATGAGGGAAGGGGAAAGTTGCAGTAGAAGTTTTTGTATTTTCTGGCAGGCCAGAGAAGGTAATATTGTCAGTACTGTTGTGCAGAGGGAGAGTGATTTTTTAGGAGCTAATCGCTTCCCTTAGAAGAAAAGATGAACACACACAAAGACTAGAACCAGTTTAGTAAAAGGTGGGAGGGTGAAGCAAGACAATAGTGGTCAAATAGTGTGAGAATCAAATCCAATCTGGCTTTGTGCACTAGGTACACAGGAGGAACAAGTCTTCCTAGTTTATCTGCTATGAGATGATGCCCTGAAGAAAAACAGACTCAAGTACACAACACAAAAGGGCCTGACCCAAAACCTCAAATCAGAAAGTCTACTCCTGTCCTGGGTTGAGCTGCAAAATGCCAACTGTCCAATACAGAGTGTCAGAGCCTCTCTCCCTGCACTGAGAAAAGGGAGGAAAAAAAACATCTAAGTCTTAAACTTGAACTTTACTTATATATTTACACCAAAAAAAAAGAGAAAATTAAAAGTAGACTACAATATAACACACACTTACACAAGTCAGAAATAACAAATGATAATTCCCCATGCCCCATCGAACACAAATTCTACCACTGTAGCTACAAATCACCCAAGAGAACTCAATCCTCCAAGGGACAGATCTAAGCAGAGAGAAGATTCAGATTAAACATTTTACTTTCCTAAAATACCATAGCAGCAAACAATGGTAGGGCCTAGTCCAGGAAAACAACACAACACGTCCTTCCCAGAGGAAAAGCCATGAGGAACTGAGAGAACTCCTCCTACTCTACTGTATTTATATCTCGGTTTGCGTCATCTGGTATGAAATATTTCTTTGGTTGCTTAAGTCAGGTGACACCTGTCTCTCTTAATCTATGTAAGACTATCTGCTAAACTGAGGCCTACCAAAAGTCCTAACTAAAACTACCACAAATCCCTAGAACTCAGGGTATCAAATAGGGTTCTGTGATTGACCCCTTCCTAATACAGTAAGGCTGGATTAGTGTCTGACTTTTGTTTCAGAAGTAAAAGATGACACAGTGAAGTTGCTCATGTAAGGGGCAAAGAAGAAAACCCAGAGGATGCAGCAGAGAAGTTTACAGGTTCACACAAGAGCAAATGAGAGCCTAGTCTACACTTGCCTTCCTCTTCTCCCTCCTCCAGACCAACCTGACTCCCCTTCAGTCCTCAACAGATATTTTAGTGAACAAATTCAGTGCTACATAGTTGTGCAGGTATTTCAACAGTGGGATTAAAAGAATGTCTGTCAAACATAGCAGGCATCAGGAATCACTGTCACCCTGTCTTTCCAGAGAAAGGAAGCAAGAAGACAGGAAGTAACAGGAAAACACAGTCACTGGGCAAACAAAACAACCAAAGACAAGATGAGAATGCTGAAGAAAGCACATAGAAGTAGCTAGATTATACTCCAATATGCCAAGCTCTGCAAAGACCAAAGTAACTTTGTCATTAGTAGAGAAGACAGTTCTTGATATACAGCCCTTACAAATCTGTGTGGTATAAATGCAATTTATGGGCACTATAATGCAGTTAATTTATCCCAATAAAGGAAGGAGACAGCCTAACTTGCTAAACAGGTTCTGGTTCTTACCCTCACTTGTGGTGATATATTTAGCCCAAGTTTCTCTACCTGATTTAATTTCTGGGTATCTTAAGCTACTCAGACACTAACCTTATCGTGACAGCGTCAGAAATGACACATATCTGGACACATTTTTTTAATTGCAGTTATCCTTTTTTTCTTCCTTCTCTCCAGTGCACATGAAAAGCATCAGCCTGACAAGAGTAGAGAACAAGTCATTTATTTTCTGTCACAACAGATATGCAGCACAGGGCAAGTTGCCTATGCATCATTCCCTGCCAGTGTGCATCAACCTTGGCTCAGGGGGACCCATCTCCAAGACTAAGAGCACAAATCAATTTTTCATGACCGTTCATGGCCAGCTTCTCCTTTTGACACCATGCATTTTTACCAGCTGTGCTAGTAGGTTCTGTCACATGGATGTCTAGCCACTAGGAAACCCAAACGATGCATATCAGCTGATCTGAGACACTCCCTTATTTCCATTTCCACAAAAGCCTTGTTTTCATCAGCAAAACATCCAAAGGGTTGGGGTTTTTAGTTTCCACATGTGTACTCAGCCTGTTCTTTCAGCATCCAGGCGGTTATTCAGGGCACACTAGATGGATGTACAAGACAGATACACAACAGAAGATGAAATCTTTCAAGAGGAGAGGTAGACAAGAACTCTTAACTTATACTTTTATTTTCATCCACACATCAGGACTTTTAAAAGTATTTGAATGTTTTTATTACATCTTTATAAATACACACCCTTCTAGTGGAAAATACTAGGGTATATACAACTGCATAACAGTGTTGTTTTGAGCATGTATTTACTTAAGGATCTGCCAAACAAGGCTGCTCAGAAGAAAAAGAGCCATGTTAGTAGACTTCAAGAAGAGGAAAAAGGAAGGCAGTGTAAGAAAGGAATCCAAAAGAATACTTTGTAGCTATCTTTTCCCAGTCTTCATGAAATATTAAACTGCCAGTGCAGATTTTGGTGGTGCATGGGTTTCTCTGGGTTTTTTGGTTTCTGGGGCTTTGGGGTTTTTTTGATAATATATATATATAATGCAACCAGAAAATGGCATCACATAAATCTGTAATGGTAACAAGCCTGAAAAATGGTATCAGTGTAACTGATTCTCAATACATATTTAAGAGCGTAATTTCATAGGATATTTCTTGTGCTCTCCTCTTTGCCCTGTGCTGCAACTTTCCCAGAGGCATATAAAAGTATAGCTGACAAAAGCCCCTGTTTTCCCAGCTAGCTGAATTTTAACCTGCGCAGGAGGCAATCACATCTAAAAGCATGGAGGATAAACTCCAATTTTCACTGTATGAATGCATGTAGCTTCAAGCAAAAGGAAATTGCAATCACTGAGCAGCAAAGGGCCACTGGAAATAGAGGACCCATAACAGTTACTGAAGTTCTCATTTTTAACATCTGACTTTGCATAGAGGAATATGCAGAACAAATTTACTAACAGATCAACCTGCTCTAAACACTGATGTTGGTGACTACACATATGTGCATTAAATTCAGTATATACATGGCATTTATTTCCTGTCCTGGCTGTTAAGAAATGGCTTATAATAGAGGGAGTTCATCTGAAACCTTCCTGCATCTTTATACACTTCTTTGCTTCATATTATGGAAAGGGATAAATCATACCAAGTTTAGCTGTCTGAGTTTCCCCAGAAGCTCTTGCTGCTGAGAGTAAGAGCATGTTTTCAGAATGACAACAGGCTGGTGGGCAACAGGCAGCAAGACAGCAGGCACTTTGCAACATCAGTGCCAGGCAGTGGGAGTTGTACAGTTTCCCTGTGGGGCACAGTAAGCTGTTTTGCCCTTCATTCCTGTCATTGGCCATTCTTTACTTTGCCAATAGTGCCTATTTTCCCTTATGCTCCACATCTGCTGATTCCACTCTCATGCTCCCTTCAGGCTTCCTACCCTGGAATCCTACCTGTCTTTTCTCAGCTCCTTTCTGGTTACTCTTCACTTCCTTCAATTTTTCACTGACTATTTCTTCCAAAATTACATCACCAACACACACCAATTCCTTCTTGTTGACTTCTCTGTCACTTGGCCTTGACCACTCGCCACCTCTGCTCACTGAGGAGTTGCAGGAGCCCTTCCCCTTAGCACCATTCCCTTGTGCTTTTAAAGAACCCCTTGTGATTTCCTACACAATATACTCTTTTTAGTTTCTTCTAAACCACTCCTTTGCCACAATGTCTCTGAAATACCTTACAACAGAAAAGGTTGTGGGTACTAGTAACACCCTGGATTTGGCCTGCTAAGCATTAACTATGAAATTCTTTTTCCTGTATTTTCCCAGCTGATGCTGTTTCTATTACACCTAGGCTACAAGCCCCTTGAGACAGCAATCACTCTCTCAGGCTCCCTCTTTTCTATTTCTTGAGCAATTCTTCAGACAAAAATTAATATCCCATATATGACTTCCAAATGGAATGACAAGACAGAAAGAGAAAAGCTAAGAGGAACATTGCACTGCCATAAAACTAAATAGTAACACATCAGATATTTTTGTGTTAGTACTTTTTGCTTATGACAGGTAACAGGCAATAGAAGCTGCAGCTGTTACAGGAGTTTTGTAACTAATTCCTTCCCAGACCCTAACACTGTGAGTGGCTGAGACTGTCCAGTTACAATGGAAAAGAAGGTGCAGGCATGACCCCACCGTTTGTTCTACTGAGTAAGGGGCAAGCCCATCTCCTGCACCACAGCAGTGCCAGGTATTACAGGAACCTACTTTACATACACACACACAACCTGTGCCTTCCAACAGGCCAAAGAAAGCATTAGTTGCTGAACTAATTCCTCTGACTGCTTCCAGATAATTTAATTTTACCCTGATTGTAATTAATTCATTTTATCAGCAATGGGTCCTCCTTGACCAAAGCTGAGTCTGGTCTGTGATATATTTAGCACACTGGCTTCGTTAGTCAAGTTTCTAGTGACAATTAAAGGACAAGTATTGCTTACTTGCCTACTATGGGTATGAAAACAAGTTCCTCAGCCCTTCACACCAACGCTTAGTGTCATCCTGTACTAACTGACAACCAGGACAATTTTCTGATTGAAAGGGGCTAGGCATGCAAGGTGACACTGTCTTTGGCCACTCTTGCTCAACTGGAAGTTTTTGCAATAGAAGAAATAAGCTGGATCTTTCCAGACCTATGATCCTCTTTACTGTTTATCTCTGTCCAGAGCTTTGACATTAAGCCTAGATTATGCATTTTCCCCTGGACTGCCTTTTACCACCCTTTTGACATAATGGACTACTAGTTCTTGGCTAATGAGCGTGTCAATCTTCATTTAAATGTCCTGTTCCCTTTTGCCTCCAAATAGAGAGAGGAAAAAGAAAACTGATCTTCCAAATAGCTACTTACAGAACTCCACCACAGTAAATCCTCTCCATCCCTGTACAAAAGGATAAACACATTCCATCCTAACAGATTAGAAGAGTTACTTCAGTGGCTGAAATGTTCAGCTGTGTCCAAGATACCTGATGTCTTGGGTCAGTAGTTTAAAGCACGCATAGAATAAGGAGGGGATTACCAGCAAATTTGACTCACAGCCACCCAAGTTCACGGATGTTTCTGGTCTCCCTAATTCACATGATATGCACCAGACTTTTTCTACATCTAAGTTTAGGCCTCCCTTTGAATTTTGTTACAGATTCAGAGCTATACTTTGTTCCTGGCAGTTAAAGTAATATTTCTGCCTCTTCCATTCTCAGTGTTTGGTTATACTTTCCATTCCCCCAAAAGAGTAATTTGGCAGGCCTTGCCCTAAAGTGGGCCTTGGGTGGCACCAGTAGGCTATCTCTGACTGCCCTTGGATGGTACCCTGAGGCTGTCACACATCAGACAAGAGTTTACCACTGCAGTGTGAGGTGGTAATAATCCACCTAACATTTCACTTTGTGTGTGAAGCCACATAATCTTCAATTAACAGACCACAAGACAGCAAATCCTTCTAGTGCAGCCAGGCCTGAGTTAGACCATTATTGCTGCCACAAATAACTCTGGTCCAGTGTTATTACAGCAGAGTTGGTTAACAGGGATTGTGACAAGGCTTATTCACCCTCAGACAACCACACACATGTAATCAAGGCAAGTCTATCCACAGACAGACCAATTAGAGCAGAGGTTTTCATGTAATACTTTATTTCACATTCTAGAGCAAGACAGACAAACACTGTAAAAAAAGCCCTGGATACTGTCACATATTATACAATTAAACCGTACCCCATCTAACTACATAAATTAAGACCATGAATGCTCATCCCTATTTGTACTCACAGAATGTTCTGCATGGGTTTTATTTTTCCCTAAATATTCTGTGTTTGCTGTACTAAAGATACATGTAAAGATAAGGAGGAAGTATCCAAATATTTCTGTCCTGTGTTACACAGGTCTTCCAACAGGATGAGTTCATGACTCGACAAATTAGCTGGGTGTTTTTGCTAAAACCATCACTTCTGAGCCATTATCAGTGCTTAATTGGTCATCTGCAAATTTCAGGGTTAACACCACACTTAATGAACAAGCTTGTTCAAACCTCTGAAAATTATTCATTCTGGCTGCCTGAGCTCCTGGGGAGACAGCTAATGCTTCAGTTCACACTCTGACATTTTCTGCATAACCATAAAGGCTAAGAAGATGTATATTTGTGTATGTAGGCAAGTGAATAAAAATACATAAAAAATGAGAAGGAGAGGGAGCTCAAGCACACACTCAGATTCAGGAACACGAGCTTTGTGGCAAATGATGGATGTATAGGACCTTGGCTATTAAGCGAATGTTGTATCGAAGGTAATGCATTTCTTGTCAGACTTTGTCCCCCAAAAGTATCACTCAGGCATGAACTTCTAGAAGCGTCTGCCACAGGCACAATCACTGCAATTAGAGCCACTGTGATATCAGCATCCTCAGAATAATAAGAGTAGCTTTGTTTCCAGTTTAGCTAATTTAATAACCTTAGTATTTGCCTTCTGTTAGCACAATATGGGGTGGTTTCTCACTTAATACAGGCTTGCAGCACTGCCTCCTGACTTCTCCCACTACCATGCTCAAAAATGGATTTCTGCCCTTTTATTTTTCCACTCTTTCCCAACCCCACCCCCTTTCTTTCTTTCTTCTTCCTTAGGGTATTTTATTTCCTTTTGTATAACTCACTTCTTAGGAAAGCCAGCTCTCTTCCTACACTCTTCTTTTAGAAAAGGTCACCATTTGGAGAACAGAAAGCTTGAAATAATGAAGAAGAAGCTGACAGGTAGATTGAAAACCCAAAAGGAATGAATAGACCAGGCACTGGAAATAGCATCCAAAACAAAACTCATCAACAAATTCCTTGTGTGCTCTAAGCATAACAGTGTAGTCCCCCTATGCAGAAACAGGACTGCTCCAGCTATTTACACACTAAGGGCTAGGGGAGCTGGTGAAAAAAATTTAAAAAGTCACATTCTCAGCTGTTCTTCAACCACATTACTAAGGACTATTAATCTCAGATCCTGCAGAATATCCAAAAAAACTGGATTTACCCGCAGTACTAGATAGCTTTCCACCCTTTCTTTTTCTCCTACTTCAACCTATGCAAAGTGGGTCAACCTCCATCCCATGTGTCAAGGAACACAGGACCATCCTATGGTCAGAAAGGAACTCGGCAGTTGTATATCAGGACCCTGTGGTTAGTTA
>JAOXXN010000082.1:24325441-24346462 GCA_026770055.1 Myrmophylax atrothorax | reverse complement strand
AATATCTTGAATGAGGTTAATATACCTGACAAACTCTGCTGTGGTGAATGATACGTTAATGATGTGTATGGAGTTAAATAATTTACTATCCTAACAATAAGGTGATTCAGTTCTTGCACTATTCATTTCTACTTTTCATGGAAGGAACGTGCTGTCCCTGAACATGCTCTTGTCTAGGTCAAGAGTGGGTGTATGTGCCCAGAGAAAAGGCAGAAGAATGAAAAGTATCCCAGCAAACATTTCAAGTGCAAGAAGAGCTGTGTAAATGCAATACCAGCTCATGAGAGGATAAGGTTAAGAGCCTCAACCACTTTATTCCTCAAGGGTGACAATACTGAACTTTCATGCACACATGTAAATGCAACAGCTGCTCCAGGAAACCTTACATCCCATACACAGTCCTGTCAACTCATGTAAGCCAGTGTTACTTCAGCAAAATAAAATCAAAGAGACTTACAGCTAGCTACTAGAGATCTGTGCCAGACAACCTTCTAAAGTTTGCTGGCCTGAAGGAACAATCCATTGGTAATCCCATGTTACCAACAGAATTGCAACTCCTATTTGACTGTGACTATGGAAGTGACTTGTCTCTGCAACCCAAAAACAGGCCCTGGGGCAGCGGAGTGCTCAATTTGCTTTTACGACAAGAGCCAGAATGGTGGGTGCTCTCTTCTAACTTCACAGTCCTCACTGCTGACAACCAGAAGAGGAATAATATTAACCAAAAGAGAAGCTTCTTTTCATTAAAAGTCTCGATGAAAAAAACCTCAACCCAAAGAAAAGCCATAAGCAGAGACTGCTTCCTTTTCCAAAGGGCTGTGCCACACCACACTCCAACACCCTAAATTAGGTGATCTTATCTAGACCCAGATCCCTTTTTCCACAATGAGCAGGAAGCAGTGTGGTTTGGTGGCTGCCTGCCAGAGCCATTTCTTCCGCCTACATATCTCTAGTAAAACCATCTGTGCACCCAGTTTCAGAGGAGAGATTGCTGTGGAATATCAATGTCATAGGAGTCACTTGTCCAAAGCTGACTTCCAAAACTCAGCAACAGTTCCTATGTTGATCCTGCTTGCTGTCAGTAAGAAGACAGGAAAGGGTTTATTTCTTTTGTGCTCTTATATGAGGAAAGTAGCATCTTTCACACCTAGACACAATTAAGGCATCCGTTCTCATTCTGCTACCACTTGGGAAAAAACAAATGGGGCTTATTAATATCAGAAAGCCAGCCCAGAAGTGGTCCAACTCCGCTAGTGCCAGGAGACATGAACAATTTACATCCCTTGAAACTGGGTCACACATTGCTCTGCCACAACAAAAATTAGCTCATCTGTCCAAAAGACATTTAATGCTCATGAGGTCTGATGTTGTTTACTTCTGCTCCAAGGGAGAATTAGGGCCTTGATTCTGCTGTGGTGAAGGCTATAAAGTGGTCTTCATCATGGTTTTAATACATGGATTATAACAGCACAGGGCTTAAGACTGTTTACATTTTTGCCTTCCAGTGACCACCATAAAGCAAAGAGTCTGGTGCCCATGGAACAGCAGCACTGATTCGATGTGGCAGGGGGTCAGCAGAGGTGAGAGAGAACAGCACTGAAAACTACACTTTTTGCATGACCCCTTGCAAAAAAATGTCTCGGACATCCACAGCCCACAGCAAGCATGCTTTTGCTGGTCTACAATGTCAGCTTTATCTCTTTCACTGGAAGAAAAGGTCCTGTTAGAAGAAGATGCCAGCTATGCTCAGAGAGAATTTCAGCACAGTCCGTAGATACCTTTGCCCTTCCAGTTCATGGAAGAGAACTGAATTCTAAAGTCCCTGGAAAGTGTCTAGTCAAAGATAGTAAATGAGGCTGTTTGACCCCACGGCTAGTGTCCCCGTCCTAAAAATGGGAAGTGTCACTAAGTCTAATCATAATGCAAACAGCTAAAGCATTTTCTGGGCTCTCCAAACTCTATTGATGGCTTTTAGTGGTGGGGGTACATGATAGTCACAGCTTTCCAATCCAGAAACAACTGTTTCTCCAGCTGTATAGAACAAGTTGTTACTTTTTACAACACAGAAGTAACATAAACTCAGCTACCTCAGAGAGATGGGTTCCAAAAATATCAAAGGAAATTACTCCACGATAATAATTACTTTGTCAATAATTAAAAGTGATAATAATCACATTTTGGATGATCCAAAGGAATACTTTAAACACAATCAGGCACAAGGAGAGGAGATTATACAAAGCAGACAAAATGCAGACCTAAATCTTTTATCCCAGACTAAATTCGTCTTTTGGCTCAGAGGAATGACAACAGAAAAAAACAATGTCTGTGATTTTGTTGTTGCTATAATGGAAGCTTTAACCCAACTCACTAACTCTCCAAAAGAAACTCTAGTATCTGCAACCTTCAAGGTTAATAGATTTTCAGGACTCTAGTTCTGTACCACCAAGGTGAACAAGAACTTTCTTACATGTTGACCCACCAACACACAATATAGATCATACTGCAGGAGTGGGTTTTGGGTCTGTTTTGGTTTGGATTGGTTTCAGTTGTTTGTTTGTTTGTTTGTTCAGGGGGTGGGGTTGTTTGTTTGGTGGTTTGTTTTATTTTGTCTTTTAAGATTGCTTTAATATGCCACTGTAAGGAGCTGACCAAAAAGCTTCTCCAGCCTGAGGTCATCAGCAGATGGAGCTAGCCAACCACATAAGTAATTTATGCTCAATACAGGTGATTCTGCACTGGTTTGTCAATGGAGGGGCAGTGGTGGGGTGCTGGTAGGCAAAATGTGAGGGTTGAAAAGAGGAAAACATTTTCAAGGTTTTATTTATTATTGCTATTTTAAGTGATTGCAAACCATTGAAATAGAAGAGATGACAATATGAAAAGCACTAAATGCTAGTAGAATGTCCCGCAATTCCAATCCACTTCAGACAATATGATAAACATTCAAAGCCCAAAAAGAAAAGATAACCAGGAGTTGCCTTCTTTAGTGACATAATGAGCTTGTTAGTGTAAAACTAGACCCACTTGTACTCCTCAAGCTAGGTCTGTTTACACATGTGTATGCAGTTTCACTTCTGCAAAGTTGGCATCTAATAGCTGAAACACTAATTATTTCTACTCTGACCACAGGAGGAATGCCTGATCTGTCCAAGCACACTGATTTGGGCCTTCCATGACCTTCCATCATCACTGTATCTGGATTCCTCCCACATATAAACACATTTGTTCTCAACTTTTCCAGGTGTCTCAAAAAGTATGCTCATTCCTGTTTTGACAGTAAGGAGGTGAAGTATTCAGAAATCCACAGGATACAGCATGACAGGACTGGGATTGCTACCTGCTATTCTGTTCCGTCATTGCCAAGTACCTTTTGGACTCCTGCCCTAAAGTCATATGGAAGTCAGAGGCCAAGCCAGGAACTGAACTCCCAACTCTTGAATCCCATAGGATAAAATAACTTCTGAATACTTCTCAAGTACAGTTGCCAGGTTTTTGGACTAACTGGTTTTTGCCTCACAACCCTCAATACCTCATCAACACCCATCTCCAAATCATCGAGCCCTTCAGCTTCCCAGACGCATCCATTGTAGCTAATGCTGCTGACTCTTGCTGGTGCCAGCCAACAGCGCAGACCGTGCCAGGCCTCCTGATTAAGGTGAAAGATGTATTTCTGTTCTATGACTTGTCAAATCAAATTTTTTCTTTATTAATAGCGAGAATTTTTTCTGAGCTGAGCCCACTCTGAATCCAGGATCGAACTCTGCGAGCTGCCAAGTAGATGCTGAGTGTTTCCCAGGTCTCTGCAGAAGGCATTAGTTCACTCCTTCCCTCAGTAATTTTGTCCATTGATAATGGTCACAGGCGTTTGTCGCAATGCCACAAATATGGCCTCAAGCCCTCTGCTAGCAGAGTAAGCATCCACTAACAGCCAATACATCAGCTGCAGCTCAGAATTGTCCAGCAGCATTACATCTTCACTATGCATTTTAATGTTGTATACCCTAACTAATAATGCTGCCTTTGAAGACAGAAGACAGTTCAGAATCTGAGACATGCAAATCTCAGCTGCTCTTCATTCTCCAGCACAAGCTTTAATAAAGTCCAGCAAGCCATTTCCCCCAGAGAGGCTAATGCAAGGAAAAATAGTTGCTGATATTGGCAGTTCAATCTGCAGCATTTTTGCTAAGGAATAGAAGATCTAGAAAGTGAGCTACAATGGGTTTTCAGAGACTTTGACTTTCAATTCCCTTTTGGATATTAAGTTTAAAGACTCTCAGTATCTAGGCCATTTCATTTTTTCCTTCTGAGTGCTGGATTTGCCTACACCAAGCATACAGACTGATGCTCGAGGACACAATAAGAGTGAGTGGCACAGAGGAAGTCTTGGCAAAACCAGGTTTTAGAGGAAAATCTTCTTTATCTCTCCTTAATGAAACCAGCCCTGCAACCCAATAAAATGTTGATCTCTCCTCTTTATCACTTGCATTGCAGTTCCTTTCCAAATAATACACTCAGACTGAGCAGCTCTTACCATTTACAACAATCCTGAGCAGATAAGCAGGTTCTTCTGATACCTGGTCCTAATATCATAGTCCTAAAACACCCCAACAGCCCAGACTTCACAGTCCTCAGCACTTTACAACCTTCAGCAAACTCCAACTGACCCCCTCTATAGACAATTTGAAACTATATTCAAACTCATCCACCAGTTTTTAAGATCATGAATCTCTTGGTCTCCTGTTTCTCCTTCTCTTGAGGTGAAGAGATTCAGTTTTACAAAGCATTGCAGTCTAAGAGCTTGATAGAGCAAAGATACCATCCACTTGAGGTTTGCTTTTTTTGGTTTGATGTGGTACAAACAAATGTCCATGTTGAAGTCTGACCAGTACCAAGAACCCATTGCTAAGAACCATGGCACATTTCACGTCTGCTGCTGTGGCATGAAGGACAGCTAAATAACAGACAGCCCTCCTAGTCTTTTGTGGTTTAAAAGAATACCCAGTGGCACATAAATGCCACAAGATATGTACAATAAGTACAGGATTCACCATAAGACACAGAAATTCAGATAGCTATTTCTGTGTTAAAACCACAGCTAAGACACATGATCTAAACCACAGTCTAGAGACTGGATCCAAAAGAGGAAATCTTCAGCATGAAAACTCACTTCTGACTTCAAAATGGAAGTCTCCCTCTTCTAATTGCCATCACTTTCTCCTGCTTTAATCTAGCACTTTGTCTGCACCATCTTAGAAAATAATTAGCCTGAACCCAGCTTAACACACAGAATCAAAGCAAGAAATTCTCAACTTTGATATTGATACTTCTGTGCTAAATTGGAAGGGCTTGTTTTACACAAAGCAACTTTACCACCCATGGGTATGTCATTATTGCAGCACGCACAGTGCCAAGTGCACAAGCAAATGTTTTCATCTGATGGTCTTCTGTCACATGCAATCAGCCACTTTTGTTAATGTAACTGCAGCAAACATAACTCATGCATCAGTGAAAGGTGACCCCATTAAATGGCCAGTATATTCAGAACAAGTCTAGGCTTTAAAAAGAGATGGTTAATTTTACTGTCAATAATTGCAGCAGCTAAGATAACAGTAATCAAATCCCAGGCTTCAGAATGTGAGTTAACTGCCTTCAGGGTCAGAAAGGTATCTGCTTCTTTGCCTTTGGGTACCACTGAAGAACTAACAAAGAGGATTAAATGCCTCAAACATAACACCCATTTATTGCTTGGTGCCATAAGGAGGATAGTGCATTTAACAGGTAAAATGATCCAGTTCAGCCAAGTCTCTGCCACAACTTATTAACATCAGCTTTTACTTCCTACTCTCCCATTGTCCCCATCCTTCTCTGCAACATGATTTTGCTCTGCAGAAGGTCAAAGTTTGTTTTCCTAGCTGCTCTCCAACAAACGCATGCAGAATTACCTACGGGCACTTCAAACACGCTTTGATAATTTTTTGTTTTAATTGGGCCAGCTATCTATTATCAGCATTAACACCGAGAGAATATTGAAAACTACAGCTAAAACACTGATTAGCTGCTGTTTGGATCCTTAATTCCCTAGAAATAGCCAATAGAGCAGGCATTTCCTCCACTCACAGCCTCCCTGCTGTGCCCCAATGCAACAGAAGAGCCAGGCAAAGGGAAATTAGGCAATTAATTGGTTCTTAAAAAAAAAAATACAAAAAATGGTTGAGTAAATCATGTAGTACACGGGAAAAAGAGCAGTGTCCAAAAGACAGGCACACAGGAAGAAGCATCCCCTCCCTCTTGAAGCTGTCTGTTGCCCTCTGCTGTTCTCTGGGTGAGGTCCTGTCACAGCTTGGTCAATGTTCCTCACTCCACCACCAGGCTTGAGCTCCACCACAGTTCAGCCAAGACTGTACACATCCTGCTCCCATGCACCAAGGGAAGAATCTGGCACAATTTTCCTAGTTTTATTGGCCAAGCCATTGGCAAACTTCGAAAGACCTGTCCTGTCCTGCAAGACCCCTAAGGATTGTTTATTTGTGGAGTGCTTGCACACTGCAGCAAGGGAGCCAAACAACTATTACTAGTAAAGAGAAGTGGAACCTACTTCATGGTCACAAGTTTGATCAGCTCAGGCTGCATGAGATGGATGTCATGCATTATCAGCTGGTTTTCCTCTATGGGGGCAGACACTGTGCTGTCCTGGTATCATGTTAATTAGTGACAACATATTCTATTGGGGAAAATCTGCTTCCAGCTGCAGAAAGAGCAAAGGACAGGTTGCAACATAGCCAGGAGAACAAGCCCAAGGATGCTTTCCTGTTGTTTCCTCAAGCTTAAAGCAGTAACATAGACTTAAAAGTATCCTGGTCAATGCCAAATCCCTTCAGTCAAATATCATGAAAATGTCACCATGCACAGAGCTGGTGTAGTACCAACACAATTTACCCTGGAGCAGAACACACCTCCTTGGAAGAACCTGAGAGAACACTAGAGATGTTTACCTGGGAGAGTCTGGAGGAAATTGAGCATACCTCAGTAGATCATCTCCCCAGATGCTTTTGTACAGTCTTAAGATCAGAAAACCTGGCAGCTTTCCCCATTTCTGATTTTTCACTGATTTGTGCATATACCAGTAAGACACAATCTTTCTATCACAGTCTCCTCATCTGTAACACAATGATCATAACACATAACTGGTTTTTGGACACCTGTAGAGAGACAGAAAGTTCAAGGCAGGAGTAAGACTACAGCATTTTTAGTGCTACTTGGGTTATAGAGACACTGACAGTTACTTTCAAGCAACTTCAGACACAAAAAGGAGGACAATAATGAATGACACTCAGTCTTCTCTTTTTGAAAGACCAATTTTGAGTTCCAGACCCCAAACAGTCACTAAACATGAACCGGTTCCTAGAGAAACAGATATCTGTTCCTGACCCCACTGATATACTGTAAGGGTGAAAGCCCACTGTGAGAAGCCCAAAGGACTGTGCAATCACAAAGCCAGAAAAAATACTCAGGGTAACATACATCAGCCAGGATACAAGCAAAAGCAGCCCCCAGCCTAGGTCAGCCTTAGCACACAGACAAGTCCTAATCAAGAAGCTTCTAGATTTGTGTAATGCTCACAAGAGGAATAACTGCTCACACTGCCACTCTTTCACCACAACTACGCTGCTGGGGGAGATGGGTGCTGTGCAGCTGATTTCCCTGCTAAGAATGTGAAAAAATGAAATTCTAAAAGGTGGAGAGGAGAAACGAATGCTGCACTCAAAATAGTTGGCATGACTGACTACAAAACATGGCAGCATGAGGTTACTTTCACCTCAATAAAGACATTCAGATTCTGTTTGCTCACTGACATTAAGACAATCATATTGACATGCTGCAAAACCTGCTTCCCTCTCCAGCCTTCACCACACACAACCTGCTAGTATCCACTAAGAAACGGGCATGCATTCATAGTTCAGACACTGTTGCCACTTTGCAATAATGCAGAAAACGTCAAATTATGCAAAGAAAACAGACATTGAAAATTCTCTTAGAAGACATCAAGGTATGAGTCAGAATTAAGATTACTTCTATTGTTTAATAACAATGACAAATCCATACTACCCGTGGAAAAATATCTAGATGCATACAAACAGGGCTGGAAGAAGGGGATGATGAATCTTCAGTATTAGCTCATCAGCCACAGAAACAGTGTTCAGAGGGCTTTCTTGGAGCACTTAACTCCAGTGATAAGAAAACGTCGATAGAAATCAGTAAGTGGAAAAACTCTCAATACAACCAACAGGTGATACTTGGCTCTTTATCCACCAAGCAAAACTAAACCAAACAGAAGGATCAGACACAAAAGAAGTTTCTTTTTCTGTAAGGACCAGCATTTTTGTACCAGAAATTTGTGCAAGTAGCACCTCTTCTCAGGAAAGGCCAGGATGTCTTAATCTTAGAGTCCAGTTCTCCTAAATCCCTTCCTGTGACAACAGCACTGAACAGCAAGGCAATGAACCGTATCTGTAACTATAAATTCTCAGCTTACAAAAGCCCTAAAACTCAGCAGTCCTCATTGAAAACACTCTTTGTTCTGCCTGATGCAGACAACTTTCAGGTCCTGGACAGTTCACCCATCCACTGCTCTGCCAAACCCACCTCAGCAATGCCAGTAAAAGCCGTAGACCTCAAGTGACAAAGCAAGCGGCTCACTCCTCTCTAGCTACCAAACAGCAGTACAGCAAGAGGGAAGAAAGCAGATCCCTCTGTAATTTTCCATGAGAACTCCAGAAGGGATAGCATGAAGGCAGGACATCAAGGTATGACAACAGGAGCCAGCTCACCCACCCTCCGCTGCTCACAAGTCTGGGATAAGCCAGGTCCTTCTGTGATCTGCTAGAGCGCAGCCGGGAGCGCTTCCTCCTTGGCTCTCACTCATGTCCCACCTTTAAATGAGTCTCATAAGACGATTCAAAGCAGAAAAAGTGTAAGGAACTGAATCCGGCAGCTTTGAACAGGACAAGTTCACTGGCTCATTCTCACACTTCACAGCCAGAGCTGCCATCCCTCAGTTACTGCTGTTCTCCCCTCTCATACCATGCACTGCAACTTGTCAGGTCTTACTGGATGTCCATTCCTCCTGCTGCTTGTCACCAAGGAGAATGGCAGCTGGGATTTGGCACAACCGTGTCCCATACTCCAGTATCCTCCAGTATTCTGACAAATTAAGCCTGACACTGTTCACATCAAATATTTTTGAAGTTTTTCTTCTCTCACCTTCAGTAGTGATATCAAAATTGATAAGCAGAGATACTTTTCTTTTTAGGTGGTAAAACAGAGAACAAAATGCATAGGTCAAATGATTGCCATACTGTCAGAGGATTATTCCCATATCTGGACAATTACATGTTGTAGGAATGAAATGATGGTGATAAAACTGCAATTTTTGTCAATCTCTGGTGCTAGCAGACATGATAATATTTTTTTTCTTTGTTGCTAGAATTAAACCACAAATTAAATTAGGGAAACCAATCAGAACTCAAGGCTGGGAGGCATCCATCTCAGCTAAACTACACCATCTTTTCTTATCCTTCTCCAAACTACACAAAATTCCAGGCTCCAGAACAAATCCTAACTTGTATTAACAAAACTGCTGAAGAAATAGTCTGCATAAAGATCAAGAAGAGAATCAGTGGGTTCAAAAGCTTTAGAGAGCACAGTCCACTGGGATCCCAGTTCTGAAAACCTGTACTGGAATTACAGCTGAAAGGCTCTTGCCAGCACTACCTGACAGATCCTTCAAATGCCTTTTGTTCAGTGGGAGGCAAGTAGAGAGAGGAGGAAGGAAAAAAATTCTTTAATGAAATTATTATTCAATTTCATCACAAACATATTTTTCATTAAGTTTTCAGAGCCTACTAATTTTTTTTGCTTTTCAGAAGTGAAAGCAAACTAAATTATTTCCTAATTACTTCATACTCTGCTCACTTTTTAAATGGATTTAGTTTCTATATAATTATCACGAATAGAAGCTGTTTTCAAAACTGAAACTGCCATCACAAAACATTTGCATTTTGGAAAAAATGTATCTTCCTCCCTGGAAACACTTAATTCAACTTTCCAGTTTGACTAACGCAGCATACAGATGAATAAAATAAAACTAATTGTCATTTTGAAACTGCCTTCTATTGACCCATATTATTCAGAATACTGCTAGCTTCTCTTTGCTTCATATTTCACCTGCTAAAAATACTCTACAGATTCATTCCTCTCTTTTGGCTTATCTTTTATCAAGGCTCAAGAAAGCTTCTGAGGCCAGGCTTCCAGGGCAAACTACAGCAACAGCATATAAGTGCTGAGATCCACACTCAGCAGACACAGCAGACTGGTCTTTCCAAGCTGCTGGACTGCTGACACTTTGCAAATGCCATCTCCAGGGCTGTGCAGCTTCGGATGGCAGGGCAGGCATGATGGAGCATTGCTATAGAGCACACACATGCACACAAGTGAAAAAAAATCAATCACCTGCAGCAGAGATTAATATGGGAGGTGGGATAATAAAATGCCAGAACTGCTGACAGCTGAAATGCTGAGGAATATCTGCAAAACTTTACAACTCCTGGCTAGGACAATTCCCTTGGCATATTCACCAGTAGCAGCTCACCTACTGATGTTGGTCACTGTCACTGCTGTGTTCTCCACTCCAGGAAGAACGCAAGCCACACAAAGCAAAGTTTCATGGATATAGAGTGTTTCTGTATCATTGCTACTACTCTCTTGACTCTTCTCTCCTATACTACAGACTGGACGTACTTACTGACCACCTTCTCTCTTATTCATTCTCCTCTGACTCCACCCTTAATTCTACCTCCAAATGTTAAATTTTCATGATTATCTCCTTTAACCCCACCAGAGTGTGGAAAAGGGCAGGTGGGTGGTTGAGTTCCTTAGAGAGCATTACTAATGCCAAAAGATGGGGGTACCAAGAACTGGACAGTCAGCTTTATCTCTGTGGATAAAACATTACCCAAAAACCAACAACTTGGTGTTAAGTTCTCCAAACTAAGAATTAATGACAGTATGTGAAAATAAAAATATCTAGGAGAAATGGAAACTTCAACAGTAAGTGCAGATATTCCAAATAATGTTCATCCCCTTCCACAGGCATAAGAATTTGAACTGAAAAGCTGCTTCTCTGGGCAGAGAATTTCGGCCCACAGAAGAACCCTGCTCACACAGAATTGGATGCTAGAGCCAGCTAGCACAATCTGACCAGAGCCACTCACCTCCTGGGACCTCACACCCACATTTAACTAAAGCTTTCAGTATCAGTGCCTGTAAGGGCAGCTTTAAGTACCAAAGGATCTCCCACCAGACAAGGACAGCAGGAAGTCAGCAAGCCCCTGATCACACTGCTCAAGAGTAACCCTTCTGACATACCACTCCAGGAGTACAAATATCCAGTGGAGCATGGGGACACAATGCAGCAACAGCAGCACCTATCTCAAGTAACACTCAGTACACATCTGGGCTTAGGCAGATGGGAAGGTAAACACCACCTCTCAGTTCTAGGCCCTCTAATCGGCTCAAGAACAACCTTGCAGTGAACCCTTCTACTAAAGCCTACCTGTCTCCAGTGCCCAGGTAAAGTTCTCAGCAATGTTCTTGTCACCTGGTGAGAAAGTAGCATCACAGACCTGCAAGTCTCCCTGGCTTTCTTACTTTCCAGGTAACCCCAGCAGAGACAAGAAGCCAGGACAAAGTGTTCCTCAGCTTAACTCACCACTAACAGCGCTCTGGCTACAGTGCCAAGATCCCAGCTACGTATCACAGAAACACCAAATCCTGCCTGCTCCCTGCAGGGGCTTACACACTGGGAAACACTGCAGCAAGAATTTACTGTCCCACGCAGGGGCACAGATTTCTTTCCATCCTTGGAAGTGCAGCAGGGCAGGACTGAGGAGCAGCAGGACACAGGGTGCTTCAAGAGGAAAACACCCACCATGAGAGCCACATGATCTCACACACCTGCTCTTCACAGCCAGTCAATTAGAGCAGCTAGAAACAGTAGGATCTTGAATTAGTGCCTGTCAAGAACTGGAACAGAGAATAGGCTGACAGGAAAAGAGTAGGGAGGTATATAGACTTGGCTTTTTGCTTCTTCAGTTACCAGAAACCCCTGTAAAAGAGAAGTTTGGCACTTAGAAGAAATGGGCATATACCTCCACACCTGTGGAGCAAGCTGGGCATTCCTCCTTCTTACAGATCTACAGCATTATACTTGGGTACAACCAATTGTGAAAGTACCACTGTTTCAGTGCTCATATTCTTCCACTCATTTACAGAAAATTTCCTCTAGTTGTGGTCCTTCTACAAACTGAGACAGGAGGAAAGAAGGCACAAGGGAAATATTTTCCCTGAAAATCTTATTTTTCCTTCAAACAAGGAGGTGTGGTGTGACCATAGAGACAAGAAGTTAGAGATCTAAAGGGAAGTCTGCTCCAGACAAAGGGACTAAATCCTGGTGTGGAAACAAGATCTCTTTTTTACAATTGAGATAAAAGGAAACAAAAAACAACCTTATTTATCACTCAAAAAAGGTCAGTGTTAGCCCTTCAGGCAAAGCTGCAGGTGTTATTTCCATATGCTTCATGTACCCTGAACTCCAGCTCTGGAAGCTTTCAACCTTTTGTATGACAGCAAAGAGAAATCATGAATATTTCATGTGTTGCCTTTGCTTCCTTGCAAGTTCCTTGGAAACTATTAAAGTGCAAGCGTAATAATGTCATCATTTACTTGTCATCCTCCACCTGCTCTTTGCAAAGAAAAGAATAGAATACCTGCACTCCCATCCAAATCCAGTGCAAATATTTTGCCCTATTCCTTGAAAGACAAATTGAAGGTTCTTAGGCATAGAGGTGGGTGGATGATGTAAATGTCCCAGATCACCTACTGGATGTCCAAGAAAGTTTTAACAATTATCATTCTCTACTGAAGGGAAGATAGTTTCATGATATAAGTAGCATTATTTCAATCTTCATCACTATCTCCTGAAGCAAGCACCTGTTCCTTGTGTTTCCAGGAGCACTGTTCACCCAAAACCACCTTGAAAGTCAAAAGTGACATACAGTTACCAAAAAGCACCACTGCAGTGAAATGCAGCAGCTCTTTATACACAGTATGATAAGTGAAAACTTTTGGAGGACTGGATAGTTGCCAGGTAAATTCATCCCAGAAAAATACGGTGCTTCAAAAACTACCAAAAGTGTCCTACAACCTTTGTCTAGGAACAACCCACAGCCCTGTCTAGGAAATGACAGGGACCTCCTGTGTCTCAAAGCCTTCCAAAAGTATCATCACCAACTACCTCCTACTAATGAAATGCTCCATTTCTTTCATCTGAGAAGGCCATTGCACAGCCTCACTTCTCTGCATAGAAGTCTTTTTTCCATTTTACCTTCATCTCATTCACTAAGAGTTAACAGCTGATTGTTCCTGAACCAACACTGCCCTCTGTTTTCATTAGCTCTTATCCCTCCTTAGTATTTGTGACCTTAATGCATTTATAGAGTACAAGCACTTCCCATCTCTGTCATCCTTTCTACCAGTTTTACAGGCTTTTAGTCTCCACTCATGAGAGGGGATCTCTTTTCCCCAGTCATCTTACTAGCCCATCTATGCCTGTCTTGTTTCATTTTCAACTCTTCTTCCTTGAACATGGCTGACAAGAATTATACATCATTTTCTAGATGAGATCTTCCTAGTGCTTATGAATTATTGACAGGGGTTAGTTTTGCAAAAGGGAACAGACTTGCTCAAGCATTCAACACCAGCTCTCAAGCATTCAACAGCAGCAAAGATACCTCCTTACCTGTGCTGGGTATCACATCTATCTAGGAGAATGCTTGAATGAGGCTGGCAAGCAGACACTGAGAACAGCACAGGACTGGCCAAGCCATAAAATTGCTGGGCCACAGTCAGGCTACAGACTACTAAAGAGGAAAACAAATCATCAAAACCAGTGATAGTAAAGTTATTTCCTTCCCTGAACACACACACATCATAACATCAGAAACCACCTTCAGTCCCCAGGCACGATTTTTTAAATATGAAATACCTGACAAGAGGAAGGGACTGGACCAGACCTCAGACAAAGCCACATGCTTACATCCCTGGGTTTCTTCTGGAAGTGAACCTTGCCAAATTGAATACTACAGTTTGTCACAGTGGCTCAAGCACATCTGCACAGCTGCACATCTGAGTCACTCAGGATGTATCACAGACCTCTGGGGGAGGCTGAGCTCAACAGAACTGCGGCCTTTTCCAGGCATTGCTTTGCCCCATTGTCAGATTAGACTGTGTTAGCTTTCCATCTTGTCCACTCAGGTTGCAACACCCTGTTCCTAATGAGAGAAGAACCTCTTTCTTTGAGTGCTGTCATGGCTTTACCACTCCAATTCAGGTTCCTCAGCTCCTTCAGGAACAAATGAAATACGGCCCCAACTAAGAAGATTTAATAAAGGACAAGTGTAACAGGTGAGCTCAAATCTCTCTCTGAAACCCAGAAAACAGTATCAATATTCTACAAGGAGAATTCAATATATGGGAAGTTCAGATGCACTCCAGAGATTTGTCCCAAGAGTCAGACTTCTCCTAGAGTAAATGATTGCAATGACTTTCCACCAACACAGTTTAAGACAGGGGAAATCTCTTCGGAAATCAGAGATTTAAAACAAAATATGCCCTGAATCCCTGTCCCTCCCACTTGCTCTGCTTTTACAGACACTCCCTAAAGTAAAAGCTTAAGAATAAAATTTATTCTGAAATAGAAAATATCCAAGGTGTATAAAACATAACCTTACATCTATATATACACACACAAACTTGGCTAAAAATCAAGGTTTAAATTCTGGATGAGAAAAAAAAATAAAAAATTGAAAGAAATTTTAAAAAATAAAACAAATGGGGGAAAGGAGCAATTTATAAACAAACATAGGTATGTGACACAGAACTTGTGGAATTTCAAGTGCAATAGTCAAATTGCCCCAGGTCCATCACAGAGCCCGCTCATGCAAAACGTTTTGGTCTCTGCTGATGCTCCAAAGTTCAGTGGATCCTGGCAACTCACTGTTTTCTTGCAAATAAGGTGACTATCACAACAAATGCAGCCAGCTGGCTGGAAATACAGAGGGGCTCAGTAATTTGGGGGGTTTTAAAATTTCAAAAATTCAGCATCCCAATAGAGAAAACGATACGGGTCTTGCCCAGTGGCAGATAGCTTCACTCAACCTGACAATTTTTGGTGTTTTCCATAATACATTACAGGTTCTTTCTTACACATCAGCAACATGAAGTGGGACCACCTTACCTGCCTCTAGCACAGTCTTTCCTATAGCACTAGGAGAAATTTGGAAATGCTGCCATACCCTCTTCACAAGCATATGCACTGAAAGTGTATGCCAAGGAGGCATCTCGCTGTCTGGCAGCACATACTGCCTTAAGCTACATGTCCTTGGGTTTTTATAGGCTTCACAGATAGGGCAAAAAGGGCCTATCAAAAGGAACCACAAAAACCAGAACACACACTTGGGGTCTAAGGCAGCAACTTCCACACTGGGGTTGTGTTTCCTTGGCATATGCTCTTAAAGGGGGAAAATTATTCCTCAGTTTCACTTTTCAATGGCATCATTTGACTTTGAGGATTTTTGGCAGCTTAATTCCCACAGTCTTTCTGACTGCTGAGAACAGCAAAGCAGACAATGCCTCAGCCCTACAGACTCCAAGCTCCTGACCCCCATAGGAGAGCGCAGAGTGTAGCTCACATCCTACATGGGCTATCTCCTGGCACAGCACAGCCCCAGAGAACCATGCAAACCTTTGTCAATGCATTAAAATGCCACTGGCATGTTCCAACATTACATACAGATCCAAGCATCATACTCCTGGGCCCGTAAACAATCCAGGATAAAGAAGCTTCCCTACAGTGTGTATTATAACACAGATGCCAAGTATTTTTCTGAAGCATCTGGTATTTGTCACAAGGTATGGGACTGCACACTTCATTCTTCTGATACCCCACCAGAGTTGCCATCGTGATGCCATAATATCCAAGCCATGAATCACGAGAAGGTGACAGGTGATGCTCTTACGAAGATGAGCAGAGCGCAGCTTTGCCTCCAGGAGAGGGCACCAGCGGTGTATCCTCACTAGCCAAGAAACTGCTTTCCCCCATACCTGCAATAAAGGGCTCAGCAACAGAAATGTACCCGGGTGACAATGCTGCCGATGATAGATGAGGAGAGCAGAATCCATCTTCTTCCTACAGCTGTATTAGCTCTGCAGAGCTTGCAGGAGCAAACAGCACATTTTAACAGCAAAGGAAAGAGACTCAAGGACACAACTGGAAAAATGGATCTACTGAATAAGAGGGTGTTGTGTGCACTTAAGCGTTCTACCATAGTACCATACAAGTTATGTAAAGGTAGATACAAAGCAAAATTTAAAACATACCAATGGAAAATGCATCAGAGAACCTAGGTACTTGGACTTACTACCTTTCAGTCCCATCACGGCCCTTCCTGTAAATCTATTGCCCTTTTCTTCCCTGGATTGTGCTATTTTTACTATATAGGTCACAGGTCTTTTGAACAGGAATGGACTCCAACAAAAAATTAAATATAAGGATGGTCAAAAGCCAACTAAAATCTAATTTGCCCCACTCCTTTCACTTTTCTCTTATCCGTCAGCCCGGGAGCCAGAATACCAAATTAGACCGTCTTAAAGCTGGTCCCAAACAGCCATTGTCACATTCAGCCCTTGTCACTCATGGAAGTGTGAAAAACTCCTTAGCTTCAGTCTTCAGGCATGACAGAAAGCAAAACATGGAAGAAACTACTATAACCAGACCCTGTTCCCTTAAAAACAGATTACCTGGTCCCAACAAGAAAGAAATGAGAAGCATGTTCTCTCCAAGTCATTTCTCTCAAGCAGCCTGATGTTCAGGCTAGATTAATCAATAAGGTATGACCAGGCAGGGCCTCTAATTGAAAGCAGCCCAGCTGACAGCACTGCAGAGAGAGCTACCTTGGCACAGTGGTTAATTACTACGGAGAGTTTAATGAAGTTTCAAAAGACTGAAACCTTTCTTCCTATCAATAAGGAACTGGGTTTGTTACATGCCACCATTATTCAATTAGCAGATGTGCTCACAAGGCTGGCTTCAGTCTCACCTTTGCATGCTAAGGAACAGTGTACCAATCTGCATCTTTGAGCTGATAAAGAGAAAGGAGATACTGCCACCATGCCCACATCTCTGTCCTCCACAGCATAGTCAGCTTGCAACAAGAACTCTCAGTGTTACACATGGATCTCTTTCCCTTCTTTTCCAAAGAAACCCAATGACTAACAAAAAAAGCTAAAGGAAACAGACTAACAGCACTTGAGTCCAGCCATCACCGAGTAGCTCCATCCTAACACACTCAGCTTCTCCTGCCTCATGGTGTCTGTATGTCCAATGCCAGGCCTACAAAAGCAATCCATAAAGTTTAGAGGGCTGTTCAGTGCTAAACACGATTTTTTCTTCCCCTCATTGAACACATTTGCATTTCAATCTAGGTCTTCTTTTTTCCTTTCCCTCTTGAAGTCTTTTCTCTTCCTTTGGACTATTGGGATAAAGTATTCAAATCAATGCATCATTTGCTCATCCTGGCAGCTCCCACCATCTAGAATGATAACAGCATCCATTAATACCGTCACAGATAAGGATCCCTTCCTCCTGTTCCCACTGCAAAGTCCTTGCCAAGGGTTTACAATTTGGTGGAAAAATTAGCTTTTACCAAAACCCAGCATAAAAGCTTTCAGAAAAGCAATGAAATGGGATGTTTGGTGGGGTTTTTTTAGGCTGATTTATTTCCATTCAGTCCCATTACAGAAGTTACAGAAGTAGGAAAAGGAAAGATGCAGGTTCAGATTGCTCCATTTACATTTCTATAGCTCATACTCAGCTCTCATTACAAGAGCCGAGCAGATAGCTCACAATGTGAACTGATGCTTTTGATAAGTGACAGAAATCACAAAGCAAGGGAGAGTTTGCATTTCTGAGTTCTCTTCACTGCATAGAACTCGCTTATTTAGATCATATAAGGCATTGTTTGCTAAATACAATTTCAGATCACATTGCAGAGTATTCTTCTTTTTACCTATAGTCCAGCTTATTAAAGATATACAGGACTTGATGCACCGAAGCTTTCAAGGATCCAGAAATTTCCGGTACATTTTCATTTTGAAAGGAAAATATTATATTCTCTTATACTTCCTTTCAGTTAGTCACAATTTATTTCCTATGCAGCTACCTCAGTGAAGTAGTTAAATTGCCAATAGAAAATATACATGAGACCTGACAAAAGGAGAAAAAGAAAAAAAATAAAAAAGAGAGAGAGAAAAATCCCTGTTGTCTTTTGTGAAATAGAATAGGACAAAAAATTGGTGGGGAAAGAAATGTAATCCTAGAACCTCTGGGGTATTCTGCAAAAAGCAAGAAACAAATTAAAAGCAATAAATAGTTGACAATATCCCTTTTAAACCACAAAGAAAAAAAAGGGTTCGTATGTTCAATGTGAACATTAACAACTACTGTGTTGTCTGCATGGCTACAAAAACAGACAACTTTTGTGAATATGGACCTCACATCATTAGCCATCTCCCCTTCCTGCCATGCCAAGTAATTTCTGAAATAATTACCTGCCATGCCAGTAAAAGAATCTGGCTGAAGCACATCACAGGATTTATTTTCAGGTTCCTCACTGGTCACTTGTGAATCATGCAACACACTGTTATTGTTTCCAAAATTAAAACTAAAAGCTACTCTTTATCAGCATAGAGTCATCAGTGAGATAAAGCCCAAAGGGGGCTTGGAGTTGGTCTGTGTTGTTCTTCAAAGCAGAGAGTGGTCCTACCTCACCATCACATACTCTATACAAAATTGTACAAAACCCAGTAATGGACACTTCCTGGGGCTGCAGCCAGCACTTCCACCCTCTGCTGTGTCACTCTCCCTCCTGAAGAGCAGGACTTCTTTCACTGCAGACACCTCCATCACAGACTTAACCCACAACATACAGCAAGTGTGTTCAGAGCCATCACTCCCCACTCCTTGGCAAACCCCTTCTTTGGATTCTCTCCACCACCTTCTGCCCTGTTCCAGTCATTCCCTGAGCACAAAGCTGTGTTTGCCTGCTTTCCACCCACAGTCTTGGGTTCTCTTCTATTATATTTCTATTTCTTTTGAAATACTCCAGTAAACGTCATAATGAGCTAAAAGCTCCAGGTTCCCAGCACAACCAGCTCCCACCATCCAGTAGTAAAGGTGACAACCTGACCCCAAGGTGTTAAGAAAGAAGACAAGGTCAGGGCAAATATCCAGCCCCTACTGTCCAGTGTTTCTCAGCTGCTCATCACAGAGTCCCTCACAAGTCACTGGGGTCCCCAAATCGATTCCCTCATATCATGGCACCCTCATACGGGGTGACAGTAGCTGTCATCCCAATGCAAAGGTGTCTCTCCCTTATCTGCCCATCTTATAAAATGAAAGTTATAAAGGCTTTCTAGCATCAAGACCTCTACCTTTTTGCCAAATATGGCTGAGATCAGCTTATGTGTTTTAAAACAAAATAAAAAAAAATAGAAGTGGCAAAAGGGATTGGTATACTCTATAAGCATAAAAATAAATCATCTCCCTGGGAAAGTGCCAGACACAGGCTAATGCTCAAAAAAACAGCAGATCCTTTCCTTGCTCCTGTGTAGCACTCAGAGGCTGTAAACAATAGTTCATGCCCTGACCCAGCCATTTACCATTTTGAAGCACAAACACAAAGGATTACCTTGCCAGGTAAAGCAGTTGAGACTCTGTCAAAGTCAAAACCTCAAGCACCAGAACACAGGTCTCAAAAATGGACAGATGCATCTACACACAGCTAAATGCCACAGCCACAACCACAGTTGTCGAGGCAACTTAATGCAGCAGGGGGGCAGCATGTACTGCCTCTTCCCAACTGCCTATACCCCCAAAATCTCAAAAAGTCAGCAGAGTTACTACTGCTTAATCATGACTTATAGGCAGTGTCCCCAGTAGATTGGGAGAAACTGGTTCAAGGGTCCCGTATTGAGTGTCCTCTGTTTTCCCCTAGAAACTGAATGTGCCAAGCAAGCCCAGTATGAACAAACCGGCTCTTCTGGGATGCTGAAGGAAAATGATGAATAATAAGCAGACAAAAGTTATTTGGGAAAGTGTTGGTTTGCAACAGCTTCATGCAGTCCTTATTAAATGGATTTCCTACATACTGTTTTTTCCTACATGAGTTGTTACTATTAGTAGCTGATGTCTGGAAGACTGGCCATCATACAGAAATGCCTTCCAAAACTAGGGCAGCCATTAAGTTTGGCCACAACACTGGCCAACAAACTATTTACACTGTCCTGGAAGCAAAATGCATTCCCAACTACCTGGCCCTCAGCAAAACCAAAGATACAACTGTATGTGACCAAAACAGAGAGAGGGACACACTGTCATGTAACCAAGAACAGCAGGCTCTAATGAAGCCACATGCTGTCACTGTTTTTAGACTACAAATAAAAACTAACCATGCTGCAGTAGAGACAGAGTAAACTTCTGGCCTCTACCACAAAGGATATCAGGTTAGGCAATCCTGGAGAATGTCTCTACGTTTGAAATCAGTAGAGACAGGGTAGTTGAAACATTTCTTCTCCAAACATATCAACCTTTTCCTCTCAAGAGACTCTAAAGATGAAGAGCATTTTGGGTACTCCATTTAATATGAAACACCAAGATCTTGGGTTATTTAAAGTGGAAGGAGGGATTTCAAGACCCTTTACCCAAGATACAGCTACTGGTGGTTTTTTAAGACTTCTCTCAAACTGTTAATTTCTTTGCCATCCTTTTTGAAGGACTGTGTTCTATTGATGAAAACAAACAGGCCCATGAGAGAATATACACCCTTTTTCAGAGTCATCCTTTGGACA
>JAOXXN010000082.1:24303744-24324820 GCA_026770055.1 Myrmophylax atrothorax | reverse complement strand
AAGCAGTGATGAGCTTTATTAGTGTATTTATTATTAACCAGGTGGACTAGAACAACCTCCACCATGAATGCACTTTACCGGGGTGAGGATGCATGAGTAGAACTGAATCTATGTAGGCAGTAGAGGCTGGCAGAGAGGAGGGATGTAGTGAGTCACCCACAGCACTAGTCTGAGGCAAGTTTCTGCTAGATCTTTGCATCACCGTTTTGGTTTTCTTTGCCTAATCCCTTTGGCTAGACAAGACCACATAGGCCACAGAAGGGATGAAGCAGCCCCTTTTGGTATTTACATAAGACATAGTTAACACCACAGTGCAAGCAGATTCCCTGGAAGAGAAAACAAGCCAGCATCTCCCGGGCCTCTTCCAGTCTGCTGGCTAAGCCCCAGCCCTGCTCACCACATCTGTGTGTGATAATATATCTGTTTTCCTGGACTGGGGAACACTGGTTGGATAGGAGCAAACAAGGCCTCTAACATGAGCAACACAAAGCCTGGGTATAGAATTACTGGGATACCAGAGGTGACACTGTCATTTCCAATCAACGCTTCTATTAGACACAGTCTAAGCTTCAAATATTTCAGCTTCATCTTGCCATGATACATGACATCACAGTACTGTGGCTGTGTATTGCCCCAGAGAGACCATAATCCTATATATGACCAGGGGAGGACTTCATCCTCTGGGATTCTTTTGAACACAAGGCCCTGCTTGGAGGGATTCTCCTGACAGCTTCTCCCTCCAGCCCCATGCAGACCCTCTAAAACAGATACAATAGAGTGAGCAAATTACAGAGGCAGAGAGGATCACAGAAGAGCAGAGAAGCTTTTGCACTGCAAATTTTTCAGATCCAAATCTAAAGCCTTATTCAGGAACAGGACAGCAAAGAAAGAACCATCCAGGCAAGTCAGAGGAGAGTGTCAAAGGATCTGTATGAACCATCATTGGGGAAAAACACGCAAATACATCTCCTACATCTTCCCCCCCCCTTATCAATCAGCAACATTTTGATTGCCTCATTTTAGATTTGAACTTTTTAAACAAATTACAACAAAGTTTATGTGAGGTTAATCACTCCCCGTTTCCTCTGGCATTCATTGTAATAGTACTAATTACAATAAACACATTTAAAATTAATGTGCATGTCATGTGCATATATCAATTGCATTCTAATTTACCTTTAACTAACATCCACAGACCAAACGTGCCTTCAATAATAAAAAGGTCTGATACAGCTAATCAACCTCTGCCTGCCAGACTGCTCCTACAGCATTAGGAGGCCATGACAGATGAGGCTGATGGAGAGGAGAGCATGCAAACCATCAGCAGTGACTTACAGATCCCAGCCAGCTTAGCCTATGACACACAGCAAGCATGAGCCTTTTCTCTGTGCTAAGCCATCTCCACTGCCTGTCATTTTGGAAATGGACTCGCTCTTAACAATTCCAGGGTGCACTGCTTGCAAGCAGAGAGGATTTCATTTTCACTAACACAGTTGGTTTAGTCATTGTCACTCATCTCCCTCTTCACAAGACACAAATCATTCCCAACATCCACCAGCATGACTCTGCCAGACAGGGCCATGACAAGAAACAACCCCAGCAGGACTGGCAGGAACCTCCATCAGAGTCAGAGGCCAAGCAACACTTTTGCCTATATGAGAGACAAACAGAATCAGCATATTGACTAAAGGCTGCTCAGGTTGGGCTGCTATAATTGCTGAGGAATGGGCAACCTGTCCAACAGTCAGTTTATGCATCAGTTAAACAGACCAGAAGTGAATAAAGGGGCACCGAGAGAAGAGCTTGAACAATTCCTGCACCTCTAACAGACTCCTTTTTCTGAGCCACTTGTTCTGCCCCTCTGTCAAAGAACATGCTCATTACAGCAAAAACAGAGTGCTGCTGAGCCACACAGACATAGCTACCTAAGTTAACATGCAAGATGTGAAACCCAACCAGCACTGATTTGCAGCATACATGTCACATCTCTTTCAGAGCACATTGCCAGACTATCTTGAGTGAGGAGCAGCTGAGATGATGACACTTCCACTCCTGGTCTCTCTCCTACAGGCATAACCCCACACTGAAGGAATGATGATAGAGAAGTTACTGACTCCAGCTATCTGGTGCTTCTGTCACCAGAGTTCAGCAGTAGCAGACAAAGAGGATGCACATCATTTTGCACTGAAGACTCAGATCAGACTCAGGTAGAGAGTGGTAAGAGCAGTGTAACTTGACAGAAACCCATCCTATGCATATGCCTACAGTCAGATTTGCTCAGGCAGCAAATGGGAAGGTTAAATAAGGCATTGCTGAGGAACACTTTTTACTAACCTTGATGAGCCATCAGAAAACTTACCACAACAGACTGCTAAAAATTTAGTTCAGCAGTATTATCCCATCTCCCCAGAAAAGCTACGTATCTGGCCTGGTCTTACTCCAGCCTCTTTTAATGTAATCTTTCTTAAAACACTTTCAGTAAGTACACTTTTGTCTAAAAGTTCACACAAAGAGCAAATTTATATGAATATTGGAGCACAATTCCATACAGATTGATCTGAACTCTGCTCAAGAACCCTGAACCTAACATTTGGGCTTGTCCGATCAGATGCCAAACCAATGCCAAATGACCTATGAAGCTAATTCAAATTAACTGGCACATCAAATGCTTGTATGAAGGAGTTCATGAGTCAGCCATGGACAAAGAATGAGTCATAGGAGATAACTCTGAAGAATGAGTAAACCTGAGAAAAAGCCCAAATTGCCAATGAACAATATGCAAGTAGAAAAACACGTTCAATTTACAAAATAAGTTAATTGCTATGAATTAGTCAGATGGCTCTAGTCACATAAGCACATCTATTGTGGACTGCTGTTGCAGTCTATATGTCACAGCTGAGCAATTTAAATCTCTATTAAAGGTGTCTCTGACTTTAATGAGAGTTACTGCAATGTATATCAACAACACACTCTGGAAATACACCCCAGAAGAAAATATAGTGCTACAAAAATGAAGCTGCCTTAGCTTCTCCAACAGTGGGCACTTCCCTAAGCACCCCTAGGTCCCAGCCCCACTGCAGACCTCTCAGGGATAACACACACTGATCCATATCCCTCCCATGGCTCCCCAGCATTGGAAAAAGAGAACTGCTGATTTCTATAAGCCACTGTCCACAAACTCATGGTTAATTAAGAAAAGAGATGGGAAAGCCTAAGGACCTGATCAGCTCAGGGAAAGCAGCCACTCCTTCCTTTGCCCCTGCAGCTGCTGAAACACCCTGTATCCCCAGTCCCTCCCTAATAATTAGGAGAGATCACCCCCAACGCATTTCCACAGGAAAAAAAAAAAAACAATTAAAATATCAGTACTTCTCCTGCCCATTTAAGGAAATCCTTTGTATATATGCTTTGCTCAGCCACCAAGCCACACCACCAATTCTGTTTTTTAAGCCCATGTCCCTCCATTTGCCGCACAAGAGGTGAGTACCCAGGCAGTCCCAACAGCAAAGCCAGGACAGGCTCCTGCAGCCCTCACATCAAACCTGTAGCCTCCTGCCTACCTGAAACCAAAACTTCCCCAAACACCAAAGTCCCTCAGAGCACAGAGCAGTATTTCTGAAGGTCCAAACACAATATATTTGATCAAAAAAGACAGGCAACTTCTGACATTTGGTACACATTTGCTATTTCTCTTTTCCCACTTCTAGGTCACACAATAAATCCTCGCACTGACAGGTGCACAACTTCTCTGCAGCACTAACTTTTTGAGGATGCATAAGGGCTCAGTCACACCTTGCAATCTCTCTGGCTGCAAATCCCACTGAAGAGGTTCTCACTGTGTTCACTCCCACTCTCTCTGTGGTAACCTACCTTCCCCACAGACATTCCTGGGACCAACTTCATATTTAGGTTTCGCTCACCCTCTCCTTCTTTTAAGTTTAGCTTTTGATCTTATTGTCAGCGACTCATGACAAGTACAGTCCCACAACCAGTGGCATTAACACAACTGAGAGGAACAACATCCAGAGATGGGGATTTCAAAAAGCACAGGAATTTTGTAAACCAGCTTTGTCTCTCAAAGAATTTTAACATGATACCCCCAATTCCATGGTTTTGAGCCTTTTTGTATCTAATTCTGTCTAACTCAAGTCTTTTTAGAAGAAACTCAAGCCTTCTTAGAAGAAACCCAAGCCCAAATAATGAAATAGATTATTACAGTGGGTTTTGTTTACACAGCTGAACAAAAGTTAGCCTGATTTCCAAATGTGCCTCTACTACATTTATTTGTTTGTACGTTTTTGTCAACCTGTGTGTATAGGGATGGATATGTGTGCATAACAGTACAGATTTTTTAATATTCAGTCATATTTAGTGCTACACAGTTCATTGGCTGGTAGTCAGTCTGCTGTCAAGCAGTTTGTAAAAGAACCGTTTTAATTAATTAACTTCCTAAAGTGGCCAACCACTGACCCCAGTTCTGCCAAGGATATTACCCATCTCAGGACAAAGCACATGGGTTTTATGACTACCTGCAGTCACGTCAGAGCCAGGGCAACATCTCCCTGCAGGATGAAAGTACAATAAAGCCTCTCAAGTAATAACTGCTCTGGCACCCATCTCCTGTGAGACTCACCAATCAATCTGGTATTGGACCACATATTTATAACTAACCCTTAAATCCCCAAATGGGTAACAAAGCAGTTAGTTAAAGGCCCCCATGATTCACTGGTAGGAAATGTAGTCAGCATTCAATACCCTAAGTCTACTAACAGACCAACTCATGCATAATGCCAAATGGATCAGTTTTCACAGCACAGATTGAAATGCAGAATATTTAGTCAGTCTGGAAAGGACTTTATAGTTATTGACACACAGGAGGGAAGAGTATTTACACCTTTTTGGACCAGATGCTCAAACTTTCCCACCTGATAGCCATACAGCTCTAAGTAGAACTAAGACTTGGTTCCAAGTCCAGCTAAAATAACACTAGTCATTATACCCCTCCTGCCCAAAAAAGGTCTGAAAGTAGACCCTCGTGAGGCTGGGAAAGCTGAAAAGTATGTGATAAGGTGCAGAAAAATGCCAATCATCAACCCCATCATACACATTAAAAAAGTAGAAGCAGAAGCAGATCCACAACCACCAAAGCAGTTGTTTAAACCCAGAGCAACACTTATTGAAATCTAAAGAGCTGATCTGCACTTAACCACCTCTGACCCAGGCTGAAAGAGAAGCACAGCTTCTAAATTGTTACCCTCAGACTCCCAAGTGTTACCCTATTTTTCCTTACAGTCTGTACTGGGTCATGACAGGTGGGCTGAGTAAAGTAAAACTACCTGTGGTGAGCAGAAATTCAAGTAATGACCTTAAAATGACTTGTAAACAATTTTCATGAGTGCTCCAAACTTCAAATAAACATATAGCACATTTTGGCCTGAAAGACTACAATCCTTCCAGCCTCTGATGAGACCTAGAGGAATAGAAGTGTCAGGAAATGTTTCCTTTTTCTCTCTCTTTTTTTTTTTTGCCACCCCTCCATTCCCATGAGCTCTTGACTGCCTCGGACTAAGAGACTGCTCCCTTTCAAGACACAGCATACACCCCAGTCAGTGGAAAACAGCAGGACAGTCTCATCCAGAGATGCTTCAACTAAGAAAGTATTAGATCCCTAGGACAGATAGATCTATAAAGGCAGATCAGGAGAACAAACTTTGAAATATAAATACAACGTAACTAAACAGCAGAAATGGCTGGTCAGTGCAGAAATGAACCAAGAGCTGGTTATGCAACCACTCAGATACAGCACAAGCCACACAGCTGGCAGAAGCAGTAGTCCTATGCCACTTAACCACTCTCAGCAGTTCATTCCCACTGCAAACCCTGTCCCAGTCCTTGTAAGATGGTGATAAATTCAGGGGGAGGAAAAGATAGGTGAAACTACACAGACAAGCTTGGGGGTTTTGAGTCCCCCACCTGATGGATCAGCTCCCTGGCCCAGCTGATGCTGTGCCAACTGTTGTCCTGGCCCAAGGGAGGCCAAGGGAACAGGCTGCAGCACAGCCAAACACAACAGGCTCTGCTGGCAGCAGATAAACAGGCAGTCAGATGGAATCCAAGTGTGGCTACAATCTTTTAACTTTTCCATTTAAGAAATGTTCCTGTCACGGAGACTTCTACTCAATTGTTCATAACATTCCTGAATGCACTATTTTGCAAGATGGAAATGCTATTACTGTCACGTTACCACCTTGTAACCAACAGAACTAAAATCCAGTCCATGATAAAAAAACTCCCAGACAAACACTGGATTCAAATAACCCAAGTTTTCCTGAAGCTTAGTAAATACACGTCTTGGAGACACTGTCACATATAATGGAGTGACAATGAGACAGCACTATTCATTCTGCTTTCAGGTCTTTTGCTGTAATGCTTTACAAATATATTTGCCCAAACCTAAGAAGGTTTATGTGAAGGATTTCTAAAAGGGATATAACATGCAATATACCGCCCAACAGGCTGCTGAAAGAACAAAGGTTAGAGAAAGTTCAAAGTGATCAGTAAGTGGGAGGAGTTACAAAGCAGAGAAAGCACTTAGAAACACTTCAGTACCTAAATATTAGAGTTTTGTCAACAATTTTCCTTCCAAACATCTTTCTAACAGTGTATTCCTTTGACCAAAAGCAAACATTTCCCTGCCCTTTTGATCTAAACATTTTTTCCTTTTACCAGACCTAAAAAACAAAGTTTCCCCCAGCTGAATACAAAGCACCACCTTTGCAAAGAGTATTTTTAAGAAAACAACCATAAATACAACACACGAACCAAAACCAACCAAACCAAATAAATAAAACCACACTAAAAAAACCTACAGCATGTCAAAGAAGCTTTCACTTCCACTCACCTTCTTAAGTAGAACCTGTCAAAAAATTTAAGAGAAAGAAGCAGCAAATAACTCAAACCCATGAGAATGGTTGGTGAAATGAGGGTGTATTTACCAATCCAGCCTCTTAGTCCCTCCTGCCTTGCAGAAGAAGCACTTACTTTTAAGGTGGGGTGAAGGAAATGAAAAAAAAAAAAAAATTTGCAGGAATTCCTCCTTACCTGGCTCAAAAATTAACTGCAGGACAACACAAAAAATAAAAAAGCTGTAATCTCTTACGAGTGAGGATTGCAAAAAAAAAAAAAAGCTTCCCATAAAGCTGTGTGGGGCCTTTGTTTCTCTTGCATCTGACAAATCAGAAAAAAATCAGAAGAACAAATCAGAAGTCCCAAGATCATACGTGGCTGATGTCCAACCACCAAAACACTGAACTTCCCAGAGCAGCAAGGACACAAATTCCATTTGCACTTCTTCTTTTTCTTTCCAAGGGGGAAGCTGAGTAGAAGGTGGCAAGACCTGCTCCTGGATGCATAAGAGGACAACAGCAATAGGCAAGAGAAACAAATACAAACCTTCATGAACTATTTCAGGTCCCTGGCTGATCCCATTCCAGGTCCAGTGCATAAGGCATCATCCAATGCTATCTACACTGATGGAAGCATCCATTTCTGCAAAGCTTTGGATAGCAGGTGGTGAGTCAGAGCCTGCAAGACCTTACAAAATTTTCTGGGAGAAAGACCCTCCCGATCTGACAGGAAATTAATCACTTTCCCTCATGCCTTACCACCTTCCTAAGGACTGCAGTGTGCAATCAGCAGTACGCACGAAGGGCTGTGGAACAACGGGACACGGCAGAGTCAGCACCTTCTCTAGAAGCACTTGTCAAGAACACCAAGGGAACTGTGCTTGCAGTGATCTCATTTTCTGCCATTTCTCCATCAGACAGGAATGATAGCGTCCCAAAGCTCTATTCACACTCTAAAGGATAGAACTCAACTGGGTAAACGAAGAACTGGGTAATGAAGGACCATCAGTTCAAGCCCCCAGCCAGCATGTGCCCAGGAACATGTTCCCAAGCATCTGCTGCTTTCAGGGATGCAGAGTAAGAATCAAGCTCTTCCATGTAATCCCCTTCTGTCAACCACCACCAAAGTAGAATCAAGAAAGCCGGAGGTACAGGATTACGTGGTGGTCAGTGGGTGCCCATATCTATTTTTTCAGTTGGGCTTTGGCATCTGAACCCATCACTCCAGGCAGAAGGCTCTGGGTTCCAAGGACTGCATGTAGGTGTGTGCATGCACACTCATGTGTGTTGTACCCAGTTAAAAAAACAAAAACCAAAACAGAACTACAACAACAAAACCCAAACAAACAATTTCTGAAAGCAACATAAACAAGAGTTCATCACTCTGAATTTGTCCATCTATCTTTAGGAAGGATTTAGATGTCTCTGAAGAACTCTTTGCAGATCATTTGTTTAAATATGGATAAAGAAGCCTGGCTTTCAACAGCAAATTGACCCAACACTATCTGTCACTGGAGATAAGAATCTTATGATAGCTTTCACGATTCAAGCTTTCCTCCACGGTTCACTCTGAAGACAGGTCATTTCAACTTTTCTCCACGTAGTAAAATGTGTCTTAGTACACACTCTCATTTCTGTGCAGTCAAGATCAACACTTATGATCACAGGGGAAATGCTAAAAGCTCCCTGAAAACATTTTATTTTCATCTCCATTTTGCATCTCTTACTGCTATTAACCTTCTTTATGTCAGTGATACCTCTTGTTGACAGCTCATCAAAATAAGATTCTTATAGTTTCTTACCTCTTGGATGATTGTGAACTTCAGGTAACAGGAATAAGATGGGTAACCTTACGGAAACGGGGAGGCCATAGGGTGCCAATCTTAACTTGTAATGCTCAGTAAAGGAGATGCAAGAATGCAATGTGTAAACATATCAGAAAATTATCACCTAAGTGCACTGGTGCAAGCAAAGGGGAATCAGATGTGCTTGGACACAGTAACAAACAAGGAACCTGCTGGCTGTAGGAGGAGCCAGTCAGTAGAATCACTGCAATCTCAAGCAACCTATATGGGTCACACAGAATAATCATCTTATTAAATTTCTACAAATCACTAATTCCACCAAGTGTCAAGGTTAACAAGGCTTCTGTCGATATCAATGGTTTGGCACATATACTTAGAGAATCAACCACCATCCTATCAAAACATGCAAGCAATAAGATGTTATTGCCTCCTTTTCCCTCAGTCCTACCAATATGCAAGCTGTAACTACAGCTGCTCAGAAGTTTCTGACAGGTTCCCCACAGAAGAAACACCAACTGAATGTGTTTTGCTGAAGCACATTGATTTCAATGAGTCTTCTGCTGAAATGTAAGCCATCCTCCCGGTCCTCAGCAACTGCCAGGAGAAATCAACTGTGATATGGCACAATGCAAAGTTCACGATGCAGCCGAGTCTTCAGAGCTCAAACTATTAAGGCTTCCAACATGCACAGCTCTCCAGGCAGCATATCCGTCAACTTTGCAAAACCCAAGCATATTAAAGCCTTGAGAGAGTCACATCAGCAACTCTGTGCAACCTCGAAAACAAAGATACTGCGAGTCCTCATGCGACTACATGGCAGCACTTCCCCAGGGCTCAGACTTTCTCACACAGTAATGTAGAAGTATTTCTGCTGCAAAATTACTATCAACAACACTCTATAAAGGATTTCAGAGTAGTCTCGGGAAAGCTTTCTTTTAATCTCATGTTTATCCCCTCTTTATTAATCATGTTTATTCTCACAAAGTCTGAAGAATCAAATCTTCAGGTTCTTCACATCAGAGATCATGCTGGCCATAGCTGGAGCAAGTAGATAGCTCGTAAGCAAGGTATCTCATTCTTGTGCAGACATTGTCACAAAAAAAAAAGAAAAAAAAGAAGACGAAGTATAGAACACTCTCAAGATTGAGAATTGTTCCTAAAACACTCAGGTTTTCTAACTTCTCTCAAAGCATCAGTTAGTTTTACAGTAATAAAAGTGGACAATAAAATCCAGGTTTAGGATTCCTAGTCACCAAACTACCCAAACAAAAGAATTCTCTTCTTTGCTTATTTTATGCAAACATGCTTTAAGTTGTAGTCCCTGGGAAGAGACGGTACAGCACACTACCACTAGCTGTGAAATTCCAGAGTGAACAGTACTCTCACAATTGTTTCCTCACGCCTCTATGATCAGTTAATATACCACTTGAGATTAGCTCAGTTGGTTAGAGCATGGTGCTAATAACACCAAGGTCATGGCTTTGATCCCCGTATGGGCCATTCACTTAAGCTGGACTCGATCCTTGTGGGTCCCTTCCAACTCAGAATATTCTGTGCCTCTGAGATACTTTCCAGACTTGAAGTCAAAGAAGCATTCTCAACTCTGCCATCTTCAGTTACCATGAAGCAGCCACATTAAACTAACAAAGTTATTAAAATGATCACCAGGGTTCCACAAGCAGTTACTGTACTTTGGAGTCCACCACTGCTTGGCAGATCAGTTTGGAATATGCAAAGAATGTTAGTTAAACATTACAGCAATGTTAATTAGTTAGCACAAGAACCTGTTTGATTTCCCACTGAACTAAAGCAAGGTTGCTCCAGCAAAAAGATCAATTATCTTGACTTTACTGAGGGACAGTAGCTCTTTAAATCATTCAGATCTCATCATGACCACATCTTATAACCCCAAAAGCCTCAATGTTCAATAGCAAAATACTTTGCTAACTCAAAGATCGGGAAAATTGTCTTCCTCTGGGGAAATACTACAATGAACCAGCAAGAACATAACTATACCACCATCTCCTAGACTAGAGTAAATCAGAACTGTTTAAACTAGTATCTCTGAGACTCTGTCATGCTAAGTGTCTTCTCTTCTTGCAGCTGTTTGATCCCTGTGGGTACAGTAGAATCCAAATGGTCACAGAGAATTGCAAGATAATGACAATCATAGGCAGCCACCAATTTGTAACAGCATTAATGTCATATACACTCTGTTACTAGCAAAGAGAGAAAAAATAAATCAGTGTTCAGTATTTGATAAAATATGCCAGTTTTGAGATTTTATTTTTTACTTGCCATTCATCAGGGTACTGTCACTTCCCACTTTGGGGGAGAGGCTGGGGCACCTACCCCCTCCCTCTGTGCTAACCTTGAAGGTTGTCCAGGTTTTGGGAAGCTCTGCACAGTCTGCCAATGCCATCCTTTGCTCAGAGTACATCTACCTCAGCAGCGCACCTCGGAGACTTCCAGGCACAAAAGATAACATGTAACTTGCACTATAACAGGCACAAACATTTGGAGAACTAGCCTAAATTCATCAGTAACATTCCTAGTGGAAAGTCTCATCAAGTTCACAGAATCAAAGAATATGCCAAGTTGGAAGGGACCTATAAGGATCATCGAATCCAACTTCTGGCCCTGCCCAAGACCCCAAGAGTCACACCATGTGCCCAAGAGTATTGTCCAAATGCTTCTTGACCTCTGTCAGGCTTGGTGAGCGTGTTCCAGTGCTCAACAACCCTCTGGGTGAAGGACCTTTTTCCAATATCCAACCTAAACCTTTCTTGACACAACTTCAGGCCATTCCCTCAGGTCCTGTCACTGGTCACCACAGAGAAGAGATCAGTGCCTGTCCCTCCTCCTCCTCTCACATTTCCCCTCAACTGAAATGAGGTCTCCCCTCAGTCTCCTGTTGGCCTGAACAGACCAAGTGCCCTCAGCTGCTCCTCATATGGCTTCCCCTCAAGGCCCTTCACCATCTTCATTGCCCTCCTTTGGACACTGTCGTCCTATATTGTGGTTGCCAAAACTACACACAGTGTTCAAGGTGAGGCCTCACCAGTGCAGAGTAAAGTGGGACAATCACCTCCCTCAACCAGCTGGTGATGTTTTGCCTGATGATTTTGTTGACCTTTATCTCACTCCCAAACACTTATTCCTGAGGATGGATGGTGGGTGACTGCACCAAGCTGCCTTCCTTCCTCTCTTCACATTCTCTTGCTTTGTACAGAGGCTCTCCTTCCTTTTGCACTCCACTGCCTAACTGGGGAGCCAAGGTGTAAGTGGCCAGAGCAGAATCCCCTCACATCTTCTGGATGGCAATTTCCCATGGTTTGCAACAGGGAAATCAATGTCTGTACAACCCCCACTCAGCAGCACCACCTCTGCATGGAGTTAAAAATGGGCTTTGACTCTATTTCATTTGTCAAACAGCACTTCACCCTAGAAGGCATGAGAAGTGGCAAAAAACATTAGCTGCTGTTTGCCAGAGTACTTAAGATGGTGCTTTACAGTGCTTTTTAGTAACAGCCCAGCTTGAGATGGACAAGACACTGGAACATACACAGCTGGGAAAAGGTGAGCTAAGTCCATGTAATGGGCTTGAGATGACAGAAGCTCTTGGGTCCTCCTTCCAAAAGGAGCAATTTAAGATGCAACTTTAACACTCATTCTCTAGGAAACTCCTAGTTACAGGGCAAACACTAAGGCAGGAGTGCCATATTTCTCCATCTCTACTCCACAATACTCCAAAGCTTTATCCTCTTCCCCTTTATCCTTCGAGGTCAATCCTTCAAGGCATTAAGGTGACACTGTGTAGCCCCAGAAGGGGCTGATGCTCTGCATGGTAGCATTATGGCTTCTCAAGAGAGCTGAGGCACTGCCATACCACAGGCTGGAATGCCACTGACAGCTTATTGAATACAGGGCTCCACACTGCTCCATACAAATAAATACCATTCTTAGTGCAAGTTTAGTCTGAACAAAAAGCTGACTGAAAATTTTTTCCCCAACTGTCAGACATTGATGCTGCCCCAAAATCCAGATGAGGAGATCCATCAGGTATGAGACTTCTCCAACCTGCCTGCATCCTCTTTCACCCATGTTATCAGAAAGGCATTCCCTGGCATCTTAGCAGTCTCCCACCAAGAACAGCAGTCAGGCCAGCCAGCAAGCCACAAACAAGCAGGTGTTATTCTCCAATGTTTCTTGCTCTTGGCAAACTACTCTGTTCAGATACTTTGATATACAAGTCCAGATTCTGCTCAGAGCAAGAAGGATTCCACTAAAGCAAAAGATTTGGTTGAGGACAGATCACGAGTCTGGTAAGAATATCTGCCTAAAGGAAAGAAGATAATTCACTGAATGTAAGATGTTTTAAAATTAATTCACTAGTCCCACAAAAACATTAGGAAGGCCACTCTGTGTCAGAACAAGTGTCCATTTAATCCACTATCCTGATTTGCAACAGTGGTCACTAGTGACACCTAAGGATAAGTATATATAGCATTAACCCTCATATTCTCACAATATCTGGCTATTTTTCATCTAAAGGGATTCTTTGAGTTCTTACTGGTGACTGAGGCTACAACAGACCAGTATGACAATTTACTATAGCTCAACAACAACAACAAAAAAAAAACCCAAACACATCAGAGTTTCTACCTATAGTGGCTTTGTTTTCAACACCAAAAATGCCATTAAATTTCCTGGCTCTTTGCACAGGCCCTAAAGGACAAGATGACTTATTACATTGTCTCCAGCAAGTAAAGTGAAGTCTTGCAGTCTTACACGAGTTGATGCTCTGAGTCCCCATCCTGTCCAAACCCGATAATGAAAAAACATTGTACATCTGCATAGACCTGGCATGCCATCTATCTGTAAAAAAAAAAAATGCTGCTGGCTGTCTGGATCACATCTGTTTAAAGATCCATTTGAGCTTTTCCATCTATGTGGTACTTTGAAATCACAAGGCAAAGACAGGCCAATTATGAACAATTAAATTACCACACATAAGAAATCACTGTTTCTCAGATGAGCAAAGGTAATTGACCATATGCACATTCACAGCCTAGTCCCAATGGCCAAGAAAATTGGCTTAACTTGTATTTTGTTGTAACACACTTTGCTACCTACTTGCAAGGGAGTAAAAGAGCAACCATAGTCAGCTACCATAGCTCAAGACATCCATGGTTATCTGTGATTTAAGCCACCCACAAGTTATCTGTTCACCCTCATGGTGAAACCTTTAGTTTGTCAGTGTTATTTAGCTGCAACTCACATTTCAGAAGCAAAACCAGTTTCATTCAAAACAGAAGCAAAGACCTTGCTATTTATGTAAAGGCATAGAGAAGAAAAGCAGTAGGGAAAAAACCAATTTCTTGCTAATTGCTCCTTCTCCAGATAATTAATCCAGAATCATGCCTAAAATTGTGCATTTTCCTTCTAAAACACAGAGATTTAGCACATTAATAATTTTAGCTTTGTGTCAAAATAGACTTACAGCTTTTCTTGCTTGCACTAAATTACCTGGGAAAAAAAAAACCCACAATACTGAGGAAAATGACCATAAAGCAACTACACTATACTTGGCTCCAAGATGAGATAGAAGCAGGGGGAAACATCTTTAGAAATACTGGATTTGTATTATTTGAGGATCAGCTCTAATCCCATGAGGGTAAATGGGTCACAGCAAAACATGAGAAGAACCAACTCTACAAAATTCATCACTCAATAACATCCCGCCTTTGGCGCACATTAATCAGGGTGTGACGAGAGCTGGGGAAGAGGCTGAGATGCACATGTGGTTGCTATGGAGTTAAAGGCTTGAAGGAGACACAGAAACAGCACAGCTGCATAGAATATAGTTAACTCTTAAACTGCCTCTATCTAAACACCTTCCTGGCCAGTCAAATTCATGAATACCTATTCTAAGAGAAATCTTTTAAATACGTAAGAGTCACAATGAAGAGTCAAAGTCCAACAATCAAAATCCACCAGGCAGAGCAGTTGCTCCACACTAAAAACCGGCTGAGCCTGCCAAACAACAGCCAGATGCTGCAAAAGCTGAGTAAGGGTTGAGGGATTAGAGGATGGAGGTGAACATGGAGGGAGGGCCATGCTTTGCAGCATAAAATCTCTGTCAATAGTCTTCGTAGTTTAATACTTTGATCTGTCACTCACAAGGGAGTAAAAGTAACTGCTAGAGATCCATGTAGAGACTGGGTTGCCCGCAGACAACAAGTAAGGGAATCACCACAAAATTTAAGACATCTGTGGTTCAGTTATCTATCTGAAAAGGTGGAGGTGCCCTGCAGTCCTAAGAAGCCCAGGCACATCCCTTCCTCAGGAAAACATATCTTGAAATGTTTGAACTTTTCCTGTCCTTTGGCATCATTCAACACTATTTGAAAAAGCCACCATACTTGCTGATGTGAGTGCACAAGACTCACATATAGGCAAGGGCTGGGGTGAGGCTGGCACAGGACACACTACTCACACAGTTTGCTTCCAAGACTAAACAAGGAAGAACTTCTTGGAAGATAGTTTCTTGAAGCAAAGGTTTTAGTGGCGGTGAAATCATTCTGGCAGATGAGGTGAAATATCCTGAAGACAGTGCCAGACATGTTGGAGCTGATGACTAAAGTCGTAAAGCACATTTCATGGATCATCCAAGCAGCTATTCCAGATTACAAGAGGCTGTTGCACTTCCAACTTCCTGCAGAGTTTCCTAGCAGGGGGTGTCTGTGTGTGTGTGTGTATAAATATATATGTAGATAATCAGTGAAGTTTCTATTTTCTCCTGCCTACTAAAGGGAGTCTTTTAGTGTGCATCCTCCTACACTGCTATTTTTACCTGCTTCTAATCAGCATGTTCTTAAACATTGAGAGACTCAGAGAAGAGCAGTTCAACTCCTTCAGTGCACAGCCCACAACACAGTGAGTAATACCTGGATGGCAGCTCTTCTCCCAGCTCCCAGAAGATCATCCCTTGCAGAGCACTAGAGAGAGATGGTGGGCAAGGTCTGGTGGATGTCTTCTCATTCACAAGATGCTGAGCTTTAACTGAAATCTCTTTGAGCAGAAATCATCAGCACCATAGAAGACAAGCAGACCAGACTGAATTCAGAGTTTTAAACTACTGATATACTAAATAATAATACTGAAAATAACCAGAAAAGGTGGATAAACTCTATTACTGCATTATTTTCTTCTCTCCTTTTTATATCCCCTCACCATAAAGCTTTCAGTTTTCATTTCAGTTCACTTCACTTTGTTTGCCAGACCCAAGCATGCCTGATCTCAGCCTCACATTAGACATTAACCTGTGGACAAAATTCACAAAAGACCAGGATGCCTTGGTGAGGAGCCCCTGAGATTGTGGTGACAAGGAGTCCAAAAACACCAAGTAGTGGCACCAAATCCTGATGCCAGGTGACAGCTCACTGCTCAGTGGGCTGCACTCGCAGTTCTTCTAAAGGCCTTATTTAGCAGGGCCATTTTCAAATGTGCCACACCACTGAACTGATGTGTTTGTATAGGCTAGTGACCCCCTGTGCCAGCACAAACACGGATCACACTTTGTCTCTCCTCAACCATTGAGCAGTCTTGGCCTGAAAGCACATATTAAATCCCTTCTTGATTCTCAAGAACAGGCAGATCTTCCTCTGAAATAATAATTAATTCACATGATTTTGCAAGTCATTTCTTCTCATGCAGCAGCATAAGAAAAAGTTCCTTGAAGGCCATAGGTACCAAGGGCCAAAGTTGCAGGGGATACATAACACAGAACCAGCCCCAGTGCCCCGCAACCCAACCACACCAAAAGTCTTTAAAGACAGTTTCAATTCAACAAAACGGTGCCAACAAGAACCAGGTATCCAACTGCCCATGAGAACAATGTTTGAGAAAAATGACATCTTGGTCTTCTTGAGAGTTTTCTGAGCAAATCTCATCTTCCTGCCAACACGTACTATTTAAACCTCTGACATTTTAAAAGCTGACCCCTTTGGATTGATTGTAGGCAGTTCAATATAAACATTCAGCAGATGATACTTGATATTTAAAGTTCCTATTGAGATTATAAATGCTGACAGATTTATCTCTGACTGCAGTTGACTGGAAAGAATCTGTCCTCCTATTTAAAGTTTCAGCATTTTCCCCATTTTTGTAAACATTTATCACAGAGGTTTTGAAGTTGCTTAAAGTATTGTAAACATTTTTTCTAACACAGAACAACCAAAAAACAATCAAAGCAATTTCCTAAAAAAATTCATACTGTCATAAAGTCCTTTGATTAAAACTGAAACTTTCAAGAAATTTTCAATTTTCTTGGAGAATTGATTGAAAACCACATCGATAGTAATTCTGTAATCACTCTTCTCTCCCATGAGTCTTCCACAGACTCATAGTATTGATTTTATTCTCACTTTAAAACTAGAAGTACATGCGGTTAAAATCTTTAAGTAAAACTTCTTACTCAATTTAACATTAGTCATAAAACTAGCAAACAGCAATGTGAAATATTAAAACAAATTTTAGTAGGACTAATATTTTTCAATGACATCACCGAAACACAAAAAAATATTCTTTGGGGAGCAAAGTCATTATAGATTATATTTTAATAAGGCATTTCAAGAGTTTTTTATTCTACCTTCCTCCTTTTTTTCCTTTCTTATTTCAGCTGCAAAAAGAGCACAAGCAATTTTGGGGGAAACACTTTGGTATATTTTTTTAATACATAGTTTCCTCACGAAATAGTAACATTCCTTACTGCAGTTTACTTCCTACCAGCATCAACACCAGCAACCAATAGAACATGACCAAGGAAAATCAAGCTCGTCCAGCACTCTCTTTCCTGAAACAAAACCAAGACAGTAGCCTGTATACTTCATTGCACTCCATTAGTATTTATTTAAGTAATAGCAGGATAATACCACTGAAAAAGCGTCCTTAAAGTAGAGGAAAATAGATCAGAAGTAGCACAGGTCACACTGCAACCTTCTGTTACCTTCTCATACTCTGCATTCAGGGCTTGGTGCAGCTCTCCCACAGATGAAGGGGACAGAGCCATTCCCCAGCACCTGATGCACACCAGACCGCTGGATACACACAAAGTAGGGGCTGGTCCTTTCCCCTCTTCCCAAGCAATTCATTCCTTGAAGGAGACCATTTTCCCTCCTCACTCATACCATTACATTCTAATCAGGGAAAACTAGCAAGCAAGAATCACCTTTTTTTTCAGTCACATTCACAGTATCATGCATATCAATATGTAAAAAACCCAACAAATTCAGAAAAAAATGGGTGATATCTTTTCTGAGACAATCACCACATAAATGCATTTCACAGCCTCATACTACAACACAAGTGACAGCTAAAGAAAGATAAGTCAACTCCTGTTTATTTTTTCTGACAACAAGGCTTCAGACCAAGCCTTGGGTGGTCACAATTACGTTACAATCTCTTGCAGTGATAAGCAAAATCTGTCTTCTAACATGTGGAAGAAGGCTACCAATATCTGATGGCAAAACCTAAGCAACAAGCAACAGAAACAAGAGTGGAAATAAGCAAGAGGGAAGCATTTGCTATCTGGAAAAATTACAGGGGTTGAGGCTGATGTGTTCACTCAGCACACCATCTTCTTAGATCATCTTATTTATAGGAAAAGATAGATTGCATACAACTTCTATTATTCTGTGAAACCTAATTAATCTATTTATTACCATCAGTTCTCTCTGGGAACCTCCTGCATAGAAGTGAAAGTTTCTTTACTACTAAGGTTTTTCTCTTTGATCTGAAGTGGTTTTCTTACTCACAATAGATTATTACACTCCTCAAAGCTAATGAGGCAAATCCAAATATCTATGTCGTTCCTTTGTGCAGTCATTAGACCACATATGTCTGATACATCAGAGAAACATCTCTGAGGTTAAACAGGGCATGAGCTTCAAGATTTCTCCCATGTTAAATGGTAGTGAAAGAAGATCAGTATTCCTGCTCCTGAGTGGATTTTAATGCCTCTCTGCCAATGTAGTTAATTGAAGTTTGGGAATTAGCAATCTTAAAGGTCTATGATTTCACCACAGATGAACATTTAATCATGCAAACCAAAGGCAGTTCACATAACCACATTCCTCCCTCAAACATGAAAATTCTTGGTGAAAGACAGCCCAAAAATTGCCCACATGGCAAGTCTTGATCTGGGCACTACTTTCTGTAGCACTGCTGGACTCAGTCCTCACTACCACTTAGCCTCTCTATTCCCACCTTTCAGCTTGGATCCCAGCTGTTTCACCTTCCCAAACCACCCAATCCCTACTGCCTTCCCTTCTCCCTTTACATCTCCACTTGTCTCACCACAAGGTGGCAGATAATTGTTGGATATCATTAGCGCAGGCAGGAAAGAAATTTTCATTTCCTCTTGCCATTGTATTTTCTTTCTAGGCTAAATACCCAAAGGAGTTCAAAATCAGCTCTAGCCCTTGACCAAATCATCAGCCAACCCTCGAAAGAACCTGCCTCCTCTCACCCGTACAGCATTCTACTGACCTCACTCAAATCAACCAGTGATGCAGGGTACCCTCTCATCAGGAGCCAGGGAGCCCAGCTGAGTCCATTGATTCTTCTCTAGATGCTGCTTTGAGGCTGATCAACTAACCAGAAGCAGAAGAAAGTCCTGGGGAAGCTCCAAGGAGCCTGCCATTCTCCCATACTGTCAGCTCCCCACGCCATGGCTAGAAACAACACAGCAGAGACAGAGTAAGAGCCTGGATTGTAAAGGACGTGGATAGCAGGAGCCATTGGATGCAACCGCCCTCTAAACTTTTCACCCACCCCCAGCCTACTGGCCTTTGAGGGGTGGAAGTGAGTCCACCTGGATGCTGTGCCAGCACTACTCATTCTCATAACAGTAGCCAGACACTGGTATGTTACTACACCTTTCTAGCTACAGCTACAAAGCACAGCACAATGAAGGCTGCCTTGGCAGAAGTTCACTCTATCCCAGCCAGACCCAATACAGCATCTTTAGTTGCAGACTCATGAATTAGATCTTTCAATATGCCTTAGAATATACTCAATTATCCAGAAATACTTCCTTTTGATAGACGGCTTCAATTGGAAAATCAAATAAACTAGGAAAGATACTGGGAAAAGGAGGAAAACACGCTGGTTGCCAGTAATTAACAAACATGTCTTGTGAGCTTTTCCCAACTGCTTGGAAACTCAGAAAGTCACACAAGAGGGCAAGGGGTGATTGGACTTAACTCAATGCTTTCAGAGCAGTAGCTTTGGGTGTACAAGGGTATTTTGGTGTATTTCCACATCTTCACCATCTCACACTGGTATTATAGGCGCCAAAGAAGTCCAGGGAGACTTCAGGTAACTTCTACTTCATTTGAAGGGAGCAGAGGAAAAACAATTACTCAAATTAAGACTTGTACCCTCATGCTCCTTTTGCCCTTCATTTCTTACACCCAAATTAGAAAATAGAACGGGTCAGGTCCCATTTTTTGGTCCAGAGACCACTAGGCACATCAGGGTCTGCCTCCATCTGACTAAACTTCCTTTCTCTCCAAGACAAAGTGCCAAAAGGAAACATTCTTGGGCTACCCTATCCCCTGAACAAGGCCTGAGTTTGTATGAAAATATTTGCTGGCAAGGGACACAACCATGCTGTGGGGACACACCAATGGCAAAACCATCACACTCCCACATCAGGCCAAGCATCCAGGAGCAGTCAACATCCAGGAACATCCTGGATACCAGATGAAATGAAATAGGTAAGGCACATCCCTCCCAAGCTGCGTCCTTGGGTCCCACAATCAGAATTTGCCATCGTTCACAGGGCCACAGCCACAAATTAACAGAGCCGAGTCACTGGCTGGAAGCCAAACCTCTGACAGATTAGTGTCTGTCCTAGTAGCAGAAAATCAGGTCCACAGAGATTAAAAGTGTTCTGCCCATCTTTCTTTGGCAATAACCTCCAAGGAATGGATGCAGCGTGCAAATCTGCCATTGGCAGTAGGGAAGGGAGCAGTGAGACAAGGGTGTTCTGCAAAAGTAGCAGTGGTCTCAGTCAGCCCCGTGCCTGACCTTCCCACAAACCTTCCCCTTTAACTGCAGTCCTGTCCACTACAAGGAATCTGTCTTTTCAAAGGGACATGGCTCTGGCAGAAATAATCTCCAACATATTTCCTGGGGGTGCCGTGATAATGAGAAAAGAGTTAAACAGTGGCAGCACCTGAGTGGCCTTTCCACTTTCTTTTTATCATTTTAATTAAAAAAAAATGTGGGGGAAAAAAAAGCCACAACAAAAAAAAGGCAAAACAATTCCCACATATCACTCTTCAGATAAAAACAATT
>JAOXXN010000082.1:24252084-24273367 GCA_026770055.1 Myrmophylax atrothorax | reverse complement strand
AGGGAGCAGAGACCAAAAAAAAAAAAAAAATCACAAATACCTTTGCAGATACAATCTTCTCTTTAAATCTTTAAATTTTTCTTTAAAGAATTTTTAAACCTTTTTATTACATCAAACACTGGATTATTGTGCAAATTTTAGAAGTAGCAGGTTCAGCCTGACACTTTGCTTTCCACAAGTGAATTTCTCATTATTACCATAATAGCACTTTTATGTTGCAATTAACTTTCCTCATCCCAAACTGAACCTAATATTTCTTATCCTTCCTGCTAGACTTTCCCCTATGCTATCTTCACCCCTGCATTTGCAGCACAGGAGATTCAGAGGGACTTCAAACTGACCACTAAAGAGTCTTCTCTGTCTAGGTCTCTCATTGAGGATCACCTTTATCACATAAGTAGACACAGGAGGGAGCTCCAGCAACCCCATTCGCACCGAGGTTGGTTACTTGTATCCCTGCCTCAGCTGAGCTGATTTAACACCTCTAATTCTTAATTCAGGGTTCCATTAGGTCTTGGACTTAGATTTCCACACCTACTAGACTAGAATTTTCTTTTTGAGGTGGCAGACTGATATGTGCTCCCTGCATACCAGAAATAGAAAATCCATAGCAGTGTTGGCTGAACTGAGACCAGAGGGATGAAATCTTTGCTCACCAGATTTGGCAGTTTCAGATGTGACTGCACACACATCTGCAATGTAACACTCTTAGTACTCCTGGCTGAACCTTCAGCTGCCTTTTATGTTTGCTGTTGGTTCTCTACTTCTTTTTCCTTGCTAGATCTCACAAAGAAAACCCTAGGAGCTTCTCTTCTTTAGCCTCCTTCTATTTTGTGTACGCTGAATGTCCATGGGTGCAGCAAAAGACATCTCATGGGGAACAGGGAGCAGGACTTCCTTCTCTTCAGAGGCTTTTTACTTGTGCAGCCACCTAGGCAAAGCTCTTGAAGGTAACGCCCACTCATTATATTCCTTTCCACAACAGGTTTCATTCCCCTTATTTTGTCTCTCTTTCCCATTGCCCTTCATAGGAATATTTCACAGAATCATAGAATATGCCAACTTAGAAAGAACCCATGAGGAGGATCGAATCCAACTCCTCACCCTGTACAGGACCTTGCCCAAGAGTCATACCATGTGTCCAAGAGCATTGTTCAAATGTTTCTTGAACTCTGTCAGGCTTGGTGCTGTGACCCCTTCCCTGAGGAGCCTGTTCCAGTGCTCAACCACTTCCTGGGTGAAGAACCTTTTTCTAATACCCAAACTAAACCTCCCCTGACAAAACTTCAGACCATTCCCTTAGGTTCTGTCACTGGCCACAACAAAGGAGAACCTGTCCCTACTTTCCCTCATGAGGAAGTTGTGACTGCAATGAGGTGTCCCCTCAGTCTCTTTTTCTCCAGCTGAACACACCAAGTGCCCTCAGCTGCTCCTCATATGGCTTCCACTCAAGGCCCTTCACCATCTTCACTGCCCTCCTTTGGACTCTCTCTAGTATCTTAAGTTTCTTACATTGCAGTGATCAAAACTCATAGAATCCTACAAGGGTTTGGATGGGAAGGGACCTTTGAAAACAACCTTGTTCCAACCCCTCCGCACCATGGACAGGGACACCTTTCACTAGACCAGGTTGCTCAAAGCCTCATCCAACCAGGCCTAGGACACTTCCAATGATGAGGCATCCACAGTTTCTCTGGGGAACCTGCTCCAGTGTCTCACCACCCTCATCACAAAAAGTTTCTTTCTAATGCTCAATATAAAACATCCTCTTTCAGTTTAAAACTGATGCCCTTTGTCCTGTCTTGGTAACAAGTCTCTCATTTCCTATAAACCCCCTTTATATACAGAAAGGCTGCAATATGTCCTTCCTGAAGCATTTTCTTCTCCAGGCTGAACAACCCCCAACTCTCTCAGCCTTTCTTCATAGCAGAGGTGCTCCAGTCCTCTGGACTCACTCCATGTCCATGTCTTTCCTGTGCTGAGTGCTCCAGAGCTGGACATGGCAATTCAGGTGAGGTCTCAGAGAGTAGAACAGAGAGACAGAATCACCTCCCTCAACCTGTTGACCATGTTTCTTTTTATGCAGCCTAGGATGTGGTTGGCTTTCTGGGCTATGAGCACACATTGTCATCTCCTGTCCAGTTTTTCAGCAACAAAATAATAATATTTGAAACTGCTACTTTAACCCAAGTTCATGATCCTCACTGAAAATAAAGTACATGAGAATCCCAAACAAATTCCTACAGACACCTAAAGTGAATTCACTAAAGGGAGAATCCAGATATAGCCCTCAGTGGCTGTTATCACCTGTTTCCACATCACATATGTGAGGTCAGAAAGCTCTAGAGGCAGCCACCATACAATTAAATGAAGCTTGTGATTGAATCACTTTGAATTCAAGCAACTGTGAGAAGACACTAAGATTAAGTGTTTGCTCATTTGCCAGGCTATGACCAAACAAAGCACATGATTTTATTCCAGCATGTATTTCTATAAAGAATGAGTAGGCACTGATAGAGTAGTCTATTATTCTAGCTTTTCCTTCTTTCTTTAATATCACCACTGTCAGGTAAATTCCAGCAGAAATCACATATCCAAGAGGGTTTCATTAGATATGAGGAAGACGGCTGAATTTTATCTTTCTCCTTATTTTCCTGATCACGGCTCACAATTGATGCAGGGATGTGATTATGAGCAACCTTCTTGCAAACCAGTGCTGGGATGCACTGGTTGCTGATAGTTGTCTTCTTACCAACTGAACCCATACAGAAGCTCCCAACTGATGAATCAGGCTTCTCATCATTTGCATCCTTCCATTTGAGGGAGCGTAAAAAAAGGCTTGGCTTCGTTTAATTTTTCATTTCTACATTTTCCTTGTATCTTATCTAGAGGCACAATTTTCTAAATTTTTTTCTGCATTTTCATGATGTACTTTACACCCCTGAAGAGAACAGACATTCTACATTACCATCTGAGCAGACTCAGCAGGATATCAGGGTGCAGAATTCTCACTCTGTCTCTCTGCCTCATCCATTACTGAACAAATACCTCCACAATGAAACTGAGGTAGCAGCTCCATCTGCTTTGACTATACCCTGCCACAAGAGGAACCAACAGTATGCGTATGACATTCTTGTCCCTTTCTTTCAGAAGATCCCAGAGGGCTTTGCAAACTGTATCACTCTTGAAGGGGAATGCAGGTCATACATTGATTTTTTTAAATGATTCAAAGGATATAAAATTAGAACAGGCTCAGCTGGGCAAATATGATAGCATCAATGGCAAAATGAACTAAAAAGCCCAGAACCCTTGATGCTGTTCTACCTTCTGACATGGGCATGATCAGGTTTTTTGCACCTTTAATTTATTTCACTCACTGCTCTGAGCAGAGGTTTAAAATTTACTTTTTTGTCAGGTACTGCACTTCATTTCAAAGGGGAGTTTCTCCTTATTTATGTGCTCACTTTCCCAATTCTACTGCCTCAGAAGTCTTATTCATTCTCCAGTCTGCAAATTGGTTTTCCACATATTCTACAACCCTCCTCATCTTGCATGGTGCATTGATCTATTCTTGCTGAGACTGAAGGACATAGGTGCCTGCAGGACCAGCATTAAAGCTGCTTTGCATAACAGTGATTATAAGGGTGTACTCAGAGAAAGTACAATCAGCAATTCCTTGCCTGTATCTCCCAACAGATGCAATATTGCAGCCTGGCTTGTTACAATATTCTCATTAACAAAACTCTCTCATACTGGAAGTATCTTTTTTAAATATCTGAGCAGTACTACTTAAATACAAGCTCCAGTCCAAACCTGGAGACTCTGAAGACACAAACAGGGTACAATGTGAAAATCAAGCCATTTCATGACCACAGTGTCACCTGCCACACAAACCCCAGCCTCTGCTTGCCCTTGCTCACAGGGAGAAGTTCACTTATCTCTTTCAGAGACAACACATTCAGACGTGGACACACCAGATAAACCCAGGAGTGAGTGATGCAGTCCATTTCCTTGTAGAATGGAATGCTCAGTGCATTTACACCAACCACCCCTCACCCTTTGATTGTCACCACAAGAGTCACATCGTAGGAGCAGTTATCTCACAACAGCAGGGATGTATCTGCCACCCAACCTTAACTGTTTTCCTTCTTATAGGGAAGAGATAATGCAACGGAACCAAAGGAATGTGAAGAAGAAGGTGCAAAGAGGAGGTATATCTAAACATACAGGTGATCAGAAACATAAAACTAATCATCTGGTTCTCCTTTCCTCTTTCTTCCCCTCCACAAGATTTGCTTTTAAACAGCATTCCCAGATGCCATCTACTTTTTCTTGGCTACTTTTTGTTAATCTGTGTTTTGTTTCTTTAGAAGAGGAAATAAAGCTGTACATTTTCAGCTGAACTACATTAGTTGTTGAGTATTTTGCACTGTTGTTTTTGGGGTTTTTTGGCAGACAGGCTAAATGTTTGTGAGCAAACATATTCTGACAAAGGAGGAAACTAATTTCCAGCTAGTTCTAGCTGTAAGAAAGGTGAGCATGGCTCACTGAGTCTGCAGCTGTATCAAAGGTTTAAAAAGTGCCAATTTAAAATCTAATCCAAAGCCCCTGCATGACTGGTCCCACTTAAAGGAGAACAAATTTACTTTTTGCCCTCAGATTTATACTGGTTATCAATATAAGCAAATGAGAAGAAAGAAATTCAGAACCATAGCCTGTTCTAAGCTGCACCATTTCAAAGAAACTCTCCAGGAGTCAAAGGACATACTTTTAATTTGCATTGGAAACACATGAAATTGAGTCAGGAAGATAATGGGGTTTAAGTTAACAAAGGTGGTATCATTTTATACACTCTAGTATCTCTGAATCATACAATGCACTTCAAAGACAAAAGTTAGGATGCCTCCTTCATAATGTACGCATAGTAACTGCAAGGTATGCATTCACCTTTCATTAGTTGCCATGGTTTAATGAAACCACTTCTCTAAGCGACTTTACCTGAACATTGCATTTTGTAAGTATCCCTGCATCTTGGTGATGTCTGTGTGTAAGCATCTAGCAAATGATTGCTCAATTCTCAATATTCCACCGCTTATGATCTTTCCAAAGTAAACAACTCTTTCTCCATTGGGAAATAATATCTAAGCTAAATCAAATAGTGAAGTACTAAAAGAAAGCTAACCTCCTCCATATTAATCCTGAAACATTTATGATAGATCAAGGCATTGAATTTCCAGATCTAATGAGAACTGTGTGCTCTGAAGCAACTCATCAATTGATAAGTGAGGAGAGTAAGTTTTACCACCCCTTAGGCACCTGGCTCAGAGAATCCTCTGCATATTGTGTAATTGAAAAAGTGGAAGCCAAACCATTGGTTTGTCTGGTTCTCTCCTATGCTAAATCTGCTTAAATCTTCTGTAAAGCCTCCTTACTGTGGATGTAAATTACAATCATACTATGACACCCTAAACAATGCACAGGAAACTACTGTGTGAAAATGAGACCTGCTGAACGACTATGTCCTGTGAAAATCTGGCTATTGGTGACAAGAGGAGATAGCAACAGGACAGAAATGGTCTTTGAATCTTAGAAAAGGTACTGATGTGGCCAGAACAAGATGTTGACAATATTTTATTGAAGTGCAATGTAAACTTAGCTTCTGCGTAATACAAACCTGATCTGAAGGCTGTCTGTGTTAGAGTGTATATTGTATCCATATCTCCAGTTAAGTTTGTTACTTACTGATAAATAACAATATTGAGGCACGACTAGTGAAACCCAGTGCAGTAAGCTTTAAACAGACCAACAATTCCACTGGAGGATATGATCCCACTACCCACATACTCAGTCTATGAGAACAACAGTGAATTAAGCTCAGGGTCAACCCTTGTGCTTATTCCAGCCAACATACACATTTCTGCAAACCAGCCCACCCCTCAGTTTAGCATCACTCAGCACCATGGACTGAAAAGAAAGGCTTGTCCCTCTACACTGGCTCTCCCAAGCATGCTACCCATTAGCTACACTGAGCATTTCCAGATTTTTCTCTTATTTTCTATTTCCTCATTGGTTACAAATGCATCACAAACTGGTGAAGCTCCTATTGAGCTGACCTCAGAAAAAGGCTCTTGGCCCAAGATGGGGTTTTCCACTGTTCTTGGCAGTGGCCTAAATTTGATGTCTTTGAACAACTGTAAACAATTTTATCAAGAGCACTACTAGCTGTATCAGGTAACCCCACTCCAACCCTGTATCAGCATTTTTCTCTGCACTGCATTTTGCCACCCTCTTTTCAGTACAGATGACACGTATATTACAAATAATAGGCAGAGAAGAATCCTACAGCACTTCTTTGAACCCTTTTTCTCTCCCCACCAAAATACAAAGACAGCTGAAGAGCACCAAAGATATTTATTCTCTCAGAAAGAGCAGATGTGCTTTTTTTGACTAACACTGGCTTGGCACATGAACTCTGATTAACTCCTGTCATGTTAAGTCACATTGTTTGCAAATGGCCTCCATTTCTCTTCTTCAGCCTCTCCACCAAAAAAAAAAACCCACATATTCAAGGAAAAAAGATAGTATCAGAAAAGGAAAAAATAAGAGAAGTTTCATTCTCACTTTCTGAAAAGTATGTGTTTCTTCAGAGACAGAGATGGCAAGGTTTTCATAATGTTTGCTGACCTGAAAAAATTGCATTTCCAGAAGTGTGAAGTAATTCTGTTCCATTAATTCATTTGCATTTTATCCCTCATAAGATTAGGAACATAACCCTTTCTGTCTTCCCTGTCAGCTGCCATTCCACATCACAGCTAGGCTGAGGCCACTGTCATGTCCCATCAAGCATTAGTGGACTTTGCTCAGCCAATACAAGTATTTAAAAACTCCCTAGAAAACACATGGATCAAATGGACCCACAGTTGTATAAAATCAAAAATTTTTAAATGTACCATATTTAATAAGAAATGGACTGTCAAGCATCTTAAACATGCCAAACTGGAATAGCTCATTGAATCTCCTGGCTTATGAATAACATGTAAAAGCACAGCCCTTTTGATATGCTTACTTTTTCCATAATTTTGCTTCCTTAAAAAAAATCAAAGCTAAATTCTAAATATAGAAGCAACAGCCAAAATTTAGTACAGAACATAACCTCAGCAGGGTCATAAAGCCCATGTCAGATCACAGTGTGACTGATTAACCTGTGTGGGAACACTAATGTATATATTCACATGCCTCATAAAATTTATGGCTCTCATTTTAAAACAAAGGTGACAAATACTTGTGCAATTTAGAAAATGGACCACTTTTCATGATTTAGCAGAGACACACGCAGCATAGTGTGTTCCAATTACAAACTAAATGGCACACATTCACTGGCAAATGGGAAACGGAAAATTATTTGCTTGGAATGCGTTGAATCATGAGAGAGAATTTCAAGTGGCACAGCACAGAAAACATCTTCAGCATGCATTTAATCCACACAGATCAGTGCTTGAGGCTTCACACATGAATTAGTGACCAGGAAAACATCAAATACCCCTGTCCCATGCCACAGTAATAGCATTACCATGCCCGACAATAAAACATTCATCCATTCGTTCCCCTGTATTTGCTCAGTGTTTTCTGTTGTTGGAAGCCCCCCAGGCAGCTCTGTCACTTCTGAACTCATGTGTAATTTGCAAGGCATGGGTTCACCTTTAATGTGACTATCTGTGGCCAAATTAAAAGTCACATAAGCAAGATGTGGAAAAGACTCAAAGTTTACTGCAGTGAACACTTGCAGTGTTGTTCCAGAGTGTGCCTTTCTTCCTCCTTTTACCCTTCTGGACCACTGGAACAGCCCTAGGTAAGAAGCAGCAGGGTCGGAATCTGATCTCTGTAGTATGGGGGCTGAGAGAGAGCAACTTTAAGCCAATAACACAGGAAAGGCAACAGGGTCAGCATCTGTCCCTCAGAGGTCAAGAGCTACCAGAACATACTGGTAGAGATTCATTTCTGTCTTACACCACCTTAACTCCACGAACTGTGAGAGAGTTGTGCCTAAAAAACAGCTCCACTAAACTTAAGGCAGTTACTCAAAATTTTGCATCAGAACCTGAATCTATTGAGGCACCTCCAATGTGTGTGGAGGTAAGAAAAACATATGTGATAACAGGAGAGGCAAACAAGTCAAAATGAGGACATAATTAGGTGAATAATGAAGAGAAAGCAGCATGAAAGTTTCTGTTCACACCCTCCTACTTCCATGCAAATGAAGAAAACCTAAATGTTTGCCTGAACATGAGGGGAGAAATACCATTCATCACATTTACTTCTCATCCAGCACCAGCTTCACAGCTCATCTTCCTACAGTGAGGTTTACAAAGTTGGTGAAACAAATAAAATATATATTCTACTGCTTGTTTTTCAAACAGAAAAAGGTGTGTGCACCAGCAAGAGAAATGGTTTAGCAAATCCAAATCCCTACAAATGGGAAAAACATGCATGGAGCCTTCTAGAATTAAAAAGATAAACAGTACATCTTTTTAAGTCCCTGCAGAGTCAGGATGGCCTCAAGACAAAAGGAAAGGGCTGGAATAATTCCACTGTCATTTCTTGCCTCGTTTCAACTGAGTACAGGGAGGCCCTGAGGCAGAGCTAAGAGCCAGAAGCACACCTCGTCAGTAGGAACCCAAGGAGTGATGCTGCAGATGTGGACAGCTTATAGAGATGTGGGACCTCACCACAGCAGCAGCTCAGTGTAACCCCAACATAATTTGGGGGTGCTGTCTGGTTCCACATCTCCTTTTGTTGACATCACTGGAGTACAGACTCTGACAAATGAGATTGAGCTACCCAGGACTTTTGCTCACTATTTTGCCACTAAGTAAAGGCTAGTATCAGCAACACCATAAGAAAACACAATTCCTCCCCCACCAAAGCTCTAAAGTTGTGTATCATTCTGAAGCAGAATAGAGTGTCGCAGTGGTAAGAATCACACGATACATGATGCCAAAAGGTGAAAGATTCAGCTTTGCATTATTGTATGCATTAAGATGGATGGCATGTTATTCCTTCAAACCCCAGTCTCTCCCACGTTCTGAAATCAAAGTCCCAGACCTCCCTACCTATTTTGACAGAAATGGCAAATCTCAGAAAAAAAACCCAACTCAGATAACAAGGGGGCAACCTCAGTGCAAACCCAAGAAAGCCTCTTTCTTTTCCCTAGGCTGCATTTTTCATTCATTTTGTCTTACAGCACAGTACAAATTGCTGAGCTCAAGAATCTCCTGATTTCAAGCATAAAAGCCCAGAGTAACAAGGCTGTGGTCTGAAGGATCACTGCTTTGCGTTTCTCATACTCAGACAATCCTTGCTCTGTTCTGCACAGAGAAGGAAACTGCCCACCCTGTTCAGACCACATCCTCCGGGACAGATGAACACCCAGCATATCAAAGTGTCTTCCCCCAGCACACTCCCTGAATTTTTAGTTATTTAAAAAGAACAACAGCAAACAAAAGCTCGATTGTAAGTGCATCCTGAACTTAAAATCATCTAGAAAAGCCCTTCCTTCATTCCCTGCTGTAGCTTTTTTTATCGCTGCCAGCTACACCGCAGTGCTCCAGGGTAAGTCACAAAATTCTCTGTTCTTTTGAGACAGGAACAGTTTGGCTTAGAGAAGGAGCCATTGTCCATGAGACGAGATACATGTACCTGATGTCAGAATTGGGTTTGGGAAATAGGAAACCAAGTTAACAGAGAAGAAGAGGGAGAACTTTCTTATAGCACAAACACATCCATATCAACAGGATTTGGTTTAGTACTCTGGCAAGAACTCATTAGCGCTGTAGTACTAAGGACTGCAAGTGAACTTAAAGATTGCAGCCACACTTGGGACTCTGATATTGGATGTCATACAGAGATCGTCACTGACAAAAACTGTTTCCATGCCAGGCACAGAATAAAAGCGGTAGGAAGAGAAATTAATAAATTGCAGCCACCAAACCAGCACTGTCTTAAAAAGCTGGAGAGTTAATGCAGATTTATACTGTGCACAGTGAGAGCAGCAGGTATCAGACATAGTGCAAACTACTTGAGGGCCTAGCCTTGTACTTCCATGCTTAAAAAGCTTCTTACTAGCACATGAACCAGCATGCCAGGGTAAGAATAAGCACTACACACCACAGTCTTCATAGAATCATTTAGGTTGGAAAGGACCTTTGAGATCACTGAGTCCAGCCATTAATCCAGCACTGCCAAGTCCACTACTAAACCATTTCCTCAAGTGACACATCTACATGTCTTTTAAATACTACAGGGATGGTGATTCAACCACTTCCCTTGGCAGCTTGTTCTAATGCTTGACCACCCTTTCAGTGAAGACATTTTTCTTAATATCCAATCCAAACCCCTCATGGTGCAACTTGAGGGTGTTTCCTCTTGTCCTATCACTTGTTACCTTTGAGAAGAGACCAATTCTGACCTCACTACAATCTCCTTTCAGTTAATTGTAGAGAGTGGTAAGGTCATCCCTGAGCCTCATTTTATCCAGATTAAACAACCCCAGAACCTCAGCTGCTTCTCATAACACTTGTGCTCTCATAACCCTTCACCGACTGTTTTGCCCTTCTCTGGACACACTCCAGCACCTCAACATCTTTCTTCTTGTAAGGGCCCCCAAAACTTAACACAGGATCTGAGGTGCAGCCTTATTAGTGCCGAATACAGGCAGACAATCACTGCCCTAGTTTTCAATACTGTCAGGAGGGGTTTTGGTGGGAGGATCACACTCCTCAGGTTGATCCCTTTGACAATGATCCCTGCAGAAATCAGACAAACTGTGGAGCACACACTCTAAAGGCAGGGGATGTGAGGAGCTTTGCCAGCTCCAAGTCAGGTCTACATCTGCAGCTCCCAGTCCTTGTGGTAGAAGGGGAGGCAGATTGTAGCAGCAGCAGGATGGGGGTGCTGGACAAAATGGCTTTCCACCATAAGAACTATTTCTGTAATAGCATTTTCAGAAACTATATCTTAGAAGTATGTTCTAACCTCCCTATTAAGGAGGTAAAGGGAATAAACAAGAACCAAATAAGCCTACTCACATGTTCAGAGGCAGAGAATTACAGCCTATAGCTCTGATACAAAAATGGCAATTCCAAGCCTCCAACTGCCTTTCCTTCCCAAATGTTGGCAGTCATCTGCTATAAGCATGCACCACTGTGTATTGCTGTCAAGCACCACCAAAGGTTGGAGAGGTGACAGATCCATAAAGAAAACAGAGATGCTAGGACCAGGACTTCAGTCATTTTCATCTCTTTCTGGAGGTCGAGCACCAGTATTACAGTCTGCTGGGAAGCCCAAATGAAAAAAGTTAATTATTAATGTAATTATCAATAATTTGAAGTAATGTCACTGCAGATTTATTGATAATTGCTTGTCCTACATTTAAAACTGGTTGTGGATCAAGTCAAGGGTAAATGAATACAATTTCCTCTGTGCCAGCCAGCCTGCCAGCCAGGCAGCCTCCAGCTACAAAGATTCCCATGCTTCAAGCATCTCCGCCACAGCTGCCACAAAACCACAGCCTGCCAGTCAGAGCTCTGACAGCAACAGAAGGCAGGAGACTCTACAAGGACCATTTTCCTTGTCCCATCTCAGATGCTACTCAGATTTCAGGCTCTGCCATGGCTTTCCATCTCCCACTGCAGGCGCCAGTAGCTGCTGCTCAGGGCTCCCTGCACTTTAGAATGCCTGCTGACTCTTCCCTTGTTATTTGGAGAAGCCAGATTGCCACTTTTTCATCATTTTATGTGAAATTTTGGTTAAAAAATGGAGTTAATTTAGGAAAAATAAATTCTAAAAATTTTAAATAAAATGCTTATTTTCACTTCAAATTTGTAACAAGTGGCAGGGGGTTTTTTCCCATAAAGAAGACCCAAAACTAAGCTATGCATATTTAATAATGGCAATTATTTTACAACAAGTTTTTCGGATTGCTTCAATTTTTTCCCACTTCTTGCTGTCTGTTCCTATTTACACAAAGAATAGGAAAAGCATGCAAGTTGCTCACTCCTCTCAGCCCTGTCAGAAGGTTTAAAAGAAGCCATTTTTGTAAGATAATGAGAAATTACTTAAAACACTTTTATGAACAGCAGCATTGTATTTATGCTTTTTACAAGCAACTACACATTTCACAAGTAAATTTGAAGTAAAACGTTTTCCTTTGGAGAACTTTGACTAGCAGCCAGTGATGTCTGGCAGTCAGGATGCAGCGTGCACATGGACCTATATAAAGTCACTCAGAAGCAGCTGAATTTATCCCCCAGACACGTCTTTACTACTGTGCCAGATGTAGCTTGAAGCTCAAGTTTGGTGTTGAGGCAACTGGACAACGCACATGCACACCTTAATTTTTTTTTGATTCTACAAGACATAGTGGGGGCTCATATTGTTGCATTGTAATGTCAATCTTTCTCAACAATTACCAAGATAACGTTTTCCCTGTATTTTTTCTACAACTGATACTGTTTTTTCCCCCCCACACTGAAAAAACCTCCCTGCCTTGGGAATTTACTAATAAATTCCCATAAGGCCTGGTCTTGCTCTGCCTTTCCACTTACAAAATTAAACTTAAAATGTAACAGAAATTGACCAAAGGCAAGAATGGGGGAATCAGTGAGTACACTGAAGGATCACAGTCAACACATGCAGTTAAAGACTAGTGAGAATTGCAGCTTTATGGCAGGCACTAATCAAAAGAAAGGACAGAGCATGTTGTATTAGTTGTTCAGCAGATGACACCAACAAAATGCAGGAATGGGGAAAACCACCATTGTAATACATGAGGTGCCTTCTTTCCAGTAAGAGAGAGCTGTTAGACCGTTACAATAAGTCTCTGCCGGGATAAAGCAGAAAGTTCTGTCACCTACAGTCACTAAGATCTACTGAGATCAAAAGTGGCATGAAATAGGGTTAGCAGTATGATCAGCAAGAGAAAAACTATCCCACAAGCAGAACCTAGTTTATAAAACAAAAGGGAAAAGGAATATGGTTGTTCTCCATATAAATCTCTGGTAATTATCGCTAAGGAAAGAACTAACATGCATTGACATGTAAGCTGGGGAATATGGAATGATTTCTAGTCACGAGGGTTAGACTATCAAACAACTTTCCAGTAGTAGTGATTACCATGTTGGTTTAAAGTGAGTTTGATCAGTTTGTGAAACAGTTAATGCCTTTAACAGCACAGGCCTGGACTTCTTGACACAGAAGATTCATTCCACAACTTTTCTTTCACATTTCTGGGCTCCTAAACACTAAATGAATCCATGTTTCCATCTGCTGGCTTGAAACATTTGTTCAGTAACAATATTCTTGCAACATTTATCATTGTCACCTGTTAATTAAGCACTGAATATGGAATTACAGCTCTCCCAAAGAAAGAACATAGCACTTGCCATCTAAACAGAATGCTCTTTCATTCTGTTATATAAGTTTTCTTCTCCCAAAAGGAATCTCAAAACACTTAAATGCCACACACTGCTTTACTGTAAACAAAGATTTACCAATTATAGCATGCAGCTTCTCTAGGGTGGTACTTTTCAGTTGTTTTAACACCCCCCAGCAGACAAGCATAACAGACAAGAGCATGTCCTACTGAACACATAAAGGAGATTCTCTGGTAGACAGGCTGGGACTACACTAAACTTGGACTCTGGCCAGGACTTCATATCTAACAGCAACAAATGGTCTTATAATGTTTCTGAAGCATCAGGGAAGTTTGTTTTAGGCTGTGTCCAAATGAGGCTCTAGTGTCACAGGCAGCAGGATGGCATATAAATGATATTTTAAAAAGTCTGATAAATGAGCATTAGTACCTAGGACCACTGTGAGGGAGGATAAGGACATTTTTCCCAATATACAGATAAAGTCTCACTTCCCTGCAGTAACAATCTGTGATAGATTCAACACCAGTTTATACCCTCTTTGTTCCTCCTTTAGCTGTTCGTGAAGGCACCCATTGCTGTGGAGAATAAATATGAGGTTTGTCCACAAAAGTGAAAACTTTCTATACTTATAAAGTGTCTCTACACAAAACTCCAAACTGACTTTTTGGGTTTCAACAACTCCTATTTCACGATTTCTAGTACTCTGCACTCAAGCAGCCTGTCATTTCAGAACAAAAGCTGCCTCCAAGTGTTAATTTCCATGTAAGCCTTGAGTCTCATTTGTCTGTGTACCACCTAAACACAGATTTTCTTTTAGTCCAAACTATGCCACCACAAGTTGTGAACGCATTTTGTCCTCCATAATAAGTCATTTTTTGCACTTACATGGTTTTACCCATCAAAAGAGCTCCCAATGCTTCACAAACACTGATGCACCAGGGGGGTCCATCAAACAGATCTACTCCATGACAACAATATATATAGACTGTGACTGAAATCTCCAAATGGTCTGATGAGTGGAGCATTATTTTCAACTGTGTTCTAGAGCTGGGGTAAAAGATATCCAAGAAACTTACTGTGGAACAGGGAGTTGAACTTAAATTACTCAAGTCATATGCAAAACCTGAAACTAGTGGACCAGTCTTCCCTTCACTGTAAAATAAAAGAATAGAACAGATCACAATGTGCTCAGGTGACAGTATTATACTTCTCTATATTGCATATTTCATTAAGTAGAAGCTTCAGATTATTGGAAGCACTGATGTTCCCCAATGTCCTTTCACAGCCCAGCTCCTCCTCTCTCGTCTCCTCCACTTCCAAACTCCGCTGTATTTGAAAATGTCATCTTTCACTTGGTGACACATCCCAGCCATGTAGGTTGGCAGCTGAGTCACCTCCCTGCTGTGAAGGAGGTGGAGTGGTGACAAGCACCTTACAACTGCACAATCCTTTTTTGGGCACTTTGTGTTGGAGGCTGCTCTCCCATTCTATGCAAAGGGATGAGTGGGAGGAACAAATCGGGGTGGAAGAACTTCACACATACAAAGGAGAGTGGAGGGATTGGAGGTGGGCCTAGCAATCAAACATCTTCAAGCACAGTCAAACTAAAGGGCAGCTAGAAAACCAGGCACAAATACTGAAAAAAACCAGGCATAAGTCAGAGACTCGTTTGGGTTGACATTCTGCTGATGTCTACTGAAGGTTCTGAATAAAGGCGTCTCTTGAAGCATCTATGTCTCTCCACAGACTCTGTGGAGATAGTGGGATGTAGCATCACATCTTTGGTATTGATGGTGGCATAAAATGTTCCCCTGTTTCCCTCATCAATTCTACCCTTTCCAGTTCTTGAAGAGGTCCACCTTCTTCTCAAGCATGTTAATAGGGCTGTTTGTGGAGTTCTGGAAACTGGAAAAGTAAGTTATCCTAATTTGAACTGACCCTTCTGTGAGGGGAAAAAAGGGCCAGGAACCCTACCATCCAGTTTCACTAGATGTTCACTAGTCTGTTCAAGACAACAGACTAGCTCCACAGATTGCCTAAAATTCCCAAACGTGTTTCTGTTTGACTATGCCCTCATACCTGTCTCAGAGAATGTTTTACAAGGCAGATGATCCTACAGCAACCACAATAAAAACTACTGCCTAAAGAACAATGGAAAAGCGCTGAAGAATCAGACTGTTCAGTCTAAGCTGGACTTCGGTGGGTAGGTGGGAAAAAAAGACCTTGCAAACAGGTGACATCATGTTATCCCAAGTACCCAACTTATACACAATGTGCACAATTTTGCCTTGAGTCCTTGAAGCCCCAAGTCCAGTGTCTGTTGTTGCATATGAAAGAACCTGAACTCGTGGTTCCAAAAAATCCATCACCAGAACTCATCTCCTGCACTGCTGCCACACATGACATTCCAGTCCACCTGGAACATGGAAACTTTGACATTCATCTCTACTCATTAGCTCCTTCTTAAGAGTCTATCAATTACCTCATCAATCAAATGTCAGAAAAGTTTAGTGAGGGAGCATTAAATCTACGCTTCAGTAAACCTGGACCTGAAAGATTTGTTTCAAGACGCATAGCCAGAAGCAGATTTGATTTCACCTCCTCAGGAATGAGCACTCCTACACAAATACAAGTCTGTGGCACTTAGATCCCCAGGATATTACTATACTCTGACATCTTCCTGGTTCAGGTGTGCTCAGCATACCCATTGCAACTCACACACCCCACAGGGAAATAAAAGGTTAATTACATTGTCCCTTGCCTATACCCTCCAGAAGGTTCTTTTGATAAAGGGCTTCCATTTCCAGTAGGTCTGCATTTGTTGCAGACCAAAGACGGAGGTTGGTGAACCCTGTCTTGAGAAGCAGGATTATATCCTCTACTCAGGCAGCAGCAGTTTGTGCTCCAAGACCCAAACACATGGGGTGGTCTGTGTAGCCATACACTGCAGGAAACTCCTTTATGAAGAATCACATCATAACTAGATTCATGTGTAACCCCATTGCACCTGTAGCTTTTCTGTAAATGTTTGTGCTACACTGGGAGCAGATAATAACCATGCACATTGACATAGAACCACTAAGGTCGGAAAAGCTTTCTAAGATCACTGAATCCAGCCATCAGGCCGGCATGACTGTGTTCATCAATAAACTGTGTCCCCAAGTGCCACATCCACACCCCTTTTGAACCTTTCCAGGCATAGTGATTCTACCACTTCCCTGGGCAACCTGATCCAATTCCTGACTACCTCTTCAGTGAAGAAAGTTTCCCTAATATCTAATCCAAACCTCCTCTGGAGCAACTTGAGGCTATTTCCTCTCATCCTGTCACTTGTTATGTGGGAGAAAAGACCAGATAACAAGAGGAAGAAACTGGAAGTCACGATGCAGCAGGAGAACTATGACATATTTGTCATCAGAGAGACATGGTGGGACAAGGCACATAACTGGAGTGCTGCAATGGATGGCTATAAACTCTACAGAAGGAATAGACAAGGAAGGAGATGATTTAGTGAATCTCTGAAAACTACTTGTCATCTCCCTAAAAAATTGTCACTGTGTTTAAGGACCCTCATCTATCCCACAGTCACTCTTCTCAATTGGTTTTGGTTTTTTTTTCACTAATTGGAAAATTTGGAGCCACCTATTCCACCAACAACCAGAAAACCAACATGTTTACATCCTTCCTTCTCAAGGACAGATTTGCTAATGACGGTTGGCCTTAGCAGGATGGCACAGAATGACAGACCCAGAGAATATGCTGAGTTGGAAGGGACTAAAAGGATCATCAAATCCCACTCCTAGCCCTGCACAGGACCCTCCCCAGGAGCCAACTGCTCACCCACCCATGATGTGTTTATGCAGCTGCGGGCTTGACATTTTGTCCAGAAGGACACAGTGAGACACAGTATTGAAAGTTTTACTGAAATCAAAAAGATTACATCAGCTGACAGATCATCTATGTACATCTTCTTCACTCTCCGATGCTCAGAAGCCTGCAGCCACATTTCCTAGGTTAGAAATGATGGGTTTATGCAAAACATTGTCCAGACAGTGTAATACCTGGTTAACCAAAGAAACAAACCTGGAACTTATCACTGAATGTAACCTTCTTGCACATTTTTTGTACTTCTCTCTGAATTAGAGAGTACATTATACCAAGTATATTATGTCCTGGAAATAATATTTCCTGCAAAATTCTGGAACAAATTTCATTTCTTCTTCAGCCTGCACCCTGAAAGATGCATTTCTTCCCACAATTGGTCCACCAAAATTACTGGATGTTTTATTAGCCCAATTTGCAGCTAACAGGGTAACTACAAGCAATGCTAGAGCATTGCTAACCACTAAGGACAGGAAGCTTTCTCTGTTCTGTTGGTGTTCACCACTTAATTATAGGTCCATTTACTATGTCATGATGACCTGAAGAGCCTTATCAGATGAAACTAAATGTCAGTTATTCTTCTTTACTCTGCTCTACTTCATGTCAGCTCAGAACCAATTTCAAATGCTTTTAAAAGTAAACTCTGTACAGGAATCATTTATCAATACTTTTTGGCAACTGGAGTTGAGCAATTCTTACTGCAGAGACCATACTGAATATCTGAAACGGGTTTGACCTCACAGGATACATCTCTTATGTCGTCTTTGTCCAGTTCAACCTCTGGGGGGCAAGAGCGGAAGAGAAAAAAGTATAAGAGCAAAATGGAGAATTCAGTGCTTTGCAGAGTGTTGTCCCTGGTGTAATTGTCTGGGCTGCACAAAAGCAGAGAGAATTTATTTCTGGGGCTTCCATAAGAATCTCAGCTTAACAGCTGACCCTTTCATACAGCCTGGTTACAAAAAGAGGTGTTCTATCATTCACACATCACTTCCTCACCTTTGGCTGAAGTAACTGGAAAGGTATCAATGACAAAGATAAAACCTGAAAAAAATCAAACATGTATTCCCAAAGGGGCCAGTAGTTATATTTTACTTGTATTTAAAAAGCTTTGAGAAACGTTAACAGTAAGGCAACGTATAGTGAAAGAAACACAGTTGGGCTGCCCCTTGCTCCCAGGAGCAGGCAGACAAGTAAAGGGCACAACACTCACACAGTAAGAGAGATCTGCAGTTAATGCCTCTCTCAAGCTTGCACTAGGCCACAGTGCAATTGTGAACCCAGCATGCTCCGTGAGCTGCTGTAAGCTGGCTAAAAGCAGTCACTTAATTCTGCAAGCCGCAGTGTTTTGGCACCACTTGTCCTGGTTTTGGCTGGGATAGAGTTAATTTTCTTCCCAGTAGCCAGTACAGTGCTGTGTTTTGGATTTAGGATAAGAATAATGCTGGTAACACACTGACATTTTAGTTGTTGCTGAGCAGCACTTACACTAAGTCAAGGACTCTTCAGGTTCTTGTGCTGCGTGGCCAGCAAGGAGGCTGAGTGCACAAGAAGCTGGGAGGGGACACAACCAGGACAGCTGACCCCAGCTGGCCAAAGGGATATTCCAGATCATATGATGTCATGCTGAACAATAAAACTAGGGACAAGTTGGCTGCAGGGTGGCAGCCTGCTGCTCTGGGATTGGGGGAGCATCAGTCAGCAGGTGATGAGCAACTGTATTGTGTAACACTTGTTTGTATATTCTCTTACTGTTATTATTATTCTTCCCTTCCTTTTTCTCTCCTTTAAAACTGCCTTTATCTCAACTCATGAGTTTTACCTTTTTTCCAGTTCTCCATCCCACTGTGGTGGAGTGAGAAACAGCTGTGTGGTGTTTAGCTGCCTGCTGGGTCAAACCACAACACCACTGAAGATGGAATCTGGGAATGTGCATCAAAGGAGCAACCACTCCTGCAGCCACAGTCGTAGTCCTGGAGAACTGCCCATGCACAAGGAAGTCAGCAGACACAACAGCAAGCCTGCAGACTGCATGAGAGATTGCATGGCAGGAGAGGGACACGGTGGATTCCCAGCTTTCCACCATCCCAGCCAAACTAGAGCACCCAGCTGTAAGACCACAGGCTCACACTCCGAGTTCCTCAACAGGATTTTACTTTAAAAATAAACAGCATTCTAAAAATTCATGCACCAAATTTATTAAAAGGGCCTTGAATTCTTTTATACCTTGAGAGAACATACAGGAGAAGATGATGAACATGTTTCTCATGAGGTCAAATAACATGCTTATTGGCAAACTTTGGAAAATAAAGGAACTTGGCAAAAGTTTAAAGGGCAACATTCAACCAAAATAAAGCACTCCACAAAGCATTAACTTAGCACAAGCTGACCCATACAACTTAGCAAAATCCAATGCACTGAGATTTAAGTTATGCAAATATCAAGAAAGGAGATTAGGAGGAGAAGAAGTAAAGAAAGAGAGAGAAAAAGAGAATTATTGCTACCATCTTGAGTCCCGTGCAAGTCCAGCCTCCACGTGTCCAGATTGTAGCCTCATGGTGCTGGTTTTATCTGCTCTGGTCCCCCGTGTCCACCCCACAGGCAAGACCTCTGGTGTGCCAGCCGTGCTGGGGCTAGGTTAGGGGCTTCAGGGAGTGTGGTATGGGGCAGGACTCTGGTGTGCCAGTGACTGACAGCTGCTCCAGGGCTGTCCACGGAGGTTCCAAGAGGTTGGGGTATGGGACAGGGCATCACCTCACCTTCCTGAAATTCAACCTGTCCCTTCCCCCCATGCACATACACATACACACTTGAGTAGGTTTGGGCTAACAGTAAATATAGTAATCCAGTGTCTCACACCAACTCCAGACTTTAAGTTTGCTATATGACAAATAGCAAACAGCTGCTTGCTCACCCCACTGTGCTGCTGCCTCTCCCCCAAAACCTTCTGTTCGAGACTGCAGCAGATGAAAGTCAAAATGCCCTGCCATAATGCTTACTTGAGCATGCTGGCCACTTAAAGCAAAGGAATCCTGCATGCGTTGGGAGAAGATGACATTAAGCCCTGTCATACCTTTACATGGATAAACATTTCTGAAGAATCACCAGATTCCCAGCAGCACCTGCTAGAGAGCCCAGATTCATTACATTTCAACAAATTTCTATATGATGTCATTCCCAGTCCTCAGAAATCAGTCTTCAGTGTTTACAGCCCTATAGGAACCCCTCTTAAAAGGTTTCTTCATTTTCTAATCTCTTAGTGTTGCATACCTAACCAAACCCGGTAAATTTATTTATAGTCCCTTCTGCACACGCTCTCCCGCTTCAAAATAATTTTCAAATTATATTTTTTTTCCAGCATCTGTTCCTTTCTGTTTCTATATTACTGCTGTAAATGGGTTTTTTCTTCTTAACATGAAAAGAAGCAAAATAGGGCTTCCTAAGATAGTTTTCTGGCTGATTACACAGAAGTAGTGCAGTAGTCAAGAGCAACAGATAAGAAGCTTTAACACATCATAGTTTCCCTTCTTTGGGCTGTAGAACAACACAAATATGTTAATATACCCAACTCTGCACTGCTCCTTGCCCTGCAGAGCTCCACAGCAGCCTCAGCTCTCAGCTGCAAAGGCAAACACACACCTAAGTGGAAAGGGCTCCCACTCTGCCCTCACACCTACAGCTGCACACCAGGCACCAACACAACTCCCTCTGTGTGCCCTGGCCCACCACTAAACCACGAGACCAACAGATGTGGTGATAGCTGAAGAGACATCCCTCAGGGGGTGATGTGGCCACTGTGGGGGCAGTAACATGGTCCAGGTCACTGAGATCTGAAGAGGACTGGCAATGAACAATAGTCTTTAACTGTCTATCTCAGCCACTGATCCCATCCAGATATAACACTATAAAACCAGCAATCCTTTTAGGTAGTGTCACCATTTCCCTGGGAGAAAGCTTGGTCCATCGACAATTCT
>JAOXXN010000082.1:24198900-24235709 GCA_026770055.1 Myrmophylax atrothorax | reverse complement strand
ATTAAGAAAGAAATACCAGAGTTGGTTAAAACAAAAATGTCTCAGATTCACTGTCAAAAGTTGGCACATTTATAAGAATTAAGGCTCTGCTTTTTTAGTGTGTATCCTTCCATAATCAAACCCTCAGCTTTTATAAAACAACCCAGATATGAGCACATGTCTTCTGTTCCCTTAAAGTTTTCACAGTCCTGATAGAAAGTGCTGGGATGCTCTGTCTACATTTAAAAACAAGCATTGATGTGTTTTTCTACACACCCAAACCAACTGTGTCACTCCTTATAATCTCATTTTAAACTAAGAAATAAATAACGCTCAGCACCAGTTTTTCCTCCTAATGAAAATATTATCATAAATTTTAAGCAACTAAGGAGTTCATAATGAAAATATTTGGCAATCCTAAATCTCCAAATACCTCAAAGGAAATCACATCTATAAAATAAACTACAGGCCCTTTCCTGTAGGACATCTGGTTCATCAGTTGGAGTGGCAGAGGCAGCAGGAATGTGTAACCCTGGGATTCTCCATGCCCATCTCTGCAGCACAAGGCAGAGTGAACCCCTTCCAGGTGCCTCCTCAAACACCTGCATGGACCAAGGAAGGGACCTGCTGGGAGATCCAAGCAAAGGAGGACCATCAGTACTTGGGACCAAGGGCTCTGTGCTCAAGGGGTGGTGGTTTATAAAATGTTATCCCAGCAAACACTGAGTATGGCAATACAAATACTACAGGTGGGATTGTCACCACAATGGAGGTTTCTTGTAGTTCTGCTTCTAAATTGCTCACATACTTTGAAACATCCCACTATAAACAGTGGTAAAATAATCCCTGAATAGTGAAGGAATTAAAAAAAAAGGAAGAAAATAAGCATCTACTCTTGAGTCGCTTATTGATGTCCTACAGATCACTTCTTTAGTGGAATCTACAGTCTTCTAGAGAACAAAACAGCTCTGAACTCAAAATTTCTCAGAAAATTTACTGGCCTACAACTCCCCCAAAAGCAGATCTGTCAGTGGAAGGAGCCAGCTGCTGCTGTTCCCTCTGCACTAACCAGGGGGCTCAGCCATGCTCCACCACTGCAACTAATGTTCTTTGGCTTCAGAGGTCTCCCTGGAAGCTGCACTTTGCTCATTTTAGGTTGCAAACCCTGTGAGAGATTTGGGAAAGGCCTTTTCAGTCCCTGCTGTGGTCTGCAGGCTGCACACCACTCCACACTGATTTTTTCTCTGCACTAGAGTGCCTGGTTTGTGAGGAGCTCAAGAGCTTGATGGCAGGTTCCACAGGGTTACCTCGGGATTTTCCCCCCTCCTTCCAGCTGCCTCAAGCTCCCTTGGCCCAAAGCAAAGCCAGCTTTTAGCCCTGGTCTGCCCAACACTGTGTTACCAACTGCTCACTGTGTGCCTCAAAAGCCCAGGTAGAAACACCCCCCCCCCCCAGAATGGCTTACATTAGTGCCATTAATTCCTACTTTCAGCATAATCCTTCATCTGGGAGTTATTCCAAAACACAGGAGTTAATGACACTAATATAAACCATCCCAATGTAGCATGTGTTTCTTTAGCTTTTATTCCCATGACTAAATGTCTTTTTAATGCACTTTTATTTACCGTGATGGAAATAGCTTTTCCTGCTTTACTCCATCAGAAGTCTGGGTCTGTCACATTAACCCTTTTCTGGGCAAAGCTCTATAGACACATTTCCCATTATGACTCCCAAATTAAAACCTTCTGCTGACATTCCAGCAGTGAACTAGGGCCCTTTCAAGTGCTGAAAGCCCTAATGGGAACCCTGCAAAGAGGGACGTTCATTGCCCCAGCAGGGTACGGAATCTCCTGGTGCCAGGGTGCCCAGTGCTCGGCCAGCCTGGGAACAGGAAACCTGGGAGCCTGGGACTGGAGTGCTCTGGGATCAAGGAAGAGCCTGCAGAGAGGCTCTGACCTTCTGGAGTAGAACAGCTTTCAGTTCTATTCCCTGGCCACACTTTTAACCAACCTGAGGAGAAGGAGGGAATGAAGTGCCTTTGGATTTTCTCAGAGGTGTAAAATATGGGCAGAGGGGGGAAGTGGATTAGAGGGATGGAGGAAAATAACTGCTATTCCCCAAAGAAGGTGTGGAGAAATTCCTGATGAAAAAGTGTTCTTTTATTGGAGGAAGTGGCTGAGGAGGGGAAAAGCACATAAAAGGAGTAATGAAAAGAAAGCAAAGTATGTTATTTCGTCTCCAGTCTCCTTCTCCTTCCCCTGCCCATTTCCCAAGCAGAGCCCATCCTGTACTGGGCCTTCTGAGCTGGACTAACTTTAACCTGCTCTCCTCGCCCTCCCAGGCTCTGACTCCCTCACTGCTTGGCACTTACAAGAATTGACCACCTGCAGGCAGTGAAGGAGATTTCCCTGCCTGATGGAGCCCCTGGCCCTGCTTTAGCCAAAAGCCACACTTCCCTCCTCTCCCCCAGAGGAGAAGCAATTTGAGCCCTTCTGCCTTGGAAGGGGCTCCCAACATGGGCATCTCATGCCCTGCTGGGCTCACTGATGCCAGTGGGTGTCCAGCACTCTGGGCACCTGCCATCTTCTCCAGCTGGACCAGCAGCTTCATTCACTCTTCTCCTGCATCCAGAAGACAAAGCAAGACCTTAAGGAAGGCAGCTCTGGACACAAGGATCGGGACTTGAATGCTCAGCTGGCCCACACAGAGCCCAGCCAGGCCCTGGATGGAGGGTCACCTGCACCTCTGCATTCCTGAGTTCCCAAACAAGCAGGCAGAGCCAGCAACAGGCACCAAATGATTCAGTTCACCAAATTTGCCTTTCCTTTTTTTCAACCCCCCCCTGCTAACTTCACTTGTGGAATCCTGTTGTGTTCTCTCATGTCCTCCTTTGCTGCTGCTGAGCACAGGGCAGGGCAGGGGAGGAGGAGTGGGAAGGAGAGGGATGGCTGAAAAAAGGCTGAAAAGTAAAACAAAAGCAATTTGCCTCTGAACACTGCAGTAAGGAACAAAGTTTAAATATTCTGAAGTGTTTGGTTCTCCTTTCCAGTTTATCCAAGGTAAACTCCTTTTTAAAGCCTTTAAAAGGAAATACATAGAGCCATCCCTAAACTGCCCTCGGTGTTTTTCTAAAATGCATCCATAAGGAAATACCTTCAGGCAGTGACCCTGCACTGCATTAACCCAGTAATTCATGGGCAGCACTTCTACAGAGTTACACACTATATAAATACACAGCATATGAGCAGCATAAACATGGGACAGTTGCCAAAATATAATTCTGTTTCATAAATCTGAGATTTTCAAAGAGTCATAAATACAGGGGGAGCAGCTGCCCCCAGAAGTCAACAGGCTCGGGCCTAATAGATGGATTTCAATAAACTCAGCCTAAATCCTTACTGCAGAAGATGTCTATTGATACCTTCTGCTAAGACTTCAAAAAGCACAGAAGTGTTTTGAGGCTCTCCATTTTTATTATGGGAGAGATCCATTTCAAAAAAAAAATCTCTCTATTAAGTAAATTCCTCCATCTGATTAGTTTCTTACAGTAAAGATCATTTACCCTTTGGGTTTAGATTTGGAGCATAAGAGGCTGAGCCTGAGATTTTTGTGGGGAACGGGGAGATTAGGAAGAAGTAAGTTTTTAATTTAAATAGAACATGCTTTGAATATTAACTGGTTGATCTGAAGGTTCAACAATGAGCGCCGTAGGCAAAGAGCTTGTTCTTTGGCACGGACACCCCTGAGGGGAGGGGAACTCGGAGGGAGGGCAGGAATGCAAACCTCTAAACATCACAGATCTGTCAGCACAACCACCAGAAAATCAGTTAGCATCAGTATGATTTTAATTTTGGCAGCGAGATAATAAAGCCACAGTAAGGGTGAACGTAGTGAATTCTGACAGAAAACGGGAGGGAGAAAGAATAAGATGTGAAAGTAAATCTAGTTATTCTAGAAAACTAATCTTAGGCACAGAAATTAATGATAAAAACAGGCATTTCTACTTAGGTGGTTTTCTCTTACCCATTAGAAGTTAAAATGGAACCTACTCAAAAGAAACAGAGCTTGTTAAGAACATCACATCATGAACATCCGTGTGCCTTTCACTTCAGTAAAGCCCCCCTGGTCTGTGCAGGGCTCAGGAGCTCCAAGGTCCATTCCTTGCTCAAGCAAAGCCTGGCACAGGTGGCAGGTGGTGACTCCTCAGCCGTGGGGCCCGGCCCTCACTGGCAGCTCTTCGTACCAGGCAGGAACACAAGTGAAAAGAGCCAGAATAAAAACAGTTTTGAATTATTGCAGCACAAGACATTACCTCTCCTTCCAGCCCCTGCCTCACTGCTCCCTTGGACTGCTGCAGCTCCAACACAACTGTTGGGGTGGAGTGTCAGGCTCTCAGCGGAGCAACCTCTGCCTTCAACCTCAACAGCCACAGCCACACCCAACTGATGACCAGAACAAGCTGCCAGCATAGAGGACAGTCTGCAGATATCCAGCCTATATTTTTAATGATTATTGATTTGTTTGGTCTTTTGATATCATGAAATGAGGATGAAGGATTTCAAACCACAGTGAGGTGATGGTTTATTGAACCTTGGGCAGCAATGGCTGAAACACCAGAGCTCCAGGTGGGCTGGCAGAGACAGCTCCTTTTGTGTGTGCAAAATCACATTCTGACTCCTTTTGACCACCTGTCCAGTTGCTCCAGCTCTCTGCTGTGGCAGTTTGAGAATTTGCAGTGCTTCCTTTCCAAGAACTCTTTGGGAGCAATATAAATGGGGACATTCTTTGGAAGGGAAGATGCAACTGGTAAGCAAAGGTGTCATTAACTTCCAGTGGGGACATGTGCTCACGAGCCTCTGTGGGACACTGGAAACTTTCCCCTTAAAAATTCCCCAAGTACCTTGTGATGTGGTAGAGTGAGTTAGACTTACTGAATCTTGGGACCACAGTTCTTGACTTTATGGAAAAAAAACCTTTCAGAATAATAAAGGAAATGGTTCGATCCAAACTCAGGCAAGCACTCGTGGGTTTTTTCCAGGGGCCAAACATATTATAATCAAGACTGTTCAGGCCTGTTAAGGACCAGGAGCTGCTTGCAAGAGGAAAGAAGCAGGCTGAGAGCTTGCTGGAATACCACGTGCACGGATAAGAAATGTATGTATGGCCAAACTTTGCTAACGAAGATTTGGGCAGGGCTCTCCCCACGTGGGTGTGCCCTTCCAGCCTGCGCAGAGGATTTTTTTTTTAGGTGAGGCACAGCGTGCGCAGAACTGGCCCCACCGTTTCAGTCCTGAGGTCCACCTGCCACGGCCGAGCGAGCTTGGACGGTGACAGGGAAGTGCTCGGGACTAGAACCTACAGCCCCCGGTATTCCCAGGAGGTCTCCCATCCAAGTACTAACCGGGGCTGACCCTGCTTAGCTTCCGAGATCTGATGGGATCGGGTGTCAGGGAGGCATTTAACTGCCTACTTCCCCATATAAAAGAGACATTTAGCACAGAGCAAAAGACTAAGAAGAATAACAGAAAAGTAATGGACAGACAATTCTCACTGCAGTGATGTGGATACCAAGGGGACAATGCCATTTTGCACCATCCAGGAACATAATCCTTAATTTATAAAATTATTCAGTGTACTATAGTCTTATTTCTACTCACTCTCTAGGAGCCAAGTGGCTTCTACCACACGGAATTCTTGCATGAGGGAATATTAACTTAGCTACTTACGAGTAAAACCAAATATTCTCCATCCTAATTGGGCACAGTTCACAAAGTTGCAAATGGATACACAACAAAGTTTTCTCCTATTACTTCCTCTCATCCCAGTGAATTTCATGGCTGGATTTTCCCCCTCACTTTTATTTTACTTGATAAGGACATGAAAAGCAGGAGAAGCCCAGGGTAAAATTTTCAGGAGTTATCTGTTATCAAACACTGCCGTGCTGTACCTCTGAAGAATTTAGGAGCCGGCACTTATAGAAACGACTATGAACAATGTTGTGTTTGACATACTGAAGTGTCCCAGGAAGCCTGCTAAGAAAAAAAGCAATTTCCTTTCCCTTTCTTTTGCACAGGTTTAAGTTTTGGTACAGAGCATATTGTGATTTTACCCAGTTGGAATGCACCTTGTTCAAATCAGATCTCAAGCTAAGAGGGGTTAAAACTAAAGTGAAGCAGGAATGTTTGAGTCAAGGTCTGTATTTCACAAGAAATAGTAAATCCAAACTTTTTTAATTCTGAGAATAAAATTATCCAGTGACCAGTGTGGGTTTTCTGATCAGTATTTAGACAGGGATGGGCACACAACCCAACACCCTCATAGCCTGCCAGTGGGGGAGTGTATGGGAAACCTGCCCTGAAGTCTCTCTCGTGTCCATTTCAGACCTGAACCTTTGTTGTCTTTGTTGCAAGTAAATATTTCAACTACTGACACCTGTGGAATCAGCATAGAGATTGCCTAGTTCTTCATACAAATAAAAGAATCTGAGAATTAGAGACATGGAAATGCTCATATCTGAGGGACACAGAAGCCAAGGTCCTTGTAGCCACTGAAGCTTTGACCTAAAACCTCACAGGTTCTGGTCACACACTCTACAATGATTTAGAGAGTGTAACTTTCTTGTCTGCCCATTACATACACCACCTTCCACCAGGTTTCACTGGTCATTCTGTCACCAATACATCCAGAAAGTTCTCAAAGCAGAAATTTTGAATTTTCTACAAGTGTAGTGAGACAAAGAAACTACCTAATCAGCTTCAACCAGAAACTGTCCACAGCTTCAACCATAGCAGCTTCTAGCAATGCTGGAGATTCTGAAGGTAATTTAATGGCTTCTAAACCAACTATTCAGTAGGAGAAATGAAATCCACTGGAGACACAGTTCTTTGATTGAAAGCCAAAAGTCAAGCTCATTAATCCTGATACCAAAACAGCAGCGCACTGATTGAAATAAGCAGGGTATAAAGCTTCTCCCAAACAGTTTTTAACCCTCTGAACTACAGCTCTCCTAATTTTCCCCTGCTTTTGACTGGTTATTTCATACCCTTGACTCCCGGAGTTAAATCTGTGTGGTGGAGTCACTCTATGTTCAGCTGCTGCCATATTCACCACTATCAGATTTACATTAGCTCATGTTGGGTGTATTTTGGAGGGAGGGGGAAAGGAAAACAAAACTGAAAACACAACAGATTCTCAAAAAAGCTTTTGTAGGAAAAAATTGTGGTTTGGTGGGTGCAATTCTAAGGAAACCAGAGGGATAGGATAATAAAACCCACTTCATTTTAAAACAACTGCTGAAGTAATCCTTCAGTATTTTCAAAATCTGCACATTTTCCTGAACCTTAGCACTTCTCAGGTTGCATTTTAATGTTTGATTTTTCACTGACTATAGTTAGTACATCCCTCTGCAAAATGCTGTGGGATTATTTGAGAGGAAAAGCTTATGCATACAAAATAATTTTTCTGTATGTATTTATAAAAGAGGCAAATTTGAAAGTCACATCCAGCAAGCAAATGCTATATCTTCTAGAGCCTATATTAATCTAATATTTAAAAACATCTTTGCTATTCTATCATCATGAATTACTTTCTATGTGTTCAAACTTTAGAAATACATATGTATTTTACTTGAAATGTTCTATTTAGACTTAATCATAAGCTTCAGGGTTCAAAAAGCTGCTTTAGGAAGAAATGCATAAACTGCTTTGGGAACCATAAGCATCACTACCCACCCTTGTTAGCTGCCATGGTGTATGGAATTAGATATTTTTCTCAAAAAAAACCAAAAAAAAAACATATAAAGTCACCCATTAAAGGTAACAAAAAGAGCCTTCAGCAAAACTTATATTCTCCTTTCCTTGTTAACAATGGAATGCCCTTTCCAAACTGATTTCAGCAGCAGGAGACATCTAAAGGCTGAGTAACATACTGCAAGCAAACCTGTATTTCCATTCAACAGCTGATTTCTCGAGCGCAAAACAATGTCTGGTTCAGATTGTTGAGCACAGAGTTACGTTACTAAATATGGTGAGGTTTGGAAGTACTCAGGACAATCAATACCCCATTCAATCTATACCCCTTGATTTGGAAATTCCTGACTTGTGGAGTTAGTTGGAAGAAATCTGATTTCAGTTCCTAAGCCTGATTCCACTTGTTTGATTCCAACTTTCATCAATGCTAGAAACATTGACATGTCTAGAGTGAAACTATTTTCAGGGATTCAGTAATTATGAAGATAGGAGGAGCTGATTTATGACATTCCTGACATACTGTAAACATCCATGGAAACTCTTACACCACAGAAAGGATGAGGTTATCTAGCATAGTTTAGGTTACAATGAAAGGAGATTGATTTTTGTTGTTGTAAATCAGGATGTTGGAGCAATCCTCATATCATCAGCATTACACCAGCACCAGGCAGCTGAAAATCCATCCTCCAACATGCAGATCTGGGCCCCAGTGTCCAGTCGTGCAAACACTGTCAGCCTGCTAACCTCCCTGGGCAGAATGACTGCCAGGAACTTCAGCAGCATCTTCTCTGCTTTGATCCCTCAGTCTGTGTGCAAACACAATCCACATGAAATAAGGAGGGTACAGTCACCATTCATCTCCAAACTGTGAAGTGCTGTCTCCCAGTTCTGACAGTTATCATGCCATTTAACCAAATAACCAACTTTTCACTAAAGTAAGTCGTGTACATAGTGCTGTTCCCTGCAAGAAGAGAGGGAAGGTGAACAGCATTACTCCTCTCCTCTGGCTTTTGCTGCTGGCTAATTATTCATTTGCAGTTTATCAGCTAATTACACATGTGCTTTGGCATTTGAAGACTTAGGGGCATACTTTATTTAATGGGTAGCAATTACACAGGCCTCCTCTGATCCCTGTGCTCTAACAGGAAGGCTTTTCTGTTTCTGTCCTTGTGCTATCAGCTGTAGAGGTTAAAGACCCCCGGACAGATGGTTCACCTGTTGCACACAGAAGGCAGGTGTATACTTCATGTGGTGATACAGGGTTCCCCAATAATTATCTGTTAATGCAACACATTATTTTCTTTAGAGCTCAGTGCTGATCTCTGTCTGTTCAGAGTGTGTGTGAAAGCAGCTTTAGTCTTCATGTCTAGGTTAAAAATTACACTGGTGCAAAAGGCAATATGAGGACCAATTGACTGCTAATTTTTCCCTGGGAACAGTCCAATATAGAGGCTTTGCACTTCATCTCAACATCTACACAATGCACTGTTGCAGTTGCCTGTGTTAGTGTGCAGCACCACCAGGATGTCCCTGTGAGACATGGCATGACCCTCAAAGTCCATGGAGGCGACAAACAGATATGGCAGGATGCAAAGAATTTGTCGTCACTTGGCACAAATGGTTGAATAGCACAGCTGGAGGGAATGAGACAGAGGTGGGAAATATTGACAGCAGTTACAGTTGTGGAAAACAGGGTTTGAATTTGTTTCCATCACTGCAAAGGAAACCTTGGCCTTAGGATTATGCTCAGATAATTGAGTAAGAGACTTAACTCTGGCCCAATTTATGAGGGGAATGCTCAGAAAAGATGAGGGGGATTAGCAAGTGGCATGGAAGCAGCACACATAAATTAGGGTTCTTTAAATTCCCAAATGGGCATCATTGTCCTGGAAGTTTTTCAAGCCTTGCCACTCAATCCTCTAAGCTAAGGCCACTTTATTTCTGAATGAGGGCATTCACATGTACTTCAGAGGCTAATTTATTCCATTAGTTGATAATCTGTACCTCAAATGAGATTGCTTCTGTACACAAAATATGTCTCAGCTATTTATTGCTAAGGAGAAACTTTAAAGTTTGCAGCCTTGAGACACTAGAAAAAGTTATTTACATATGTCTTTAACAAGAGGGAACTTCAGAGGTTGTGATATCCAAAATAAACACTTGCATCTCTAACCCTTCTTCAGATTTAGACTCCTGAACTTGGCAAAGGATTAACTCTAGAGCAAAGTAGAACTTGAACCCACCACTCCTATCTCAACTGGTAGTCAAACCATTTGCCCATCTGTGATCTGCACTAGCTGAATCAATCAACTTACATGAAAGGTAAATGATCTGCTAAGCTTCCTATAACAGAATCATTTCTTTGTCACTTTAGGCAAACAACCTCTTGGAAACCATCCTAAGTCAGCAAAACTGCAGCAGCACCTAATATAATGAGTTAATACTTACAGCTTAAGAATTCAAAAAAAAAAAAAAAAAAGGCTTTCAAAAGTAATAGGAGATCAAGCTAATAGGTCCAGTGATGGTGGATAGCACCTATGGGTATATATAAAAGTGCAGAGGGTTATAGGTCCAATAAAAATGATTGGTCAGCATCTGTATTATTTCTTCATTTAACTATGCATCAGTTCTGTTTAGAATGCTTGTCTCCTTTCATACCCACATTTATCTGTTCCTGCTATTAAATCAGTGGCACCCACGTCACCCGAGACCAGCCAAGCTTGCAAATACACCTTCTTCAGGAAAGTGTGCCTATTTTCACAGAAAGCCAAGAGAGGTCAGACTGCAGACACTGTGAGAGAAAGAGACAAAAGAGAATTGATGTGGTCTCTTGATTCCCAGAGTTAGCTGACCAGGTAACTGCTCTGGAGTAATGAGTAGAAACACTGAATCATTTAGGTTGGAAAGGACCTTTAAGACTAAGTCCAACTGTAAAACTAACTCTACCAGGTCTACCACCAAACCACATCCCTAAACACCACATTTACATGTCTTCTAAATACCTCCAAGGCTCATAAATCAACCACTTCCCTGGGCAGCCTGTCCCAATGCTCCATAACTCTTTAAGAGAAGAAATTTTTCCTAATACCCAATCTAAACTTCACTTTGCACAATGTAGGGCCACTTCCTCTCATCCTGTCACTTGTGAGCAGTATCAGAGGAGAGGTCTCAAACGACACAGTGAATACATCCTTTGATAGAGTATGTTAAGCAGAGAGGAAGGCAGCATTTAAAGCAAAGCTATAATAGGCCAGCTTTAGTTTATTAGCTTTTGTATTGGATTCCAACAATGAGTGGAGATGTTTTACAGTAACTCAAAGCTCACTGTGAAAGAAAAAGCAATTTCTAGTCTAGATTATAAAGGTTTGTATTCTGATTTTATTTACTTGGTCTCCAACTTTGGAGCTTTTCCATACTTCAAACGATATTAACAGAAATAAGACAGAAGAAAATATAGGGAAAGCTATAAGTGCACATATTCAAGAGAATATCCACATAGAAAAGAGAAGATGTGCTGCACTTCATGGTAACAACACTTGCTTGAAACTCAGAAACATGAGAAATGTCAGGCCCTATTCCAGATGTCTTTTTCTACAAAAGGCAGCGAGAACAGGTTTATCCAGACAGAAGCAAGTGGATGGATCTTTTCTGGGTAAATAGCAGAAATATTATCTCTTCTGAAGGATTTTGGTTACTCAAAACAGCACAGCATGAGACAGAGTTCTTTGTGACGGTGACAAGTCTATGTATTAAAAGGGGAAGAAAACTGTAGCAAGTCGGTGTGAATTTAGATTTTATTCCAGTAAGGAGAAACTGTTATGGACTGAAAAGTGGAAGGCAATGGCAGGTGGAAGTGATCATAAGACAGCAGAGGGAGGGAAAAAGACCAGGAGAATGAGGCCAGTAGATGGGGAAAAAAAAAAAAAAAAAAAAGAAGAAAAAAAAGAAAAAGCAGCAGTCTTAAACACATTCAGAAGTGCGAGGGATGCTCTCTTGGGAGGATAGTCTAAGGTAGAGAGGAATGCAGGAGACGTGGTAGTGCTGAAAGGGACTGTATCAAAAGCACAATAGCAGCCTATCCTGGTACACAGCACAGACAGTGAACATAGCTTGAAACCAATATGGTTACATTAAGAGCACTTTAAAGACTGAACAATCAAAGAGCAACTGTACAGAAAGTGGGAACAAGGACGGGCAACTCAAAGTATAAAGGAATATTGTAAGCATGCAGGGATAAATCAGAAAGGCTAAGGCACAAGTTGAATTACAACCAACAAGGATATAAAGGCAACAAAGAAGGCTCTAAAAGTACATTAAAAGTAAGAGGAACCCACCAGTTAATGGAGATGAACAAATCTGATGATGCTGAGAATGCAATATTATCTCTGCCACAGCCTCCAGAAAGACAGGTTAGTTGAGACCCAACACTTAACACAATGCTAGTAGGGAGATGAGAGAGCTGGCCAGAACTGGGAACAAGTTGAAAACCACTTAAACAAGTTAGGGCTTGCTAGCCCAGGGATATTAAAATGTAATAAATTCAGGTGTGAATTTACCCCTGTGGCGCTGCACCAGCCAGCACCTGCCCTAAAGGCAATGCACATCTGTATCCACAGAATAAGCAAGCAGGAGTGCTCTATTGTTCCAGAAAATGTTTGGTGTCTGACCTTGAGAGGGAGGTGGGGATGACAACACATCCACAACATTTCTCAAGATAAGAAAAAGTATATATTCATAATGGCAAATTTCAGCATTCTTAAGAGATTTTTTTTTTTTTGGCCAATTCCTTGAATTTTTTCGTCTGGGAAGTATGCAAAGGACCAGGGTCAGGACCCCACAGCTCAGTGCAAATGGGTAATGCCAGCTTTGCTTTGCCATCTTCCATGGAAGCTGACCCTGGAAAAAAAATACAAGCAAGAGTTCCCAGTCAGAAACAACCCCTTGGTGTTATAGGGTGTTTCTGCTGCTAAATCAAGGTACAGACAACCTCTTGTGCCCCAGGGTCTTGTAATCTCTCCTGGCTGACCAGCATGTGTCCCTGACTAACATCCTCCATAGGGCACAGACCAGATGAAGTGTATGCTCTCAGGACTCCAAGTTTTAACCATCCTCTATTAATAACACAGATTCTTCTTTCTACAACACAAAGTGACTCTACAGCATTTTCTGGTAAGGGAAATTATAGCCTAGCATCTGTTCTTTTCACTGCCAGAACCAGATTGCTCATCTTATTATATCTTACAAAATTGCTCAAGACCTGCAAGGAGAAAATGGATTTTCAATATGGCCTTTTTTTGTTTTAATAGGCACACTTAAGATCATGAAAAACACTGTGCCAGTTCCAAACACAGCGCTTTTGCAGGGACAGCCATCATAAGGGCATTAGGAAATAAAACTAAGGAGCTTCAAAACATAAAACCCCAACACTGACTGATAGCAAGAAGATCTGCTTGATTAAGAAGCTCTGTGCAGTGCTGTCCCATTTCAGCTCAGCTGGGAACAAGTCTACTGCTTAACTCTAGGTGGTGAATGAGCACAGCAGAGATCCTCATGACACAAAGCTAAGATGACATTGTGTAGCTATTCCCTTCTCCTGCAATCTCTCTATTTAGAGGTGGACTAACTCCCAAAGCCATGAGTTCTAACTGAGACACTGAAGAACAGCCTTCCTACTTTTAAGAACCTGACACAATGGCACAGGCTCAATAGAGGAAGCACCCTGACACCTAGGATTGATATTCCTATTCACTACCCCCATGTTAAGGGATGGAACAACCACACAGGCAGGAGGAGCTGTATATCTGCATTTAACTGTGTTCTCTGCTAAACAAAGGTTACATTAAATCAATAGAGAAGATAATTCCTGGCTTTTATCCTGCTGCCACACCTTGCCAGCAAGATAAAGGTGACAAACACCTGCTGGGTTATACACGGCTTTCCTAAGACTCACACATGAATCAACAATAAAAATAAAACTGTAAGCAGAAGGATCTGTGGCAAATGGCATACCCTTGAAGGTAAGGTGCCTTCTACAAAAACTTCATGGAACAGGTGAATGTCAAGAAATCATTTGAATCATTATAGGGCAGTCTAGCTGTTTTGTTTGCCAAAGGACAGCTGCTATTCTAAGGGCATTTGTTAAATGGAAGCGACCAAAGGAAACAGACACAGCACAGTGGATATTCCCCAGCACAAATTCAGCAACAGCACATGCATAATTCCTTACCCTCTAGCCATGTAAACTATATTCAGCATTTTTATCCTTTTCAAATGCATTTTCTTCAAGCCCTTTAGAATTGGGAAGAAGTGGTACCTTCTTCTGGGGGTGTTTTTTTCACTGAACTTCTGTCTTACCTGTCTTTGTGTTCTTCTGTCTGACTGTATCTGAGAGCTCAGGCTGATACATTGATCTGCAGCCAAAAAATATAATGCAAAGACATAACAGATATGGAATTGTATCAAGTGCACCAAATTTCTTCCAGAGGGGAAATATAACACAGACATTTTTCTTCTTTCATGACACAGTGGGATGGGAGACTGGCTGGCTGCTTACTCCTCTCTCAGAAAGAGGTGTTCTTCAAATGTCCCTTTACCTGCTTAGCAGAAGGATCAGCCTAACCTCTGGTACAGAGTAAAAACTCAGGCATGAACACAAACAGAAACACTTGCAGGCAGGCAAGCCACTTCCATATTGAAACCATTACTACATCCAGCCACAGCGCAAGTTTGGATCCCAAAGCACCACTCCTGCCTTTGGGTCAAATCTCAACCTGCCCACGTGCTTAAATGGAGAGCAGCTGCAGTAATTGCTTGTGGGACAGTTAACAGCAGTCAAAGCCCAGGCTGCCCTTCACTTGCTGCCAAAAATCCCAGCTGAAGGCTGGCTACACACTGGGGAAATTAATGGGGTACAGAGTCCCTTCCAGTCTGAGAGCTGGAAATCACAAAGAGAAATCACACACCAGAGAGCTCCAAAATGGAATAAACAGTTCTAACAAGATGTTTTTGATTAAGTGGGATATAAAGATTAATTTCTTAGTGCAGCATCTAATGGAGTTGCCGCCTGTAATTAGAGGTGGATGAGTGCCACAGACAGCACTGCCTCTGGGTATCCCCAGGCAGAGATTCCTAAGGGAGCTGGTTCTTCTCAAGGCAATTGCCTATGGACTTACCCAAGTGGAAATACTCCGAAGCACACTACAAATTACTCCAGAACCACTGCAAGCAGAAGGTTGTGCAGATTTCTATCTGATGGTCTGGACAGTACAACCACACAGGTGATTCCCTACAGCCCCACTGACTTAAAGGGGAGTGGCATTCACCAACCAGAATACAATTGGGCAAGGATGAGCTCTTGCCTCTGTCTATGCACTGCAGGCCACTTTGTTCAAGTGAAAGGGAAAGAAAACAGATGCTTTCATGGAATTGGACAGCCACGATCTACTAGGACAGTTCAGAGGTGGTTCAGCTTCAGGTAGTGACTGAGCTTTCTACAGATAAATTTTGAACACTTTTTGTTCTCTGCTCCCAGTTGAGAACACAATGTTAGAATCACAAGCAACAGAAAACTACTCCTGACAACACCAGCTCTGTCTCCTCCTCCAATGGATGCAAGAGGTTTCATTAGTGCATTTTCATACCAGACCATCATAATCTCTCTTGACTTTCAATGGCTTTCAGCTACAATCACACACCTTGAAGAGCCTGATAAACTCAAGTTTAAACTGATTATTGAAATATCCAAGCTGTTCATGCAATGACTGCCAGCTGAAGCTGCACTCTCTTCACTGCTTAATCTTCACTTACAATGTCAGAATTCATTTGTTCTTTCCCACTGCACTCCCTATACCTAACTGCATTCCCAAATCCTCACACATACTCCTCCTTCTCACCTCCACTGAGCACACTGCTTACAGGATTTCTGTAAATAGCTCATTCAAGGGAGAGCATATTTGTTTCAAGAAATTAACAAAAAAAAAAAGGCAAAAGGAACAACTCAATTACTGTTTAGTTAAAAAAAAAAACTAGAGCATCTTTGATAACTTCATGTGCAGCAGCAAAATATTTAATTCTTCTCCACTTACTCTTCTGAATTCCTAAGCAATACTAAGTAGCAATCAGCTCTCCACCCTGCCAGAAGCAATTGCATTTAGAAGTAAGATGTCCCAACAAAAGTTTAAGTAGAGGGTATAAACATCAAGATGCAGCTACCACACCGAGCAAGGGGAATGGAGCTCTTTCACCAACCCACCACCTATGGCTTCAAGCAATGTGTGGACTTACCTGAGCCAGAAGGCATCATCTGAGTGAAAAATCCAGACACTTCTGACATGGAGAACAAGCTCTTACTCTATTTTGCCCTCAGCTCCTTTCATTCTCCTCCAGACCAAGAGGAACTGGAGCTCTCAACCCAGAAGCATCCTCCACATTACCAACTCCTTGCTCCTCCTCCACATTGCAAATTTGAAGATTCTTTTTCTTTGCAGATGTTCCCCCTCTCTCCTGAGGGCCAGGGAAGCAAGGGCAGACAGCTGCAGCTTCCTGCAGAAAAGGTCACTTGCTGATTGTTTGCTAGCTGAGGGACAATGTCCAGCCCCCTGAGGAAAGCAGATGTCCTCTCCTCTGCATGACATTTGCACAGTGCTTTGCAACACAGCTATGTAAATGTACAGCAATCAGGGGACATTGTTCAAATCCTGTAAACCAATCTGAAGCCAAGAGGGTAATGCCAGTTTATGCCATCCAAGTATCTAGGTCGGTGTACTTAACAATTAGAGATGAAATACAGGGCCTGTAAGCAATAAGGCCAGGTTTACTCAGGTCTATGGCCAGAACTTCAGACCAGTTTTGCTGAAAAGCAAAACTCTTTCAGAAGAGAACAAAATTCAAACCAGTTGAAGGGATCGTCTGACACCGCATCTGTCATTGCCATGGCCACAAAATTATCCAACCCGTTGAACAGCATGTAGAATCTTTGCAGGTGGGTGAGAGAAAGCCTAAGGCACGGATCAGCAGGTACAGTAGAGGTAAAACAGTGCTATGGTGTGGGCACTGAGGCCAGCAGAAGCTGTAAAAACACATGGATTTGAGCACACCACTTGGCAAAGAGGCATTTTCTACTTTTCCACTGAAGCCATGGGAACACTGCAACACTCCCCCACCTTCCACAACCCAATAAGTCCCAGTTAAAAGAGCTGGCAGTGGTGATTTATCCAACACCCATGTGCAATGCAATCAGATGTTTAGAAACATCACAAGTACTGAATTCCAACTATTATATCTGCTTATGCTTTTGCCTGACAGATCAAAGAGTTTTATTCATACTTTTTCTCTTATGCAACACGATTCACTGACCTAAGACATTTGCCTTTATTAATACAAAACTGCAACAATACCCTGAAAGTCACAGGTAAAAAGTTCTGGCATTCCTCTGCACAATATGTAAGAAATACTCTCAGTACTTTGGTCCTGGGCTTTCCATGCAGGTCCCTGTTTAATGAGTCCATCACCGGGTTTAATGACCTGCCAGAGCTTCAGAAACACACTTCCCTCCTCATCAATGATTCACATGCAGTCTTAAAGCTGTGCACAGATTAAAGAGGCTGCTGCTCTCCCACCTCACTTCAACCCAAAGTGGTTTAAATATTTCATCTCACCACAGAACTCTTCTGTACACATCCCAAAGGTGCTCTGAGAAGCTCTCACCGGGAGTTTGGCATTACCTGGCAGAGGGCCTGCTGGCAGCACAAGAAAGCTGTCACTGGCAGGCATGCCCACATCCTTTATTTACTTTCTTTAATGAGTCCTACATGACCCTGGCTGTCGAAGTGGGGATGGGACTTTCTGAGGTGGTTGGTGTTTTTCATGGAAAAGCAAATGGAAGGTCTGATTACAGGGACAGAACAAATGAGTACCTGATCCACAATCAGAGGGGTCAGCAGGAGCCTTCCTTCAACTTCAAGGGAAGTGGAGTCATGACCCTCTTTTCTTCTCAGTTCCAATGAGATTTAAAAGAGTACCAACAAATGCAGAAACATAGGCAGGATCTTGCCCTTCCCAGGTGAGCATGTCAAGGATTAGCAGCCTTCTAGGATACCCAGAATACCCTGTAGTTCTTATACTGTGAAGAAACCTTGATGTGAGAGATCCCATGGTCCAGACAGCCACAGAGATTTTTCTCCCTTCCTTCAAAAGCAAGACTGTGCCCTGTGATATGGTCCATGAATGCATTTTTGGTCCCTGGGAAAGGAGAGAAAAGTAGCACAGGGGAGAGGGGGAAAAGACCTCAAGCTACCCCTCAGCTTTGGCACCAATAACAGGATTTTGTTGATACTACTCTCAGCTGCCACTTTGCCTTCTCCCAGATGGGAGTGATGCCAGCAGATCTCACAGTCCAAGCCTCTGCCAGCTTGGTGATCCATGGCTAACAGCCACACTCAGTCTGCACATGTCTGCGGTCGTCCATGACATAGGAAAGGTTCTCAGAAGATCACTCTGGGGTCCTCCAGAGAAATCCTGACCTTTGGATTTTCATTTAAATCAACTTAAAATATTCAAGACCTTCATGGCACAGAACAGTCTGTAGCTATCTACACAGCTCCCTTTGCAGCACCTGTCCATGGTCAGGAATTTGGATGAAGGACCAGGTGATGCCCCTACATGGCCAAGGACAGCACAGCAGGTAGTACTCGGTCACATAATTTCTTTTGTACTCTTTTCTTCTGTCACCCCATAAAGGGAAATGAGGCCAAAAGACATGAAGGGGGTCACATCAATCCACAGCAGACATGGCCAAATCATGAAAAACGGTTTTTGTTGGTGCAATCAAAAAATGAAGCCTTGCCTTATCCTGTGTATTTCAGCCTTTCCTGTATGAGGAAAGAGTGATGACCTCTGTGGGCCTGCAAAGGGTAGCCCTGACAGAGAGAATCCAAAGATCCCTTTACTTCGTGCAAAACCAAACAAAAGTGAGCAATAAAGCACTGCAGAAAACAAGCAGGTAAGTACTTGCATTTTATCTTCAGTCAATACCTTTTCAGCATGGCTGATCTCTGAAATCTGATTTCATGTTGTACTGCAAACCCATACCCCCTGGGAAGCTTGCATTCCTCTTGCTGAGCATTAGCTCTCACTTCACTTGTCCACACAATCCCTACACAGCTGTCATCTTGACATCCAAGCAAGCTTAAACAAAAACATAATCTCTCCATAAAGCATACCTCTCCTCTCAAATAGCTGTTGCTCTCAAGTGTCCCATTCCACAAAATCCATCACCAAACCACTTTGCCTTCCTCAGTGGATGGAGGATGTTTAGAGAAGAGGGCTCTGTAGTACATCACAAGCTCAATTTACTGTGGCTCATTGCCTCTCCTTGGCTCACTCTAATCTTTCCTGGAGGTGAGAGGGCTATGGCATGGGTTCTTGGCCAGAGTCACTGCAGCAACCATGTAAAGATTCATTGTACATCCTCACTGTACAACAAAGCCATCAAGAGAGAGGTTCCAGTTAAAGATGAAAATTAAGGCTGTGTGATGAACAACTAGAGCTTGGGGTGGATGAAGGAACCAAGATGATGGAGCAAGGAGATATCCATTGCCATGATGTCAGTTCACTCCCTCTTTCTTTCATATCCCTTCCTGTCTACTGTCTTCTACTTAAATGAAAGGGAACTGATCGATGCAGTTCAGCTGCTGTTCAGCCTGTGTCCCAAAAACATGGTGGTTCCCCATTATATTCTGTCAGTTCCAGCTATCTTACTCTAGTTGGTACAGGGTGGATGTCCACAGTTCTGCATAACCCCTGCCCAGAAATCCTTCTGGTTGAACCACAGCAGCAAAGCATTACACCAAAGGAAAACACACAGGTGCTGAGGCTGTTTCCAAACTGCCTTCCACTGAGCTCAGCCAGAGCAGCAACACCACAACACTCCCAATGGGCTTCTCACTGGAGTAAAGCTTGAGCACTACGCTAAGCTACCAGTGTCATCAGGGTTCCTGGAGCAAAGAGACATCAGGTCTGTGCTACTAAAAATGTACTCAGGTAGTTTGAGTCATATGAAAATCATCCTTGACCAATCATGAACATCTCCATCCCTAACAGAAGGAGGGTAGCCTTAAAGAAGTTCTATCAAGTTTGAATTTATCCCATGTCATATAAAATCATGGCAGTAATCTCAAAGATGTGAAACATGGGTATGAGAGCACCATTATGTTGGCTAATTGCATTGAGGAGTTAAGGTTATTGGAACTAAACTCAAGCTGGTGTGAATCATCACAGTTCCACTGGAGGGAACAGTTACATTATTTACTCCAGATGAAAATCTGTTTTACTAAATTGAACAGAACATGAAAAGGGCTATAAACAGAATCAGACTTACAAAACAGTAAACTATATTTTTCTGTCCTTAAAGTCTCTCTCCAACACTGAGTTTCAAATCTGGGGCCATGTCAGGTGAAAAGCAAGGCCCTCCATTTGCTGACTTACACACACACAAAAGGACATAACCTGATGAGACCTGTCAGATAAAACCCACTTGCCGCATCAGGAAGCATAACTCATAGATTGACAGCTTCCCTCCAGTCACCTTAGACTATCATTTAAACACTTTCTCCAGATGCAAAGCCAGCTCCAAGGACAGCAGCACAGATACTGGACTTTGGAGACCTGGGCTCCATCCTTGCTTCTACTACAGCTACTCTGTAGCCAAGCTTTTAGGTTGTGTCTGAACCAGACAGCCTTAAGGATTACCTTGCACTTACACCAATAAATATCAATGGATAAATCATTCTCATCCGAGGTCCAGGGATTGGTGCCCACAACACTGGATGCTTCCCTCCTGTGACCCCCCTCTCATCTTCCTGCTCTTCTTCTCTTCACTGAATTGCTGAAACCCCCTGCCTTGAGGTCTCTGACACAGGGAACCAGGGTCAAGAACAGACCTGCAACTCCTTATTCCTGATGCCCAGCTCTGCAAAGCTCAGGTGGAGAAAACTTCTGCGAGTTCTGTTTTCTGAGCAACAGCATGCCACGGGCAGCTTGGTGCACTGCAAAGTGTTGCAGAGGTGGGGTGACACCAGCAGTCAGAGGTAATCTCGCACATGACATCATCTGGGATGTAGGGTATGGGGAACAGACAAGATTTTGAGCATATTAACCCTTATCACATCTCTCCACCTACAAAAGACTCAGACTATTGCAGTCACCTGATGGAGAACTACAAAACAAGGACAAACACTTTTACCTTACAGTGCCCTGTAATGCCAGCAACCACAGTGACCCACAACAACATTCAACCATGTTATGCACAGCTCCCCTCCAGCCTCCACCCTCTACAACAGGGCCAGGTTTTGCACACTGGAGCATTAAATCAGCAGTCTGCTGCTTCTCTGACACCATCATGGGACTCTGCTGCTTGGATTTCCCTGACACAGGATTCTGATTCACAGAACCAGGCTCTTCAGATATGGGTGTGAAGCTGATCTGTGTATTAATACAACTAAATAAGAAGGGGAGAAAATATGAAAAAGAAAAGAGGAAGCCCTCTGCAGATATTGTCCTCACTTATGGTCTCCCATATGGTTGTGTGTCACTGCTGCTTTGCTTTATAAGGTCTGTCTGTACAGAGGGTAACTCCAATCCCTTCCATACTGAGACTGATTAAGAAGCAGGTAACACTGCAGGCCACTTTGTCATTGCTGATAGAAGTGCTGAACAGCCACTGCTAAATTACAGCTATCAATCTCCCAGGCTGTATGTTGATCCATTAATTATTTCTTTCATTCCCCACAGAGACAGATGCTTCCTGTTTTCTTGACATAAGCTGTGTGGATCACTTGCCCATCTGGCTTCTCTATGTTGTTGTAATGGTAGTTTTCCCTCAGATGTCATCTTTCAATTTCTAATAGCCTCTATAGGGAGACAATATGATTACTTAGCATTTATAAAGGATATGTCTCTAATCCTTCAAAACTTGTTAATTCACTCTGAAATTACTGTATTGTGTTATGTTGTACTATTAGCCCAGACATACAGGGGGTGTGTAAGGCCAGGAATCTGGTAGCAATGACATGACTTGCCAGACATCATAGCAATGACCAGTGACAAAGTAGACACACGAGTAAAAATTTTAATGTTGTATTTTTCACGAGTACATGTGAAAGAGTGAGAGACAGCAGCCCATGACCTGCTTGCTCAGGGAAAATAGAGTTCACATGCACAAAATGGTATGGCTGCAGCTGTATTCAGGCCCAAGGATGATGCTTGATTTTTACAATCACGTAGGATACCTATGGCAGGTGAGAAGCACTAGCACAACCACACTGGCAGGGCCACCATCAGCAGCAGTGTGCCAGACTTCACAAGACCCCTACAGACACAGAAAGCTCCAGGGTTTCTGCAGAGAGAGAAAGCCCCTCAGCAAGAATTTCATCCACAAAACTGGAGCGCACTCTGGCTAGCAGATAAAGAAAAGAGCTGGTTTGGGGGATTTCCATTTGAAGTTCAACCTGGCCCATAAACCTTGAGGGGAAGATAGCTATGGATGTGACATTAGAGCAATTTTACAAACAATCTCTCCATAGCATCAGTTTCTCCAGGCAAAGAGGAATGGGTAGTTTTTATAGCAGTTCCTTTTTTATGACTCACTTCCATGTCATTATACCAATAAGATCTTGTCTCTCCAGGGTGTTTTTCTCTAGTGATTAAAGTTGTGAGCCTTCGACCTTGTGCCTTATCAACACTACACAACACACACTATAACCACCTAGAAACTTGCTGCCTTTCATCCCTTATAGCTTAATAAACTTGCCAGCAGACCTATTGCAACAGAATAATGAAGCTAAGTTGTTGCATTCAGCTCAGTAAATCTGGGAGCAGAGCCTGTTAAAAATAAATAAAACTAAATTAAAAAAAATCCAACAACTAATTGCAGAAATGTGGAGTGTTATGAAGAGATCCCATCAGTTCAGCCAGAGTTCACAAACCACACTCTCATGCTGTTTCAGCTGCTGAAAGGAGCAGCAGTGTGAGAAAAGATAAGAGTAGGGAGTTGCACTAAAGCTAGAAAAGGAGGAAGAGGATGTGTAAGGACATATCCACACAGTCTGTGCCTTAGGGAGCTGCTGCAGGGGTTTCAGACAGCATGGCCTTTGGCACAAGATGTTCAGGAAGGGAAGAGATGGTCCTCAGAAACAGGCGGTTTGGCAGAGTGATGTGGAGAAGGCAGCCCAGCACCTGGCTCCTGAAGTTCCAAATTTAGTGAAATTGCAGCCAGTTGACATCCATAACCTCAAGTTTATGTTTTGTTAGTGCTATAATTGGGCATTTTGCTGGCATGAAGCACAAGACAGATCTTCCAGGGCAAGGCATGGGTGGAACATAACAGTAAGGCACAGGGGAAGCACCGCATTTGCAGGAACTTCTGGTTGCGATACTGAGCAGTCACACAACGGCTATTCAGGTCCACATACTTGACCAAGGTGCTGAAGGTGTGGCCCTTTCCCACCACTGCCTATGTATGGAGCCTCTAGGAACCACATTTCCACCTCTGGGTGCACAGTTTGGGACTTCCAGACAGTCTCACAGCAGATCTCACCTGCAAGATCACAGAGGTCCATCAGGGCTCATGACACTGCCCCTCACGTTCTGGGCAGTCTGAGACTGTTGCAGGATTGTATGCAACACTAAAAGCCACAGAAATTTATTCAGTCCCCAGCAGATGGTAGGAGAGAGCAAGTGCCATGCTAAGTTTCATACCCAAATCCCTCCAACAAGGAACTCATTAGGGAAAAACGCCCAAATCATCATAGGATTATCTACAACTACACTGAACCTCTTCTGTCTCTACAGCTCCCTGGCCCACTTGTTTTACCAAGCTCCATGCTTCATCCTTCCTCTGGCAATAGCATCACTCTGCAAGGCCCCCTTCCTGCTTCATTTCTACAGTTAGCAAGAGGGATCAGCATGGGAAGCACTGACTTTACTATCCATGGAAGTGTCTTCTTGACCAAACAGCAGGTCGAGATCACAAGGAAGCATGAGTGGAACAAGGCAACCACACTGGTTCTCATGCAGTGCTAGAGGCAGGTCCAGAGAGTTGACTCATCCCAATTAAAAAGATTGGATCCAGAGCCATCACAAACCTCCAGTGGTTCCCACTGCCACCCCAAGGTACTTTCCCCAGCTACAAAGTCACTTGTAACTGAATCTGGACCAGTGCCTGACTTCCTGGGAGAAGTTTCTGCTGCAGGTGTAAGCTGCTGCCGTGCCTTCCCACCAAGCAGTGCTATTCATGTCCCAAACAGTCAGAGAACAAGAAAAGGGAGTTCCATCACCAGAGTGCACTTCACAGTAAGTGCTACAATTTATAGCACATAAATACTGTACATATACTGCTGCTTTCTGCAGACATTATCATCTCAAAGGGTAGGTAGGAGGTGGAAAAACAGCTTGTAACAACTGTAGCATAGACAGCTGCTTTCTTTGCCATGTCTAATGCTGTTTAGGGATGTAAAATAGGTCTACCAGCAATGTCTCTGCTTCTGCCAGCATACACTGCAGCTCCATGTGGGGCTTCTGCTGACTAATTAGGTTAAAGAAGGTGCAATCATGTAAACAATCCTGTAGAGACTTTCTGGGAGAAATTTCAGACAAAACCATTCACAACTCTGAGCAAATCCATTCCCCAGAAAGAAGTTATGTTGTCCTCATGCAAGGCTTTTCCACTGCAATTAGCACAGTGCCTGACACAACCACTGTGGCTGAAAATCTGTGGACAGGATTAATCTCCCATAATGCCAGGTGTCACAGCTAATGGCATGTTTCAGCTGCACACAAGACCATCTTAAAAAGGTTTTTCCACCAGAAAAGCAAGACTTAGTTTTTCTACCTCTCCTCCTCCCTTTCTCCAATCTGATTATCAGCCCCATGTCCCGTGTCCTTGTGTCAGGCCCTCCATAGAGCCAGTTCAGCTCACTAATCTGAGACAATGCTTCCTTTATTCTATCCTGGGGGAACACTTTTGGCCAAGTTTTGTTTTGTGCCAACTTAGTGAGTTGAATCATCTCAGCAGGAACTGACTAGCAAAACTGAAATCAGACCTGACAATATCTGTACCACTAAATACATACAAATTGAAAGCAAAAAAATTCAGGATCAGAAAGACACTAGATCAATTCAGTTGTAGTACTGAACTGAACCCTCTATTAAACATGGAACACCTCATTTTAGATCTTCTTATATAAGACAAATAGGTAATTTCTCTCCTTTAGCCCACAGGATATAAGAAATTGTATTTTCACTGGCCTAGTTTATTCTAGTTGCTGGATAGCTTGACTCTGGCCAAAAAAGTAGCTTTTTCTCAATTGTGCTTGGAATTTGCCTTGAGGAAGTTTGGCAGGATGCAGCTATGACATCTGTAATGGTAACAGCATGGCAAAGGAGTGCCAAGGTGATCCTGTTATAGCAAGTGGAATCACACTGGACTTACGCAACCTTAAAGAAGCCATGACATGGCCCAGGATTTTCAGCATAGAGATAAATGGAGGGGAAACAATGTCTGGTTCTGGAAGCCTCTGAGATCACAAGTACAGCATGGCAGTGAGGAAAGCAGATCACTCTCTGCTCACTCTGTTCTTGTACAAGTGCCTGTGCTGGGGACAGCACAGTGTTGTCATAGATCTCTGTTCTAACCCACCAGGGCTGTCGTCAGGTCTAGCCCAGAGACTGCAGCCACAAATAATGGCCAGTAGCCTTTCTTTTCTGCTTCCTTCTCTTCTGCTTTGAGCTCTCAGAGCAAGAAAATCTTTGCTTTTTCCTTTATGGATGTTAGGCCAAGAGTCTTCCACACTGATGGTTTGTCTGAGCAACAACAGAATTGCCATGGTTACCGCCTCATTTGTGGACTTAGGGAGAACAGCAGGATTCATGGAGCCAAACTCAAAAGCTCGATTGTACATCAGAGAGTTGCAACTGGGGATGAGTCAACATCAGAAGGAAAATAAATTGCTTCTCCCACCACACAAAATGCCAAAAGGGACGGTCAGGAAAACCAGCATCGCATCAGAGCTTTGAGAAAGGTGAGGATGACTACATTCATTAAAAGGCTTAGGGAAATATCTAACTATCAACAGAGCAGGCAGGCCATTGCAACCCACTGCCCTTTCTCCTCAAGGGCAAAGTTTGATTACTCTTTCAGAAATGCAAACTCTTTCAAACAGTTCTGTTGGTTCCTTATTTTGTTTCAGCCAGAAGTTGTGAGGTTGTTAAGGCCCAACTTGCCTCCTGGAATCTCTGCTTGCAGCAGCACTGAAGGGGGCTGCAACACTAGTTCAAGGTAGAGCTCAGTCTATGAGGCACATCTCACCAGTGTCAGCTTCCAGCTCACAAGTGTGACATGACACTCACAGCAAATCCTGTGTGTTCTGCATGACCAGGCACAAGGTGCAGAAGCTGAGAAGGGCAACTGTGTCCTGACTGTCCCCCAACAACTGCATCCATTTGTCCATGCAAGGTCACCACCCTCAGCCTAGGCTGGGTGATAGAGCTGTACCTTTAGGGATGGATACAGTCTGTTCCTCCAAGGCCAGAGTCTGTAGATGTGCTCCCTCCGTGCACAGCAGTAAGAGCAGGTACCATGAGTCCTCAGTCAGGGAACATCCCTGTTTTTCGCATTAACTCCTACTGATTCACTTTGCCTGCAAAGCAGCCAGAGAAGCATCCATGGTCCAGCTGTACAGCACTGCCAACTCAGCACCAAATATCCCAGCAGCAAAGTTTTTCCAGTGGAAAAGCTGGCCACATCCCTAGGGCTAATGCAAAATGTTGCTGCAGTGACTTTGGAATTCATGGCCTGGAGTGATCCTTCCCACCAGGCACACATATACACCAGGATGTCGTTGGTGTTGCCCTGTGGTGCTGTGACCCAAGTTCAGGATGTGCTCTTGAAGCTGCACTATTTACTGGAAAACACCCTCCAACACTAGGACACAAACTGATTGCATCAGTCAGAACCCTCTGGAAAGCATCTAGAAAGTAATAGGAACCCTCCACAGCCACTTCTAGAAGCTACTGTCCACATGGACTCCTTTTCCAGCAAAGGATGATTAAAATCAGACTCACTGCCTCCCATTTCACTAGGCAGAGCAGCAGTCTGAGCATGCAGAAGAGTGGGGAAGATCCTTCCCTGGTGCAGTGCCCAACCTCTGCCATGCTGCAGCTGTGCCTCGAGACCAGCACTGCCCCTTCTATGATATTCTAAGATTCTCTGAAATGTGCTTGTTTCCACTGATGCAGTAGCAGTGTAACATCTTACAAGCTCAGAGAAAGGAGTTCTGCTGGTGTACCCATTTCCCAGGAAATCAATATATTTACAGCCCCAAATTAAACTGCTATAAGCACTATCACTAAAAACATATTTGCATTATTATCATTGCACTGCACAGTTAATTGCTATACTAATATTTGTGTTGCCCACATTCATCACAAGGCTGCTGCTGCCTCTGGGTGAACTTACTCAAAACCTGATGTGTTTTCCCAAGACTGGAAATCTTAAAGGGGATGTCTCTCTTTTGCATGCTCAGAGCAACACTGTGCCCTGATCCAAAATCCCTTCCCACTGAAGTGGTTCCAGAGCAACAAGGGACCTTCAGAGGATAAGCACATTGGAGCAAGACGAAATCCAGACTTCCTAGGCTATATTTTTGGACCAAGAAGCCAGGCTGCATTTACCTTTCCTCTTGTCAGCCCATTGTGATGTATTTAGATTTATCACCAGTCTTTCCTGCTCTCCTCTCTCTCTCTCTCTCTCTCCTTTCTTTTTTAATTAGGCCATTGAGGCCTTGTTTTCAAAAACCGTCTGGATCCCAACAGAAGCTTTTAAGTCTCAGACATCAAATGGCAGGCAGTTTACTATAGTTAATTATGGTAATTTTTGCTTAGTAGTAGCTTCCCTCCGAAGAGTCAAAACTACTTAGAAAAAGCCCCAGCCTCAGGCATGAATTTCTAAGAACATATTTTTTGTCATTTATTATTTTACAAAGTTCGGTAGCAGCAGAAAGTTAAAACCCAGAGGGGAAAAAAGAGCTGACAAAAAGAATAAACTTTTGGGGGCTATACACCATCACATGATACACAACAGACAATGTTTGCCTTTTGCAGGCATCAGGCACTGCTGTGCTGAGCTGTGGTACAAGGACTGGGTCTCCCACAGTGGCTCAGTTCCCCACCACAGCTGTGCTCTGCTAGAAAGGTTGCTCTGAACTGCATAGAAGGACAGAGAGCCCTCTGCCCAGCCCCAGAGCAGAGACGGCACAAAGCTATCCTGAAATTTCCCACAAACAGTGTGAGCATGGGAAGCAGGTGGGTTGTCATGTGCGGAGCTGCCCCACAGGGATGGTGGCTCCTTGGGATGCAAAGCAGAATGGGACCCACTGCATTCAACCCCTGCTGCACACAGCCAGGACATCCTGCGGGGCTAGAGACCAGCAGGATCACAAGAATAACAGGAAACCTCTCCCAAACGCTTCTATAGGGAGACTGCATGAAGCAAAAGGGCTTTCAAAATGCCCTGTCTAAAGCAGACCCTGCCTCTTAGCAAGGATTAAGCTGAAAGGATTAAAGTGAAACCATATTACGTGTTAAAAATTAATATAACCACAGCACTCACAAAATCAATTCAGTACAAAGAGGATGGAGTTGACTTACATAGTTCTTGCACAAGGAAAAGAAACACATGCCCCCTCCCAAACTGGCCAGACAGACAGAGGCATAAAGAGCTACTTTCCCAATGTCTTGGCAAACCATCACCTTGCTGCCTGCAGACTACTCAGCCTGGCATCAGCTAAATATCTTGCTTTCTGCCCCCACTTTTTCTGTTGCAAATCAAGAATATTAACCTCTAGCTATTTTCCAGCATTTCCTTCTAGGTTTCTACAGAATAAATAAATCCTTTTGAAGAGAAGTTCACCACCTGGAGAAGAGAGAAAAACAGAAGGAAAACTGACAGTTTGCCTTTGATTTCTATGGCTATGGAAACAATCAGACAATTGTATTAAAGCCCAAGACAATCTGGGGTTTTAATATACAGATATTTTCTTTCATAAAGGGTCTGAAAAGGTGGTGCTTTTATCAATTACCAAAATATGTAGTCTTCAGGTCTGCTTTACTACTGCAGAGTTTATTTCATTTTCATGCTCCTCTTTAGGCAATTTAGCATTTCATCTGGGAATCTAGAAACCACTTGAAGCAGTTGAAGTCAAACTTTCAAATATTTATATTTGATGGGTTCAGAGGTAGGCACAAGAATGTAAAATACAAGTTCAGAACTTCTCGCATAACCCTTCTCAGAACTGGAGAAAAGGAAGGAAAAACATATGTGTATTTCTAATTTCACCAAAGATAAGTATCTAAGCAATCACCATGGTCCTTTCCAGAAGTTTTCATTCTGTGGATGCTGCAGCTGTTTGTTTGTCAAGTGGTTTGAGCAGCTTAATCATTGTTTAGTGCAAAACAAAGTAATTGAGTTTTGAAGTTACACTGAGACATTGCATGGCACTGAGAAAATTGCCTAGATTTCCAAATACATCGTTTAAAAGAGTGTGTCTTTTTCAGCTAACTAGACATGGGTCTATGCCTACTTTCAGACAATGAAATTCTGGTTCTCATCAAGCGTCTTTGTATGCAAACATGACTAGGTTCCAGCTCAAATGTGGCTGGTGCTTTAGGTCAAACATAATGCACAAGAAAGTTAGATGACCCTCAAGGTCCCTTCAAGTCCCATTCTGTACAATTCTGGAATAAACACCATGACCTCCTTGAATGTTGCAGTCAATCTAGAGAGCCACCAAGCAGCAGACAAGAATTTGGCATTGGGACTCAGAGAGCCATCAAAGCCCTTCAGTGTCCATGTGCTTCACACCCCCCAGCCACACCAGGTTCTGTGCACAACATGAGTGCTCATGCCAGGCATTAGAGACTATGGGACAATGGACAGGCTGGTGTGCTTTGTGGATTTGTGGCACTAAAGAGAAAAGGAGCAGAGGAAAAGATGCCATCTGGCAGGGTTAAAACTGAAGAGTTCCATTTCCCAGGCCACACAACCCCACTGTGTGAGTTGAGACCTTTTTTTTCAGCAGTCATGGGCTATGCCACTTCCCTCCTGCAAAAATTAAGGAGACCAGTGAACCCCCTCAAGAAAACATAAGGACAGCTCCTAGAACAGTGTCAGTGGTAGGATCAGCTGAGGTAGAGGGAAAACAACCATTTCTCCATGCCAGACTGCAAAACCCATGTCCCAGGAGCAATATCCAAGGACTGTGTATTTGAGATCCCTCATGCCTCAGAGCCAGCTCTGCTTTCTCAGCACAGAGCCTGTCTTCTGTCACACTCCTTTACAATGGATTTTTGGATTCTAAAGCCCCCACCCCCACTCCACTCCCCTCCAAAAATAAAACAAAACCAAATCTCACAGGTAAGCACGATGATCAAAACTTCAATTAACCATGCTGTGCATTCAGGGTTACTACGAGGGAGTGGTGGGAAAACCTCTGCCCAAAAGCTCCCCCTGGAGAAACACGCAGGGTTCAGCTGTCCACCTATACCCACTTCTGCAAACCCTTATATGTGTTGAGAGTAATTCCTGCAGTACCACTTCTCACATCACACTTCAAATCTTCCACTTCAGAACTAGAAGATTAGAGGACATAACCCCGCCCCACCCCCCAACATGCTAATATATAATCTCTTAAATAGTGCTTTTTAGCCACAGATCGAGGTACTATAGAGTAGCTCAAAGAGAGTTATAACAAGGTCCAAGCCTGTGCTAATAGTCAATGGATTAATCTCAAACCACTGTGTAGTGATGCTTATGCTGTGAGGTCAGCATGCACACTGGAAATTTCAGTTCCCTCTCCCAGTTCTTGTTTCCCTAATTCTGGAGTGTGCCCTCAAGAGCAGCTGATGCAACATCTGACTGAAGCTTTCACTGTCCTCACAATCTGCCTCACTGCCACATGTGGCTTTAACAACCAAATCACAGAAGATGACACCAGTGGGCAGTTGCCTTCTAGGTTGTCTTCAAAAATCCCTCCTCTCTCACTAACCAGGCCCCTCCTTTATGCCACTGCCAACCAGGGCAAAAATAGTACCTTAAAGAGAAACAGAGCGTGACCTTCTTCTCAGTGATTAGCCCAGACTACAAGGAGCCTCATGTCTCTCACAACTGAGATAAACGTACAGCAAGTCAAGGCAAGATTTCCTGTTCTTTATCCTTTCAGCAATGTCATTACATTCTTTTCAGCCCAAACTTGCCCTTTGGGTCCAGGGAAAAGGTTTTCCATGTGTCCCAGCTTATAACACCCATTTGGGCTGGGCATATAACACCAGAAGGAAAATCAATGTATTGGTGAAATCAGTGTGTTGGTTGGGTGTGTTTGCACACACACAGTTCTGCAAGGCCTTGGCAATGGGCACCCAAAAGTCTTTGAGTACTGAAGTCATTTGTCCACAGAGCAAGGGAAACTACTCTTATGAAAACCATTGCACAAACAAATTTCCCACCCTCAGGAAAAAAAACTAACAAAAAATCAAAAAAGAAACCAAAAACCAACCAAACAAAAAACCACAACAAACAAACCACACAAGGAAAGAGAAAGGCCATTAAATGCAGGCAAAAGGGTTTAAATACATAGAAAAATGAACTGTGTACTTCAGCTCTTCCTGCTCAGTCTGTTCAATCCAAGCCTCCAGACCCCCCCACAGGTACAAGGGAGTCCCCTGTTCCTCTATCCAACAATAGCCAAAATCTTGCCTGAAGATTCACCTCAGCACAACACCCTTAGACCAGCCACCAGCTAACACTACCAGAGAAGAATTCTGTGAGGAGAAACTCTATTCACTTGCCAAAAACAGTGAGTACAGGCACCAAGTTCACTGTCTGTTTTAGTACTGCTGCCTTTCCATCAGCCACCTTAGCTTTGTTTGGGTTCAATCTCCCCCCACCCCACACCTTGGTAACAGCGTTACTTTTATTGCCAGACCTGAGTGATTGCTGTTGCTGTTCACAGAGCAACCCGAGGAGAGTTTGGTCAATTAGGAGCACTTACCTATGTTGTGCTTTCCTTGGGCTCGTTAAGAACTGGAGTTCAAAAGAGTTTCCAGCTGCCAAGAAATCAATTATGGTGGTTACAGGAGATACAGAGCAGAAAGATGCAGGCAGACACACTGATTAAAAAGGTTCCTATCCTGTGGCTGAGTTTCCACTTCTCAGCTCTCCTGCCTGCACAATACTGCCAGAGGAGGGGTCTCTGCAGTTTTCCTTAGTCCAATTCATAGAAAATCAGCCTGAGGAGTTTCAAGCCTGGTAGACATTGCATGCAGCAATTCAGAAAGAGCTCAGGTGAGCCCTTCCATCAGGGCTGGGGCGGTCCCATCCCTCCAAATGGCAATGGGGTGAGCAGCGTCTGCCATCCAGACTAGGAAAGGAAAGGAAAAGCATTTCCCTGTCCTACCCGGAGGACACTTCAGACTCTTCAAACTGTTTGGAAAATAGTGACTAAGGCCCTCCTCAGGCTGCACTGAAACCCATTGTCCTTCCCCTGCCTCTGGCTATGGCACCAAGGCTCCCCACAGCCATGTCCCCATGGCAGCAACGTGCATTCGCCACCTCCACCACCAACACAGCAACTACCACCTGAGGACCCCTCCGATGCCACCTGGTACCATACTCCAGCTCCTCATGGCAACCTGGGGCCCAAGCAGGGTATACAGCATGGCACCAGTAGGGTCTTCACCTTGGGAGCACTGGCTCTGTGCTACCTCCAACCCCTTGAAGCACCATTGCAGAGGTCAGTCCACCAACTCTGATGCAAGAGCGAGTCAACATTGATCATATCACTTGAACTTTCCATGTCTTCTCCAATGGTCTGTCCAATGATGTTGCCAATATCTCACTAAGCTGCAGTGAGGCTTAGTTAATTATGCCCAACCCTACAGGTACCTGTCCTGTATTTGTGAAGTATCCTGCCCTTCTCTAATCAGTGCCTGCCAGGCCTACAAGCAAGAGCTTCCTGTACCAATGCAGCAAAATGATGCTCCTGCATAATCAAAATTAACCAATTATGTTGTGCAACAACTTATTCATTTTGCTGTGCATATCTAAATAATTATTGCAGGTGTATGCAAAACAGGCTCTAGCTTAATAGGCTCCCTATTTTGTTTGTTTTAGGCCAGAACAATTGTCTATGAAGAAAAATCAGAGCGCTTTAGGCAGTTGCTATTGTTAAAAAACAGTCTGAGGAGAGAAAGAAGTTTGCAGGAGGAAAAAGAAGTTTCATTTGAATAACAAAACAATTTTTGTTGATTTTGTTGTTGTTTACGAGATATTTAAGCCCAGGGGTGGGTAGAAAAGAGGAAATAAGAGGAATTTACTGACAAACGTTTTAAACAGATAGCACCAATCATAAAAATGCCGTTTTGAGTTTGAGCAATGAGTAGCACATCACAGAGTTTCCAGGAAGGAAATAAAAGAGAACTGAATAAGACATTAAAACATTTTTAAAACTGGTATGTATTTTTTAAAATAAACACAAATAACATTACATCTCTGTTTGAGCTCTTAAGTCTTTTAATTTATTCAGCCAAACTTGCCATCATTGCTGTTAGAAAGGTTTGGAAAACTAGCTTCCTCTCTTCAAGTCATGGGGAGCAGCTTCCCGTACAGATCTGGAAGCACATGAGACACCTTTCTGATGCCAGCAAACCCCATCCTCGCCTGCTCTGCTTAGTTTGCAGAGGATGAGAGTTGTGCCAGAGTCCCTGCTCTGACTGGTTCTGCAGCCCAGGGCAAAAGGAAGAAGAGGAATCTGCTGCCACAAGCAAACAGATTGGAGAAGCAAACAAAAAAAGGAGGTAGCAGGGCCCAGCAGTGCCCACAGTACCGTGGCTGCCCTCACACCACACTGCCTTGCAGAGCAGAGACCTCTGTGATGAGCATATTGGTACTACGGCACATATATCTGAGAATAAATAAGGCTCAGGCACTATTTATACATCTCAGATCAGTTTTCAGCACTATCATGAATCTGTTGCTTAAAATCTGTCTTGGTTCCTCTCTTCAGCCATTGCTTTTTGCTTCACTGGAAGAGGTCACTAAAGTAATTTCTACTCACTGCACATAAAATAGCTTTGACATCGCCTCTATTTCCATTTTTTGGCTACATATAAAACATTCACAGTTTAACAGCCCAACATTTATAGCAGGCAGAAAGCTGGGCACCCAAGCAAATCCTGTGTTAACCTTGTTTCTCATACCCAAGCAAGGAAGAGAGCAGCCTCACCTCCATCACTCGCACTTGCAGCCAGCCCTGGAAGTCAACAGTGAAAAAGAACGAGGCAAAAAGCCACAGGTGTTGTGTATTTACATGGAAACGTGTATGCACAGAGGCCTTTGTATTTCAAAAGTTTGTCACAGTTTTAGAAAAATAAAATGTCCCTTTTATACTCTGAGGAGTTAGTCATGCATGCTTTTGTGTTTTGAGGGTTTTCTGGGGTTTTTATTTTTTTTTAAACTAATAAAACCAAGGTTTATTGTAGACATTTCACAGGATATGTTCGAAACATTTAAATTACAAAGACCTATCACTTTTGACAGGCACATTCAACATGTTTTGATATAAAAATTTAAAAATAAAAAAGATAATTCTTTGTATAGAAAAGGAAAAACATATTTCAGATAACTGCTTCATAAGTAGTGACTTGTTATAAATGGATCAGTGCTTTCCTCCAAAGAAATACCCAAAGATATTCCTAATTAGGAGTGAGCTAATTATCACAAAGCCTCCCGTGTTCAGCAGTGACATGCTAAATCACCCCCGCCTGCAATTTCTAGAGCTTCACAAAAGCCAGAAGTGGGAAGAAGGAGCAGTGAGAGGAGTCACCGCCTGCTCTCCTGGGAACAAGCTGCAGCTCCCACTGCTGCCAAGCAGCAAGTCCTGACGGGACCCTCACACCCACACTCCCTTCCCAGACTTCCCCTCCATCCTCATTGTCCGTGCCCATCACTGCTCTTTTCTCTCACTTTTCCCCCATTGTTTTCATTCTCTTGATTTGATTTGCAATGAGCCTGGGTATTCCCAACAGCACAAGATAGTCAGAGCCTTTCTTAAAAGCTTTTCCAGCCTGCCCATCAGTGAGCACAAGCTCCCCACTATGAGACAAGGGCATTGCTTCTTGCACACAGGTAGGTGTTTCAGCCAGGGGAAAAGAAGAAATAGAACATTTAGTGTGTAATATTTGGAAGTTGGTTTAGTTTGGGGTTTTTTCCCTAAAGACTGATGGAAGTTCCCAAACAAAAATAAAGCCATTTTCTTTCCATTTCCAAAAGCTGAATTATTTCAGGATAACCCCATCAAACCCTATCCTAATCTCCACAGCCTGGAAGAGAGAAAATATGTTGATGAAAAAAACAGGAAATGAACCTGAAAAAACTGTTAACATCAAAATGTTTGAATTTCAATATTTGCAATACAATTTTGTTATTTAAACAGAAACAAACTGGGTTTGGCTTTGTTTAAAAACAGCAGAAAATTTCAGCAGAGGTGAGAGCTGCATCATAATAGTTTCTTTTCTCTGCTCAAGCCGAGTTCAGCATTTCTCCTTCTTGCCATCGAGGCAAAGGCTTTTGAGTCGCTCAGCTCAGGGATGTGCAGATGATGATGCTGGCTATGCAGAGGTTTCCTGACTCCTAACTACTCCCAGATATGAAGAAGAATTATTAGTAGGTTCCCCAAATCACAAATTCTCTGGGGAATCCCAGATTCTCCAAATCACCAGTATGTGATGGAGATACCTTCCTCTTTGGGGAGAAGATGCCTCCCTTGGGCTGGCCCAGCTCCAGCCCCATGGACCTGGAGCCCCCCAGGCTTCCTGTTCATCACAGCCACCTCTGACCAGCTGTGAGCCGTGAGCCCTGGCCTGGCTGCAGTGCTTGGGGTTGTTGCAGAGATGGGAACTGCAGAGTGCGCTGCCCTGGAGGCTGATTAGGAGAAAGAGCTTAATTTAGCCTCTCTGAATCACTGTGAAGAGGAGATGGCTGCTCTCTGACTACAAAAGGAACTGGGAAGATTAGCAGAAAGTTTTCCTCTGTGAATCCTCATCCCCAGTGTCTCACAAAGTCTGCTTCAGGGCTTAATCCACATGGCCCAAATCTTAAACTGTCGCTGCAAGCATTATCAAGCAAACAAAACAAAAATAGCTGGGACTAAACAGAGAGTAGCAGGAACCACTTTTGTTTATATTACACACCATGCAAGTTAAAACATCATTAAAGGCAGGCTCCCAAAGCTGCCTTCCTTCCCTGCCTGGGGACCAGGAGGGAAGGGAACCCAGGGCTGCATTTGAAGCGCAGGGACAAACTTGGCAGTGGCCTGGACGTGCAGCAGTGCCAAGACTTCCAGAGATAGGGAGTGACCCAACAGACTGCCAGTCAGCTCTGCACCCACTTACAAACCCACAGAAAGTCATGGCTCATTTGCCTTGCTGCTTTATATAAATTTAGGATCCTGAGCAATTATTAAGTCACAGAATGAAACGTGGAGAGAGAAAAGGTCCCCAGACACCAGCTCTTAGGTCAGCCTCTCACATTCAGAACATCTCTTTGCCAAAAAGAAAAAGCTTCGTAAGGGTGTTAGTGGCTGGGACAGGGACTCATGAGAGTTCTCTGTGTTTCCATTCTATTTCCTGGAAATTTGCTAAAAGGGGTTCTCTGGGGCTGATAAACTTCAAGAGCAGGGTTTGCATGCTCACACTGTCTGGGGGTCAGTCTGTCTGCACTACACTGTGGAGGAGGATACAAGCAATCTTTTAAGCCTGACAGTTTTGAAAAAAGTGATGAAGGAAATCTGCTCTCTGCCCTCACCAGCTTGTGCTTGGCTATGACAGACACATCCAGAGGGAAAGAGAGTTTGTTCCCAGGAGATGGGAAAGTCCTCTCAACCCCTTTGCATTTCTATGGACCCAGAAACTGCCATGGGGCTGCTCGGGCTGGCATGGGTAATGCAGCCTCATCCTTTACCCAGGGGAATGAACAAG
>JAOXXN010000082.1:24185300-24198890 GCA_026770055.1 Myrmophylax atrothorax | reverse complement strand
CTGCATTTCTATGGGCCAAGAAACCACCACAGGGCAGGGACCGCAGCCTCATCCTCTGCCCAGCAGAAGGGGCACGAGCAAGGAGAAACACGGGGGCTGCTATCAGTGCTCTGCAGGGAGCCAGAATTCTCCATCTATGACAGCATTGATCAATCCGTAGCACCAAGCAGTAGGCTGGGGCTCTGCTGTGCAAGGAAAGCAAAAGGCAGACTCAGACACCTCATCGTCTCCAACAGGATTAGACCAGGTTTTATTGATCTGATATTCATTTGTGGGGCCTGATTCACAGCTTCAAATCCAAGCCCAGGAATTAAAATAAAAATAGGTCACTGGGAGCCCCCTGCACGCCTTGTGCCTGTGAACTCTTTGTTGTGCCACACCGAGACACGATGGGCAGCTGTTGCCATCCCAAAAATGCCACTGAACTAAACAAACTCCATTTAGAACCTTTGTCACAAGCTCCACTTCATTACTTAAAACAATTCTGTGCATCAAATCCCCTTGTTTTTACCAGCTTTACTTCTTGCAAATGATTGGAAGTGTAAAGCCATTTGAAAAATTGAATGTTTTGCAGATCAGACAGTGCTCATCACAGAATGTTACAGCTCTTAAATTATTAATAGTAAAAAATGAGGTGTCCCAGAGCTGCTCATTTCTGGATGAGGGAGAGTAGGAGGGGGCTAAGAAGAAAGTATTGTGCTGTTACAGGTTATTTTTATCCAATGTTTCTATGCTTCTGTCATTAGCTAATTGATGACACAGCCTGTTTAATATTATGTCTGCCTTTGGTATTTATAGCTCACCAATTACTGTAGTATCTAGGTGCTACTAACAAGCTGCTCTCAGATGAATATGGATGCTCATGGCTGGATTCTTTGGCTCAAGGAACTGCAATTTCCTTGAAGTCAGATGTTTCACACTAGCCAAGGATTTTTTGACTAGCTCACTGAATCATGCGTGGTGTTGCTGGATCCCAGTTCATCCAATCCTGGGATGCAGCAACAGTAGAAACAAGGCACCATATTGCATAGTGCAACAGTGACTGCCCACAGACACCTCCCAAGTTCCTCCTGCACTTGTCACCAGAGGTGTCTGAGAGCCAATTTTACAGTGGGACATGTCCGAGTGTCATCATTTCCTCAAGCAGGGCCTGGAATACTCAAACCAAACTTTCAGATATTTGATCCAAGCACGAATTCCCTGGGAGAGTGAGAGAAGATGAGGTTTCCAGGCAAATGTTTAGTCTAATACTTCTCAAATACCAATGAGATCTTTGTAGTTGAATTCAAAGTGCTGAGCCATAGCATCATAAGTTGTATGAGGTCTTGGACTCATGGCAGATGGCACTGACCTTTGGGCAGTGCTGCTCAGTGAGAGAAGCAGTACTACCCACATGCAGAGCAACATCTGAATGTGAAAACTGCTCTCGGCTCTGACAGACAGACACCAAACATCTCAGTTTGACCTTTGTCCAGAACCTCTCACTCCTACAATACATGACCAGGACAAAAATGTTTCAGACATATTAATTTCTCTTTCCACCACCCACCCTACAGCTTCCATCTGACAATGCCACACGCACAGTCCCAAGGACACTGTTCACAAAGATCTTGCTGTTTGAGATGCAGGTCCCTTGGGCTGCCAGCCATCAGATCCTGTTGGTCTGTGGGACTCAGCAGAGCTCAGCACAAGGGTTTAGTGATTGAAGATCCACCAGGACCAGGCATCAGACAAGAGTCTGTCTGCTTCTAAGTGCTACAGGTGGCATGCACAGGAGTGGTTACCTACAGTAAAATGGCAATTTTCTGTAATTGTAAACAACACTGGTGCCCATGTATTTCAGTTCTGCCTTTACAGAGTAAATCTAAGAAATAATAAAACCTGGAGAGAACATTTGAACTTTCATTGTACAGGGTAAAAGCTCAGTAGCATTAACAAATCAAAAAACATTACTTCCCGAATAGCAAAGTACCAGACCATTTACATTAGCCATGCTCAGATTCCTGCTGCGATTGGTGTGTAATTGTCCATCAGCAAAGAACAATCCCTCAAAATTAGTGCTTGTCACAGAGCTCCAGACTGCCTAGAGCTGCACTTAACGGGGCTTATAGCTGAAATGCACAGAAATCTGCTTTTAACCTCAAATCAAAGAACAGCCTTTCCGGTGGCATTCTCTCTGCAGCTGCCCCCCACCTCCTTTTCATCCCTCCATCATGAGGGAATCTACTTTGTCCTTAAAAAGCATCTTTGTTTGCTAGAAACTGGTACATTGCAATGCAGCTGCATGTGAGCATGTGACCACTGATTGCTGCCCCCACAAGACCCACGGGGGACTTGAGGACCCTGTGTATCCCAGTGCAGCATTACAGGCTCAGTGACAGCTGAAGGGGACATTCCCTTCCCACCACCAAGCCAGTTCCTAAGGCACCCAGTATTACAGTGGTTGGTCTGGCCAAAACATCCCCCATCAGAAAGCAAACACCCCAGCACCTCAGCATTGTTATCTGTCCCTACTCCTTTCCACCCATTTCTAGCCAGAAATTTTGTCATGGAGCTGAGAGCCACCTTGCCGTTGAAAGGATAGTTAAAACAAGCACACATATTTCAGGAGTTTCAGTTTCGACAAGCTGGCATATCCTGCCAAAATGCATTTAGTTAGAAAACTCCCAGCCAGCTGTGATGGCACTCAAAGTTTCTATGAAATTTCTTTTTCATTCATAAATACTGTCTGTATTTTTAAGTTAGAAAGTGATGGAGAAAAGTTTATATGCCTCCAACATTTCATTCTTTAGTGGCAGCTCCCCAGCAGAAAAAACAATAGCCTTAATTTTAAAAGGGAAGGGGAAGGCTGCAGAAACATCAATGCATAAGATTAGGTGAATTGGGGAGAAAAACAGCACAATTAGCTCCTGTCTGCATCCGAATGCTTTCTGTGTGTGGGAATCTTCCAGCTAAGCCAGTGATGAAGCAACACAATTAGGCTTGCTGGAAAAAGCAGCTTTGTCCTTCTTTTTGCTTCAGAACAGCCAGCAGCAGAGTCTCCTCTCCAAAATTTTCCCACCTCTGAGGGTTGCTCTGTGTCACATTTAGTTTTCCCTCCCTCATATTTCCCTTTAAATTTCCCCAGTCTCTGTGAGCACACAGACATCTTGAGGGGCTGTTCAGAAGGTCATAAGGCTCTCAAAAGTACCTAGAATAAACTAATTTCTAGCAACTAGATGAAGGCATTTTGCTGTCTTCAGTAAGTTACAGAGGGAAGCAAAGGAGTGGTTCTGGTTTCTGTCTGCTCTCGAATCACAGAAACAGCAGTTATCACAGAGGCATTGGCACAACAGATCAAAACAGGGGTTCAGATTCCTGAATAGCCTCTACCCAGACAGACAGTTTAGGTGGAGGAAATCAAAGTAAAGAGCAAGGTCCCAGAGAAGCTATGAAATCATTTGCTTTAGCAGCTCAGTATTAATCTGTCAACAGCTCCCCTGCAAGGCACATAAGAGAATAAAGCTAAAAGAAGATAGGAGCCCACTCAGAGTGTGATCTCCTCCTGGCAGGGCAAAGAAGGTCACAGTCCACCATGCTCTTAGGGCTGAACACAGTGCAAGGAACTCAGAGAACATCCACTGCACTGCTTGGCAATGGGGAGCAGCTTCTGAATCAGACAGAAAAGGGAAAAGCAGCTGCTGCACAGAGGAGAGCTCTTTGCATTCCCAGCACCCAGCCTTCCTCAGCCATTCCTCACCTACCATGATCCCAGCACTTGGGCTCCCCATCATGAGTCCTGTCACATCTTTAACACCAAAAGGAGGACCACAGACTCTGAACCTGCCAGAGCAGAGGGATCAGCACCCACCTTGAGCATGGAGAAAGGCAGATCTGCCATGGCATCAGTCCCCTTTGCTTGTGCATGTTGTCACCAGAGGGAAAAAAAATCCTGGACCATCTGGGGACAGCACAGTTTATGCCTTTCTGTCTCTAACTTCTGCTGCAGCCCTGGGTTTCAGGATGCCCCTGCAACTTTCCAAGAGCCACTCCCCTGGATATCCCACCTCAACAGAAGTGATGGCAAGGGACTGAGCATCTCCTGGTTTTGAACCTTTTTGCCATGCTGTGCAAAGAAGAACCAGGGCTGCAGCAACCAGTGTGTGCACAGCATCTTCCTGACAGAGGTCATAATCTTCCTGGGCTCAGGGAGCTTTGTTTAGAAAGCCCTATCCATCACCTCTATGCAAATCCTGCTTCCAGGTGGACATACAGGGCACGACACCAGAAAGAACAGCCCAGCTACACCAAATCAGGAGGAGGAAAAAAAGAAGATAACAGCATTACAGGTTTTATTTCAGTCTCCGGGGGGTTAAATAATCCCCTTGAGCTAAATCAGACATTTGGAAGAGCTGAACAGTGATGTGCTGATGCACCCTGGCACTGTTTGTTAGAGGGAGAAGAGCTGCCCTATGGACTGTATAAGGCTGGTCCTCACCATTTGCCCCAGCTCTTGGACTTGGGCTGACTCAGGCAGGACACTGGGTAGGATGTCCACCCCAGCACCTTTATTCTCTGCTCTTTGGCCAGCACCCTTCTGCTCTGGAGTTTACAGCAGTGCAAATCAGCAGAGATGGGCTGACACCACCACTGAGAACCCTGCCCTGCCTGCAGTTTCCTTGCACTACATTTTGCACAGCCCAGACAACCCAATACAGCAACTGGAACCTGAGCTAGATAAATGGCCAAGCTATTGCTCAGGATTAATCATCCTTAGATATGTTGCAAGAGACTGCCACAGCCTCCACGGTTGGTGAGGTATTTGCTGTCTCAACTCATTGGGAGTCAGAAAAATGAAGCAGCTCTGTGAGGTATCCCATTACTTAAACAGTTTGTACTGAACCTCAAGTACCTCACAGGGAGACAGCCAAGAATTCATCCTTCTTTTTTAACAGTCCTGCCCCTTATCATAGCATAAGAGTCTGAAATATTAAAACAACAACAATAATCCTCTACAAAGACAGCAAAGTGTCCATTACCAGGCCTATGCAAATTCACTGTTTCCAAGGGAGAAGCACTGAATATATAATATAAACAAATACATAAGTATTTTCTTTTTAAAATGTGACCTTTGGCTATAAAACAGATTTTGCCCAGAGTTATGTCAGCAGCATGTCCAATTCTTTGCACAGATCTTCCATTCAGGGAACGCTTAGAATTAGGGCAGAGGAGGTTAACTCTGCTAAATTCATCACACCACAGAAGCTGAAGGAGACAGGGCTGAGGCAGACAAAGCTTAAGGGATATTCAGTGCAGTGCCTGGATGTCCATCTTGGTTACAGGAGGAAAGAGCCAGTAAAGCTACAGGATTACAGTGCTTGGAAGTTGTGAGCCCCTTCCCTGCACTGGGGCTCTCTGGGGATGCAGGAGCAGCAGGAATCTGAGACTGGAGATGCTGAGCTCAGTGCAACCACTCAAACCTTTCTAAGTTACTTTGGTGCAGTTTGCCCCACCCTGAGATGCTGAGCTTGAGAAGTGAGAGCAGGCCAGAGAGGAGCCTGCACTTTTGATTTCCAGACCAAAAAATTTGATGCAAACTACAAACCTATCACCACCACATCCACCACTCAGTCTGCATTTCACCCACCAGAAGGAAAAAAGAAGTAATAAAATAAATTTCAATTTAAGAGAGGCTTCCAGAAACCTCACAAAAAACTACTTTCAGTAGGGACCAAATGACAGAGCACTGAGATCTCCCCTGGCCAGGGATCACCCAACACAGGGAAACCCTTAAGAGTCAGTGCACAGCCAGCTCCAGCCACAGAGCTGGGACAACCCTACCCTACAAGGGGCCGTGATATTCAGCCCCTTACAGCAGTACTGTCAGAGGGCTGACCTCCTTCACCACCTCTCCAGTCAGACTGCAAAAGCACAAGGCAGTCTAGCTGCTTGCTTAAATACGTCTTCGTTCTACCGCTTTCCCTTCTGCTCCTCCCTGCTCTCCTATCCCCTGCCTTTTCTCCTTTCCCATCCCATACCACCCCCTTTTCTCTCCTTCTCCTTCACCTGTTTTTCTGGCAGCTTCCACACGATATTTCTTGGTGTATATGAAGTACAGAAGGGCCAGAGAACAAGTGTGTTAGTCCTGTTTCAAAGGGAAGAAATAAAAGCAGTTTTTGTGTCTTCAGTGAGAGCAGAGGGGTGCACACAGCCACAGACAGCAGGGCTTCCCCAACAATTTACACTGCATGAGAGCATAAAAATTATATTATTGGCTAAAATCTGTGTTTATTTTTAGCACAGATGATAACTGCTGCCAACCACATTTATCTCCCCACAAATCAGATGTTAATTATGATGGAGCAGCTCAGCCCACTAAAACATTTGTTAGGGTGGTAACTGCATGGGAGGCAGCACAGTGACAGAAAGCAATAGAGGAGGAGGTGGGGGACCAAGCCCAGGGCCCCTCTGTACATGTATAGTTTGTCCTTCAGCCCTGGCTCCTGCCACAGGCCCTGACATTCTATTGCTGCTCCTCCATTCTGCCCTTTCCCTCTCTCCCCCTACAACCTGTACAACTAAGCCTGTGCTAAACCCTTACAGCCACCCACGCAGCCCATTACTGAGACAGGATCCAAATAATTTTGCCACCTGCTTTAAACCTGGTGTCAGGCCGACCTTTGGTCAAGCATCCAAGTCTGGAAGATCACAACCCCTCCAGGCTGATGTAGTTACCACTGTACTCCATGTACACCAGGAAATCTTGGCAGCAGATAATGAAAGCCATCCTGTCTTTTAAATATGTTCTGTGCTTGTGTTACCCACACGTCCATCACCAACACGATTATCTTCTAAGTATTTATGTCTCTTGCTGCAGTACTCCACAATAAATCATGCTGCAGTATCAACATCAAATCATAAGGGAAGAACACTTTATATAATAAAGCAGTACTTTAAAATTGCTTATGACTGCTGCATTTGAATAAATAAATAAATAAAACCTACTCAACATTCCAAAACAGTAAAGACTTTGCCTTTAAAAATGAAAATATTAAACCAAAATTATAGCCCCAGAGGGAATAATTGTTAAAGTGTAACAAAATAAAATAAAATTAGGAAGAAGATGGGAAAATATACCTTCAGCTCCGTAAATCAGAGCTTTCCCATCCTAAACAGACAGCAGCACTGAGAAGCAGCATGTTGGCATAGCTGTGCTGTTTTCCTTGTTTCTTAATACCATTTTTGGTTAAATTAAGAAAAATGAGATTCAGAACAAGTATGTTCTGTGCCCCTGCCCAAGCAGTCAGAGAGGAGGAATCCTGTCAGCAGCAACATGGTGCAGTCAAGTCTCATCTGAGAGTAATGTGGTTCTGGGTGTCCTGAAGTCCCTGGTTGCCACTGCCCACTCCCAGAAAGAACCAGGGAGATACATACCCAGGAGCTAGTGAAGAGCCACCCTGGCACAGCAGCTCTCATGTGAGGCAGTTTAGGACTCTTACTAATGTTATTTCTTTAACAAAGAATGATGCTGTTTCCTTCAAGAATCAATGTCCCTGTTATTTCCCATCCCATAATGTCTGGGTATGTGTAGGGTCACTCTTGAATGAACGGTGGAGAGAGGTTACTCCAAATAAAGACAAATGGTGCAAAAAAGCAAATTTGCTCCTACCTGCAGAGGTCTCCAAAGCAGTGAGTCTGCCCCAGGATGACAGGGCAGATCGAGGAGGATGCTGCAGTACTCAAAGTCCCATCATCCGCACAGTTTCTCTGCAGGACCAGAGGCCTCCTGGCACAGCGAGGGAGCCAGGACACATTAACAAAGGACCATGTGGGATGTAGGTATGTCATGTCCACAGAAATCCTGTAAGTCAGAGCACTCACCAGAGCCTGGTGCTCTCACAGAGAATGACAACCATCCTCTTCCTCATCCAACTCAAACAGCAGAGTCCTTACAGCTCATCTGGACACTTCAGACATTCCTGCAGCCAGGGAAAGTCTGTTCTGGCGGCTCAGTTACCACACATGTCCCTTTATTCATACTCTTTAGCACGTGCTCTCCTGAGCACCAGTTTAAATCTCTGAGACTGTGAGGTCCTTGCAAGTCAGGCTGCCTCTTCACTGAGCATTTGGGTGGTACATCACACCTGAGATAAGACTTTGCATGAGAGATGTTCCACACTGCACTAAACCTGCTGCGTGCCTCATCCTCCCTTCCTCTCCCAAAGATCCACAACTAATTCTCCTGTGTAGAATATAGTCATTACACTCACAGATTACACTATATAAAAGAGAAACCCAGTTGTGCATTTGAAACACTCTTAGCCAATTCATCAGGCACTGGCAGCTTCCACCAAACCTTTAATAATAGTCCTGTAAGAGCCATTACAAGAAAAGTACAGTGGATCAAGGAGCGATGGGAATACTCTGGCATTACATGAGCAGGGCTGAAAGCTCTGTGCTTTCAGGCATCATCCCAGGACACCCGAGACATTTCAGTGCTCCATCAGCTACCACCTGTCCCTATAACATCCTGCTGCCAATACTGCCATCAAATTCAGCTATTGCACAGGTACAGGAGTAGCTTTCCCTACCTAAGGGTGGCTTTCCCAATTGCAATAAGCTTAGGAATAAAGCAGAAACAACCATACTGTACCAGATTCCTGCCCACCCAACAACGGCAATAGCCTCCAGTGAGCAAAGGTCAGCCCTCACCCACGTGATTGTAGCTAAGCTGCTCAGGACCTGTTGTAATGGTGATGAGGGCATCTATCACACAGGCAGAACCCTTCTAAAACTACCACGAGTAGCTCCAGAAAGGAGCAGTAACAGCCAAGAGCACGCCAGCAGATCCCAGCTTACACCAAGGCAGAGCTAACCCTGCCTCCACCCTCCTGTCCAGAGCCTGACCTCCTGACACACACATAGCTGGATCAACAGCAGGCATCAGGCTGTCCCAGGCACAGTCCTGCCTCCTCTCCAGCAGATCCAGAAAACCAGTGAGGCAGCAGGGCCCCTTACACTGACACACTGCTGCTGCACTATGAAGTGCAAAGAGAGACTGCAGATGGAGGGGAGAGGAGAGTGCTGTTCCAGCAGCATTCAGAGGAACAATTTGTGAAGTTCCCAGAAAGGCAACTCTGGGGATATGGGACCAAGAAGGATGTTAAGATCATGCAAATGTTCCTCATGTGTCTCCCAGGAGTCCCTGGCTTTGCATTCCAAATTATTCCAGCTCCTCATTAGTCTTTCTTTATGCCCTGCTCATCAAGCAAGCAAAAAAAGTCATCCAGCTGTCAAAAACTACCGCATATCACAGAGGAAACATACTTGCTCCTTCATGCTCACTCTCTGTGCCAGAAAGACTGACCACACCTTTCCTTCTCATTCCTTACTTTAATTTACCCAGTTGACACTATTAGGATGCGGGGAGTTGTTGCATCTGCACAGCCTGGCTCCATTTGCCCCTCCACCCTCTCAGCACCTGGAAACACACTGGGCCTTAAGAGAAGCTTCCCACCACAACCACCTACAAACTTACTTACCATCCAAGGCAATGGTCATAGCTCGAGGAACAACATCCTAAACTCACCAAGAAATAATTCAAAACCCTCAGTGCAGCAAGGTTTGGCCCTGGGTTGGCACAAAACCATGGGCTGCATAATTAGTGCTTCTGTGGAGGAAGATGTGAACGACATGGACCCCACCCACCCCAGAGATCTTCCCCTCCTATGTGAGTAGTGCAGCTTCATACCCATTGCAGCAATACCCCCAGAGCTCACGTGGCCCTCGAGGACAAGGAGCAGCAGAGTTACTAAAGGCACTCATAAGACAGATAGCTCAAATACGTCTGGCAAACACACTACTCTGGGAGCAAGATTAGCACAGGGGTGAAGTCCTTTTAGAGGAGAAGCAGCTTCTGCCACCCTTAAACTCTGCAAGCAAAGCAGGAAAGCCAAGGAAGCTGGGGCCAAAGGGGCTTTGGCAAGTGAATGGCACAGTAAATTAAATTTAAAGGAGGGAGATGGCATGAAAGGGCCATAAATGCACCACAGTGATTTATGCAAAGCCCTGAGCTGTGGTTAAAATCCTGTGATCCAGACGGTTTCATTTGTCACCACAGCATTCACTAAATTCTGCTCCAGTTCTGGAAGCAGTTGTCCTGGAAAATGGCTCCTGTTTCTAGGGTTGCCAGGTCTTTCACTTTTTGGTTCTTCTGTCTCTCTATCTCCTTTTTCTTTTTTTTTTAATGAACAATAAACTCTTCAAAGTCCTGATGTTTGCTCAGGCTTCCAGCCCTTCTTACCTTCCATGCTGCCCTTCTCCTCAAGGGGTTTTCAGTCTGTCCCACTCTAAAAATAATTCCAGAGAAATTACAGAGGAGTTGTACTCCATCTGTCTCTAAAAGTGGGTTTTGTGCTCATATTATTCGCCAGTGACACTCCATCACCACAATTACCCCTGCTATTTTATCTCTTTCTGCCTGTAATACTGACGAGAGAGCAGCAAACAGTGCTGGTGTTTAAGCCGAATAAGTCGCTTAAATACATTTATACCCTCAGATCACAACATACAGCTTAAATCTAAGCATCTATCATGCACTGACTTTATATGAATACTCACCATGATATCAGGCACAGCAATCACAAGAAAAATGCAGGATGATTTGAGCTGCAGCTGCCTGGAAGTCTTTGACAAGGGTATTAGATGAAAAAAAATTTAAAAAAGGAATGAAACATCTCACCTAGATGTGGCTTTTTCTGTGCTGATTCCACAGGGAAAGCAGTGACTTGAAAAACTTCTTGGTAGATTTGTAGCTATGCTTGTAATATCCTAATCCAGCAAGGGACTGCCCAAGGCTCAGCATTGAAACTGGGTTCTTTTCATGAAGAAATCAAAGAGAAAAAGGGCCCAGGGCCAGCATGCTTGGTATGGGGAACCTCGCCCTGGTTCTGCCTGCAAAGCATCTCCCAGTTGCCATCCCCAGCTTTGCCCCACTGCCCAGTCTGCACACCAAGGCTGGGAGGCCTGTCATCACCACTGCTGGGCCAGAAGATGGGAGATAATTGGAATGATGCTTGTATTCTGCACACCTGAAACACTTCTCTAAGGGACTCCACCATAGATTTGATGGGGAAGAAATCATCTTGCGCTGCCAGCTGCCTGTCTGAGATGTGACACTGTCTGAGCAGAGTTGTTATGATGGGGTTGTTCCTTGTAGTCTTCATCTGGAATGTGCTAGAGAAAAGTGAGATGTTGTTATGGACTTCACCATGTCTGCAGTCAGATGTGCTTTGTGAAGTCCACCCTCCCCTGCAGCGCCACTGAACCAGAGGAAAGTGGTGTGAGCAAATTTCCCAAGGGACAGATGAAGCTCAGCAAAACTCAAGTGCTTTGTAGTGGTCAGGTGAACAACTTGGTGGTGATGGCATGTTGATCCTAGGCAAGAGCCATTCTCAGAGCAGGCAATTAACCTGACACCTTGGATCCAAATTCCTTCTCCCCCAGCCTCAGCGAGTCCAACACAGGAACAGGGAAGACATGAGCCATGATCTGTAAGCCCGACACGGTAATAATACTTTTGCTTTTCTCTACCTTGCAGGTGCTCAGAGAGCAGAGGGATGAGGGTACCACAGACTCACACTGGAGACAACATTGCAGCCTCTCATCCACCGTGGGGATCTCTGCTCCCAGTGATTGCCTGCTCACTGAGCAACATTTTGCACGCAGCACATCGCTATATGGACTGTGTTTTAAATGGAGGCAATTCCTAGGGGGAAACATTTTTCAACAATCCCAGACTTACTGTCTTTCCAAGAGTCTAATAAAAGCCACAGAAAGGTTTATTTTTACCCTTGGTATTGCTGATTGTGGGCTCTCCCTTCAGGCATCTGCCAAAGGCAGTTTTCCAAGGCTGCCCTGTAGCCCTGTGGGAAGACTTTCCCCACGTGCCACTTCATGGTGGGTTTAAGTAAACCCCACTGGCTGCTCAACAAACCCAGCCTCTCACAGTGAGCTGGGGAAGAGAGGAGGAAAGGGGAGCTCTTCAAAGTGAGCCAGCAACCCTGCCCAGTTCAGCTGTGGGGGATTTGTCTGTGCATGCACTGGGCTGTGGACAGAGGTGATAGGAGGGAAGCAGACAGGTTACAGTGTCACCAGAGCAGGAGAAAGCTGTTTCGTCTGACATCAGAGGCAGGGTTGTATCACAGAACCCAGTACTTCTCTGTGATGTGCTCAGATGAACTTTAGCTCAAAATTTGGCACTAAAAGTCTCAGGTTCCCATGGTCAACTCCAGGAAAAAAAAAAAAATCTCAGTGACCTGTCTTGCCCCTGGTGCCTCCAAGAGTGCTAAAGGCAGAACATGGCCACTGACTCCTGCTTCTCTTCTTCCCTCAAATTCAGCTTCCACCCAGGAAATGCAGATGTCTGGATGAAAGCAGAGGCCACTTCTGGGGTACAGCAGAAAGTACCACCACTCTTCCCCCAGGCAGACCCTGGGCTATTTGGATGCATCAGCTTAGGGACTGGAGGCAGCCAAGGGCAAAGCAGATGCAGCCCTGGGAAATGGGATGGTGCTGGGGAAACTGGAACTGGCACCACGTGGAGTAAAAGAGCATGAAGAAAGAAAGGCCCCAGCTGCAGAACTTGATCAAAGCCCAGCAGAAATCTGCACACTGCCAGCAAAGGGAACAGGCAGGGGAGGTGTGATGGGTGGCAGAGGGCTCAGGAGCTGGCTGCCAGCTTGCACTGAAGCAGATAGGAAAGAAAAAAAATGAGTTATCCTTCAGCCTGAAGTAAATAATGAGACACATCCCTCAAGAGCACAAGGTGAAGCTCTTGATCAGACAAGCAACACTGGCGTGTAATTCCCCTTGATATCACCTGATTTGAATTTTAGTGCTTATGAAGGGTGCATGACTGACAGCTCTGGAAACCACAGGCATCTGTTCCCGTGCAGAAGGAGCAAAGCACACAGCCCTGGGCAAGCATCCCTGTGCCAGCTCTGCTGCTGATTGGCGCTGCAGGGAGAGGCAGCTCCTCTGGGGAAGCAGAACAGAGCTCATTCTTTGCTCTGTGCCCGGATCTGGGCACATAGGGTCCCACTGATGCCTTGTGGGGACACGCATCTGCCCCATATTAGGCAAAAAAAATCCAGTTAGCCACCAGAAGTATAAGATCTCCCAGTGTTATGAATCTCATCCTTCTGACACCTGCCCACACCATGAGAGCTGGGTGGGAGATGCTGAAGTAGAAGGGAGCATGTATTCCAACACTGGCCTAGTACTAAAGACGTAATAATTTTGATACCCATTCTCCCTTCAAACTTCCCCAGAGCAGGATCAACCATGGGGTCTACCAAAAGCTAAACCCATCAGAAACACCACCAGCACCAGAGGCCCCAAACTTTTGCAAGACAGAAACACCTCCTTGCTGAGGATGACCCTCAGTGTATCCATCCGGAGCATCAGGCTGCTTATCCTGTATGGCTTGCAGTGAAATGCCACCCAGACACCTGATCCCGTCAGATCTTGGAAGCCAAGCAGGGTCTGCCCCATGTTAGTACTTGGATGGGAGACCTCCTGGGAATACCGGGGACTGTAGGTTCTAGTCCT
>JAOXXN010000082.1:24158560-24181092 GCA_026770055.1 Myrmophylax atrothorax | reverse complement strand
CAACCTGAGATACGGAACTGTGGACTCACAGTTACTGGCAACTCACCTGCAGGCAGTGCTCTGGGCCACGCTCCTGGTCACATCTGTAGCCATTCCTTTTCCACAGGGCTGGGAGGAAGATCTTTCCTCCTGTTCACCTGGGCTTTCACACCCACAGATGCCTTTCCTGTGCCATCCATCCTTTTCCATCCTGCAGCCGCTTGCTCTTTGACAGTACTTAGAAAAGGGAACTAAAGTTGTTCCTATGTCCTGCTGTCAGTGCACAGCAAGAGCCAGGTGCTCCCTAAAGGACACCAGAAACTCATCTACAGGGCTGAGCTCATTAAATGGTGCCCAGGTGGATCTGATCAGGGCCCTTAAGGCCCATCAGTGCCCCAGAGCCCAGCACCTGCTGCTCCCCTCACAGCAAAGCCTCCGCTCTGTGGTGCTTGGAAAACTCTCTGAGTGCCAAGTTCCCAACCTTTCTCTCTGCCTCCCCAATCCTGGGGTTTGTGGATCCCAGCACAAAACAAGGCCTGAGTTGTGTCCTGTTTGTCACTGCTGTTGACTCAAAGGGTTCCCAGATTCACAGCAGCAGGACACCTTACTGGGTGTGTAGCATGTGTTCCTGATGCTCACAATTCATAAAGCAAGTGGAAATTAAGGACTGGATTTTTGTGCTGTGTCTTTGGTAGCTGACAGGTGATCGCAGAAGGGTCACGCTCCCACATTTGAACTTGATAGCTCAGTGTACAGTGTCTTGTTTGTATCCTGCTTGTGCAATACACTGAATACAGACCTGCCAGACAAGACCAGAGCTTAAGTTAGATGTGAAATCACTTAAAATATTATCTACATATTGCAAGAGCTCTGAAAATTAATAATATCGCATACTTTACTCACTGAAAGACTCCAGGACAGATTTACTGTGTAAGTTCCAATCTGAAGCAATTAAAGTGAAGAAAGATTTCCTCTAACTTAAGTGCCATGGATCATAGCCCTTCACCTCCATCTTTTCACATATCCTTACAGGAACAAGAAGTTAAAGATAAAGTTGCTACTTCTAGGCTTACATCTTGCACAGACTGGAATTCAATTAACATTTTTCTGCAACAAAACTTGGAGAAGCACTTCAGAGCTGCTGCTCACAATGCAGAAGCCACTGAACAAATGATATTCTCATTAACGCTCTGCCTTTCCCTGCTGTGCAAGCCAAATCCTTGAACACTAAAAGTACCCCAGCATCAGCTGGGTTCACAGACATCCAGAGCAATTCTTCAAGCTCCCTGACTTTTATAGAGCAGGGGGAAGGGATTTGGTGTGCTTTAATCCGTTCTTTTATATGAACTCAGAAATGGTTTTCACTCTCTAGCACTATAAATTAAACTGGCTGCATTTATTCTATTCCTGATTATGCTGGAAGTTACTGGCAATATTTGATGACAGTATTTTCTTGGCTTTTTTTCCTCTTCTTTTCCAAATTAACCTGTGAATTTAGTTTCCCTGGTAGTAAGTAAATAATGCAATAAAATTGGATATAGTTTCCAACACTTTCACATCTCTGTGCCTGAAATTGTGGATGAACAAGTAAAAGCTTCTGTACTTCGTAGGTGGAATTTACTGTATTCCCTTCACAGCTCTTTAGTCTGGAAGAAAATGTTGTATGAGAAAATCACAATTTTTTGCATTTCACTGTGGGGGTTTTTTCAATCTAGAAGACTAACCACTTTTTCAATGTAAGTGAATTCACCTTTGCAAGTCTTTAGACAAATACTATCCCACTTATTTTAGAGGCTGGAAAAACTCAGGTCAAGAATCATTTATGGATGGAGGTTCTTGTGCAGTGCAAGGTACTATTAAATACAGCAAAAGATGAAAAACAATCTTTTTTTTTTGTACTCATTATATGCAAGTAGGGAACAGATTCCATCTGCTTGGCTTTCCCTCCTTTCCTCTGACCACTGTAAAAACTTCTCTCCTAAACTGATAATAAACAGAGAGAAAGTGAGGCTACTGGTGAGGCCACACTAGTGGGGCCACACCTCTAATGCTGTGTCCAATTCTGGGCCCCTCACTACAAGAATGACACTGAGGTGCTGGAGTGAGTCCAGAGAAGGGCAGTGAAGTTGTTGAAGTGTCTGGAGAGTAAATCCTATGAGGGGAAGCTCAGGGACCTCGAGCTGTTTACTCTGTAGAAAAGGAGGCTCAGGGGTGACCTTATCACTCTCTACAACTACCTAAAAGGAGGTTGTAGCAATGTGGGGATCAGCTCCTTCTCCCAGGCAATGAGTGACAGGACAAAAGCCCATAGCTTTAAGCTGTGCCAGGGGAGGTTCAGGTTGGACATCAGGAAGAATTTCTTCACCAAAAGGGTGGTTAAGCATTGGAACAGCTTGTTCAGGAAAGCAGTGGAGTCACCATCCCTAGAAGTGTCCAAGAAATCACTGCACATGGCATGCAGTGCCATGGTCTAGTTGACATGGTGGTGTTTACTCAAAGGTTGGACTCAGTGATTTTGGAGGTCTTTCCCAACCTAAACGATTCTGTGAAAGATATACACAGACCACTGGGTACATTAAGGGGTACAGTTTAGCGCGTAGTACCTAAGTTGCTTTTCTACAGAGTGATGGTATTCTGGGAGTCTAACTGTGCATCTCTCATTCATGTGAATTAATAAACATGGCTTTGATGACTTATTTCAATACAAATTACTTGCCAGTGTCAGTAAGCATAGCACAGTCCAGCTCCAGGTTGGATACTCAGGACCTTAACAAATATCAACTTCTCAAAGTTTCAGTAAAGCCTACCTGGGATTCCATCAAACTCAAGTGCTCATGTCAGCTGTTGTCAATTATTCTAACTATAAGGACATGCCAGGTACACAGAAGACGATTGAGACAGCATGACTGTCCTAAAATGATAACTTTAGCATAAAGCACTTGGCAGTGAAAAAGCAAGAATAGCTATTTTGGGAACAAAAGAAAAATACAATGGATCTGATGACTAAGTGTTCTGGTCCCCAGTGTAAAAGCAAGGTAGATCCCCATCGTATTTAACTTGATTCCTTTGAATTAAACACTTCCATTAAAGTTTCCCACAGTAGCTTTAATATTTAATTATGTATTCCACCAAAGGAAAGAACAAAATCTATGCAAAGAGTTTTTTGGTTTGGGTTTTTTTTGTCTGCATGTGAAATATTTATCACCATATCTCTTTGGACTAGTATTTTTATCCCCCAGGCAGGGGAAAAAAAACTTCCACGTACAAATCAGTTTCAAAACATTTTATTTTACAGCTGGAAAGTTTTCTATACTTCAGCACCTCATGCCGTGACTTTGTTATTTCACTTGTTAATGAATGGTAATTAAATCTCTTTTGGCTGAAAAGGTTGGAGGGCTCCTGCTGTATTACAAAAACAATTTCTGAAAGTTACAGAAATGCCCAAGTGTCTAGAAATTAAGGCATAAAGTTTGCCATGTTTTGAGTCCAAGTTTGAATCGCTTGGAAGGATTTAAGTGAGAGAACAGCATGTCCCACTCAGTGTGCACAGTCTCCCCAGATGAAGAGACATAATTATGTCACTTTGTATCTACCAAAGTAAATACAATTGTGCTCTTAATAATGTACATTGTGGCCACAAACTTCCTTGATCTCACTAACAACCATAGCAAACACTGCCTAAACCCTATTATATACTATCTACACAAAGAACTGCTACATGTGTACATCTAAGTAAAGACTTTAATTCTGCATTTGCTCAGCAGGGCTTGAAACATCAGCCTATTAATTTTTCTTCTTTTCTGTTTTCTCTTTTTTTTCAGGTGCTTTGAGTCAGAAGATAAATGAGTGAGTGCTTACAACAGAAGTAGATAAAAGGGAAATAACTACATATTAAAGCATTTGGTGATGTTACAGTGCTAAATAGAGACACATTATTGAAAAAGAAATATCTCCACTATTTACTTACATCAGTGCAGGCTTCTGCTGGCATCAAATAGGCAGATTTGGTCCACAGCTTGTAAAAAATTATGTTAATTTCAATATAAACTGCAATACAAAAGGTAAATGCAATATAAAATATAATTCCAATGTAAAAATGCATTTTATTATATACAATATATAAAATTTTTCTGAAGGTGATACAGTGATTTCAGTAGATTCTGAATCTCTTTTAAAATTACAGTTTCTCAAACTACCCACAAATAGGGTTTAGCAAGAAACTGGGAATGTGACTAGATGAGTCAATTCTTAGGCTGCAATTTTGGGAAGGGGTTTAGTGAAAGGAAAGCCCCCTATGGTGAACTGAGGTCTGTCATCAGGCCTGAGAGGTGGTAATTTCCTCTTCATATCCAGGAAGGATCTCTCCTTCTCCCTTTAAATAGAAACAAAGAAACAGAAAATACATATTTCATTCTTGCAGCCCAGAGATGTTTACAAACTAAGGAAATCTGTGTCCTCCAGAGTATCTTTGATGCAACCATGTTATCAAGGGATCATTAAAAAAACATTGATTAAAGCCTGTTAGGCTAAACCACCAAGACTAGGTGTCTGTTTGGACCTAATTACAAGCCTACTGATGGTTTTTGGAATTATTAAACATCAGAAATAAATGAGCTTTCTTTGTGCTACTCCCCAAAATGGTCAGAGCACCTCATTAGAGCAAGTCTGTACATGAGCTCCATGACTTCAGATTTCTAATCACCATCCCATCCTAGCAAGAATACGCCTGTTTTCAAACAAACAGCTACATTCATCAAAGGCACAATGGGGAGATACTTTTCCTTTGTTGAATTTTAATGAATATAGAGTGTTACCTGTCTTCACATTTTAACAAAGTTCCAGTGATAATTACCCTGTCTGTGACATTTGTAGAAAACTAACAGTATGCTCTAGGTGCACTGATAGCCCCAGGAAGTTGTTCCATCTGAGGATCCAGGAGGTCTTGAATTTGATGGCCTTAAGAGGAGGGAACAAGGGTTAGCTGGTTCCACTCTTACGTGCTTGGGGAGACAAGCACAGCACTACAAATATGAAGGGCAGTATTTCAAACTCACTGTGATATAACTGGATGCTTCAGAGAGAGGTCCCAAGGTATTTAAGATTAACCAAGTGGAGCTTTATGAAGTACTAGTTTATCATAACAGCAGAGGTCTCAAGACTTTACAAGAAGGTCAGTGCCATTACTTTTATTTCATGGTCACTGAAATTGAGACACAAACGTGAGTGCAGCCACAATATTAGTACCTTTTCTCAGTTCCCAGTCAGGTAAAAGAAAACACTTGCTAGAATTAATACTTTTCTTTGTCCTAAATAACTTTCATGAGAGGAGAAAGTTCAGACAAATCCTGTAGGATGATGCATCCTTTTCCACACTTAACCCATACAGAGGTGGGAGAATGGTCAAAAGATGGCAGAGATGAATGTAACCAAGAAAAGCATTTATAACTGTTATTATCAATGTAGCACTAATGGATATGCCAGCTGACAGCACTAAAAGCTAACATGCTGTATTTAGATGGCTCACTCTATCTCACTATTGAGCTTCCAAGTTTGGGGAGAGAAAATGATCCAGAATCCATGCTCATTCTTCCTTCATGCTCCCATGGAGACAACAAACAGATGTGCTCATCAGTATGGAAAATTCAATGCAACTGAATATTTGTAATATATTATGCAGAATTAATGTGCAAGCCGTCACATGCAGAAGCTCCCAGTTACTACTGACACCCCTTAGTGCAGTTATTTACATATATAAGACTGCTGGATCAGGTCTCTGGTGTGGATTTAAGCTTCATATTTTCTCACCGATCCTTATCAAGATTGAAGTGGAATCCAGGTACTAGAAGCAACTAGGAAAAGTAGTGATGCTGAAGGGGTGCAAGAAGCAGAAGGAAAGAATAGGAGGAGATGGAAAAAGAAAGACCAAGACAACTGAAAACACAACATTCAGAATCAGAGAGCAGAAAAAGAGATTTCAAATTCACAACTAAAATCTTCAACATTGATTTTTCATTTTGAACACAAAACAAAGCTAAATTCCTGCTGTCACTCATATTCCTTCAGCATCACATGGAAAGTTGCATTTGTTCAGTACCAAGACTTTAAATCACAAATCAAAGCTATCTTGTGCAAATCAATAAAAGCGTTAGATGATAACTTTGTGTGTGGTTATCTGAGAGTATTAATTCTCTTTCACAGCAGGGTAGTCAATAATGCTGTTGTTAATGCTATTGTCCTGACAGGATCCTCTTTTTATTAGCAAAACCAGCTACATTTATTTCAGACATGATGTTCACATTAGCCAGCAAGATAGAGATCAAGTCAGTGGGTTTGTGTCAGCTGGGATTTAGAGAAATCTGAGATTGCAGGAAGCAAATGACTGTGGCTCTTTGGCTCCACAGCCTGGCACTGCCTGTCCAGCCCTGCCTGAGGTGTGGGATGGCTGTATGTGAGGGGAGAAGGACTCCTTCTGGGGAAGGACCTGACTGCACAACAGGCTCTTTCTATTACAAAGCCAACGACATGTCTCGCACAATTGGCAGGTTGGAGAAGAAAGGCTGCACGGGGTTGTTTCCTCTGCACTGCTGACGGCCAACACAAACCACAGCCCAGAGATTACAGAAGTTGCAGTTATCCAGGACTGATATGCCCAGTTATACCTTTGTGTCCTTCAAAGGAGGATGTAATCCAACAGGTTTAACTGGGGAACAAAGCAATGAGAGACAGACCACCCGGACACCTCTCAGCAGCCACAAGACACGAAAAGTGTAAGCCAGGGCTGACAGCACAGTGCTGGTGTCTTCTGAGCCTGTGGTGGGAGTAATGAGATGATACCATCCTGCAGAAGCAGCAACAGCATCTGAATGTACTTCCAAAACAAAGATGTCACAAAGACACCATGTGCAGACACTTGCCCACAAGAACAACAACTTGACAAGCTGCACTAATGGCAGATATCCACCCTGAACCTGTAAACAGGGCATCCAGCACTAACTGACCTGCCACATGAAATGCCATCCACTGTGTATGATTAACACTCCCAGTTCAGTCACCATCAACTCACATAATATTTTTTTTTACTTTAAAGCAGTTGTGTCTCTAACATGTAGAGTTTTTATGACAGCAATTAGTTCTAGGTGAAATATAACAAAAAAACATGGGTGAGTTTCTTCTCATCTGATGAACAGAAAGAGACACAATGCCAGGCTCCAAAATGGAAACATCAAAACTACTGTGAAGAGGACACTTAGCTGCTGGAAATGGATTATCAGGCATTATAGAAGCCTCACATATTGATCCTAAAGCTCCAGCAAGGCCATTAGCACTGCACAATTGTTGCTAATTCCAAACATTAAGGTAACATTATGCAATTTGTGGATGGACAAAAGTCACTGTTTATCACTGATTATTTTGCTAATTTAGTCATCAAATTCATTTGCTGGCTGAAATAGGATTAAGAATGAAAAGATACAGGCAGCTTTGAATTATATTCAGCGAGGTAGAGAACTGCTGGCTTTAGTGTGTGAGGAAGGGACAGGCTGAGGATGGCACCAGGAGGAAAGACAAAGGGCTTCTGTGTATACAGAAAAATTTGGTAACAGATCACATGGACTGACTGCAGAAATACAAGAAATTTCTCTTTAAACATAAAGGCCACCCTCAGCACCCTCTGCAAGTTTTCAGATGACACCAAGCTGAGTGGTGCAGTTGACTCACCTGAGGGATGGGATGCCACCCAGAGGGATCTGGACAAGTTCAAGAAGTGAGCCCATGGGAATACCATGAGGTTTAATATGGCCAAGTACAAGGTGCTGCATCTGAGTTAAGGCAACCTATAGTATCAACCCAGGCCGGAGGATAACGGACCAAGAGCAGCTCTGCTGAGAAGAACTTGGGAATGCTGGTGGATGAAAAGCTGGACATGAGCCAGCAATATGTGCCCATGGCCAAGAAAACCTGCTGCAATAGGACAGGGGGGAATGTTTTTAAACTACAGGAAGGTAGATTTAGACTAGCTATAAGGAGGAAATTTTCTGTTATGAGGGTGGTGAAAGGTTGAAACAGGTTGCCCAGAGAGGTGGTGGATGCCCCATCCCTGGAAACATTCGAAGTCAGGTTGGATAGGGCCCCATCTGGCTGAAGATGTCCCTGCTCATTGTAGGGGGATTGGACTAGATGACCTTTAAAGGTCCCTTCCAACCCAAACTATTCTATAATTCTCTGCTTCAATGTGAAAGACCAGACACTAATCTGTGTCCTCTGGGTATCATCTCATTCATATGAATAATTTAACAGGACTGCAGAGCTTGTTCAGCACCATCTCTGCTGGATGTTCTTGGCCTGGCCATAGACCATGGTAAATCTAAGCCAGACTGAAGTAACATGAGGGATAACATTCAGGAAAATTAGGCAACAATACTATATCACCTCAGTTAAATTTGGCAACATTCTGATCAGAAGGGAAAAGTAGAGTCTAAAAACAAAAATCTACTTATGCAGAAATTTTTGTAGACAAAACTGTTGTTTTCCCATACTTGTTCTGTTGCTCCTTGCGTTTCTGAGCTAGGTATTTCTTTTTCACATTTACAAGCTCGTTGTTAAGTCTTTCAATTTCACGTTTGTATTCTTTGCTCTGTGCTTCATACATACTCAGTTCTGAGGACAAAACCTAACAAAAAAGGGACAAATAGCAGAAACAGGAGATGTTAGATTCACTTACACATAACTGAGTATTTTACAAGCACTTTCTCCTTTCATATGTGACAATGTAAGACATCACCATTTTATACCACAACTCTTATTCCATCGTGTTTCATTTGCTCACTTCTGTTCACCTAAGGACAACTTAGAAAATTAAGGTTATGCCATTTAACGACAACACAACATATAAAATATGCTCCAAGTTTTATGGGAATGGTATTAATATATACATTAGCTCTTAATTTCCTGGACATAAATTCAGGTGAAAACTCACAATGAAGGTCTTAAAAAATAATGTATCAGGGAACTATTTAATAATAATAATGGGGTTATTCACAGGGATCCACAGTTAAGTGGAGTAATTCAATCCGCACAGGCAAAGTAGTACCAGGCAATGTAATTATTAATACAATTCCACTTTCATGGAAATCAGTAACATTTTTGAAAAGTAGGAGCAGGCATAGTGGTTTTTTTTCTTTCTTTCAAAAGGAGAATAGCTTGACCTGGCACCCCAAAATGTTACACACACCAGCACACTATATCATACTGTGCCTGAAATACACAGTCACAAACTGCATTAACAACAAATAAGGCCTCTTTAGAAAACTTCAAATCACATTCAGTTTAGCTCAACTTTGGCTTCTGTTTTACATTTTTTACATTGTTTTTCTTCTCCATGGAAAGCTAAGATTTGCATAACAGCCTTTTTGTTTCCTAAGAGCCCATCTGCTCCTGCATTTTTTTCCTCATGGTTAGTATAGACATGATTATGATGCAGTGAACAGATGATGACTTCAACAGAGAGAGGAGCTGTAGAAGTTGATGAACTCCTGGGGAGGCTGATCTCTCATGCAGGAAAGAACAAGGGAAGATCAGCTTATCCATGAAGTATCATAGAATTCTATCAAAGAATCACTTTTTAAGATCACACTTTTAAAATTTCGTACAAAATTCTTTTGGAACCAGGAAATCCTCCCTCCTACTGACAAGGGGTTCCTCCCATTATCCCCATAAAACCTGCAAGTCTAATATACATGTACACATTGCCAGAGAAATAACAATAATTTAAGACTAGATTCTCTAAATATTCCCTTTAGTTAGTTAAAGAGAAAATTAAATGGCTTTCATTTGTTCCTTAAAGATCTTACCAGTTTAAGAAAAGGGAAGGAGAATAAGCTTAATGAGTAAGCTCATGCACAAAACACATTTATAGCATTGTGCTGCACACTCATATTCTAGTAAGACTCATATTCTAGTCTCATATTCTCATATTCTAGTAAGACTTTCCCTTCATTTTAATGAAACAAACTAGCCCAATGTGTGAAACAGTTCTCTTGCTGCTACTAGTTCTCCCTTGAGGAAATGCAGTAGTAACCTCAATTTCCTGATCTAATCTACCAGGGCGTGCACTCTGTTCATTGAAAATCCTCCTGAAGCCTCACTGCCCAGGACCCTGAGTGCAGCCACCTGCAAGGCTGGCAGCCCCTCAGCCAGAGGCAGGAGCAGCTCTTACTTTCAGCTGTTTGGTTTTCTCCCGCAGAGAGTGCCGGTGCTGCTGCAACTGCTCCGTGGCTTCAGGCCCGGGCTGCCGGGCTAAGACTTGCCTCAGCTCCACATACAGCTTCTCCTTCTCCTGAGAAAAAGGCAAGAGGAAGAGCTCTTACAAAACTATTATAGCAGCAGCACAGCCTGTGATGAAATTAACCTCACTGAAAATTGAAGTTCAATCAGGAAGATATGTGGAGAAACAAATCTGCCTGTGTGTCAGTCTTTCCTCGTTAGCCATAAGGTATTTAAAGTTGTTGTGATAGCAATGGGAAAGCTCATTATGAGACACATCCAGCTACCTTGAACCACGAATGAAATACTCTTAAACACCATCATCAGTGAGCACACTCCACCACAGAGAACATACAACAGTCACTGGAAGGGTATCCAGGGCTGGGAAATGAATTACCAGTAACTGTGCCTATTGCAATCTTTCTTATGAGTCACACTGCCTTACATTAGGGATCAGAGCTTCACCCAACAGGATGTGAGCAGGCTACAGAAATGTCAGGGAACGACTGTACAGAAGAATAACTTCTTCCAAAGAAAATCCTGCAAAGCACGTGTACACATATGCACATGCACAGACTTTTATTTATATATTTATATATAACCTCTCAGTTTAACTGCAGGGGCTCTGGGAAAGGGAAAGAAAGTATAAACAGCAACAACTATCACTATCACAATTACCACCAAGTAATTTTATTTTGTCATCTGTCTCCTCTTCCTTTATGTTGGAACAGTAATACTTGTGGGAATTGTATTTAGTCATGCCTGAACAGAAACCACATCATAGATCCACTTACAGCTCTCTGTACTGAAATGTTGTTTTCAGCTGTATTTTGAGAATGTACTTGATTTTAGTATGAGGAATAAAGCTGTGAACAAAGCCACCTTCATAGTTTTGCACATTGCAATAGTTTTAGTATCTACCCTGGCAAACTAAGATCATTATTATTTAACATTAGTAGATCATATCCTGTTCTGGTACCTGGAGAGCTGGGATTGAAAAGGAGACTAGCAAACAAAAGATTTAACTGAAGAAGACAAAAATGCCAAGAAGGAGGTACAATAGCTGATTATTTACAGTGGATTTGACAAAAATCTTTTTAGCTGTTCTATAAGCTCCACCTACTACTCTTACTGCAGAATTCTTCCACCGATGTGGGAAATGGTCCCTCCACATCATCTAGAATTGCCACATTTGGTCTTGCTTAATGGTTGAGCCAGGATTTTCAGAAGTGGCTTGTAATTCTGAAGATGTAAAATTTTAGGGGCCCAGTCTTCAAGAGTGCAAGGAGTATGGAGTTTTTAGACCTCATAATTTTCTGAAAACCATGCACTGCAATGGCCACAAGCTGGGACCCAAAAATGGAATTACTTGAAATCATGCATTACTTTTGCAAGCATTGCCCTTAAACTCTGAAGATTACTGAGGAAGAGTTCCTTATAATTGAAGTTGTTCACAGTTTATCTTTGGAAAAATCAAAGCCTCCTGTGACTCAGACTGAAGTTTTCATAGTAGCAAAAATTAAATTCGTAATTCATTCTTGAGCAGAGTTGTTATGCCACAAAATGTGGTTTCCACTACTAGCTTTTCTTTCTGAGGAAGTAAGATTTCAGGTAAAAACAAAGCAAAAGAAAAATATGTCTTGTCAAAATCTGGCTGGTCAGTATTAACATTTCACCCCTAAACAGATCATAGATTTGTATTTTGGAAGAGTGAAATGGTAATTTGGATAAATATGGAGCAGTAGATGGATTGAAGGTCTTACATGCAATTGTTTTCCAATTTTTTTCTCTCCTAACCCTCTACAAAGGCCAAGTAAGCTCTTCAAACATTGTGCAATGGTGTGTATAATAACCTCATTTAGAGACAAAGCGTGCCATTCTATTATAAGGAGAATCTATCTTATGCAACAGAGACTCGTTAGCTGTCCAATGCATATTGTCTCCATAATCCAACAGAGGCAGAACCAGATGTCTTGTAATGCATATCCTGTCCTTCCTTGCTAAGCACTGTCCATCTCTTTTACATTTAGTCAATTAATTTGTCACTGGGTTAGAAGCACCATATGTCAGCAAAACATTAAAAGAAAATCCTGGATCCTTCTTTCCTCATCAGCAGAAGTTTGTATTCACAGGTCAGCATTTCTACAATTTCTGACATTTAACCTCAGGATTGAAAAAAAAAATCAAAAAAAATCAATTAATTTCAATTAATTTTAAAACAGCAGCCACTAGAGTAAGTCTAAGTGAGTTGCATGGTACATGTAGTTCTGCTACCAAAAATACATTGCTTACAGCAGTGATTTTATCTCTACACATAAGAAACCAGGAATGCTCAGGAAAAAAAGAATCAGCAAATTAATAAAAAAAAATTGTTTTCTATAATAGATTAATTCAATCCATTATGATTGGGTATCTTTGGCTTTTCCCAAACTGGCTCCCCCCACACTTCCCTCTGTCCTCACACCAGGCTGCAATCACAACATACATCTTGCCAGAGTGACGCAGTTTTGAGATTAAAAGAATTTAGAGTCGCAAACACACTGTGAGGCACAACTCTTCTTCTGGGGCAGGCGAAGGAAGATCCATCACATACCACTGTAACTCCATGCTGTTAAGCCTTCTCTGGTAAGAGTAATGTACATGTGTTCAGATCAGGTCTAGGCCAGTAACAAAGCTTTTTTACCTGATCCCTCCATCGTGAAAATCCCATGGGATTCAGCAGGTTTTTGGCTGGAGGCCTGAACCCATAACGTCAACAAGCTTCATTGGTTTATGACATAAACTAAGCCATGGTGATGGTGGAGAGATGATGGCACATTCGTTTTGTGTGTGTAGGGCACACAGGGACACTCAGATTGAGGGTTACAGTCAAGTTTCAGGCATTCCAAAGAGAATTTCAGCACCTCTGTGAATACCTGCTGTAAAAATTGTATAAATAAAACTGCACATTATTTTTAGAATAGCCCCTCCTGTCTTAGATTTGTTTTCCAGGGGACTTCCAAGGAGATCACAGATCTGTAGGCTCGGCCATGACAATAAATTTCTTCGTCTCCAAGTCTCTCACCCATTAATTTGGTGAGAGGGGGTGGGGGAACGGTGCTTTCCCCTAAATTTAACTAGGTGATGTCTCAGCCACACTCAGTAGTCCTCCTGGCCTGCTTGCTCTACAGCAAATTAAGAAAAATAATTTTCTTCTGCAGAAAACTGGCTTGTGCTTGGCAAATTTTGATTCATTCTCCAGGATAAAGTGTTCATGCACTGGCTCAGACTACAGCAGAAGAATCACTTTTGCCAGCAAAATCCTTCAGAAGAAATTCTTGCTGCTGACCAGGACAGCCCAATTTGTTTTTCCCAGTGAGAAGGACCATCAGCACCATCAGGCACATCCCCAAAGTGACAGCAAGGCATTCACTGCTTTGACAGGGAGTGGGAGGCAGTCATCAGTTCCAGGCTGGGGGGGACCACAGTACCCAGTATTAGCTCTCAAGGTGTGACTCCCTTTTACGTCATCCTGTCCCTCACTGTGACACCAGGAAACTCCTGAAATGGCCCATCTTATTAGTCAGCCCAGGATTTCATTCTGAGCCAGAGACAATGGATGACCATACATTTAATGAAGATGTATTCACAGCAGAAATAGGCCCTGAAGTCCCAAGTTCCTCATTTTTAACAGATTTTATTTCCAAGTAGATAAATCAGTACATTTAACTGGCATAGCAGCACCCCAACAACCTTTTCCACTAGAATCACAAAAATCCTCTTGTGCATGAAAAGCTATCATACAAATTATTAAAAACAAACAAACAAACAAAAACCAAAAAAACCCCCAAACACTAAAAGAAACAAGTACACAAAAAAATCCCAAAGCCTTTGATTCAGAGTAAATTTCATTTATGTCAGCTTCTCTCTCCAGCAACTGAGCTAAAGAAAAAAGCCAACAAGATAAAGATGTAGTGCAAAAGCGTGCAATGTAGTGTATGGCAGCAAACCCCAAAACATTTAACCTAGCTAAAAATCCTTATTTTAATTAGTGAGGTGAAGAAAGCAATATAGTAATCATGTAAGAACTCCACAGCTCCTCATGGCTTTGGTGAGGATAACAAGTCAGTCAAGGTGCCACAGGAGGGTTTCTTGTTTATTGGCACTATAACCAAAATGTCAGCACTGTGCTGAACTCCTGAGCCATTTTGTTTACGATGCCAGGCAGCAGCAGAGCATCCTTAAGGGGCTGTGATTCTTTTTCACAAGTGTTAAACAGGACACTGAAATCTGGATTAAACACATATACAGACATACCCATCTAGTCACAGCCATTTTACCTGTATAAGCTGCACATTTATTTGTATGTTTGTATACACCAAACAATAGCTGTTGGCTCAGGACATCTATCTTTAAAAGTTTTAGGCGGTGAAGATAAAAATTAGCATATGGTGACCTTCACAAATTTTATAATAACAGAAGGAAGTTGCCTCCAGCACTGTGAGAAATGTGCAGCATAAACTTTCTGTATAAACACTTTTCAAAAGCTCCTGTTCTTTCTTGTCTATTGCACATCCATCAGCAAACACCTTTGCAAGCATGCAGCTCCCTGCAACAGTTTCTATTTTCATCATCATCTAGACACTTATTTAACTGCCCAGTGCACAGGTTTTTATTGGGTAAACTAATTATGTTTGAAACACGACACTGAGGCCCTTTCACAGTGTGGCAACACTAACACTGTATTAGATGCTTTCGGTGTTCTTGTTAAAACACTGCCACCAACTTGAAGGAAAGACTGATAATCCCATCTTTGGTGAAATCTGCACCACTCAAGATGGAGTTAAAATAAACTTCTCTTGTAACTTATCACTCCAGTTGATAACAATGATTCTTAAGAGCAAATCTGTCTCCTCTGGCATGGACACAACTGCACCACATTGACTGGCATTTTCAAAACAGCTTGAAGACAGAGGGGAAAAACACTTTGGACCATCTTCTAAGTCTTCACCCTTGCTTCTTTTTTTGCAATAGCAGGAGCTGAATGCGCTCTATTCTCCTCTTCCAGGAAAAATAAAGTATGAAAAATTCCAGTCAAGTGCAACTGCGATTTTTTCTTATTATTATTGCTAGGTACTGTTGCTATTGGATATTTCTTAGGAAAGTTGTGGGAAAACAGGGGGGTTTTCCCAATGAAGAAACAAATAGGTTACATACACTCCATTCCTTTCAGCTTCTGAACTCTGAGACACCAGGATAGCAATATATCAAAAGAAAATGGCATGGATGTGTCTTGCTGAAAGAACATCTGCAATTCCCTTTTTACTACGGACATTACACAACAGTTTATAAAATCATTAATCACAGTAGCTCATTTAATCACAGTGATATACCTTACATTGCAGAGGATGATCAATTAATTATCTCCTGTTCTATATGCATGAGCAGAAACACACACACACATATGCACACAAAAGAAAAGGGAGCTGTTCCTTGAAAGTGAGAATTACCCCTGACAATGACACGGATTGATGTAAATATTCCAACTATTTCCACAGAGCCTGCAGCTTGACAGCTGGGTCGAACACAGCTCTAAACAAACCTTTGTTTCACATTCTAGTAGCAACTAGTCTTAAAGTGTCCTGGAGGAGATTCAGAGGTTTATACAAATCTTATCAACAAAGGTATCTAAATATTCTAAGTGAGTAAGTCTACAAAGCAAATGATGGGGAATCTTTTGTTGTGTAATAATTACTTTATGCAGAGCTTCTAGCAAAAAAAATTGTCTCTTCTTCAAATCTAGACTATTTGACCTAAACCCTCTCTATTATATTGTCAGTGTAACAGCCTGTGTTTCAGCTATTCAATAGGCATTTCAATTTTTAAAATATCAGATGAATCAAAGAAGAATTATCACAGCTCTACTTATAATGATGAGCTGTTCCTGCAGGTGTAGGCTTGGGATGGGGATTCCCAGCAGACCCAGCTTCTGCTCTCACTTCAGACTGATCTGACAGATGACCTCAAAGGGTCAGAGAAATTGCAGAGCTCCTTCTACAAATACCTATTTGTAATTTAGGCACCTACATCTCTTTAATCACCTGCATGACTTAAATCCTTAGACTTCTCTGAAAGATGAGAGCACTTTGTTTCAAGTCCTTAGGTGTTCTGGAATTGCTACCTCTGAACAGCTGTCTCAAAGTCAAGCCACCACTTAAATCTACAAATTCCTGTCTAACAAGGCAGTAAGGCTTACATTCATCTTTCTGACAGGATGGCGGAGTTTCCCTGCATATGTCAAGTATCTCAGGGAAGAAAGACCAGTCTCCTGTTACACTTTGAAACCTATTAAGAAATAACAGTACATCTAAGAAACACACACAGCAATTCTGAAATCATGGAAGTTTTAATGCATGACTTCCTTCAGACTCACTGTAATTAGAGCTACCCTTCAAGGAGTTCTGTTTCGGCTCCCCTTGCCTGCTTCTTAAAATTCAAAGAAACTGAAAGAGGACTAAAGGAAGGGGAAAGACAGTGAATCCTAATGCCCATGTAAAGACAACTGCTGTGCCCAAGTGTGTCATGCCCTGTTTAAGATCGCAGCTATATCTACTAAGACAGGCATGGGAAGACTTGAGCTCTGAGCCTAGAAGCTGTGGAGCAACTGGCTGACTGATGACATTTCTGGATGTCTTGAGAGAAGAATGAAGAAATGACGTTCTTTCTACACCTGTTTGTGTCTTCATGTGTCCAATTTTAAGCTCCCTTTCTGAAAAAAAACCCAACCAAACACTGTGACTCTGCCTGCCTCTGAACTGCTGCAAAACAGCCTTAGCCTGAAGCATCTTTCTGCATGTGTTCTCTCAACAGCACCATTCACACTCCTGTAAGTATGAAAATAACTGAACTGGAATAGCTAAAATCTAGTTTGTCCCTGTGGAATGACCTTTTTTTTTTGTGGGGTTTTGTTGTTGTTGTTCCAACTGTCATACAAAACAATAACCCATCACTGAGTGGGATGCTGTAGATTGTCCATATCTTGCTGCTGAAGGAAGAGAACACTTTTGCCTTAATGAAAGAACACCAGAACAGTAAGGACGTACATCTGGCTCTGGGCCACGCTGTATCACCTGGGCTTGTGAACATATTGCTACATTGCTGTCACACTTCTCCAGTATTTTAACTTCTCTAGCAGCTTCTGGATGGCTGACAGTCAGTATTGGATTGCTAACAGCACTGCAAAGTTTCTGCACTGCAATGCATTCAGTCAGCACAGAGACTCATTTATTTTCCCTTAACAAGATAACTGGTTGATTAATATACTTTACCCTGGGGTGTGCAGCAGATTTATTTCCTTCCCAGATACATGCTGAACATGGGAATGAGGAGTAAACAAGTTTGTTTTCAGTTATTTGTTATTTACTGGAACAATTCCTGATCTTTTCGCCCAAGCTTTATTCTAGCAAAATAATGGTGAAGCTAAGGGCAATTCTGACTGAGTAAGAACTTTAGGAATGGGTAATTTTACAAAATATTTTCAGTCTAATGACACAAAATACCCATGCTCAGGATTTCTGGGCTCAAACCAAATGTAATTCATTTGAATAATTTGGTGATTACTGTTTCTGTTTTTCTGATGCAGATTTCAGATGACAGTACTGTATCTTAGGTTTTTATATGGCCTCCTCATTTCAGTATCTGAATGCTATTAAATCTTAATGTACACAGGCTGAAGTATTGCTACCAGCCAGGGCAGTGATCCCCTTCTACAAGAGTTCTGGACACAAAATGTTGCTACATGAATTGCCAAACTTCACTAAAACTCCTTGAAGATACCCAGAAATGACATTCATTCTCCCAGTCCTCCTGAACCACCATGCTCAGTGAGACAATACATCTGCTCCTGACTTCTCAGACACACCAGGCCTAGACTCCAACAGTGGGTTAGAAGTGTGGGAGAAAACTCACAGCCATAAACCACAGTGTACTTGAAGGCAACAATCTCTTCACATGCACTTAACTTCATGGACTGGGAGCACATATATGAGAATGTAGCAAATAAATCTATATCTGATATTCATCTATCAAGGAGAGTATTTGTGTAATTAAATCAATCTTGCATGATGTGGAGGGATGACATCTGATGACCCACCAGAGTTCTCTTTCAGGCTCAGTCTCAAGTAAATATATCAGTTCTCCTAAAAACACTTGTAAAACAGATTAAGCATTCATGTACATTTGCCATCTATAAACCCTAAGGGATTTTTACTCTGCCTGCAAGTTCCTCATCTTTGTAAATGGCATCTGAATATTTCTGATTAAAACGTCATTAGAGGAGCTAAAAATGGTGCAGATCACCAGAAGTTATTTTGATCTGTTTTCTTTCAATTTCTCAAATAAATTTGCACCTTGCATCTGTCCAAAACCACTTAACATGGGAAATCTGTTTTGTTTATGAGGGCAGTGTAGCTCCACAAAGATCCAGTAAAAATTAAACTCTCCCACTAAGAAAATTATTCACGAAAAATGTTTTGTTTGATCACTAACTAATCTGATTGTTTCCCATTTCTCAGGGTCAAAAATATTTGCAGTCTTTTTATTGGAAAATTATTTTATCACTCTAAAGAGCAGACTCTCACTGTCCTCACCTGGTGACATTAAAGTGATCAGCATCTTTCCCACCTGATTTTTAAAAACCCTGTTTAAACAAACATAGTAAAAAAAAAAAAAAAAGTCTATTTTCCTGGGAAGACTTTATTCTCTTCCATTTGAATTGCAACATATGTGGGAGGAGGCAATGAATCTAAATGTCAGCATGTTTTTAAGAGTAATTTATCATGCTGTAAGTTTCTATAGCATAGAACATCTTCTAATTCTAGATGGACTGAGATTAGAAGGGCTAAAATAAACTAATGCTCCAAGCAGCGTATTCAAAATACACAGAAATAGAAATCAAATCCTTTCTGAGAAGAGTCAGGGCAAGAACAGAACATGCCTCAAATAGCTTATGAATTATTAAGGCTTTCACAAAACTTTCAGGTAGATATGTAGACCCTCAACAGACCTCCACACAGGTGACTCACACCTTTCCTGGTTTTGAGATATGATTACTTGTTCCATCATCACAGGATTGTACATGAGTCCTGGCAAGCTGCATCAAGAATTAACACAATGATCCTACAACAGGCTCAGTGTGAGTGGGTCTACCTTACTCACAGAACCCTACTGGGTACACAACCAGTTTTGAAATAAATAAATAATTACATTAATTGGAAAATAGTCATCAGTGTCAGAACAAAAGGTACTAGAGAAATTCTAATGGTATGGAAAAATCATCATGCCTTAAAAACATTATTCCTTCAATTTAAAACCAATACCAAAATAAAAAACATTTCCACTTACAGTCAAAGCTAAAATCCCCAATGAAAATCCTAGTTCAGCAATGAACCTTTCAAACAAACAAAAGAAAAGAATTGCACAAGAAGGAAAGAATCTGGAAAAGCAGTTCTGAAGGATGACATGGAGCATCGGGTACCTCCATATGTCACCTTATACTCATTGGAGACTCCTGTTGAAATAAGCTTCAGGATGATGGACTGAAATTAATTTGATGGCATTAACTCAGTAGACTGTTCTGCATCACAATATTGAGCTGGTAATAAGTTATTTTTCATTCATCACTAGTTAGAACTGGGTTACAACCAGAGTTCATGGGCATCAATTATGTTTTCATTTGAAAAAAAACCCAGACATTGTCTTTGGAGTCTTAACTCTAAATCCAGGCAATTCTTACAGTGTGCCTTTGACACAACAATGCCTAGTTCTGCATGACACTGGGGAAGTAAACTATGATTCATACTCAGCTGAAAGCCAAAAAGTAAATGTTAGGCCTTGCTGTATTTCTCATTTCTATATTGCAATACAAATCCCTTGAAATTCTGGCCACCAGCTTATAACTGGAGTCATTAACTCCAAATCCATACTCCACAAGGTACTTCTTTCTCTCTCTTACTTCCTTAAGGTATATAACAACACTTTGGTTTTTATAAGGACAGGAAAGCATTTTTCTGCTTTTTTTCCCCCATGTCAGGAACCATTTGATCAATGGTTAGAAGTTTTAGCAGCTTAGTTTCCACTGAATACCAGGCTGGAAAGGAACCTCAAAGATCATGTGGTTCAATCTTTCTTTCATTCTCATTTGCTTATATTGACAACAAGTATACATCTATGAGAGCAAGCAGTAAATTTCTTGTCCCTTAATGAGATCTCTCAGGCAAGGGCTGTGGGATTAGATCTTCAATTGGCACCTTTTAAATCTCTGAATCATAGAATACCAGGCTCTAAGGGGACCTCAAGGATCATGTGGTGGTCCAGTCTTTCTCAGCAAAAACACTATCTAGACAAGATGTCCCAGTACACTGTCCAGATGGATCTTTAGTGTCCAGCATTAGGGAATCCACCACTTGGCTGGGGAGGTTATTCCAAAGGCTTCCAATCATTCTCATGGTGAACAAATTTCCTCTTGTGTCCAATTAGAATCTCCCTAGGAGTAACCTGTACCCATCACCCCCATCTTTTCCACATGACTCCTTGTAAAAAGAGACTCTCCATCTTCTTCTTAGCCACCCTTTAAATATTGAAACATAGTTACAATGTTTCCTCTAAGCCTTTCTTTTTTCCAAGGCCAAACAAATCCAGCTCTCTCAGTCTCTCCTCCTATGGCAAGTTTCACAGTTCTTTGACCATCTTTGTGGCCCTTTTCTGGACCCTCTCCAGACAGTTCACATTATTTTTATACAACTGGGACCAAAACTGAACACTTTATTCCATGTGTGGCCTGAAATGTGCTGAGTAGAGTGGGGTGGTCTCTGCTGCTGCTGCCCCTCTTGATGCTACTCAGCATCCTGTTGCCTTTCTTTGCTACAGGAGCAAACTGTTCACTCATATTGAGCTTGTTGGTCACCAGGACCCCCAGGTCCCTTTCCACAGAGTTGCTCCCCAGCTGGGTAGATCCCACCCCGTGTTCCACTCCTGGAATAAATTGGTCAGGTGTAAGACACTTGCCCTTGTTGAATTTCACACCTTTTCAGGGTTGTTGTTGACCATTTCACTTCTCCTATCAAACAGTGGGCCAGTACTTTCCTTCTGTTTCTGCTTGTTGTTTACTTACCTTAAGAATCCTTTCTTGTGGTTTTTGACATCTCTGGCCAATTTCAATTCATTTAGTGATGCAATTTCTTTGTGCTGACATGGCTATTCCAGCTACTGGCTACGCAACTAGATACAATTTTACTGGCAAGAAAGTCTTCTGCCATTCATGAGCTGGTATAAGCCAAATCAGAAAAGTGACTTTTTTGCTAGTAGGAATGGTGCTTTTAAGTATAGAAAAGGCCTAAAGCTCAATATACTCACTCCTTTAACTGAGGGCTGAAGAACCACTAGCCTGAGCTGCCAGATAGGGCATTAATCCAGTGCTTCCAGAGGAAGACAAATCCTCCAGGAAATAGAGACAGAAAAGAGCCAAGTCCTAGTACAGTATAAAAAGCTAAAAAGAAAATTTCCCTTTTAATTTTCAAATGGAAAAATCCCTTCAAAAGGCTGACTTCATATATAAATGATAAAGGAGCAGTAAAGAAAGGATTGGATTTTGCAGTGCATTTTGCAGTTCACCTGTAAGTTTTAGTGCACACAAAGCGCTCTCCCAAACTACCTCTGCTGAAATTTCTCTAAAGGCAAGATGACAGAGAAACAATAATGGGCAGGTCAAAAAAGACTTTCAGGGATTCTACAGTCATTAGTTTCCTGAAGTGAACAGCAGTTATTTTTACAAAACCAGACAATTGTGCCAAAAAACCTCCCCAACTCAGACTATTGACTTTACATGTAACATCCAAGTTGGTGATACTCACAAATCCAAGCAGAATCTACACTGGGCACCAAAAATATGTAAATGCTGAATTTGAGAGGGTAAAATGAATCTCATCCATGTTGAAGATGTAAAGATAAAATCTAAGATAAAATTGATCTGAGCCTTAAGAATACCAAAATAAAAGTAGGTGATAGAAAAGTATTCTCATTTTTTCCTAGCAGGCTGTCAGATGAGAAAATGTCTTACATCTGAGCACACATTTCTGTATTATGTGCCATATAATGGAAGCTACTTGAGCACTGTGAGAGCAATGAAGGACCTAACAGAAGTGAACCTCATGAAACTCCCAAGCTGGGGAAAGAAACGATTATCAGAAGAACGAGGCTCTCATACACTGGGCCGAAAAAAACCTATATGAGATCGAAAAAAAATAGTATTTTAGATA
>JAOXXN010000082.1:24141335-24158519 GCA_026770055.1 Myrmophylax atrothorax | reverse complement strand
ATCCAAAAGCTCCTTCATTTCTTGCTAGAAAACTTTTATTTCAGTAGGTGCCAGCCTGCATACACTCACATGGTAACACACTGTTCTAAAGCAGATTTCTTTACGAAACTATAGTACCAGCTCTGAGAAATAAAGATGTTACGTATATGTTCAGACACCATAGCCACGAGCACCTCAAATTGGACAGAACAGCTCTACTACCAAGTTAGCACAAATGAAATAAAACATCTGCCTATTTTGAGTGTTTATCTACTGAATTGAGTCATATCTCTAATATATTCATTCACACACCACTGTAAGAATGGAAATTATTTTATTCCCTTTTTACTTTATGTGAGGCATGCAAAAGCTAAGTAACCTGCCAAAGGTCACAGAGAATCTCTTGCTCTCCCCTCCCTGTATCTCACAATACCTGACATGGAATTCTGCTGGAGACAGCAGCATCTCTTCTCCTCCTCCTACTCTCTGTCAGTGGGACAGTCAGTGCTCTGGAGGGATTGAAACTTAGCTCCAAACTTGGCTCAATGCAAGGACATGTGGGTGCTGACTGTAATCTCTGAGTCAGATACATGAGCTAAACATGCTTTTTGCCCTTCCACTCTTTAAAACTATGAGCTCAAGACACTAACAGTCTGGAAGCATCACATCCTGACTGCCCAGTCTCGGGCTTTGATTGCTGACAATTAAACAATAGTGATTAAAAATGTACAGAAAAACAATGCTTTCACTATCACATGCAAGCATTAAATAAGGCACATTTGCCTCTGCCTCCCTGCACAAATAATCCAGGTTGCACTTCTTTTTTACATCTATGAACACTCTCCTGAGATGACAGACAAAGAGGTAACTGACATACAATGTGGATCTTTACTCTGTTATCCATTCCAAGACATGCAGCTGAATAAAATTCTGCTCAGTCAGACATAAAATCAAATTAGAGGAGTTCACTCTGAAGAGAAAGAACTAAATTTGAAACAAATAAAGCAGTGCATAATTCACTTTTAATGGGATAAGTTCTTAAAATCACACTAATCATAATCCTAACAAGGTAATCCATTCCACTGCAAGTTTATCACATCACTGCTCAGTACACAGCAGAGCAGTAAAGCTTCAGTCATGTGAAGGATTTGCCCCACATGCAAAGTGAGCAACTGTTTTTTTGCAGTCAGGATTTGTTCAGCAGAGCACTCCTGTTTATTAATAACTATACCCCACAGCCTTACAATATGTGTTGTTCATCCCACATGAACATGTTGTTCACAAAGACTGACCCACCACTGAGATCCCTTGGCTAACACACAATGTATTTCTCCACAAAGCCCTGCAATATTACTCAGTTTAGAAAAGAACAAAAAATGCTTCATCTTAACTGCACAAATTCAGAAGGACACTAATGACTCACACATGAGAGCTGGCTAACCCTGAAGTAATATTTCCTGTTTTAAAAAAATGCCACTGGATTTTTGTTGACCGTAAGTATTCAAGACCTTGGGTTTAGATCTGGTTTTTAAGACAGTTTTTTTCATCAGCACAGCAGCTCACAACTGTGAGAATGCCTGAGCTAAAGGAGAAAGTATGACCACCTGCTCTTCAAAGTAGCATCTCAGGATGCTGACACTTATTTGGTATATGGGAGCTGATAGCTTATAACCAAAGATGCTGCAGCTACAGGGCACAGATAAATCAAAACCAAGAAAAGAGTTTAATAATTTCTGTAACATAGGATATCTTTTTACACCCTTACTAAAGTGTTCAACTCTGAAAAGTTGTTCTGGCAAAACCCAACATTCATCATGTTACATATTCACTACCTCTCAGAATATGTCTGATTCAAAAAATGTGTTCTGATGACCAGTTAAGAGATATTTTTGTATGATATTTTAGAGTCAAGATGGGTTTTTCCCGTACTGTCAGCAGTCCAGATACTCTGACTGGAATGCAGCGAATCATTCTGTTAATCACATAGCAGGGATTGTAGCTCGCTTCTACAGCTGCCTCATTTTCAAACAACTGACAGGTGAGAAATAATGGAAAGGCTAATAAAAAGGATGTGATTAAATACACATCAGGAGCAGGAAAAGTAAAAAGATGCTTTTCTACATGAATCTATATACGGTGATACTTACTTAGCAAAAATTTCCATTTATATACCCAGCTGAAATCTTGTTCCCTGCATAAACCAACTTTTACTTAAAAGACCATTTCCAAAAAAAAAAAACAACTAACAGTAAGAAGACAGAACTACAGTGCATACAATACAAATGGAATTATTTTTCCCTTAGACAAACATTATGGCTCTGCATGAGTATGCAATAAGGTGAATACCCTACAAAACAAACTGCAGGTTGTGGACACCAGGCTCGACCATTTCCAGACATGGGTTATTTCTAAATTCCAAAGGTGTTTTTAATACACAATATTCAATCCATGAAGATTTTTGCACTCTATTTTATTGCTACACTCTGATGTGAGCGAGTTTAAGTTATACAATATGCACACACAGAAATCATGGACACAGGAACTCACAAGGTTCACCTTACACAGATATCCTATTTTCTAGCATGGCCAAACACATGAGGAAAGGTTATGTACGGTAAGCAAGAGATTAAGACCATTTTAAAGCAGGGTAAGATGTGGATGAAGATGACTGAGAGTGAGGAGGTGTGACATGAAGCAAACACAAGATGGGGAAAGCAGTAGCTCTCTGACTTAAGAAGTTTGCATCCCGCTCTGACTCTGAATATGGGGGATGTTACGCCAACCAGGCACAGGGCAAATCATCAGCAATTCTCCCACTCCTGCAAGTGAGCAGCAACTGAACTGCACTTAACTGAATTCCAGGAGAGACACATAATAAAAAGACATTGAATGCCTTAAAGCATGAGGGGACTTACCAGGATTTTAAAAAAGAGAGAACTCACTAAGCCAAACCAATTATATTGAGGGGACAAATATAAAAATTTCAGAAATGGGAACTAAATTGCTTCCCATAATTCTACAGTTCAGTCAGGATCAAACCTTACATGATGTTTTGAATAAAGACACACTGCCAGAAGGGGGTCTGGTGAAGCAAACCTCCTGGTGCATGCAGCCCAGCTATCTCTAGAAAGTTCATGTTACTGCTCTATTCATTTCCTTCTGCTGGAAATGTTCCTCAGGCTCACTCCCTCATCACAGGAGTTTGGAACATCACAGCATCAGTTTAACAAGTTATTAGCAAATGTTTTGTTTCAGTGAGTATCAAGGTATCATTTTACAAAAAGAGGTATTATCATCATAGCAAGGAAAACCAGTCCAAAGAATAATAAAGTTACTTGCACAAGGTTATCCAGACACTTAGCAGAAACAGCTCAGCTAGTACACTTAACTGATGATCCCTATGCTAGTGACTGACCCAGCTGGACATACAGCCCTCCAAAAAATGAGCTGGGGGTTGTCCTGCATCTCTGGTTACATATCATTCCCCACACCCTACTACGAAAGAGCCCTATTTCAGTCATTGTGGAGGACTAAAAACACTGTGGAAAACCAGAAAAGAGCTCAGAAATGTGGATGGAAAATCCCTGGAGACCTTAATTTAAGAATTGTTGCACAGGAAATTGGTGTCTGAAGTAAGGATACAAAGGAACTAGCTAACAATTCTAGCTAAAATGATTAAATTTTATATAGCCAGACTTTGTCTTAAACCCAGGAAAATAATTAAAAAACCATTAGAGTTGCCATAGAAGGACTGCTGCACAGACAGAAAGATTGTACCAATGGCTAGTAAAGCAGTGTGGGCTCAAACACCTACTATTTCAAAGATTTCCTTGGGCAGGCAACCTAATACCTCTATATCTCAGTTCTTCAGCCGAAAATAAGGATAACAGCAAAATGGGAGCATACTAAGGATAAGGCAAGATACTGGATAGACTTTGTAAAAATCTAACAGAACTAGGTTTGTGCATGGGTAAAGCACAGTAAATTTGCCGCTATTTTTACTACATTTTAAGGTAACTGTTTCACTGACAGCATTTCGGTGCTATGAAACCAAGATCATATTTTTCCAAGCAAAGGCATAATACACCATACATTACCTTCAAAAGAAATTGCAGATCTATTTTTTCCTGCGAAACAATAAATAGGGACAAACCCTGTCTTGATAACATCTGCTGAGCTTCATCTCAAGACAGAAGGAGATTCAGGTCACATTCTACTCTCCACTGAGTGATACCTAACACAGGCATAAAGACTATTAGTGTATTTAAGACCAAGATGTTAAAATCATACCTAGAGCTGGTAAACTGTAGCTATTCCTACAGCCACCAGAATGAAGGAGACAGATTTTCCAGTTTCACACCTATAGATAAAGCTGAAAGAGTCCTTTCGTGTTACATCTGATAGCAATATTTGCACTACAGGAATACAGTCTCTCCTCCATTCTACAACATGAATCTTACTGGTATCACTGGGGTTAAGGGGCATCTGATACAGTTTAAAACAGATAAGTTATCACAAAAAATATTTTTGGCAAAGTTCAGCACAAAAAGCTTGACATCAAACATGTCCCAGACAGCAGCATATCTGTCACACAAACTCCGTAGGATTTCTTCTGCCAAAAGTCAAGCTAAGCACAAATTAAATCAAACAGGGATTTTCCTTCATGTTCTAGTCATAACAGGTTTGTTTAAGAGAACGAAAAAAAGCTTTTCAAAAAGCCTAAAACTGACTTGAAGACTAATCTATGGCATGAATAAACTAAAGCCAATCTTTAATTGTATTTTCCAGAGTTGTCCAGGTATCAGTAACGAGAATATAAAAATCAACTAATCAGATCCTGTTTGTTCTCTTTTCAGTGAGTCAGTGCTGCCATCTAAAGCTGTCTAAAGGGCATGCAAAAGAAATTCAAAGTCATGCATCTAAATAACATTCAGGAAGCACATCAGTAGACAGAGAATGCAGAGTAAGTCGAATACGTTAATAAGGTGCAACAAAACAATTACACTGCAGTACCTGAAGGAGAAATTCTTTCTCTATAACTTCACTTGTCTTGCTGATAAGCCTCTTCTGTAGTCTCTGTACTTTCTGAATCAGCTCATAGGTAGTGGGGTCACTGGCCTAGAAAAGAGCAAAGAAGTCTCAAAAATTATACATGATAACAAGTTAGTGTTTCTTGTTTACAAATGAAAGCCATAGTATCTAAGTGTTCAAAAGTAACAAACATAAAAGGGGAGAGTTGGGAGTGTTTGGTTATTTTTTTTAAATTGCATGCATACAAGCAGTCCTGAAATTTAGTATATCAATTTTAGCAGCAACTGAAACTGCCCATTGACAAATGAAGAGCTGTGCAAGGACTTCCACTGTTTAAGAACCTCAACAGTTGCTTTGAACAAAAGAAAGAGGAACTGCAATAAAGTCTTGAAACAGGTTGAGAGGTTAAGAGGAACAAATTTATGTGGTACACTGATAAATTATGATGAGGCTCTCAAATGTTCATACATGTGAAATCTCGTTGTTCAGTGAAATCGAGTGCTTAAAATGGTGACAGAATGTATAAACTGTACAGCTGCCCTCTATCTACATAGCACATAAAGACCAGGAGCTAGTAGATGTCTGTCTCTCTATCTCTCCTCACTCTTATGTCACAGATTGAAGCTGGAGGAAGCTCTAAGGAATAAAGAAGTAATTCTGTGAGGAGCAGCCAGCATTCCCCACTACTTCATATCTTCCCCACTACTTCATATCTTCTTGTTGGACCTTTTACTGAAGGGCACACTCTGACTGAAGCCTCTCCGTGCTCAGTGATTCATAACACCCCTCTCCCATCTGGTTTCTCATGTGGTGTCTCATAAGGATTAAACACACTGCAGTAAAGGCTCCAATAAAGTCCTGCTCTCTACATATTTGCTTGAGCTCATAAGGAACTTGGTATCTCATTGCTCCTAATCTTTTGTCTGATTTTATCTAAATTGACTAATCAATTCAAGCCTAACTAGGACACTAACACAGATATGCACACAGCGCTCACAACACAACACTATTTCCTCAGAAATCAGGCTAAAAAGTAGATCAGTCCCCATGATCCACTCAGTCCTTGATTTTTTTATAGTGCTGCCCAAACGTGGTGCCAATTGTGACAACTGCAGAGATACAAGGGTGTTTGTTCATTAGGAATTGAACCAAAATCCCACCAGGATTATTTCACATGGATCAGGCCATCTGCTGGCCTTTCTGTGTTCCAAATACAAACCAGTAATGCAGAATGGAAAGACATGATTTCCCATTATCAGTTTCTTCATACATTCATTTTCCCCATATTGGAAATTTTGACTAGCCTGATTTTATTTTGTAACAAGGTAGTGCTGGAGTTTGCACCTACACATGTTCAACCCAGTTGAGCATCCTGCATTATATCTCCCTTCCATGAGAAAAGCAAATCACACTGTTCACCTTTTTGCTCAGCATGGAAAGATCTGAAATTAACTACAATATTAGTAAACACAGTCAAAGTACTCAGCTTTGCTTCTGTAGGGACTGAGCACTTTACCACTCATTATCAGAGCAGCTAAGCAACCCAGGCTGGCATCAGATCACAGACCCATGCAAGAGAGGAATCTCAGATGGCTCTGAGTTACATCAAAAATATCCAGTGATGCCAACTGATGTTCATATATTTGGTCTATGCTTGATGGATTTTTTATTTTTCCCCTTCACTTGGCAGGTTGAAATCGTGTGAAAATTTAGATTAGCTGTTTATGTAGAACAGTTGAACTCACATTACCTGGAATGACTATGTTTGGGAGCACACCACTGTTTATGTGGAGGCCTCCTCCTTTTCTCACAGAGGTGATTTACCTTCTGACTTCATGCCTGTCCATTCTCCAGGCTACCTATTCTATGGCCCTTTCACATTCTGGCTTTTTTCCCACATACATCTCTCTAATAGGTAAGAGTAGGATTGTATCTTTTCCCTATTATCCTCTTTCTCATCATCCATGCTAAGGAATCACCCCCTTCTAAATTCACCTCAGGTACTCTTATTCTCTTTAGCATTTGACTACCTCTTTACAAATCCCTCTGCAATTTTTCATTGAGAAAGTGACAAAAAATAACACTGATTGCATTGTGCAAGGCAACCATTCAGCAGTTGAGCATTCCACTGGCACTATGGAAATTTCAGTCTACCCCTCCACATGATTTGCGTAACAGTAAACGAAACGGGGTTTGTGCTGGGTCACTGATTTGATAATAGGGGCTTTGGGAACATGAAATGCTTTCACATCACCTCTAATTTTCTCCATCTGTGAACTTTCAAGGGCTTCTGCAGTTCTTCTTCCAAAATTTTGCATCGAGTCTGTTCCTTTAACAGTTCTTTCTGCATGTGATGAAACTCAAATCTGAAAATCAGCATAAAACAAAAAGAAAAAACCCACACTGAAACCATATCAGTGCGACTCAGGCACTAATATGAACATTTACAAATCATTCTCCCATGCACTACAGTGCACAGGAAGCACTACATGAAAAACACAGAGAGTCACTTGGCCATTACAGCAATAGAGTAGTGGCAAAAAAGTGGCAACACCGACACCAATAAACAGGTAGCACCACTTAGACCTCTTTACTTGCTTCATCAAGTATGGCTTGGAAAAGGGACTCTTAGGGAAGCTACTCCACAGCCCGCTGAATCTCACTGTTCCCATCTTAACATTTACATTCAGGTCAGAGGGATGGTTAGCTCATCGACCTACAAATCAGTTATGGGTCATATCCAGTTACCCCTCTACTGAATCCAGCAGTTTGTGTTAGAAAGAAGTTTTTAAATCTACATGGCTCACACAATCTATTAAATCAAACACACTCTAGGACCTAAGTAAGATGGACACTTTTCCTTAGAGAACTGAAGTTGGATTTCTTTTACTCTTATTACCTCTCCTCAAGGAATTTCAGGGGTGACTTGTTGCTGAATTCAAAATTAAATGAGCACTACCAAAATTCTTTGACAACTAGGCTTTTATAGGGGGATAGAGGGTTCAGGAGCAGAGGGAAAAAAAGGCACTTTTTGAAATGGTCTGACCCTGATCACTTTAGTGATTGGATCCTGTAAGTTTTCCAAGGTCAAAAAGAGGTGGAGAATCACAAGGTGCCTACTCCACCACTGAATCTTTTCCTGCTGAGCTCAGAGTTACATTTAGCTCACTGGAGAGAAAAAGGCCTTTTTTTTAACTGTGAGGTTGGACAAGGTTATGGAAGAGGAAAAAATTCACATCTCCAATTGGCAAATCAAGAAGCTAATTAGCAACACAAGTGATATACAGACTCTTTCGACAGGTTTCATGATGGTTTTGGACTTTGTTAAAGTATGTGATTGCTGCTGCAGTTAGCAAGAATTGATCCACCCATCATGGCATGCATCACACAATACTTCAATACCATCACTGAGTTTCAATACAGTAACAGACTTTTGGCTGAATGCATTTGGGCAGCAAGTTCAAATCCTATTCCTTTCTGCAGTCAGTCAATGAAAACTGCAATTGCTAATGTTGTGTGCCCAGTTCTCTTTTCTGTTTTACCAAATCAAACTGGCATAATTCCATCAGAGTCAATGGGACTGACCATGGACTGGAGTTAATTTGCTCTGCTGAAAGCCATGGAATTATACTGATAAGGTAAAGATCTCACCCAAAACTGTGGTAGCTACATAGAATTGGTACGATGGTTATCTGCTAAAAACGTAACTGCCTCTCTTTATAAACCAAGACTGATTCTATAGAAAATGACAATCGTTTCCCATCAGGAAAGAATACACCTCTAATAGAGCAGGGTTGAAAAAAGAAATGAAGTATTAAGCCAGAGAAGGAGGAGATAATTCAGGCTTGGGCTAATAAACTTCTGTTTTAAAGAAACACAACCTTCAATGAAAATTTAACTAAATCTTTCTCAGAGACCATGTCTGCACATAAATCTGGAAGGAAAGAGCTCTGAAAATGTGCAGGGGTTTGTCATAAATATGTCAAGTGTTCCTGATACTCTGGATTGCTTAATGGAAAAGGAATTCCACTAACCTGAGCCTTGTACCACTGTACCACTAAGCAGCTCACTCACTGAACTATGAACACCTTTTGTGCTGCTGTCTGTTAGGTTTATTCTGTAGGCAGTAACTCACAGTATAAAGGGAAATATGGAAACTATTTCAACTTTGGCTAAGTTGTCTTCTTTCTCCTTCCTATATTTTAATGTTATTAACTGCTGATACATTGTTTTATGAATTTAATCCAGTTTGTGTTTAAGGCCAAGCCAAACAACCCCTTCTCCATGGTATAATGCTTGTTGATACAAATCTTCACCATACATACATGTTTTCTGTCTCAAACATAAAATCATGGCTGCAGTCACTATGGCAATGCATTCAGTCAGGTTTTCTACCTGAGCTCCTCCACATCAGCCACACTCTTGCCAAGTAGTCCCTTCTCACGCCGCAGTTTTTTGATCTCCAGCTTGAGAATTCGGATGTCCTCCATCCTCTGTCGGTACTCGCTCTCCCCCCTGTTCAAGATGGCCTGTTGGATTTTTATCTTTTCATAAAGCAGAGCCACTTCATCGTTGCGACGGATAAGCTGCGTCGCCAGGGCATGTCTTTCCCCGAGCACCTGGAGGCACAGGAGAAGGCAATGGACTCAGTCACAGCTCCTTCACACCATCCCCAAAGTATCATGACTATATTTGTATCAGTCAAAGTCATGTGTATTAAGAAGTTTCACTGTTATTAATGAAAGAAATACAGCAAGAGCCTAACAGTATCCCCCGAATAGTATGAACTACGTATTTCGTTCACTTCACTACCTTAACATTTTGGTGCTAATGGCACTATACAGCATTAGTAGTACCCCCTTCACAGTATCTGAGGATATTCATCTAAAAATACATTGGACAAATGAGGGAACAAAATGCAGGGTGTTTGAAAACTCAGATTAGATATTCCTACCTTGTCAAATTCCTTCTTCTGCTTCAGCCTCTCCGCATCGGCTACAGCAATGATTTTTAGGAGTTTTTTCTCTTCTGCCTCCTGATTTTCTATAAACATTTTAGTTTCCAGAGCCTGTTTTGTCATCTTAAGCATTTCAGCCTGATGGAGAGAAAGACTGTAGGTGAACTGTGCTTAGTAATAACTTTGCATTACATAAACCTACAATTAAGCGTTAGGATTTTTAAAAATATTTCATACATCTTTTACCTTCCTGAGAGGTACATACTTTGTTAGTTTTTGAGAACAAATCACCAAAACAAGCAAGCATGAAGACGCATAAAGAAATATTGTAAACACTATTTTAATACCATTGTGTTATATATTTCTATACACAATAGAAATCTGACAGAACTTTTATCTATGACAATGGTTAAAGCTGTAATTCAGGGATGCCTCATTTATTAAATAAAAAAACATATATAGGTCATATTTGGAAAGCTTTTCAGGAGTTGTTATTCTAAGATTAAAGTCAGACAGGGATGTGAGAAAGGATGGTTCACCTTGCTGAAAAGGGCAACAATCTATGCTGTATGCTACAAATCAGCGTCAGCTCAGGAAAGGCTTCGGACTGGAATAACAGATTTGGAGCAGATGGTAACCAGACAGAGAACAGCAAAGTTAAAGAGCTACAGCACTTTCCTTAGTGGATGTGTAGATGAGGAAGACTGGGAAAAGAGGGGCTGGCCCTGAGTGAAGGAGCAACAACCCACTGCTACAGTGACTGCACAGCACTAAAAAAAATAACACCAAAATGTGCCCAATCATTCCATCTCAGTTCACAAAATTATAATTCAAGGCATGTATTCAGATAAAACTAATAAGGTCTTCTTGGATAATTAGAAGTTTCCACCATTGTTATGCAATTAGAACCAAGGTGGAACTAGCTGACCACAGTCCTTTTTCATAGATATGAAAACTTTCAAGCCTTGACTCAAAGACTTTGCCACAGCTCTGGCCCTTATAAAAGATGATGTTCAAGCTGCCTTTTGGGAACAAGCATCATCCAGTGGTGAAAAAATGAGGCTGTGATAAAGGCTGCACCTGCAAAAACATCAATTTAAGACAGAAACAGTTCCATCATAATAATAAAATAGCTTGTCCTATTCTTATTTTCTTTAATAAAATTCTCATTTTCCCATATGTGCGAGACTTATCTCTCTTAGTCAGTGTTAGATATTCATCAGAATTCATCAGCTGAATGAAAATGCAAGCCACTTCACACTGAAATGCAATCAACACTGTGCAAAAGCTGTCTACAAATGTGAAACTGCTCATGCATTCAGTATTGCTGGATAGCGTGTTTTTTAATATATCAAAATTCTATGGTCTTCTTATGTCAGAAAAATATGAATTGTAAACAAGAAGTGGCATTAGATGTTGGCAGTAAACATTCATATAAACAAATCTCCTCACTGGACTGCACTAAGTTAAAATAAATCCAAACTGCCTTGTATAGTAAAGAACACAAATAGTTTAAGCCACACAAAGGCCCAACAAGCTAACAGGACTTTCTGTTAGATTAAATATGCTGAAAACTACATTACAAGGGTCTGTGTACATTAGGTAAGAGAAGAGGAAATGAACAAACACAGTCACTGTGCAAGCAGAAAAATGGTCAGATCTGAAACTGCCGTAAATCAGCACAGCTCACTTGAAGTCATTTCAGAGAATTAGTAAGAACTGAAGTACAGCCAGCAAGAAAGAATAATGTATAAGGGACCTGTACCAGTATCTCAAACCAAATTCAAACTAAACTCTTGTTTAGATTCTGAAATATTACTGTAAGTGAAGAGATTTTATATTGGTATTAGAGGTGAAAGGAAAATACGAGTTTTACAAAAGTTACAACTGGGACTGACCACAGAATGCTGAAATAACTGGTCAGAGGTTTTATATCCAGGTTTCTAGAAAATGCTAACAACAACAACAAAAATACATATAAACATCTAAAAAATATACAAAGCACTTGACTTGCCAGCAGCTCAAATCTGGGGGGCCTTAGATAGATTGTTTTCAACATTCAGATGCTTTGTCAAACCACCCTAATCTGCATGCCTGTATGAAGGTCAGGTGAAGCCAAAAGATGGCTTTGTCCTGCTGGCTTTAATGGAGCTTGGATCAGGCATTCTCTGTTTCAGTTACTGTGATTACACATTTCTAAGACCTTTATGCCATCTGAGACAAACATAAATCCATTGTCTGTATAATCTCATTCCTATGAATCCTAGTCTCCCATGATTTAGCATGTTCTTTGACCTTATTTCCCAGGAACAGCTTGCTTAATTCCTTCACATCAGCACAAACAGGACAAATTGAGGCCAGGTGGCAACACAAATAATTGTGTTCTTTTGTGCCTGTGACAATCAGCTCCCTCTGAATTCTCTTCTGCTTTAGTATTCAGCAGTGACACTCAGGTAGGAGACCACAGTGCCCAGCAGCCAGTCAGCAATGTCATGGCAGCGTATGCACAAACTTGCCAGTGAGTAACTGAGTGTGCAAACCGTGTAGCAATCATATATTTGTCAAATAAATGCCAGACAGTTCTGAGGTGATGAGACAGCATTGTGGACTAGTTAAGGCAGAAAGCTGCACACAAGGAAAATGAGATGCTGTTTGACTTCTCTATCGCTGATAGAACAACTCTGAGACAGATCAGATACAAGAACACAAATTCATCGCCTTTTTCCAAAGCCCTATTGACATCTTGTCATAACTGTAATGTGCCAAGAGGGGCTGAAAACTCAAGGAGTCATTGCAGCAAAGCAATAAACTGACAAAGGAAAACATTGTGAAAAGTGACAGAGAACTTTCAGGTTTTTGGGGGTGCTTTTTTTTTTCCTGGTATTGTTTTTTTTCTCTAGTACTTAGAGAAGATTAAAAATAAGCATCTGTGGACACTAACTCCTTAAATCTTTCCAGAGCACAGCAAATTGGGTTGAGATATGACCACAAACCTAATAGCTTATCTAAGGATGGGCTGCAGCCAGCACTGAGAAGAACCAGAACTTCAATCTCAGATTTTCTTTGATTTATGACAGATCCTGCCTGCTTTATACCACAATATTGAAATAACTTTCTGTGCAAAGGGACCTACTAAAAGGCACAGCCTAACTCCCAGAAGACTAATGCTTGTTAGTTACATAGAAATACAACATTGTGAAGTGTAATGTAATGGGATTTGCACTTAAAAACAGCAGTGAGAAGTTTTTAAAAAGAAAAAGTTGAATTATAAGAGTCTGTATTAAAAAGTTTGCTAGAATCAGGCTATCCCCAGAACCCACTTTTCTGCAAGCAAAATGGAACTTTTTAGTAAAAAGTGTTCAGTCACCAAGAGATTTTAAGATTCCAATGGACATTTCAGGACTTTCTGATAATTATAGACAAAGAAAATTTGTCAGATACACAAAAGAGTTGTACAACTACTATTGCTAGTGTACTGAGACCCTGTGCTTCAATTACAGAACAGTTTATTAAAATACAGCAAAATAACTGACAGACCAGAACATAATGCAGTCTGTGAAATTGTGGCAACCCTCCTTTGTAGGAAGCTGTATGTGTAAAGGGGCTTACTTTCAATGATTCCTTCGCCTCCTCTAATTGCTGATGATCTAGATGTGCTTTCTCAAGGTCTGCGTCTTTGTCTTTGAGCTCCTCTTTCAGCTGATCCACCTGACGTGTTGAAGTTTTCAGCTTTATCTTCAAATCTGCTATCTCATCCTAATGAACAGAAAGTGTGATCACCGAGAGCGTTAAAAAAAAGAGAGGTTACTTGTGATGAGGATCAGATTGGATAGTTTGTTCCCATTTGCTTTTCAAGCAAAACACCTACCTATTCAAACATAAGTATAAATTTTTAATTTACTAGATATGTTTATGTCATAAATCCTTATTTGGAAATAACCCAGGGCTGTAAATCACAGCTATCCAAGGTCCAAAGCTCTGCCAATTACAACACAATTTGTGTAGTATTTTAGATCTTTACATCAGAATAACAGAATATCCTTAGGTGGTCTGTTCTCTTCCTCTAATATTGTTAGTTAGATCCCTGAGGAGTTGGTATGAATGGAGAGAATCATTTCCTGAGGAAAATGACACTCTCTGAGAGGAAAACACAAGGTGGAAGAATTTGGTTCTTGTTAGAAAATTCCACTTCTGCTGGGACAGTGTTCCCTCTGCTTTCTAAATCACTATTCACAGTAATGTGCATACACATTCAGGGTAAAGGAGGCAATCTTATTTCCCTTGTAGTCTATTTCACATGCATACATACAGCTCTTAAAGGGATAGAGCAGAGTGGAGCCAGGATGGCTTAGTGATTCCATAGCTCCAGTGTACCATGACTTTACGCGTGGTTTGAAGTAGGGCATTGCCACATGATGACTGTGGATTCCTATTTCCAGTCCACATACAGTGCAGATAAAATGTCAGGGACCTAAAATATTCATTTCCCCAAAATCCACAGGGACGAAGAAACCACTTTTGCCATTGATCCACCAAGCTTTCCTTCTAACAAATTAGAATTAGATAAGAAAAAAACCCCAACAAGAGCAGAGAGACAAACACAAGGAAAATTGTATCCTTCTACCTTAGCTTCAATCAGATTTTTACTGTACAGACTCCTCTCTGTTCTCAGAGTTTCACAAAGGTTTTGTTGCTGTTTTAATTTAATCACTTGCACTTGTATTTCCTTCTCATAGTCACAGATCTGTATTTGATGTACTTCAAGATCTTTCATGTGATGGAGGACCTGGAACAGAAAGAAACAAATGAACATGATTAAACCATCATCACAACATTAGAGGGATGGGGCAAAGTTTGTGATTTTCTTCTAAGATGACAAGTTCAAATCCCTGTGATAAGCAGTTTCAGCTACAGCTAAAAATTACTTCAGTCCAAATACAAGTTTCAACTTTTTCAGATTGCTTATGTGGGACAACATCCTATTTTAACCTGATACCTAGCTTTCATTCAAGACTAAAACTTATAGAGGTGCACATATTTAATTTAAAAACAAGCTACTGAAAGAAAATATTGCCACTGAGCAGGTTCAATAAAATAAAGTTTCCATCAAGAATAGACTTAGCTTATTTATAATGCAAACCAAGATTTTGTAGATTATGTTGTTTTGGATGTCAGCTGTATGATAAGATGAATAAACACACCTATGTTATTCCAAGAAGCCCTGGATGTACTCCCATATCCTAACAACCCAACATTTTTTAATGAACACTTGATCACAAACAGTTGATATATAATTACTGTAATAAGAAAGTCAGTTAATGTAACTAACACTTGGTCTAAATAAGTAGGTAATCATCATTAGTTGTTTCCATGACAGATTAGAAATAATTTCGTGAAGATTACCTAAAGAGAATTAAGGACTGTAGCCTATAGAAAGAAGATGATCACATGCACTATCAATAAGCAAAAATACAAAATTTTATAGTCACCTTTATTAAACAGTTACCACCATAACAGTACTTAGTAATTACTATATCAGAGGGGACAAAATACAAACAGTTGCTAATCATTATGATGGGCTTCTAAATTATATTTTTAAAACATGAGAAACTTTCTCCTGCTGTACAAAGCTGAAAACTGAGGAGCTCAAACAAGCAGATTCATTCAGAATTCAGCATAACTAAGAAGATTAAGATTAAAGGAAATAAAAAGAAAACTAAGGAGTAAACACATAAAGAACACAATTTATCAGGTTCACTACCCAGGAGGAGAAAACAATGGCATCCTCAAAGCTAGGGAAAAGATGAAGCATTACAGAAAAAGCTGAGGAATAACACAGACAAAATCCAGGAGAGAAGTCCATTTCCAACTGCAGTTCATATCCAGTTCTCCTGACTCATTTTTGAAGGCAGCAGTTGGGGCTAAGACTCATGTTTATATGTCAAAGGAGAAGAATTTACAAAACTGTTTACATCAAATAGTCAATAACTGCCAAGGTTGCAGTCAACAGTAACAGTATAGCCTTGTGAGGCCTAACTATGGGGCAGAAGCTTAAATAATTAAACATTTTACCATATACTTCCAACTAACTTTGAAGACAGGGGACAGCTAAATACAGAGAGTTTTATTACAGCAGCAGGAATACAATTCCAGCACACTGTAGCTGACATCAGATGATCCCAGGAACTGCTTACAATGCAATACAAAAACACAGTCCTAGTTTATAACCTAAGCCTACCTTTACCTTTTCTGTTAAAACAACCTGCCAACAGTAATAGCATGGAGAAGAAATCAATAAGGCATGTTTTCTATCTGCACTATGGTGATCATAGGCTAGAGAAAGACTTGAAAGTAGGTCACTGCATTTGTAAGTGGTTTACTTGGTTTTGATACAAGATAAGTGCAGTGAGACTGTGGACAAAGTTTTCTGAGTTGTGCTCACAGGCTGGATGCTGACTCTGCTTATTCAGGAATTATTAAACCCAAATAATTCTTTCTTGTAAATGCAGAAAAGATACATGCAATGTTTCACAACACAGTCCTGTGGGAGGCTGTGCATCCACAATTCCTGTTTAGTGGATAGCACACTAAACCTCTCAGATTTGGCTAGGAGGGCACAAAGCTAAGCATAAGGTATTAGGTATTCATGGTTTTCTTCTGTATCCTCAGAGCTTTTTTATCTGTACTCTTAACTATCATCTACTGCTGCTTACCTGTTTGGTTCAATGAACTTACTCAGTATCTCAGCAATGGTGCTGCCCTTATTTGCTTGCCCTTCCTCCCAGAAGTGCTGCCATGGCCTTAAAGATATGCTTATTGAACATTACATTTTCCAAAAGATTATGTGACTTTAAAAAATAAAATGCTTTTTTTTCATTTTCCTCAGTATATGTTGTTGACTGCAAGCTTAAAATTTTAAAAGGCTTTATTTGGAAAAACCAACATATTAGAGACTGGTTTTGTAACCCCTTGGAAGACACAGTCAGGGAGCACTTCAGATGAGACTGAAGGATATACTTCACTGCCTCCTTTTAAGCAGCCTAAACTTTCCAGAGAGAAACTAAGAATTAATAATTTAAGAACCTCAATTCAAAAAGGAAATATTCTACTAACAGTTGTACCTCAGTAATACAGGCTACACAACAAATAGAAAAGAGCACATTTTGTTTCTCACTTGTGCTGGCTGATCTAAGACTATTCAACAAGTGACTTTGACT
>JAOXXN010000082.1:24121855-24141209 GCA_026770055.1 Myrmophylax atrothorax | reverse complement strand
ATGATTTTGAAAGAGGAATTCTGCGGCTCTATAGATTCTGTCCTGCTATAAATAACTAGACAGCTTTCACAGCCAGCATGGCTAAATCTTTGGACTTAGATGGGTTTGGCTCTTTACCAGCACTTACACTATTCTGAAGGTGTGCAGCAAGCTCCTGCAAAGCCAGGTGGTAAGAGGTGATGAAAGGGCATTGACTGGCCACAGAGTTACTGCCCATCAGTAGCTCATTCCCCACCAGCTGTGAAATGACTCTCGTAGTTTTGCCACACTTTCTCAAGTCCACACAGGTCAAACAGCAAACCTAAATATTACCTGGCTGATATAATAATCCTGATCCTATGTCCTCACTCTACCCTATGTTTTGACTTGAAGGACAAGGCTATTGTCTCACATACTTCTGTGCTCAAAACTGCTCTAGCTGCTCTTCACCTGTAAGCTGAGTCACAAATTGTCCCTTTAGTGAGCCAAAGAAGTGTGCAAGTCCTTTGGAAACTTGCAGTCATGATGCAGGCATCATTATACAAACAGATCAAGTGCCATAAGCCATTTACTGTGCCTCTGCCTTATAAGAAGTGACAGGAAATTTGCACCCAAAGTGGCAGGGGGAAAAAAAAGAAAAAGTAAATAAGCAAACATTTTTCATTTTCACCCTCAAAATACTGTGGACAACCCTAACCAGAATTAAAAGAAAGAGCCTTGTAGCTCTGAGTGTTATGAATTACTCTCTGGCCCTAGTTTACAATGTTCTTAACTCATCTATTCTGTTAGAAATGCACTCTGAGGGAAAGATACAAAATATGACTTTGCAACAAAGACAAATCTCACTTTCATGGAATATTATTTCCAAGGAAAAGATGAGGTATCCCAGGCAATGAAGCATATACCATTCAAAATGATTTAAAAGGCCCTAGTCACCTGAAGTTGGAAAGGATAATTTTAAAGTGAAAAGATAGCAAATAACTTGTGAGTTGAAGCTGCTTGAAAGCTAATCCCAGTAAATCAATGAGCTTCTTGGAAGGCTCTTCAATGCAATAGTCAGCAATTAATGAAAAAAGTCAAAATCACATTCCTGAGTTTATTCCATCAGGAATAAAGTTATACATAATAATGGGCAGCAGGCAACACAAACTGTATGCAGTGTTTCTCTGCAGGTGCTCCTGAAAAACTTCTATTTTGCAGACTAGTTTGAACATGTTGAGATATTTTCACATACTTGGAGTAATCCTCCAGAATGCTAAGTTTCTTCCAAAGATGTCAAGCATTGTTAGCTCTCACTGGCCTCAATTTTAGGACACTGGTAGTATGCAAGATAGGGTCCTTTGCAGAAAAGACAGGACAATCAAAGAGTAATTTCAAACTGCATATGAGAGTTTCAGTTGTGGGACTCAGGTGTAAGAAGTCAGAGGCCTTGGCTTGAACTCCAGCCCTAGTTTCATTTCCCGGTCAATCACTGAATAAAGCAATACATGTCTGTACTCGAAGTCTTCCACACACCCATTGATAAGGTTCCACCAGAGAGACCTGAAACAGTAGCAGGGAACATGCACTGACAAGAAGAAATCTTTGCAAACAGTATGAAGACCACCCACCCAAGCTTTCTCCCACTGGCATGTTAGAAAATTGATATACCATCTCTACATTTTTGACAGTAGGACAGGAAAGAACCAGTTGCACAAACAGCTGCTCTTACCTTCTCTTTGAGCTCACTGGTTTCATTGATGAAACTATCTCTCTCCTTCTCCAGTTGGTAAATGATCTTCCTTTGTTTCTGAGCTTCAATCTTATAATTTTGGATTTCTGCTTCCAAGTTCTGTTTTGACTGTTCATGGAGCTTCACCAAATTTATCTGCTTTTGAGTGGCATTCGTAGCCTTGATCAAGTTCTACAGGGAACAAAAACTAATGACTCTTGAGCTGAAAAGGCCGTACTGCCACCACCGTGACAAAACCCTGCCACTGTCAAAGTGGATTATGGACTTTCCAATGTTATATCCCTTATCTAATTTGTTCAGTTGATATACTTGAGCCTCAAATCTGATTTAAAAACAAAATCTCTAGCACAGCCGCTAAATAGAGCAGTTAAAACACTACTGTCTGTGTTACAAAAAAAAAATTGATAGGATTGTTTACAAGTGGATATTACTAATGACTGGAAAAACCTTACCAGTTTTAAGGCATTTTGTTTGTAAAACATGCCAATAGCCAGTAAAATTAATAATAAAGCCAAATACTCTTCCTTCTCATATCCTAAATAGAAAGTTCAAGCTCAAAACCAACCAAGTTTAGCTTAAAGTTGTGCATAAGGATTAAACAGAAAACACCAACGTATCATGTTTCCAAAATCAGGCTTCTGGATCCACTTTAAAATTTCTTTCCCTGTACAAAACAAGTATTCATTACTTTCCAAATCCGAGTCTCTGCTAGAATCAAGACACAGGACAATGAACCTACACAAAATAAATCACGATTTGGCATTGAATTTGGTAGATTACACTTCAGAAATGCCCATAAACGAGATGCAACCCTGCAGTACAAAACCTTGGGCTGATAGGAAATGATCAGTGTGAGAAAAAAGCAAGGATTAGTACTAACACACCCTGCCAAGCTGCTAAGTGGTGTATCAACACTTTGGTTTGTTCCTCTACTAGCAAAGACTTAGTTTGCCTAAATTAACATCAATCTTCATATGCTAGAGTGTTAACAGCACAGATGTAATGAACTCTTTGGATACCAAATAATGAGTTTGCAGTAAAGGTGAACATATTTTTCAAGTTCTTGATGGTTTATATGTTAAAACTTAGAAATTTTTTTGTGTTTATGGATACCAACACTATTTCAATGCAGAAAAGAAGCAGTGTGTGCATCTGCTAATGGAAATCTGAATGCTTTAACTTTACATTATGTATTCTACAACATTTCTGTGTTGCTGTGAGTGTTTAAACTACAGTCATTTTATTCTCAGGCTGTGAGGTTTATCAGTGTTACCCATGCAAACTCACCTGGTTTAGCATGTCCCTTTCCCTCATAAGCCCATCTGTAGCTCTCTTGTCGATCTCTGCTTGCTTTTTTGCTGTTTCCACCTCTAGAGAAAAAAAAGGAAAGAGAATAAATCCTGGGTTCAAAACTATACAGCTGTTAAAAATTCAGAAACAACTTAATGGCCTTTCTAAAAGCCTCAACTACAAACAGCTCAATTAGCTGTGAACAGGTTTTACAACCCAAGGTATCAGCTAATGATGTTAATACTTATTTGGGTACCTAGAACAACTTAGAAAAACTCGGAAGACAGATTCACCCATTTGTTGGGCACCTACCTCTCTCCAGTCTGGATATTTGATTTTTTAGCATGCCCTTCTCATTTTCTGCATCAACTTTTTGTTCCTCTGCAGCACGCAGCTTATTCTGGATAACATCTCTCATTTTGTTCAGCTTTGAAATTTCGAGGCGCATCTGAGTTGCTTCATCTTCTCTATCCTACAGAACAGCAACAAGTTAAGGGGAGAGAAAGCATCCACAGAAAGAAAGAAGAAAATGCTTTTGTAGTTGGTATGTACTTATTCCATTAAATTCAAGAAGTAAATATGTAAGTGCTGTGCTTCACCTGCAAGAAGATAATTAGCTAATTGAACAATATTAAAAATAATTTAAACAAAGCCAGCTAGGGAAAGGAAAATGATAATCAAATCTTACACTTTAGGGCTGAAGATTATCAATAAAGAATCCCCAGCTGGAAACCTTACACAGCACTACCCAATTAGCCCTGCAGACTAAGTCCAGGCAGTTCTAATTTCCTTTGAAGTATAAGGCACAGTGACTGTGATGAGAAAGATATCTGTAGTGTGGTCTGATTGCATGTCCCTAAGTAGCAGATATGCATTTTTCCCATCTCTTTTATTACCTATATCTTAAAAGAGAAAGCAAACATAAGAGTTCACCTTATATGCTATACAACAGAGGAAAAATAATCAATCAAAACACTGCATAACTGGTTACCAGGAAATACATCAAATATTCACAACAGAAATCGATCGGTCTTTTTCCTTTTAAGAAGTAAATATAACTTCCTCACATAATTCAGTGCCACTGTTATGTTTCACAGCCAGCAGAAACTACAGTGTTCCCCTTACAGCCTCAGATACTGATTCTGTGAGATGGGAAATCCTACCATGAAAGTATCCTCTGGGAGGATGTGAATCTCCTCAGTTCTTACTGACAATAACCTTCAAGAGATTTATGAGTACCCTCCAGTTTATGTTGCCCAACACCAGAGTGGAGGCACTCAGCACACTGCAGGATGAAACTGCAAACACAATCCCTACAAGAACTGCATCTCAAATCATGACTGGGGGTCTTAGAAGCTTTAGCAAATGGTTTATCTACTAACTGGGCAGTATCTTCTATTTTTTGGTTCCCAGAAGTCCAGGTGAAAGACTTTAAAAGTTCCATCAACTTTTCTTGAAATCAGGATAAGATCATAGAACCCAAATCCTTTGACACTCTAGAGCCCCAACCTCAGTCTTATTTGAGCACATTGTTTTTAAAGTTTTCAATAATGATGGTGTTGGTAGATGCAATGATAAAACTGGCTAACCAGGAAAAGACAGCAATTTGTTTTTCTCAGTTTGCCTAACAAAACACAACAGAAAACAAGCTTCTACCTTCCTCCATTAAAGATCCAAATCAGAATAATCTGTGTTACATTAGTTATGAATGAGCTTTTAATCTGTCAGAGGTTAGTTTATCATTCTGACTAACAGTCTCTATTGGCAAGGTGAATTAGTATACTCGACTAAACTCAATATGAAATTATTTTCTACTTGAAATTTTCTAATGTTTAGTGTTTTAATCCCAATGATGATACAAAATGTTAGCTACAGTAAATAGTATAATAGCATCTAACATCTATATGTTACCCTTCACCACAAGAGCTCTCAAAGTACCCTAAAAATCATATGCAGGAATCATTTAATCCTTCCTCAACTGAAACTCTTCTGCTTCTGAGTTCTATAAAATGACCGTTACATAATGTGAAGTCAGGCAAAAAAATCATTTTGATCTCAAAGTAAACACCATCTTGGTTACTTATATTTAACTTCCTCAACTGTAGGAAGAGGAAATTTTAGAGTTGAAAGGAATTCCCTTCAGTGGCAGCCATCCAGGACACCGTCATTATAATATATTGACATATTTCAATGGAGTTTGGCAAAATTCAGATTATGTTAATCATTGCAACAAAGTCATTGCTCTTACCTGAAAATCTCATAATTGAACCTTATTTTTGTCAAAAGTACCACATGTCCTTTATGAACACAGTGTATTGAGCTTCTTGGTTTATGTGTTTTATGAAACAGCTCCTCCAACATTACTGGTGCTACACTGTTATGTGAAATGCTTGGAGACTACCATGAGCATGGCAGTGCCATAGAAACAATGGCACCCAGTGTCTGACACATCTGTCCCTAAAAACTTCTCAGATTTCCTCCAAAACTACCCATAGGGAGCTATCAGGACAAGAACTGAAGTCATCCCTGTCCCAGGTGGTAAGAGTGTCATGGCAGTGATAGGGCTGAGAGGATGGATGCACCTCCTGGTACTTACTTTCAGTTGTGCTGTCTTCTGGTTGACGTCCTTCATCACCTCATCAAACATCACACTGTGCTGCTCACTCTCTTGCATGAGCTTATGATTTTTCATCTTAAGTTGCTCAAGTTCCTTAGTAGCTTTTTCATTCAAGTTCTGTTAAAGAACAATTGTATTCTTTTATATCTCATTACAATATCTGCATATACATGAGGCGAGAACCTTCCATCTTAGCAGAAGATAAAAGCTGTTACAGATTGTTGTCTGCTTAAAAACCATTCTTCACTGCTGATGAAATCACTAATGTGAAATATGATACATGTTCATACTGACTAGGGGAAATTATAATTTCTAATGGATAACACATCCTGTGTAATTTCCTTTCCTTAGCAGGTAAAATAAATATTTTACTTCTTGTTAGGCATTTGGCAATCATCACATAACACAACTTGCTACATGTAATTACTGACAATGAGTAGGAGATTCAAATTACTTCAATCAGCAGAGGGCAGGGGAGCTTTGTTTTATAAGCGAGCATCCTCCATTAATATGCTGATAACATTTCTCTGGCTACATGGTTTGCTGAGACCAGGACACAAGCATTCTCCTCTTTAATTTGTCTTCAGTCAAACATCTGAACAGTGGTTTTGTGGTTTATATAGAGAACACATACTGCAATACTGGAGATATGAGTCTTTTCTTCTGCTTGATGGAACTTCCCTTGCAGATAGTGCAGATATAAGTGAGGAAAGAACAACTATCACATTTTTTACTACAATCATTAATATGTGATAACCTGATGAAGTCGATACATACTGTGACCTTAAAAACATTAAAGGAAGAGTATAAAAACAAGGAATATTGTTTCTTCTATTGCAAATGTCAGGATAACGTTGCTTCAGGCAATCCTTTATTGAGACTTGGACAAGGATGGAATGAAGCTTACAGCAGCTGTATCAAACCACTATCACTGTCATGCAAGAAAAGATATTTTATTACAAATTTCAGGGGAATAAGAGCAGGCATTACAGACAACTACAATTCAGTGGACAAACAATAACCCAATGACATTGCAATAGCAGTGTCACTTTCTTCTGCAGATCTCTACCCTGACTCCTGCACAGTCGGATAGTCTGTGTTTTGGACAGACTTCTAGCAAAAGACCATGCAGGGCCTCCATAGGCACCTTCAAGACAGTACAGCCAAATGCCGAAGTCTGGTTAATTAGCCCAGGCACAGCACTTCATGTGAACTCTTTGTTTCCAGGACAGTTTGGACAATTGAATGTCCCTAAAATCTGTGCTTTGAAAGGTTGAAAGGGACTATAAAAAGGAGGAGGAAGAATGGAACAGAATGAGGATTGTATATACAATGTGATTGTCATGGCAGATCATGGAGCTGCCCTCAAATGCTGCATCAAATCAGTGATATTCAGAGAAATAGTCAAGTCTTCTCTGTATTTCTTTATGTGAAGTATTTTACTAAGACTCTGTGTTGACAAAAAAACTGGCACAGACCTCTTCACAATTTCAGGGACCAGAAGGGAAGAAAAAGCCATAAAAGTCATAAATTTACAAGATACACACAACTCACAAGGAAGTTTCCCTTGAGGTAGGACTGGTTTACAGTGATGAGATCTACCCTGCCATTTACTGAAATTGCTTCTCTGAGAGTTTCTCAAAGTCAGGGGAAATGGACTGAAAACCTGAAAATTCACACACTTGAAGAACACTATGTTAGGACATTTTCAGATAAAGTTTTTAGAAACAGAATGAGGAAAATCAATCAAAAAGGTTTATGAAGACAGTTCTCTGCCCTTTCACAGAAACTCTTCCACAGGCTTGAGAGGCAGATAAAAAATATTGAGGAAAAAGAAAAAAGAAGGGGACGAAGGTAAAATTATTTTACCAATGCCACTACAGACAATCAATGGCAAAACTGGCAATATAGTCAGAAGTCCAGCCTGGCAGTCTCCTGTTATTATCATTAGATCATTCATGCTCTTTGCAGACTATGTCTCATTTGCTGTGATGTTTTCAAAATGATCTCTAACAATATAATTGTAACCCACTACTGATTTCTGTGAAGAAATCTATCTGAAATCTGTCAGCAAGCTTTACATACTTACTTATTAGTAAATTAATATTTATATAAAAAATATTAAAGTTTAGTAGCCAAAAATAATCTCCCTCCATTTCCCTTCAGGAAAATCCATTTTCTTCTTAATTAAACATCTGGCTCTAATCTTAGATCTGATGAATACAGTGTGCCATGTACCCTACCTTCTGCTCTTTAAGATGATGCTCCATTTTCAGTTGTTCCTCTTTGTTCCTCTGTATTTGTTGCTGGAGATTCTGGATCTCAGCTTGCTTTTTATCCATTTCAGCTAGCAGATTTGTCAGCTCATTCTCCATTTTTTCTTTCTTTCGAGCCTCTCGTAATTCCTCATTCTGATGGAGCTGGAGGTCTTGCTGAAGCTGTAATAATAGAGAAGAAAACAGTTTTAAGTTCTGCTGCCTTTTACTCAGCAAAACAAGTCCTCTCACGACTCTTACTATGCTTGATTTTGCAAACAGTTTCTGTATTACTGTACCCACTACAACATGGAATTTGCCAGATCTCCTCAGAAGTATTTATGTTCTCTAATAGTTGAACAAAAAATTCTGCATGAGGGAACCTATTTATTGATGACAAGACTTTGTTAAGCACCAGTCAGTTCACCCACACAGAAGGGTCTGATACAGTTCAGACATGAAAGCATTCCTCTGGGAATGCAGTGGCACTAATGTCTTTTCTGTTATAAGTGGTACTTTCTGAATGCAGCTTTAAATTTAATTAGGCCTTGATGTTGCATTGCAAGATTTTTTTTTCTGCCTCACCAGCAGAAATATTTATTACACTGATATTAAAAGAAAGAGACATGTCAGACTAGTGTTCATTTTCACAATTGATCTCAATCTTTCTGATCTCAGAGTTTCTCTGTAGCAACTTTAAAAGAGGAGCCTTTCCTCATGTTTAACAGACTGTCTTGTCTCTTCTGCTCTCTCCCTCCCCAAAAATGTGATGGAGCAGAATCAGCAGAGAGGAGACACAGGGGGCTGATCCACATGGAAATACTCAAGTTCAGCAAGGACCAGCAATTGAGATATGTTCTTTGCTTAAGGATTCCTCCCCCTCTGAGGTCACAGATGAAAAGTTGCCAGAACTGACAGGGTCTTCAACAGAATCTTCAAAAGGACATTGTCATTTAAGCAGTCTGAAGTGGAGAATAATTTCATACTGGGACAATGGGAGGTGATTACATACTCTGCAACAGTCCTGTAAATTTAAGGGCTGATGAAGTGACTATCAGAAGATTAAGGAAGCCAAGATTCAACCAAGATTCAACAAGTTTTTACAGGAGTTTGAATCCTTTCTCTTTTCTCCCATGCCCAAAATGCTGTCAGGAAAACAAAGATTTTATATTCTTTTCTGATACATTCCCATTCATCTGCTTGAGAAACAGAAACAAGTCCTGGGCATGAAACCTAGACTGATCATTACTTTCCTATTTCTGATTAATAAAAAAACATAAGCCAAATGCTGTTTCTATCTCTTCTTTATTGTTTGCTTCTTTTCTGTTCCTCCTTTCTCCTGGTGTCTTTCTCCAGCCTGTTTATATTCTGCTTTAAATTCGTTCATTCCACATTGTTCTATTTTTATATTTGATGTATCAGAGTTCTCTATCCTATCTTTCACCCTTTTCTACTTTCTCTTCATTCTCAGCCTTCTATATCCCTGGCTGCTACACACATTTAAAGGAAGCTAAACATATTGATCACTAAAGAACAGTTCTCTATTGGGATGATCAGAAAAACTGAAAGCCTAACTTTGAAAAAGCTGAGATGGAACAGGACCACTCTCTACAGACACTGGTGAGGTGAAAAATTTAAGCTGAAGAACAGTAGGCCAGAATCAGGGTAAAGAAAGGAGGAGTTCTCCAACTATTAGAAAAGTGAGGTTCTGGAAAAGTTTCCCAAAAAAGAGTAGGAGAGAAAATACTTAACTATTTTTTAAGTCAGAATTTGTTACATTCTTACAACTGATAGTATTGCATTGTATGGCAACCACTGCCAACAGCAAGGGCCCTGGGATCAACATTCCAGGTCTATGTCCTAAGTGTCTCTTTTGAGGCATAAGGATTGACAATGCAAAAACCACCCCACACATCCAGTATGAAAGAGGACTCTGATTCAGGGTACTGGGAGTGTACAGAAGCAGCTGCTACATGACAATACACTTTGCAAAGAACATTGCCCCGAAGTACAGAACAATCATTCACAATGCACTCCTTTCTGAGCACTCCTCATGTTTGACATGTGAAAGAACAGGTCATATACTAGTCAATGGAGATCAATTGCAGGTATGGACAAAGCCTAAAATCACCACCCAGTGATTGGTACAGACCTGCATAACAGATTGCTCTGCCTCGTTTTTTGCCTTTTCTGTTGCCTCCTGCTGCTCTGTGACTTGAGTGAGACTTTGACGTAACTTCACAACTTCTGACAACAGTTGGTCTCGCTCCTGTGTTAACTCTTCCTGAAGTTCCAGCAAATCCTCAACACTGGAAGCAAGGAAATAATAGTCAAGCAGTGTCACAGGCCATTACTGTTCTTCCTCCTATGCCACAGCAAGACCTTTGTGAGACACAGGAGTTTAAAAGCAATTAGTTTCATTTTAAACTTCTCTTTTATTAAGACTCTGATGGTCAATTGAATTACATGCTTTATCTACAGTGATCATAGTCACCATCAACCAAGTCCAATAAATCACTCTTTCTTGTTATATCACATCTTCATGTGTATGAATAAACCTTCAGCTTCACAAAAAGAGAGCAGGGAACAAAACTCCCTCTTGTCCTGTCACTTCAGAATTACTCCGGGACCAAAAATGTTACCCTGTTGTAACCAGTTTCTCTGTAGTTTACCTGACTGGACAACTAATTAGGTTATCTCTTACAGTCACATAATCTGAGCATAAAACTGACCTTCTGTTTTGGCACATTTACAATATGAAAGTACATCCAAGCACTGTGGGTTCAAGCTTGACCTAAAAAGCAGCCTTAGAGTTCTAGAAGACAAGAGGGTCTTCAGGGCTGAGACCCTGCAAAGGAGTTACCTTGTCTCATGGCCTTGTGTCTGGACAATGTATTTAAGCATTGAACTGGAGGGCAATACAGAAGGACCTTCAAAAAGAAATTGTAAGTAGGCAGGTCTCCACAGCCTGGACAGAGCTGGAAACAGGAGTGATGCGTTGGCAAAGTATATGGCTCCAGGCCCTTGCAGGAAAATGCAAAAAGCAGGCAGAGAGAGATGCCTTTAGGGAGAGTTACACTCTTAAGGGAAGGCTTAATGACCAAGCTTTTAGGTCCAAGGAAACCCATTAAACAGGTCCAGAACACTTTAGGGGCAAATGGTGAAGAAGCAGATTTCTCATGGACCCAGGTGGTTTATCTGCTGACACACTCCTTGGAGGGGAAGTGTTTGAGCACAGTGATGACCTTGCTCACAGACACAAGTCTCTTTTTTGTAGCCTGGATGTACAGTGTGTGCAGAGATGAGCATGCCCCACACATAACCTGAATGCATAATACAAGTAAATACCGTCAACTGTGTCAAGCCATAACCAGCAGGGACAACCATCAGCAATTTCAACAGAAAGTGCACAGGTCATAGGGCCAATACACTTAATCTCATCTTTGAGTTTACACTTAATCTTACAGCAATAAGCAGAATCTGAGGACCTGATACTACAAACTAGATTTTGGAGGGCTTCTGAGCAGCTCCAGAGGATGATTATTTGCACACTGTAGTGGCTAAAGGCCACAACTCAGACCAGGTCTCTCTATGCATAAGTGGTAGGTTAAAAAAAACCAAACAAACAAACAAAAAAAAACCAAAAAAACAAACATAATCTTGAATGTGTATACATATAAAATAAAAACAAGAACATAGACAGTGTTAATGTCTTATAACAAAGCTAGGAACAGAAGAGAAATCAAGTCTCCTGCTTCCTTGACTTATCTACTTGACCTTGCTTCTGTAAAATGCAAAAATGTTGACAGGATCCTATTCTCAAAGACAAAGCATGCTGAAATGCTAGACAGATAAAACAGTATGACACATACTGAGAAAGTGCATAATATTGATTTTTATTTGATCTCTTAGTTTAATCCAATGCTGAATGAACCCACTCAGAGCCTGGTTCTGTACTTGCTCACTTCACAAACACATAGACAAATAATGTGTATTCATGAGAAAAGTAAAAGACATAAAAGATCTCTCAGTGTCTTTGCAGGGTTTAAATGGCTAAACAATGTGTAGAATTATAGAAAATCAAATTAGGCTTTCCCTCTTCCTGAGGAAAACTTACTTGTACTCCTGTCCAGCTCTTTCCTTCATTAAATTGTTCAGGCGTGCAATTTCCTTTTGCAGTGAATTAATCGTTTCCTTTGCTTTCTGTTCCTTTTCATAGGCTGCATCCACCATTTTCCAGGACTTTTCAAGCTCCTAGGAACAAAATTGAAAACAATTACATAAAAAAATTGTGCTTAAAATTAACCACAAATTAAAAATTAATTGCCTCCCATTTTGGTTAGTTGAGAAAATAGATTTTTGTGCCATTTCATGCTTAGGTTCACAACAGTTCCCTCCACTGATTATCTTTTTTATTTTTGAGATGAGGGCATAGCAACTATTTTGAGCCATTCAGGCTATGTCAATTTATACCACAAAAGCTCTAATACATTTCCTTCAACACACAGATCTGAGCATTATCAAATCTCACTCTATGAGACTTTGGTCATGAGTGTGCCACTAATATCTAAAAATTTACTGAAAATTCAGTGCCCACAGAGGCACCACCTGCTTAAATAGCTCATGTCTGTAAAAGTCTTATCAGCTGTTAGCACAATGAACATCTGATTTGATTTGGATGAGAAAATTATGTTACTTGGCTTTTCTGCCTCTTTTTTCATTTTCATCTGTGAGGATGCAGTGTATTTGGATTTTAACTATGTATTTAGACAAGCCACAACTCTTATGACAAATTTCAGCACATGGAGTTACTTGAATGACAGATTTGTGTGCCTCTCACAAGCCTAGGGTTTGATAACCACAACCAGCATAGGAGAGGTTTCACTTGATTTTTCACTTGATTTTTTAACTTCCTCTGCATCTCCCTCCTTTGAATCAGATCCTTATGAATCAAACACAAAGTTTACTCCTTGCCAGGTTCAAATCAAGTTCCTACCATTTCTGGAATCCTGTGCTAAAAAAATTCATAAATTCAGAAAGCGACTGGACTGGAAGGAAAGTTCCTGAAGACTCAGTAAATAATGAAGGCACTACTTTTGTCCCTGAGCCGCAAATCACAGCATGATGTTCCCTCTTTCATGGTCTTTTCTCAGCTGGCTCCTAGTGGAGTTCTGGACTTGATGGATTTGTACAGATTTAGCCCCCAAGTGTGGCTGTGCAGTCCTCCATTAGCTCCAGCATCCCACCAAGGAGAGCCAACTAGAAGCAGCACTACATCTGGCCATAATATCCCTTTCAACTCTTACTTGCATCATATGAAATTGGGGCAGGGAAAAAATATTTTAAAAACCACATCCACAATGAAGAAAATAAAATAATTTGTATCAAATTGCTTACAGAAGTTCTTACTGTAATAAACATCTCTAATGCTAAAAAAAATTTTCTTATTTAACATTAGACTCTAAATTAAGGCATCTATATTATGGTATGTTGATAATATATTTATTGAAGATCAAATAAACGTGATATTTAGCTGTTTACTGCCTAAACTAAAAATTCAAGCTATCGAACTAGCAGAAGTAACAGGCTACCAGATTTTGCTGAAAAGATAACACAAAATATAACATCTGTAGCCTCTTCAAACTGCAGAGGGAATACATTTTCATTTTATTTATTCAACTAGTTCAGCATATCCAAATTTGGGAAACCATCTGGAACTTAAAGATCCAGAATGTTTGCTCTTTCTTTTTTCCCCCCAATCTATTAATAAAGAGTTAAACTGTGGGTTTTACTTGTTCAGAAATTCTGAAAGGGCTTTTAGTCAATTGAATTCATTACCTACAAAGAGTATTTTCATTACTCAATAAATTACTTAGTTCAAAATTTAGTTTGAAAAATGTGCATTTTCACTTATGTATCAAGCATATTTAAACAGTTTTAAATACTAAAGTCAATTTTATGTCTTATACATATTGAGTTCTAATTTCCATTCAAATGCAGCAATGATCACACATAAAGTATTAAGTATCATCTAGTAAATAATACATTTTTCATTCATTATTATCTTACACAAAAATGTTCAATTATGAAATTTAAATAAATGCATGCTAGACTCAAGTAATGGCATGAAGACACAGTGTATCATGTTGACTAGTAGAGAAGCATAAATTATAAATTTAAATAAACATGTTTCAGATTTGTCAACCAATAAGAGGCAACCACCCTTTCCCTAGAAAAATGCAAATTGAAACAATGATTAAAGCTGATTACTTAAATCAAAGCTTCCTGCTGGCTGATTAGACTGTGATTAAAATTGGTGAATTAAATCATTATGATGGTAGTTTGGGGGGATAGAACTGGGGAATAAAATCAATATGCTCTCTGAGAGGCTTTACTGACTTCAGTGAGTATTTTGTTCTGCTGCACATTTGCAAAAGTGGTTCCCTGCAGTCAATGAGGCCATTCAGATAAGCAATGATTTCAGGTCTCCCTAAGCTGTGCTTTTTGAACTTCATCTTGCTTTTGATGTGTAAAAACAATTCTGTTGAATTTGTATTGATAATACCAACTTTTATCAATAAACTTAGGAGGCACAGGTGATGGCCCTTTCAGTAATCAAAATCTAAACAAGGATTTGCTACAGACTTCAGCATCAGCAAAACTGGGTTTCATTGTAATTGCTTCTTGTTCATGTCTTCTACTGTGAAAAGTGGATCAACAGATTCTTTAACTTCAAAAGTAGAGGAGGAAAATTTTGATGATGAAAGCCTTCACTGAAAGAATATTCCCACTGTCACTCAGTGGAGAGGGAAACCTAAAGACTGCAAGTGTGTCAGCAGTATTTGCATACTCTGTTAGGCAGGTAACGTGCTTGGGAGTCTGGTGCATAATTAAAGAAGGAAGTACACTGGATGTTTGTGTTAGCATAATTCAAAAATTTTTAGAGAAGTACTGAGCTCTGGCACTTGTGAAGCAGAATTCATAAAGTGTGACTGCCTTATTTTATTTTCATTAAATACCCCAAAAGATCACATCAGTTCCATTGCTCAGAAACTGAGAATTAATGAAATGCTTCCTTAGTATATTGGATTGATACGCCTGGAAATTGAAAATTTGGTAATTCCAAGCAGGGCAGTACAGGCTCCCATAAATTCTCCTTCTAGAGTTCTTCCAGTGCAGACTCATGATCATTATCCCTACCCATGAAAAACAGAATTGTGTTCTCTTCTTGACTAGCTTGGCCCTTTGCTCCTTTGATATGACTATAAACAGCAGACTGTTACGTCCAGTTTATTAAAACTACAAAAGAGAGCACTGAACAATCACCAGACAGTTAACAGCTATTGATTGTTACTGACCTGAGTCCTACCAGCCACTCATCTGTGTGGTTAACCCCTGCCCCAAACAAATCCTACTGATTACAACCAGGCTTTCACAAGGAGAAAAATTTTGCTTCTGCAACTTTTATTCATATATGAAACAGTGGCCTAGAAGAGGAAGGCTGTGCTCCTGTTACCCTGATGACCCATCAAGTCACCGAGATTTATGGCCTCAATTTGAAGCAACTATACAATTTTTACAGGAGCAGCCCCATCAGGATTCTTTTATCATTTATAAATAATTAAATTGTGGGACATCGTTTAATTCAGCACTGAACAATATCATCTTGGCTACTTTAGCACTTGAACTTCCATCAACACTTATCTTGGACACTTGTGAAACACTTTTTTTTGAATGTTAGTAAGATTGTAGTAAAATACTAGAGCTGTAATAGAACTTCCCTTCAGAAAGGAGAGTAACATCAAATATGAAGGGTGTACCAAGCAAAACCCCAAGAACATTTTAAACAATATCCAAATAATTCCTGAACATTTAAAGGAAAGACAAATTCTCATAGTGCTACATGCCAGTAGAATTGAAATGTCACATGTTGTGCATGGCACATCATTTCTAACAGGATCCCGTTGTCAAGCAGTTTTTCATTGGAAAATCTCTTAAGCAGTTCAGAAGTAGGCAGTATGGTGAAGCCATCCCTGCCTGAGCTTAAAAATAAGCTGCTAAATTTGGAGAGGCTCTTATTTTCCCAACTTTCCAGCTCCTCAGTTTTATGATGCTGCTAAGGCAATGTCTCAGCTTGGGAGCATCTTGAAGGGTCACCTCTGCTACTGCTCACACACAGGGTATTGCCGTGTAATAGCACAAAGAACATTAGAAGGATCACTTCAGTTCCTGACACTCATCTACCAGGTTTTGATTAGCAGCAGTGAAAATCCACAAGATTTTCTATGCTTTTCCTCCTCCTTGAGGAGACTTTGGGCAGTACCGTGGTTTTACAAGCTGCAGCCATAGGATGACAGAGCTGCTATTTATATTTACATTAAGTATATTTTCTTTGTAATTTTAAGGACAATAAACTTCATTTCGAAGACCTTCTATTTCTGCAGTGTTCATAAATCACTCTGGATTCCTACCTTGAATTTATTTTACTGGAACAAAACACTTTATTGTAAGGCATGGAGCCTTCTCAAGTAAATGCTAAATTAAAGGCTATCTAGATACCACAAGCTGAGTTTTTAAACCATCAGAATGAAAGGAGTTCCAAATACAGTCTTCTGATCATTTGGCAGCTTTTAGGTTTCTGATAGTCAAAAACTCACTGTAAGCCTAAAAACATCAAATGTTTTTAGTGAGCCAAGCACTTTGATTTGACAGAGTTCAAATCAATAACAAAGAACACATCCAAGTAAATTGGTAAAATCACATTGAAATGCTACATAGGATTCCTTTTCAAAAACACTGTGAAACATTTCTTTATATGAGTTGCCACTTCTCTGGCCTAACTAAAATCCACATTTCAGCAAGAAGTAGATTGGTTATGTTCTGGCAATAATAAACATCCAGGCAGCCCTTCAAAAGTATTAATGAATCAAAAAATGTGTACTAAGTTGAAAATGTGCTATTTTATAGAGGGAAAGCTTACACAAAATCTATTAGTGAGTACTTGAAAGCTGATGGAGTTAGTTTAGTGCAAATAAACACATAACTTTACTGAGACCTGTAAAATACCAGGCTGAGAAAACAAAGCAGCTGGTAGCAAAGCAGAGGTCAAACAGCTGGAGATGTGAGCTCTACACTTAGTTCTCCACATAAAATAAGTGTTCTTATGGGAGCTTTCCCCATTACCATGTCTTTCAATAACAATTTCAGATCATATTTCATTTTATTCAAAACTTTACCGTCTTCAGTGATGATATAGTTTCCTCATCATCTTGAGAGAGCTTTGTGAGCACAGCTACTTTAGATGACTTCTCCACAAGCTCAGCACTCAGCTTCCTGCATTTCCCCATAAGACGCTTTTCATTTTCACGAGACTTCTTCATAATAGCAAGGAGCTTCTCATATTCCAAACGGAACTGTTCCAGAGCTTCATCTCTCTTAAGAAGGCTGATGAATTCTTGGGAATCTTTTTCCAGTGCTTCAAATGCACTTTCTTCTAGATACGATTTGTCAGACTTTTCCTGAGTGACATAAGGTAATAAACAAACAGGAGGAAATCAACATCTCACTTACAACCCCACAATATAAAAAAGTAATATGCTGAGTGTGTAACAACTACTAAGAAATCATGACAAAATTTTCAATAATAACAGTTCTTTTGTCAGCACGATGTGCATGTTTCAGGCTATTTTTCAAACTCATCTCCCCCAATTTTACTGAAACAACCTGTGCCTTAACTGTCAGAGTTATTGTAATTGAGTCCCACAACTGCTTTAAAGATAAGTCTACAAAATATTATCATTGTGATAGGGTTTGAATAATGCATCAACCATTGAGGAAGCCCAGTATTTTAGTCTCAATTCTGCCGAGTTCTGGCAGAACTTTTACTATCTAAAGTCTGATTACTTTATGTTTTCCATGCAGATAGGGCCAGCAAATCACTTGCAGGTAAGTGTGTCTGAAAGCTTCACTAATGACAGTGCAAGCCAGTCCTTCCCCTGCAGGAAATACTACTGATAAACCTTTCACAGAGGACATTTTTGATCCAGCTCAGTTGTGATGCCAACTCCTTACAATAGTATCTCAGAGGTGGTGTCACTTGGACAGGAAAGCAGTCCTGTTAGCAGTGGCCATGGATGTATGGCAAGTCCCCCTCACAGAGGAGAAGCAATGAGATACACAGTTCTCATAACCTTAAAAATCTGCCCTGGTATCTCCCCTCCAAACCCAAGGGATTTCTATTTTGAAATTGGTTCAGGTACCTACTCAACGTTCGAATGCCAAGAGTTTAACAGTGAGTGAGAATTTTCAAAATTCTAAAAAAAATAAATAAATTCTGAGAGCAAAATGACACATTTCATTTGTTTCAATGTTTTTGGGCGAGTGGAGTATGTAACTTCACACTACCTGAAACACATGAAATTAAAAGGGCAAAATAGACCCTTATGACTTGAAATAAAGGTCAGGCCATGCAATGCATTGAGGCAGAAGGACCAGTGTCATGTGCTCTTCCTCACAGAGGCTCTGGTTTGAGGGTCTTCTTCTGTGTCAGAAACTTCAGTGGGAAAACCACAAAGGCAACTTTAACATTGCAGCGCAAGCTCCAGCTGGCACACAAGGGCTGAAATTTAGTGCATCTCCCCTTCAAGCCTGCTCTGGGACTTGTGGGTTTCTTTGTATTTCATCCTCCCTTCCAAACTACAGAATAATAAAATCACAGAATGGTTGGGACTGGAAGGGACCTTAGAGATCATCTTGTTTCAACCCCCGGCCATGGGCAGGGACACCTTCCACTAGACCCAGTTGCTCAGAGCTCCATCTGGCCTGACCCGCAACACTTCCAGGGATGGGGGCATTGACATCTTCTCTGGGCAACATGTTCCTGTACCTCATCATCCTCACAGGAAAGACTCCTCTTCTAATAGCTAATCTAAACCTACTCTTTCAGTTTGAATCCATTCCCTCCGTCCTGTCACTACATGCTCTTGTATGAAGTCCCTCTCCAGTTTTCTTGTAGGTTTCTTTCAGGTACTTCAGCTTCAGTTTTGATGTTGTTTACATTTGTGATCATAAACAGAGTTAAAAAGAAGAGTGGTAGTGTGGAGGAGTTAGGGGGGGAAATAACACCCACGATTTTTAATGCAGCAGCTGTTCCCAAAATGTGTTGTTACCGCCTCGGTACCAGCAGGGTCATTGCTCCCGCTTTCAATGCAGGACACAACTGTGCTCTGCTCACACAGGTCACTCGGCACACAAACGTGGCTGATGGGTGCGGGTGATACACAGGTGATGTTGTCGGGCTTATCCTGCGGTAGCGCCTTCGTGCTGTGCACACCCCGGGCGGGGCAGGGAGAGGAGCGGGGACAGGTTACAGGTCACAGGTTACAGATTACAGGTTACAGGTTACCTCAGCCATGCTGCCGGCGGGCGGGGAGCGGGCCGGGGCTGAGGGGCGGGCACGGGGCCGGTGTCGGTGTCGATGTC
>JAOXXN010000082.1:24074686-24108768 GCA_026770055.1 Myrmophylax atrothorax | reverse complement strand
ACAGTGTGATCTGCACACTTTCCCATGGGAGAAGCAACATTTACACTCTCCCCTGATCATTTCAAACTGATTGTTTCTGGTCTCTTGAGCTTTTATGATCATTTTATTAGGTAAAAGGGTGAGTTAATCTCTCTGTTCATCAATTCCTAGTTTAGATAAGTGCATTATATACCCAGCTTCTGTCTGAACTTCCTCATTCATTCGCTTTGTGTTTTGCAGACTTCCTGGCTGTTCTTCAGCAGTGGGTGACTGAATATAGTCTGCATCACAGTGATAGTAGTAATGTGAAGCTTAATGAGCACCTGCAAAGCCGCATAGCAGGTAAGTGCTCCAGGGGTCATTCTTCCTTCCAGATTTGATGTGATTTAATAAAGCAACTTGATGGGCTCTCACTAGGAGATCTTGAGCCTTGCAGCAAAAATGCAGAAAGGAAGTTGGTGTGGCTCATAATGTGGTAAATGTACCCAACAGTGAGATTCAGACAGATTCTTGCAAGGTAAAAGTAGCAATTTGTGAAGGTGTAATTTGCAATGGCTTCAGTGTAGAAGATCAGTCTTAAAGGCCTCCCTCTTTTGGACTTTCAGTATAAAATTGTTTTTATCTGACTTCTTTGTACTGTTGTAATCTAGTCAGAGAGTGATGGCAGAAGGGAACCAACAGGTCTAAAGCTTTGCCGACATCAGCTACTGCTGCATTTTCTGCTGTGCAGGAGAACTTGCCACAGGTACCTTACCCAGACTGGGCAAGTACTAGATCCCCCCTCTTTCAGGTGTTAGAGGGATAGCAAAGGTCTGAAAGTGCCTGGACAACCTCCTTGATGGTCAAGGGTGACAGCAGAGGCAGCCGGATTGAAGGGAAATAGTAGCTTTCACAAGTTGTCAGTGTGCAGTTTTCATGTTTGTATGAAAACCCCTAAAAACACGCTGAAAGGGGAACTGCTGGGTGAAACCAATATGTCTGGCAGTGCTGATCTGCAAGTGTGTGATGGGAGGCTCTGTGGGTACCAGTGGTGGGAAGGAAAGAACTGGAACTGATGACAGAGGGAGCTGCCAGAGCAGGAGTCCTGGTTGCCACAGTGTCCTGCTTAGGTCTGAGTACCTGTTAGTTCATGTTCTCCATGTGATTTTTTTCTTTTATTTATTCTGGATCTGTGTTGGGTGGTGTCTGTCCCCTTTTTCCCGTTGCAGAGTTCAAACGGCTGCTCTGCTCTAGCAAAGCTCAGCTCACAGTGTTCCCTGGCATGTTCCTCCAGCCAGCCCTGATCAAAGCTGTGAGAGCTGGCCCATTGCCATTCTCCTGTGTGTAAATGAAGCTTTCTCCTTTTCCTTTCCCTTCACCACCTTTCTTTATTATCCCTCTTCCAGAGGCAGGTTTTTCTGGCTGATCTAGCACATTATTTGTGTCAGTGATATTTGCCTCAAAGCAGAGATGTTTTTTTCAGCATTTATAGGGAAAGCATCTGTTGCATCCCACTGCCATGTATGTGGCTTGGAAAAACCAAGCATGATGTTGGCAGGGGTGAGGACCATTGCAGCCAACTGTTGCAGGATTTAAGCCCTGTTAGGTACAGCCTCTGACTCATATGGTTATTCTGATTGCCTGGCAGAGGAAAACTTACTGTTCCTTCACTTTCGAAACCAGGGGGAAGAGCACGTAGAGAAAGTTCTTCTGCCTGAGAAGAAAAAGGCATGAATTACAAGGTGTCAGCTGAGCCACCTGTGTAACCAACTCATCTTTCTCTGGGTTGCCTCAAGGGATGGTGGGCACCAGCAGTTGAAAAGTTAGAGTTTGTGGCCAAACACAAATGAAAACAATGTAAATTGGCTTCAGACTGCCTTGCTTTCAGCTCTTCCAAATTGCAGAGGATTTGGTGATGTGTGGTGAGCACCTGATGAGGAGTGGGAGCAAATAGTTCCCACAACTTGTCTGCAGGAAGGTAACTCCCTAAGACAAGATACCGCCTGCCTGTGCCAGAAACCCAGGAGGGATCCAAAACAGCTTGTTTTGGAGGAAGCACATGCAGTGATAAGGAGACTTTCCTCCAGGTAGGGCCAGTTAAGCAGTAGTCTAGACTGCCTTGGGAGGCAGGGATTTTCTGGACGTTTTTCAGAACAAAGTAGACAGAGACTTGCCAGAAACCAGCCAGGCACAGTGTAGGCCATGAGTGTAGGCAGAGGGAAGAAACTGTATTGCTTTTTCAGACTTCTTTTTTCGCTCTTTTTTTAAGCTTTTTTCTATTAACACATACTAGACGTGGAACTAAGAAGATGTTCTCAAGCTTAAAAAGTGGTGTTTCATATTCACACTATCGTGCTTTTCCTGGAAGGGCTTGATCTTGTGTATCTTTGTTTAGATTGCTTAGATCCTAGTCTGTTTCCTCCTGGGTATTCAGGTAGCTTACTTGCACTGGTTTCAGAGGAGAGTTTGATTTCTAAGGGCATTTGGGGATTTAGCATCCAAATACCTTGGGACTGTTGGAAATGTGAAGGAAAACAGTTGAATTTTCAGCAGCACAGACATTTCTGTGCTGCAGATTGCAACTCGTTCATGGCAATTGAAGATGACCCTTAGCTATTTCTTCCAGACAAGTAGGGGCAAGGATGAGAGAGATGTCTTTATTTTGGGTAGCTGAAATCCACCAGCTGACCTGCTACTGTATCACACAGTGACATAAATTATATGGCACACCAGGTGACATCAGGACATAGAGCTGTACTGTGGTTGACCTAATGAGCTGGCTATGCTCAGTCTTAAGTGTCATGACTATGCTCTTCTGCTGCCAAAGTCAAAAGGTGGTCTGAAGATGCTTGGATGATGTCTGTCCCATGTCCCTGTTGACCCATAGCTGCATCATGCTCTTGGAATAGGTGCAGGGTTATGATCTCATGCTCTGAAGGAGTTACAGGAAGGAATGTCAACTGAAAGGAACATGTTTGTGTTGTAAGTCATCCACAACATGTGCTCTTAGTTCAGCCTTGTATTTGCTTCTAGTCCTGGATACTTGCAGTCTCCCATGTGAAGCTGGAAGCTGTCCTTACTCCTTGCCTGCTGCAGCAGAGGGGATTTTTGTGCCTATGAGCAGGGGCCCCACAGCTATGACTCACAGTTCCCATTACATGGTAACTTAGTCTTTAAGTGTGCAGAGAGGCTGTTCCTTGGCTTTCAAACAAAGCCTTCCTTTGTTGTGCTTACGTTATAAAGGAAACAAGCTATGTTTTTACCCCACACATCCCAAATGAAAACCACGTGGCTTCACAACCTTAATATGTGTGTTTGATACTTCTGGTACAGCAGTGCAAGTTACATGGGTCTTAATGCTGTGGAGTCTCTTCAGAGCTTTTATTCCCAGCATTCAGTTTACAAATTCTTCAGGGAAAGAAAGAGCTTAGAGCTGTTTCCTTTGGTTGGTAAGAAGAGGGGACTGAGCAAAGAGTACATGAAAATTATTAAATATGGGTACATGTGGCAATAGGCTGGTTTCTGAGTCATTCCCTTGGGTGGAAATGGCTCTGAGTTGGTGGCCACGGGTGCTGAAAGGATGAGCTTCATGGAAATATTGCACAGAAGTGGGGCAGTTTGTTTTCTTGTACGATTTTGCTTTCTTCTGCTGTTTTCTGTTTATCCAAACTCATATTGAAAATCAGGGTTAGCCAGCAATCCTCTGCAGCCAACATATTTGTGTGTGTGCGTCTGTCTTGGCAGTTTTAAGGTTTATGACTAGTGAGCCAAGACTGAGATTACTTCCCAAAGCATTTATGTTGTTTCTGCTGATGTTTTCTCATCACCAGGTAATAAAGTAAGAGGGTCTAATTCTTCCTGCAAAGGGTGTCTGCAAGGCAAAGTGCCTCTGCTTAGACCAGGGAGTCATCCTAGTGAGAGTCAAGGAAATGGGGCAATGCAGTAAAAGTGCTCTTTCTTGTTCTCTTCCTTCCACACCCTCCACCCATCCCTGCAGGGGTTTTTACAGTCTGTTGGGATGGAGTTCTTTTGTTACTGTTTCTATTTTATTTAAGGAACTATATTGTGTTTTATAAAAAAAGCTGAGATTTCAGGCAATGGAATAAAGCATTGGCTTTTTATTTCTGTGGTAACATTTTAACTACAATAACCAGCTTTTAAATACAGTTCCCTCCCCAGTTGTTTGAATACAAACACCAGTAACTAATTAGCAAAACAATGGTCCAGTATCACAGAAACCTTAGATCCCAGTCAGTGTTTTTGAGTCCTGTTTAAACAGATTTTTGGGCCTGCAGGTCTCCTGACATAGGAATGTGACTGTCACCAAGTCCAAACTGTCATGGAGTAGATGATCTCGTATCAGCCAAATTCCCAGAAAGAAAACTTTGTACTGTCGAGGTTTTGGGGTAAGGGGGACCATGGGATTTTATGGCAACATCTTATAAATGCATCTGTGTTCAGCGAAAGCTGAGGCAGGAGAGGAGGAGCTCTGAACACCCTGAGTGCTACTGCGAGAAGAAAAGAAACAATCTGTGCTACTGTGACGCACAGTGGTCACTGGAGTGTTAGGGACAGCAAGGGAGAGTTAATGAGGCCTGAGAAATAGCTTCCTGATGGTAAAGGTAGTAAATGACTGGAAGACAGGAGAGAGACTCCCTGTCTTTCCTAAGGCAAGTCAAGCACTCGTCTGCTTGGAGAAATGCTGACATAATCCCTCCGTGTTTGGAGCTGCGGCTGCATGGCAGTGTCTGCTTCCAGAGCACTGTCAGTGCCACTCACTGCTTATCTCCCCTGAATCCGCCTGTCCGTGGGAAGGGAGGGCTATCTAGTCCTGTACACAGGATGAACATCAGCATTTCCTTGGAAATACCTGATCTGGTGACCTGCAGGAGGAAAATATTGCTTCCGAAAGTCGACAGCAGACCTGTTGGGCAGGATGTCCGACTCCGGCTGCGCGGCTGACCCTGTTGGCACTGCACAGGCCTGGGACAGGATGTCCACGGATGTTACGAAAGGCTAACGTGTTCTCAATCAAACAGCAAAACAATAGCTATCAGGCAAGTGGCCTTGTCCAGCCACTGTGCTGTGGCCAAGCAGCTAATCTGGGGTGGGGCTTCCAGGCATGGTTTGGAAGGCAGTTTTTCTGCCATACTTGACTTTCATAGTCCTGGGCAGGCCAGCTGGCTTGTCCTGGTTTTAAACATGGTTGTGTTACCACACTCAACACCCAGGCCTCCACACCTCATGTATTGGTGCATTTGGTCCTTCCCCACTTTAGGCTTTGGTAGAGAGCCAGAGATACAGCCCATTCCGACCCGTCTGCGCTGAACTAACTACAACTGTTCCAGCAACTGGAAGTTGGTACTTTGTCTGTAGCACTAATTTAGTGCTCAAAAAAAAAATCAGAACATGAGTTATCACTGCTGGGGCTGGCACTGTTCTGTCCCAGTTGGCAGCTCATCACCAACACCCTGCACACAGCTTAATTCGTAGCAGAGGAAAGATCAGGACAAGCTGGTGCTGCTCAGGCTCTGAATTGGATTTTTTTTCCTCCCAGTTTTCCTGGCTGGGCTGTGTGTGCTGAAGCTAACTGTGTGCTCAAGAGAGGGGAGAGCAGGAGGCTGTCCTGGCTGCCCCATGCTGGGTGAACTCTGGGTGGGCCGTGCTGGGTGCTGCCACAGCTGAGGGTGGAGTGGGAAGTCGGGGGGTCTTTGTGGCTCTGCACAGGTCCGGGACACATTCTCACTGCAGCAATGGAGTTTTTGTCCTGGAGAGTAGAAGCCAGCTGAGGATCCTCATGTGAGTGCCTGGGCTCTTGCTGCTTGTGCCAGGTGAGAGCTGGGCAGGGTCACGTCCTGGTGCATACACAGTGGGGTGGGAAGGGTAGGCTGGTGCAGTGACCCTTAATCATCCTGGGGTGTGGGTCAGTATGAGGGCTCTGAGTGTCCCTCTCGGCTCTAAGGGCCCTCCAGCTGCCTGAGCCTCCCCGGATAATACTTCTTCAGTAAAGATGATCTGTGAGCAAGACAAGTTTCAGTGAAGTCCTGCCACAAGCAATGCCTCAGGTCCTGTGAAAACTCAAGTCAAACCTGGAGAGCAGAGCATTGACCTGCAAGTGATGAGGGCAGCAACCTCAGGTGCCAGGGAGGAGACATAGACGTGTGCTCTGTTTTTAAAGTATGTGTGTAAAATTAAAACATGGATTTTTTTCATTCTTTTCAGTGCAAGAGAGGCAAAATTTGAACAACAAATTTCCAACAACAAATGGCAGAGACCATTCTGGTATCTTTACCAGGGTATTGCTTTCTCTAGTAGTACATTTGCCTTTTTCTTTCAACAGCCATGCAGCCCATATCTATTCCTGAGGCTTTACAAGTAGCAGCTGGAAGGAAAACTGCCCTCAGCACCTGTCCTGAGCCAGAAAAGGCCTTCTGACTGCTCTCTAAATGCTGATAGGGAGATGCTGGAAAACAACAGTATGGTATGGGGTTGTCTAAGTTAAATGCATCTTTCCAAGTTTTTTGTAGGAACAATAATACTGACATGAATTTCTGCAGTTCCCATTTCTCTGTCATTGTGCATGTTTCTTACAAATCAGAGCTTGTAGTCCCCACTAAGAAAAAACAATTTCTTTCAGTGGCAGCTGGACATACCTCTGAATACCTGCAGAGGTGGCAATGGTTTCTTCAAATTGGAGAAGGACATAGTGTGTTACTAAGGGCTTTCAGGAAACTTTTATTCTTTACTAGCTCTCATTAACGTGGCAGAAGCATTTTCAGACAATACAGTCAAAGGCCAAAAAGCATTTTGTTTACTGTGTTACAGCAAGAGGACTAACCGTGGAGCTTCCCAAAGCTCAACCATGAGGGAGTATGGCTGGGCCTGAAAGCCCTCGGACATCTTCCCAGTAAGAAAGTCCCAATTGCAGGTTAGTGGCTGGTTTGAGCTATTAATCTCCAGTCAAAACAAGTAGCAGAGTCGTTTCCAAACCTCAAAGACCTTTCCAATGAGAGTGTCAGAAATCGTATCTGTTCCCAAGAAAGTTCTGGTTTCAAAATTTGGCAACTTTCAATGAAAAAACCCCTCCCAACCAGCTGTAGTTTCTATCATCTCTTTGAAATGCCTCTTTTCTTGCAGCCTACCAAAGCAAAACACCACCTATTCAGTGCCTTTTGTGTCAGCCCAATCGCAGGAAGCAATCAAGTGTGTTGTAAATGATGTCTTGATGTGTTCCAGGGCATTACTGAACCACATTCAGTGGCTTGACTTGGGTTTTTCTAATTTAAGAATCAAAGCTTTAGCTCACTTCTATCCAGGTCATTGCTGAACACCAGCCAGAGCATATTTTGCTTCCCATGATTCAAATTTAAGGGAATAAAAACCCTGAAAAAATAAATCTGTATGGGAACTCTGGAGTAAAGAAAGGGATGTACAATGAATGGGAAATATTCTCCCATGTTTTCAGAGGAGATGGAGGGTTGTCTGGGATCAGAGCACATGAACGGCCTACAGAGGCTACAAGCTGCCATTTAAATGTCTTCCTTTGGCAGGCTGGGCAGGAGGTAAAAGGGTCTGAAGGTCCAAGGATGTGAGGAAGGCCTGGGGACATTTTAATTGGAAGGGACAGGACAGTGTTATGACTTCAAGCATCATCATCTCTGTGAAGGATTTTGCTGCTCACGCAGGGAAGTTCCCTGTGGCGGGGTAGCTGGTGGGAAGGGAGAGAGCACACATTGCCACAAGGCAGCAGCTGTCTCAGGTTGGTCCACACAAACCACATATGAGCTCTATATGTGCCCAGCAGAGGAGGACATCTTCAAGGCAGAAGCTGCAGGCAGAGCTGCTGCCTGGCTGTGTGAAACCTACTTCATGTGCTGCTTCCCTTTCCTAACACTGTGCTACCTGTAACTGTGCTCCATGTGAGCCAAATGTCACCAAATGGTGCAGCAAAGGGCAGATCAGCTAGTGCAAGAGCTGGTCTCCCTCTTCTTATGGCTTCATGGCACCAACCTGAACTGCATGATAGCAGTGTCATCTTTGCCCTTCTTCTCTTGGGGCTCCCTGCATTATCCAGGACCTGCTGTGGGGCTGGTCACAATTCTCCAGATGGGAAGATTGCTTCAGGCTTGAAAGGATGAGGCCTAACCTTCCTGGGAACTGAGGGTGAAGTGCTGCAGCTGCTCTTGGTGGAAAACATACCAAGTGCTGCAGGATGCAGCTGATTGATGTTTCTAATCAGGCACAGACTGATCAGCTGCTTCTATCTGTCTGAGCCCTCACTCCCCAGCTGGAGAGTGGCATGGTGATCTGCCCCTTCACTTCCCGGGGTTGTTCATAGTCATTAACCTTCAAACTGGTGAAGCCCCCTAGTCATTGAAACAGTGAGTACCTCAGAAAAGCCCAAAAGAAAACTAGTTCTGGTGCCAGAGGCAGGTTTGAACAAGTAGCATCACATGCTGGGCAGTGAGGAGAGAGAGCTTTACATCAAGACAGCAAGGCTTTACATGCCCTGGCCTTTCTCCCTTTCTTAAGCAGCTTTCCTTGGCCTTGCTACTCCTTTCCCTGCTTTATGCCCACAGGAGTACAAGAGGTGCATTTTCACTTGGTTCAGGGACGTCTCTGCATTTTCCCCTGGTCCAGGGAGGGCTGGTTTGGCTCCGGAAGGGGTGGCTTGCCTGTGATGCAGAAGAACCGTGACACCCTTGCTCAGGGGGTCTTTGGAACCCTGGGACTGCTGCAAGAGGGTCTGCAGCAGGTGGGTGGATGTGAGTCTGTTACCAAGTTTGGACATTGTCTATACTTTAAATGGGAAAAAAAATACCAGGGTGAGAAATTTGGAAAAGGTTGAAGATCGCTTTGAGAACTTGGTGTTCAAAAACTTATGAATATCTTTTCTTTTTTCACCCATGCTTCAAATGTTGCTAAATTTAATGCGTAGATTAAAAAAATTGCTGTTTCTCTTTCTTAGTCTCCAGCTTGGAAACAACTGTACTCTCTCCCTCTTCTCCACACAAAAGCTGTCTCAACCAGAGCAGGCATAAATATTTAATATTTTTATCAGGCTTAAATAGCTTAGGCTGATGTTAAAAGCAATGGAAAAGAGAGCCTTTGTTATGGGGAATGCCAGAGCCCTACAGCAGACAGTGCTACTGGTTTCACCTGTATTACTGAGTCTTTTCATATTAGCCAGGAAAGCTGGCTGATGAGCTGTGGGAACGCTCTGCCCATGCTGCTGCCAAGGCCAGGCTCCACTGACCTTGGTCACCAAGCACCATTAACCTTAAGCCTTAACCGAGGTTAATGTTTGGCTTCATTTTCTGCTGTGATTAGCTGCAGTAGCAAAAGGGCACTCTTGACCAGGGGAACTTTCTCTGTTCAGGCTGAAAACAGGCATGCTTCTCACAAATTCATGTGATCTGAAGATTTCCAAGCTGGAAAACGTCCAGTTTTCATTGTGACTCTCTTCCAAACTTCGATGCCTGTGGAATTTTCTGGGGCAAGAGATTGTGTGCATGCTTCCTAACCTACTCCTGCAGAATCAGCTGAGGAGGCCTAGAATGTTGGTGTGACCTGGAGTGAATTCAGCTGAGCCAGCCAGGAATGGCCTTGGGCATGTCTGGCCTAACCCCTTCTGTTACCAGAGCTTTGGGACAGGTAACCTCTGGAAGCTTTGTGCCCATGGGCAGCTGGGCATGAGAGAGAGTCTTGAAGGCTGCAAGAAGATCCCAGGGGCGCTGACTTCTTTCAGCCTTGTGCATTTAAGAAGTAATCTGGGTAACAGTAAAACTTTCCATCCAGAGGGACAGAGGTCTAGCGATGTCATCCTGGTCAAGACTACAAGAAGGAGGCATCTGGCCCCTGGCCATGTTATTTTTAAGCTTGGAAAGCCCATGTGGTCTGCAAGAGCGTAGCACTAAGGAAAGGAACTTACCAGCACTTCCTGCCCTGCCCCAGCAAACTGATAAAGCCCTTTGCAATGCAGGGCAACCACAGTTTAAAATGTGCCCAGGCATGGAACTCACAAAATAACTGGAACACCCAGATTTGGGCATTAATTCAGCTTTAATTCATTGCCTGATGAATTAAAGAGTTAATGTAAATATAAAAAGGACAAAACAGGCCTAGAAACCACCTCTGGAGAAATGTCTGCATAAGAACATTTATCTATGTATGTGCATGGGATCTGAAAAAAGGGTAGTTGGTAAATGTTGCACAGGGAGGGGCACATAGCATTATCCTTAGCACCGTGTGAATTTTCTTGCTGCTTGGACAATGCATCTCAGTCCTGTTCCCTTCCCTTGTTATTCCAGTCCCAGCCCTCTTGTAAGCAGAGATAATTGCATGCCGAAGGATACAGTTCCCATGTACAGCAAATGCTAACACTGAGGAAATCCAGGTTCTTGCAATGAAAAGCCAACAGCTTGTTGCACAGTTAGGATAACAAGGTCCACTGGGATGGATTTATCTTTATTGTGTGCCCTGTGGAGGCATAAATGAGATTGCCAGAGATGTTCTCCTTGCTCAGATGCCGGGACAGCAGGATTGCTGTGGACCAAAGTATGCGGAGTTCAGGCCAGGAAGGAGCAGCTATTGCAGGGGGAGGGAGTTACAGCCCTCAGCTCCTGGAGCGCACACAGTCCTCACCATCTCTTGGCTCTCTGTGAGACAGTCTCATTCCCACAACAGGATTTGTTAGGAATGAGGTTACTAATTCTGGTCTGAGTGATCAGGTATTTTATTGATAACCTTGTTTCTATAATAAAAACCCTTCTCTCTCAACACTTTTGAGGTATAAAAGCATCTCTGTTAAAATATCCCTGCTGAAAGAAGAAATAACCCTGCTTGTCAGTCTTGTTCTTCTGATGTCCCTATGCTAGGACTGAGGGGTGGTATTGCTAGAGAGTGGGACTGGTGAGCCTCCTATGTCACAGCAGTGGGTGACAATTTCAGGTTGTACTGCCCTGAGCAGGCACTTGGGCTTCAATAGCGATGCCAGCCCTCCAGAAACAGAAATGCCACCTGGAAGGGAACAGCCCAAGCTTTAGCCTGAGAACCATCTGGCCCAGCCTTCTGGGAGGTCTTGTCAGCACCAGGCAGATACCTTGGCAATGGGAACATGTCCCAGAAAGCTGGGAATTAAATCCACGAGCCCCATGGCACAGAAAGCTTTATTAATGTGCAGTTCGAGCAGCAGAGCAGTAACCACATGAAGCCACTCCAAAACACAGTAGTGGTGTTGGTCATGCCAAGGGCCTGTGCAAGGGGTGACATGTGACTGTTGCTGGCACGTGGCTGGTGTGTTCCTCACAGCCATGTTGAGGGCACTTCACATGGCTGTGAGCTGGCTGCAAGCACAGCTGTTACGGGAGTGTTTGGGAGACATGGCTTGTATCAAAATCATGGTGTTTACTAATGTCTTCCACAGATCAGGAGTGTATTATGCACCAAAAATAAACAATGTGATGCTTTTAAAACCACTGGGCCAAAGGAAACCCTTTCCAGTTTAACAGTCTCTCTGTCTCTGCCCTTTCTCTGGGGAATGCCATCATGAGGCATCCTAGGGGCCCAGCAGGGTTTGCCACAGCCTGATCCTGATGGTGTTGAAAGGCAGGAAGAGCTTTGCTTGTAGTGCCTGCTTGGAAGCACAAAACTGTGCAGGCTCATTCCCACACAGGTGCACAGCACCAGCACTGGCAGTGAAGGTTGCCCTGATCCAAGCAGGCTGTGTGGGTTCTCAAACATACTTAACATGAAAGATAGTTAGGACAGCCCTGCCTGTGCCATTGCCACATCTGCAGCATTGGCCTTATGTTGAGGAAAAGCAGTGCTCATCTCTAGCCCTGCTTTCTTACCTGGATAGCTCCTGCCTGCTTCTTTCCCTTTCTGTCCTAGGAATTTTAAAGGAGGGAGGAAGGATGGACATGCCTTCCCACACTGCTTCCAACAGCGTCACAGTGGGTTCTTTGAAGTTCACTTGTTAGCCACTTTCATCCTCACCATAAGCTGATAAAGCCTCTTTGGGAAGTTGATTGATAACTTGCAGAAGCAGCATGCACTTAGGAACTTCTAGACTCAAGCATTTTTTTTTCAAGGCTAGAAAGGATGCCAAAGTTTTTATTCCAGTGTGAACTTTCATTTTTTTACTTAAGTGATTATAGTCCAAATAATGGGTCATTCTGCCTTTCTTTCTCTTCCAGGGAAGGAACTGCCATGCCCGTGGGAATCTTCCGGGTGTGCCTACTGGTGATTACAGCTATTGTCAACCACCCGCTCTTCTTCCCTAAAGATAATGGAACTGTTCCCGAGAACACCGAAGAAATCATCCAGAAGATGAAGGAGCGGGAGGAGAGCCTTCGGCTGGAACAGTTGCGCCTGGAGCAGGAAATTGCAGACCAGGAAGCCACACAGAAGACTCTGGAAAAGGCTGCATTGGTAGTGGAGGAAAGCAAAGAGGAAAAGGTCCGATGGGATATGTGGACTGCCCTTTCCATGGTCATCTTCCTGCTGATCGAGCTGTGGAGGCAGGATTTCCAGGAAGGGAATTGGCAGGACACAGGAGGAGAAGAGGATGACATGGCAGTCCTGGGGAAAGCATTTAAAGGAGTAACTTTCCCTAACAAGGCTGTCTTGGCCAGCTTTTATGAGAAGCGCATCTTGGGTACCACGGGAGACATGGCCAGGATGCGGGAGATGGTGGAAGGCTTTGCAGATGACCTGCTGGAGGCCTTGAGAAGTGTTTGTAACAGGGATGCTGACATGGAAGTGGAGGATTGCATGGGTGTGGGGAGCATGTATGAGAATTGGAGAGTGCGTAAACCTTTCGTCTGTGATCTGATAGTGCCTTTTGCCCCCCCGGAGCCATACTGCTTTCGCTCCCAGACTTGGTGCTCTGGAGACTCTTTTCCCCCAGATGAACAAGGTTATGGCACTATCAAGGTGTGCAGGGCAGATGAGGATGTGACAGGTTGCATCTGTGACAAGACTAAACTAGGGGAAGATATGCTGTGCCTCCTCCATAGCCAGGTCAATACTACCAGGCCCAGCAGTGAGATGGAAGACCTCCTGTGCTTCAAAAATACTCAATATCTGGATGCTGACCAAGTCATGAAGTGGTTCCAGATTGCTGTCACCAAGGCCTGGAACAGAATCTCCCACAAGTATGAATTTGACCTTTCCTTCAGCCTCCTGGACTTGCCAGGAGCCCTGAAGATAAAATTTAAATCAGGGAAATCGATTGCCTTCAACCTCACCCCTGTGGTGCAGTATGAGAACTCTGATGTTTACTTCATCTCCCATTTCCCACGGAGCAGCCTGGCAGCTGACATCCCCTCCAGCACTCACTGGTTTCTCACCTTTGCAGTGTATGAGAGGAGGTTCATCCATCTGGTGTCCAAAACTCTGCCTGCCAATGCCTGCCATGTCAGCTGCCTTCAGATCCTCTCCTTCCTCCATGGGAAGCAGTGCAGCCTCACAGGTCCAAGTGGGCTCACCAACTACCACCTGAAGACAGCGCTGCTGCATCTCCTGCAAGCTCGTCCCAGTCAGGACTGGGCCCCAGAGAAGCTGGAAGCTCGTCTACAGGACATGCTGAAATTCCTGGAGAAATGTTTGCATGAGAAGAAGCTCTACCACTTCTTCATTGGCAATGGGAAGGTACCAGCAGAGCTGGGTTTCCCCATCATATTTCAGAGGGCTGAGCCTCTCAACCTTTTCCGTCCCTTTGTGCTACGCAGGGATGTTTACAGGAAGACAGTGGACACATTCAATGAGATGCTCAGGAACATGTCTGCAGTGATAAACGAGTACACAGTGCACATTCCCCTTGCACATACCAATGGGATCCGTAAGGAATCCCTGTAACCAAAGCCAAACTACGCACAAGTCCAGAGGGCAGCTTTTCTGAAGCCTCCTGGAGACAACTGACTTTGCCAGTCCTGGGCTGTGGTTCCTGCAGGAAAGAAGCAACATGGGGAGGACAGGGAGAAACTGGAAGATGTGGTATTGAAGTAGGTTTCTGCTCCACTGCTGTGCTGGCTTGGTTTTATGCAGCTAAGGGTATATTTTTCTGTTGTGCCTCAGTCATGCTACAGTGGTGGTTGAGCAACAAATACAACTAATTTATTCAGATACCTGCAATGCAAACGGTGGTGGGGTGGTGGGGGCCAAATACTTAATTTCCTTTGGAAGGGGGAGATAAGAAAAGGGTGGAGGAATCAAGAGACAGGATCTTGGGATCAAAGGAGCCTGTCTGCTCAAAGACAGCAGCACAACTGGTGGGAAGAGCACTCCATGCTGGTGTTGAGAGGAGGAGGGTCATGCACGAGATCTGGACTGGATGGAGATCCTTAAATCAATCACAGCTTCAAAGGGAACTATAGTTAGGGGAAGAAGAAGAAGGAAAAAAAAAAAGCCTTAATAGGACTTGCAGCAGCAGTAGTTTAAATGGTTTGTCCTGTCCTTCAGAAACACCCCCGCACTCTGCACATTTCATCTCCAGTGGAAGGGTCTAGCGGGGCAGTGTCTGTATCTGTTTTGGAGTCTTCCATGGTCACATAGCTAGTGGTTTATATTCCTGGCCATTTTTAAGGATAAATGGGCAGGAACCTTTTTTACCTTAGATAAAAGAAACATAGTTTTTGAGTTTTGATATTCTGGTTTGTTTTCCTTGCCTTGGGGCAATAAGGGTGAGAACAGCTATGAGAGAAGGGAAAAGTGGGGGTTGAACTACATGATCTTTTGAGGTCTCTTCCAACCCAAACTATTTTATGATTCTGTGACTGCTACAGGTTTTGCTTTCATAAAAGCAGCAATTCTCCAAAATGATCCTGTAATGAAGCCAATCTCAGCAGTCTGGTAGCAGAATGAACAACCACCCTCCAAATGAGAGTGACTCTCTCCACATGGTTTTAATGAGGCCAAGGCTAGCGGGATCACTCTGAGTTAGGAGGAGAAAGAGGGGATGAAAAAGGTATGCATGTAATAGTTTGGCAGTGCTGTGTCTGCAGCTGCCTTGTGATCTGTGTTGCATCCCTTGTGCTCCACATACACAGGAAAAACCTCCCTTATAGGGTCTCAATCTTTTTAAAGACTGCTGCTGTGATGAGGCTCTGAGGAGCTGCTGCCAGCAGACTGTAGTATGGTGAGCTGGGAGTGCGAAGGGAACTGAGCTGCTGCAGGCTTTCTCAAGCCAGGGGGAGAGTCTCGACACGTGGTAAAAATAAAAAATCAGAAACCTCAGGAATCAGCATGTTTGCTGTGCCAGTGGGCTGCCCAGCCCCAGTGAGGTGGCTTTGCTGGAGGAGAGGGCTCAGGAGATCCTCACCCTCCTTAGCATGCTTTGTGCAGGGTCCAAGCCAGAGCCTCAGTGCAGATGTGCTTTGTGCTGGTCACAGAAGCCTGGCTTCCAGTGCTAAGGGGCCTTTGCTACCATTTTCTTACACTAGAATTTCCTGCAAAGTTTCACACTAGGGCTTCCCTGAATTCTGTTTACAAGAAGGTTGTTTTTCTGTGAGGTGAGACCCATCAGGGATAATCTTACCATCACTCCACAGGTCCCTTTTTATCAATCCTCTCTATCACATCAGATAGAAGATTTAATCCTGTATCACTACTGGGGACAGCATGAGGCTTATTATCCAGCATGTTGATAAGCAAACTCTCCACAGACATGTCCTCTCCCTTTTCCTGGTAAAAACTGCTTCATGACCTTAGTCTTGTCTGCTCTTCTCTGTCCCTCACCAGTCAGGGATACTTCATGCACAAAGGCAGAGAAAGGTCTTGCTGTCTCCACACCTGGTTTGTAAGAAAGCACAGGAAGGGACAGGGAATTCTTTGCTCAAATTGCTGCTGCTCTCAGCTTTTATTATCATGGCTATTGGGTAGTTCAGTAATATCTCTGAATAGAAAGTAAGGGTAGGTAGGAAGTAAAATGGCTAGTGGGTAATGCCAATAGGAAAGAGTCTTGGATCATGAGTGCTTGCTTGAGCACCCTTGGAGATGAGTGCCTGTGAGACTGCAAGAGCTGGCGAGAGGAGGGCAGGACTAATTGCTAACACTAACAAGTGTTGTAAGCCCCTGGTTTTCCTTAGTACAGCCAAACAGGCCTTCCCCAGTAGGAAAGAGAGCAGGAGCAGTCACAGGGGACATGACAAGCAGGTAGCGACAAGCAGAGGTGCAGGGAGGGTGGGTCAATACTGGAGCCTGGAGGCTACATTGGAAGCTGTGTAAGCTGTTTGCAAACCCAAGCAGTTTGCCATTTTTACCTGCCCAGGTTTACTGCACAGTGCCTGTAGCAGATCCAGCTTTGCATGGGCTGCTGGCAGGCAGGTCACTCTGAAGCATTTGTGGTTGGACTTGCTTCTAAATGTGTTCCCAGCCCAGCCAGAAAGAAATAAAAATTTCTCTGCTGTTTCCTGTCAGAAGTCTAAATTTAGACTGTCCAAAGAATAGAAAAAAATTTGTGACCCAGGTCTCTCAGGAAATGACATTCAGGGTTGAAAAATAACTTTTATATAAGGTTGAACAGGGGGAGCATGAGAAGAAAAGGCTGTTGAACAGAAAAAGGTAACTCCCCTATTAAAATGTCAGAACAAAGCTTTGCAATGCCAGTCTTACGGGCTTGTAAACGTGTCCAAACTGGTCTTTACAGAGCTCCAAGCACCGCTGCTCAGATTCAAAGGGAACCTAAACTGATAAGTGGATTGAGTCTTTTGTTCTTTGTTTTCTGTAGTTGTGTGTGTCTGTTCTTTCTTAAGTCCATACTAACCCTGAAGTGTTCTCATGCAGTTTAGTGGAACCCAAGCTACAGCTGAACCAGTGAATTTATGGATTTGATTCCACTGAGAGAAAATTGCTTGGCCTAATTTTCCTTTGTGCAATGTGCTCATTTTGCCCTGAGCACCTTTTAAGAGTCTGTTCTGTGCATTTAGGCTGTGAGGGAACCCACTCATACTTGCCTGGGGTGAAAAGTGCTCTGTGATTGTAAGCTGTGCTCCAGTGAGCAGAGATCTTCCCTGTAAGCCGTGTACCAGAGGTACAGAAGTGTCCCATCAGAGGAGATGTGGGTACACAGCATTTCTTTGGACCAGACCTCTGCAGTGGTACAAGGAGGCCATGATGTGAAGCACATCATTCCATGGATTTCCTTGTCTCTTCTGTATTAAATCTTTGCCCACCAAGTACCACCCCATCAGTAAAAGCTCACACTCACATTTAATAAAAAAAGTTTATAAGTTCAGCTCCATCAGCCAGTAAAAATGCCCTAAAACTTTTTAGTGTTGCCCATATGAAGTTTTGCCTTGGCTGAAATCTGGGTAGGCCTTCATAGGAAGCAGCTTTAAAGGATGGGGGTAGAAATGAGATTTTATGGTTTAAAGTGAAAAATGTTCTTTTAAAACCAAACTGCATGAGATGTTAGTAGCAAACACACATGTCTTTGGCAATGCCTGTATCCTTGTAAGGTGTCCTAGGGAGGGCTAAATGGCCCATCCTGGACCCCTTCCATGTGTCTCAGTACTGTTCTTGCTATTTGCTAACCAGGTGAATTCAACAGATGAACTCCTAGTGCCTTCTGCTGGTTTCCAACCACTCCCTCCACCCTCAACTTGTGGTTTTAATATATTAATATAGGCTCTGTCAAAGAAATGGCATGAGTGGTGGCTTGATAGCAGCCACTGATCTACAACATTGCCTCAGGAGCCATTTGCCTTTAGAAAATGTCTTGGTCTAAGGTTATTGCTGTTCAGGAGCTGAATGCCTTCTAAAGGGAGCTGTTGGGTGTTCACCCTTTAGTATGTGGCAGCCACAGAATACAGCTTCTCTCTCTCCAAATTGCTCTATATACAATTCTTACAGGGGTATAAAGATGCATTTTAGCAAAAGGAGCCAAAAGTTTATTCAGTATTCAAGCAGCAGGATTTGGTGCTTGTTCACCAAACGTTTTTAATGCAAAGCCTTTGCAATGTTTTCTCTGTGGTGAAAAAATGAGACTTTGTGCACCTGTAACAACTTAGTGGCTGGTCATTGAGGGGTTGGCTCTCATAGGAGCCTACCTAGTAAACAGCTTTATTTATTACTTGCCTTTTTTAGGACTGGGGGTCTGTGTTAGCTCAGAAGCAAAACTGTGGTATGAAGATCAATGTTGGCAATGCAGCTGAGATGGGCAATAACAGCAGAACTCTCCAAATTAAGGTCTTCCTCGATTGACAATGCTGTACTTAAACCGCTGCTTTTATAGCAGGACACTGTTGAATTTGTATAGATCTTCTCATGCAGCTTTATTTATAATAAAGTCTTGTACAAAATCCAAAGTAGTGTTAAGTCTTTTGTTTCTAGTTCCCCCCAAATGCTTCCAAGAGAGCAGAAGAATTGAGTGGGGCTATTTCCAGTGTGATCCCAGCACAGTGAGCCCAGCAGCAAGAATCCCTGGGATTCCTGACTACCTGCAGAAACAGTTCCAGAATAAACTGCAGTGTGAACATAAAGTGGAGTAGCTATTCCAGAATAATGCCAGGGTTGTCTGTCCTCTTGAGAATATGAATCCACAGGAATTCAAAATAATTATTATGAATATATCTGCTCAAAAATACCCTTTTGTAGCAAGTCCTAAATAATGGTGGTAGATGTTGCCCTTTTTGGCTGAAGCAGGAATCTCCTGAATTTCCACTTTAACCTGGAGGAATCCTTTTACCTGCTTGTTTTACAGGCATCCACAGCCACCCACCCACCACCCCTTAGCCTCCTGCTTAAAACCTTTGCCTGGTTTAAGGGAATGGCACATCCTTGTTAATATTCCAATGTGCTCTGGCTCTGGAAGCAAACTCAAAGCTAGTTATTAATTCATATACTAAAACCACCCCTGTTTCCTTGGCGACATGCCTGCCAGCCCCACAGAATGCTCTGCACACCTTAAATAACTCTGCTTTCCAGTGATCACTGAGGTTGAATCAGCACTGAGCAGCTCTGAGAAGCAGCTGGCTTAAGACCTGCAGCACAAACCTCCCTAGCCAGGAGTTAAGGTTTCCCAAGGTCAGCCACACACTGAGGTAAAGGGAATTCTGTAGTCCAGGATCATAAGTAGTCTTGGTTGTTTTAGTGCAACTTTTTTATTGGAAAAAAAAACAAGCCCACAACCAAAAATAAACCTACCATGCTTCAAAGCTGTCTGACAAGCTCAGCAACATGTCACTGAGGAAATCACTGAGTTGTTGATTTCCTGGAGTATTTTATTTTCTTTGCCTCATTTGCTGCATCAGTGTTGCTATGTAACAAAAGGGATAACATCACTGAAAAATTCTTTTTTGGAAAGGCAATTAGCAAATTTTTGGTCCATGCCATGACTATTATTACAATATTACCTGTCATAGAGTAGGCAGAGCAGACAGAGCCAGCCACTAGAGATTGCTTTGAGGCCTCCTAGTAGTAAAACAGTTTTACTGTATGCTTTGTTTTCAATTCTTTCTTCAGAGATTCAATTTCTTTTGTTTTCCTTATTTCCAGACCTTTTTAAAAGCCCTCTTTGCAATGTGCTGGCTTTCATCAGAAGTCTAACAGCCTGGAGCTCTGTCATACAATTATGTCTATACGACAGTGCAGAAATGTGCTTCCTGCACCTGTAGACAATGTTTAATGATTGTACATCACCAGCACAGTATAGGGGTTTTTGCACTGAACGCTCTGTTGTGTGCCTGGAAACAGTGTGGATACCAGCCATTCCTTCCAGCAGCTGCATGGCTAATGGCTCTGTGGTTCATTCCAGGTATCTCACTCTCTCCTTCAACATTCCATTTCATCTAAATTTCAGGGGAAAAGGCTGATTTCCTCTTAGCTCTAGGAAAATAGCATACTCTATTCTAGCTAGAGGCATCTCTAATCTCAGTTTTTATTATCTCTTAAAAAAGAACCCTGAGAAGAGACATGATGTGATGTTTGTGATGGTGGACTTTGACATTTTTTTCAGCACATTGAGAATAAAGAGCTGAACATGAGGATGTTACACAAAGCAAATTCAAGTCTGTCACATGCAGAAAACCTCCAGTAGCTCTTGGCTTCTGGTGTTGCCAGGCCTGTGTAGGAGGGCAACTGCAAGATTACAACAACTAACACTTAGCAGACTGAATATTTCTGCTGCCCTAGTTCAGTAGATGATCAGACATTGAAGACCTGGGCATATTTGCTTTCAATGCCCATATGTTGTTTAACTGTTTTAGATGGCAGGAGCTATCTCAATAACCACAGGAAGAGGTCCTGGGCATTTACAATCTTTTCTTTTTGGGCAAGAATACAAGTAAATTTACCTCCTTCTTTCTTATTTTCCAATAAAACTCCTCTTTTGATCATTAGAAGCTCTCCATAAAGCCTCCTTGTAACATTTAAATACTTCACTGTTTTGTATCTGTGTATCTAAGCCATAAACTCAGAAGTCACAGTAACTGTCTGCTATTCTGTGCTGGGTCTGCAGTCTGGCCCCACAAAGCTGATATTGGGCACTGACTGCCACTTCATTTGAAAATTTCAAAAGAGCATGTTAAATGCTGGAAATTTGGAAATAGATCAAATAACACAAGAATGGCAGATACAATGATGGCTGTGAAACTTTCCATTTTACTGAAGGTTTTCAAATACAGTTCAGAGTTCTTTCAGGACAGAAAAGCCAGGAGAATAATCTGCAGCTTAAAAATTTATCCAATGACTTTTTACCACTTAAAGAATAGCTGCAAGCAAAGACAGAATCTCCTTTATTTCAAGTAGGCAGAAATATCTGCTATAAAAAAGCAAAAACAACCTCAGAAGACAGGAGCATGCTAACATTAATTTGGTCAGGTACTACTAGCAATCAGAGTGGTAACACTGGTCTCAGAATGGGATACTGCTCAGGATTTGCCTCTGTCTTGAGTATGCTCCATCTTCTCTGCTCACTTCTACATTATGGTTTGAACTAAAAGCTAACTCAGGTCTCAAGTCTGTCCCCAAGTGCCACTGGCAGAGGATCAGATATGTGCCCTGTATTTGTATTTGTTTGGGAAAAAGATTTCTCAAGGTATTGGCTCAGTGTATCCAACCAAACATGTGAACTGTTGTGTCCCTTCCAGGTAAAATTCCAGGCAGTCCTGTCTTTTTCTAAAAATGATAAATTCCATATGGCAACATAAACTAGTTTATTTTAGCCAGTTTCCTATGCAGTCAATGTGTTCATGCATATGGAGCAGGGGGGAGGAGGGTCTATCCCTCCACCTCCTGCCAAGTAACTTCTGAATCCATCAAACAACTTTCACCAGATCTGATAGACCTGTAGAGAGCTCACCTCTGATAATTTTAAGCAAGCAGGCAGATAGATAAAAGACAGAGATTCATAATGCTGTGAAACTACACAAGAGGTCTTTTAAATGTCCCCAATGCAATAAAAGACAGTTGTACTTGTCTTTGTAGACCTGAAGAAACAAGCTGTGAGGAAACAGGGCTGTGTTACTACTTCTGCTACTCTCAAGATGATCCACCCAACTTTGCACCAGAGCCTTGAGGGAAGATGAAGGGAAACAGATATTCCCATCATATTTATTGGACAAGTCTAGTCTCAGAAATATGAACAAGCCCCAGCTGTGGATCAATTAATGTTACAGCATTCTTCAAAAGAAACTTCACCTTACAGTTCTGTTACATTTAGGAGTGTCACTTTGGACTCCTCAGCTGCTAAAAGCAAAATCTCTGGCTGCAGAGGCTTGAGGGACTCTATAGAGCAAAGCTTTTCAGCCATTGTTTGCAGAGGTGCTGCCTTTGAATAAAGGCACAGAGTTTCCAAGTAATTATAAATCTGTCCAGCTAAAACCAGAGCTCAGTGTTACAGGAGGGAAAAAACCAAAAAGGATTAGCAATTTCTGCTTTAGAGGTGGGTATTCTGTTTTACTGATCTGCTCTAAAGGGAAAATGCAGAAGGTACTGAGGTAAAAACATATAAATACATTCCTCACTGTTTAGGCATTTGAGCATTTGTAAAATGTCTGTGGCACCGTTTTAAAAATTGTGCCCAAAAATAAAAAATAAAACCCTACTGAAGTTCTTAAAAGTATCTTAGGAGCTCTGCAGGAAAAGGATTGTTTTAGATGTGAAACTACCTTCAAATCCACCACTGGACTCAGCCATTAACAGTCTCAACTCAGCAAAGGCTTAATCATGTGTAAGGAGCCAAGATTCAATTTATTGTGCTACTTTCCAGCAGAGCAAGGACACTTAAAATGCCATTGGAAATCCAATTAGGCACCTTTTTGCAGACAATTTAATATTCAGAATCCAACACAGTGCAATACAGGCCCAAGGGGCAGAACTAGGCAGAACTGGGATCAGTAACCACAGTATTTACAGGCTGACTCATCAGTCCTCATCACCTCTCCAGGTGCACCAAAGCAAAAATGCATTCTATGGCTCATAACCTTCAGTCTTGCTCTCTAGCTCTCTGCTGGGAACCAAACAGCACAGAGGGATTTCCCAGATCCTCAGGGAGATGATACTTAGCTTGCTAATATGTTCCAGGTCTCATCCCTGCCAGCTTACAGCAGGCAGGGCAGGGCAGGGCAGCCCTGGGTGGTTCTTGTGCCTGTAAGCACAGTGATGCACCACAGCCCTGCCTGGCCTCCGTCACACGGGCGTTCCCACAGGACAGAGGTGCTCTGCACTGTCAGCACCATATTCCTGCCAGTTCAGTTCCCCTTCAGGGTTATCACATCATGCCAGTATTACGAAGCTCCTGTATGCAAAAATAGAGAAAAGCAAGGCTTGTCCACATGCAGCATTCTACCAATGGCCCCACATTGACAGTCCTGGCAGAGCCACACCTGGCAAAGCTTTGGAGGTGAAAGGTTTGATGCAGAGCAGAGATACAGCAGCACAGAACAGCCAAGATGGATAAAGCATATGGACAGGAACTGAGAGGCAACAAGTCTGGGGGTTTGAATACACAGGTTATATCAGAGCTGTCTTCCCACAAAGAACAGCTGATTAATCACCATGCCTTAATTATTAAAATTAAGAGGAGACCAAACTAAGCTTTAAGCCTAAACAGGCACAGAAAAGAGCTGTGTGATGAATGCATAGGAGGGAAAAAAACCCAGCCACACTCAAACATGTCAGCTGGCCCAGAGCACATTCTTGATGAGAGCTCCCTTCTGAGGATGGTTAGAGTGACAGAAGGAAAGGCAGAAAAGCATCCTTTGGGGTAACAGGAATGTTGCCAAGAGCCATGAGAGGGACAGTATTAAGCCATAACAACTCTGATGATCCTCATCAATTCTTCAGGCAGTCTGAAGTTAACAACTTTTTTCCTCCATTTTCCTCAGCCCTCCTATGCCTTTCCTATGCAGCCACGTAGGTGACTCATACAAATGGTTTTCAGCTTACAGGAAACACTGTCTGTTCCCTACCCAGCTTGTGGCTGTTCAGTGCCCCTATTCTTGGCTCTCTTTCCCCTGGAGAGATGGCTTTTTCCATCACCTTTGCCAAGAGTGGCATTTCTAAGACACAAACCTGCAGCATGTGCTGTAATTCTCACGAGCTCCCTCCTGCACATCAGAAGATGCTGAGAGGCACAGAACAGGCTCAGTACATCAGTTCCCTAACACCACCTGCATTCTCACTGCCTCCTGGGCTCAGAGAGTGCTAAACAGATGTCACACACCACCCCAAGCACAGCTGTATCTCACTGACAAGTTCTGTTTCAGTAAATCAGAGTGGTTTAGTATCTACCAACATCACATGGCATCACTAACTTACTCAGATAAAGCAGGAACTGCCATCCTTGTTGGCTTTGACCAGCACTAGGAAAGACTGTTTCCATCACAGAAATTGAGAAACTGGGGATGATTTAGTAAAATTGTGCCTGACCTCATGACTGTGAAGAGACTGCATTTGCACCAGCCATTCCCATGTGAATTCTGTGTCCAAAGAACAAAGTGGTGAAATAATCAAGCTACTAGTAAAGAAAGAAGAGAGGATAAGAAACAGCCAGTTCTCAAAACCTGCTAATGCAGGGGAACATTACAGATGCCACGACAGTGGAAAACCAGGGAGAGCAGGCCCAGGACACGTAACATTGTGCCAACACCACATGCCCAACACGTGTGCTCACACACAGCCAGGCACGTCTGGTGAGCTGGACAGACAGCTGTTAAATCAGGCATGGCAAGAAGCTGAGATTTCCTTTTCAATGGATTAGAAAAAGCAACAAATCCACAGGCATCTGTATAGAGTTCACACAAGTGTTTCAGGCGTTCCTCATATGTGACATTTGAGACTTTTTAAACCAGTATTTCCAGTTACTACCACTTTAAGTCCAAGAACACAGAGCTTTCTAACACCTGCCTGGACAGAAACTTCTCAACAATTTCCCCAAGCAAGAGCCTTCTGTCATACCCACAGACCTAGTCACCCAACTTCCCACTCAACCCACCCAAAACTCTACAAAACTAAGAGCCTGGGATCCTCATTTCTCCCTCCCTCCATTTTGGTTCCCTTCTACCTTGCTCTTAGTTCAATACAAGAGTTCCTAAAATTATAATGAGAAAACAAAAGATGAACCATATCTTCCATTACCATACCAAGAACCATCTCAAGGACATCAGTAAAGATACAGAGGCATGTTACAAATGCAGGACAGAACAAGGCCCAATGCCTTGCTAATCTGAAGTATCTATTATCCATCATGCTACTAAAGTCAGTATTGTTACAAGACAGACTGTCCTTTTTTGCTTGACAGCGAATTTATCTCCTTTAACTTGTGCTGAGAGTAGTTCTATTTGGTGACTCAATAACCAGGAACAAAGAAAATTCAAAACTAAAACTTTTTTTGAAAGCAATAGTGCCACTAATAATTTTTAAGGGCAAAATATGGAGCAGATTGTGAGTAAAGACTGTACTTGCTGTACAACCTGATCCACAGAAGAGTGTAAGGAGAGCTCTGAGCAAAGGGCAGAGCTGTTCATCTGCTTGATCCTTTTCTTACCAACTTCCATCTTTCTCTTCTGTTAACCAAAACTGAAGATGTACATTTTCTTTTCTTGGCCTCTTTAAATTAATAGTGTCTCCTTTAGACCCATCCACAGAAAGGAGACAGCCAGTCCATTCCAGGTAACTTGTGTTTTCCTTTGAAAACTGGGCCAAACTGTTGCACATTCATTACCACATTAAAAACACTTTGCCTGAGGCCTGCATTTCTTGCTGTGCTGTAATGAGTGCAAGACCCCAGCTGTCTGCCTGGGGGTTTAGAACACAGATATTTAATAGTAAATTATAAGGCAGAATATTTCATTTAACTTTTTTTGCTGAAGTAGCACATTTATAATGGTACCCTACAGCCACTAAGTAAAGATGGGGAGAACACATCTTTCTGTTTGGACAACACAGTCTGTGGGTTACCATGATCTGGCTCTAGTCTGTTCAGTTTTTGGATGCCAGTCTCTGCTCTTAACCTGTTATTTCCCTAATGTCTCATCTCCCACTAGAGCCCAATAACACACTGAAGCAAACTGTAACATATTTCTAGCACTATACTAACAGCTTTTAACAAGCCCTACACAAAGCAGAGCAGCTAATAAAACCAGAATGTTCTGCAGTTAATCCTTGGAAGTTTGCCACTGAGATCCCACCAACACTACTTCAGAGACAGTGGCTTTATAAAGCTCAAACCCTGCTTTCATCTAATGAAAAGACCTAGATCCACATTCTGACAACACACTTCACAGCTTTATGCTTCCTCTGGGTTCTCTAATGACAACCTACAAAACACATAATAGCATCACATCCCAACTGGGAAATTTTTTAAAAGACCTTGGTACTCTGTCAGGAACAGCAGAGTAATAATTATTTCTCTAAGTAGTGCCAGATGTGTTTAAAAACCATAAACAGGAAAGGAAAAGCCGCATAGTTTGAATTGAAGTTAGTAAGAGCATAAACAAGCCCTTCCAATAGTTATAAGGCTGACAAACCAAGCTCCTACTCATTCTTTTTCCTCATCAAATCTGTCTCTCATATCTGCTTTCCTACCTGAAGCATGCACAAGCATGCACCTCCTCAGGGTTAATGTGCTGGCATAGAACATGTTAATGGTAAAAAACATTAGTTCACTTTTCCTCCAGAAAAGCTCCAACCCTCAATTATCATGAAATCCATGAACCACCAGCTTCTGCTATGCTACCTTACCTTACTGCAATGGGAGACCGATTGGAACAGTCTTGGGTATCTCATGACAACCACCTTGGCACCACATGAAACACAGCCCTGCCCCTGGACACACTGCTTTGCCTTATTTCTTTATGCATGCTTATTCCCTGGAATTATGGCTAGTTTGGGTTGCTAGTGGTCTGACAGATACAAACATACACAGCTGGGCAACATCAGAAGGGCTCATTGGTCTTTTAATCCCCTATGTGAACAGGAAAAAAGGAAAAAATAGGAAAGGAAGAAGTTTTTCCTGTGACTACTTGTGATTCAAATAACCTTAAGCCCACTCTGCTATATTAGCAGAGAGGATTGCTTCAAAAGATGTTCAAGTGAAAAGCTCTAACCCTGCCATTTACCTGATGGAACAGAATATATTCATTCCCTCACCAGCAGCAAGACACCATCAGTACATAATTCTCAGACTGAACTCTGCTTCTGTTCTCTGATTTTACCTATACCTTGGCAAGTACAGCAATGTTTTGTTCTTCTGCTCAGGATATGGTTTCTGTTTGCTTTACTCCCTACTCCAGCTCTTAGGTCAGAAGCTAGAACAAATACTACCCTACTTCAGAAGGACAGAGAAGGATTACAACCATACACTCTCCCTTACCATTTGTAGCCCAAACTGGAATTTTATTAGATGGTCCCTGTGAACACAACTTCAGAAGGTGTAAGTGGGTAGGGCTGCAAGGTCAGTGGTTCGACAGTAGCTCTGGCTAAAGAGACAATTTGTACTAAGTAACCACATCTTAACTTCACAAGCCACACTATCTGTTCTAGCCTGTACAATCCACTGCTCCTCTCTGCATAACCCAGTGACTCATAAATACCCGGAAAGAGGAAGGAAAAACTGTTTAAAGACAACATTGTCTGCTTTTTATTAATTTTTAAAGACACCAGTAATACAATTTTTAAACTGGGTAACATCATCAGTTCAGGGACTGCCCACCAGCAATGCCTACAAAAAGGCCAGAAATTACAGACCATCACCTATAAGTAAAGACATTTTCCTTTATGCAAAATACATGGCCAGCAATGACTTTCCATGTCCTGCTTCAAGCCAGCACATCCTTCTCCTGGCAGGAAGGAATGGAATTCACAGAAATTTTCTCAGCCTTTTCAGCACAGATTTATTCCCAGTCACGAAATGCAAACACAGAAGAGCCCACACCAAATTACACTAACTCCCCATAATGGAAAACAGCACTGTCACTTCAGCAAAGCTCGTGCCTACTGGCACCTCAGAGCCCATAATCACAAGCCTCAGGGCTATTTGCCAAATACAGTTGGAGGTAGTTTTTGAATGTCTGTGGGTCAGTCATTGTAGCCTTGACAGCAGGGTCCTCCTTCATGGCCTCCATCCAGCGTTGGAGTTTTGGGGTGTTATTCAAAGAGCTACAGGAAAAGGGAAGAGACTGAGCAACACAAATGGAAAATTTGGAGGGCATCAAGGAAGCAAAACAGCTTCAACAGTTCCATTATACAACTTCCTCCCTCCCAGTACAACGCTCAGCTTAAAGCAGGTGACAGAAATAAATATCAGGCTACGGAAGACAAACTAGCATTTGGAATGTGCGCTCTGCAAAGCCAAGCAAAAACACAAGCAAGCACTCATTGTGCAAGACATCAGCATGTTTTTGCCTACTGTTATCCCTGCTGCAACAGACACAGCTCTTATTTATCATCTGCCCTGAGCTGAGGGCAGAGGCTTGTGCTCCACTGCCTCCCTCAGGAATGCTTTGTTCATGGTGCCTCTGGAAGCAAATGCTGTGTGCAGTGGTTGAGTTCTCCCCCACAACCCATGAACCTCTTAGCCCTCTTGAACAGCAAGACAAGCTGTGCAGTTTGTACAGCCCTACAACACACCAGATCAAAACAACATAGTCTACTGAGGAAGCTGAGGATTTGACTAACAGACTAAATATCACAGATACTAAAAGCAAAACAACAAACACCCAACCCCTGCCTGCCCTGGCCATGTAGCAAATTGAAAGCTTAACAGTGTAATTGTTATCTTCATTCTTTGTCAGGTTGACACAACTATTTTACATTACAATTTCCAACTCCCAACTTAATTAATGCACAGCTTATCCAGGTAACTCCTAACCCTCACCCAAAAAGCATCTTTTCTTAACAGAATGGCTTACAATCCTCAGTCATTCAAATACCCTTATGACTATAGACCTCACCTCCTGTCCTGGTTATAGACCTCACCTCCTGTCCTGGTTATAGACCTCACCTCCTGTCCTGGTCAAGGACCACACAGAAGACAAAAGTAGGTCAGCAACCCATCAGGGAAGCCTTCATTTTACAGCTGGCATAAGTTTCAATACTAAGAATTCCCAGCATCTTTCTTGTTCTTCAAGAATGGTTCAGACAGCAGGATGAGACTGTTCTATACCCATCTTCCACTTTTATCACTCACTTCCTCACACAAGTTGACTTTTCAGTCCTGTTCTAAGCCAGCTATATAATAGTTTTATTTTGATACCATTTCCCTGCATATTAATGCAATACCATGGTAACTGAAGCCGTTTTAAGACTAACAGATCACGGCATTGATTCACATATTTTAAAAAATCCTATTAAAACAGAGACATTTATAACCTGTAACAAGGTAGGATACAGTTTACTCTTCTGAAAACAAAATCACTTTCCTTTGTCAAACCAGTGTTTCCAAACTGACACAGAAGACTGCATAGTCTGAGGTTTTAGACCAAGAAATTTGAACCTAGGCTGCCATATCTCCACCCCTTCAAATAAAGGCCATTTTCATCTGTGATACTAGGGATGGAGATAAAGTCCTGTATTTTGACCATTTCTTCCAGGTCTGTCACAATTATTTGGTAGGAAAACAGCCCCGGTGAAAGAAAGCTTGTTTGCAGAAGATCCTTGAACAACTCACCTCTCTTTTGATAAAGTGCTTCCCCCAAACTGCAACACAAGAAAAGCCTTCTTCAGCAGCCCCCAAGAGTGTCTCGCTGCTGCAGTGCACGCAAAGAACGTGTGCAGAACACAGCAGAAGCCAGGCAAGGTACTCACTCTTTCAGCTGGAATGGTTCCAGGCGTTCAAACCACGGCCAGATCATGTAGTCAAGCATGGAGATTGAGTTCCCACCGTAAAACACAGTGTTGCGCTTGGACAGAATCTGTGAACAGCCAGAGATGTTCATTGCCCCAGAAGGAAAAGTACAACAGAACACTGTGAATACCAAAAAGTCCACTTCACAGTGGAATGCAGAAATACTGCAGGGATCAGACAGCAAATAAAGGACACACCATGCATTTCTCTTGTCCATGCAATATTGGCAAAGTCAGAGCTAGTCAGTACAGTTAAGCTTAATACTACTGCTGCTATTGCATAAACTGTCAGTTCAACTCTTCTCCTGAGGTTCAAAAACTGTCACAAAATATGAATCATTAGCAAGATGCAGCATGGGCACAAACAGAGGAATTTAGCTCTTAGAATCGGTCAGTTTGTGATTTCTTGCTTGTCAAAAATCATTAATGGCACAGACTAATCAAACAATACAACACACATGCATTTTTTTAGCAATAAATACAGCTAAATGTATCATCCAGGTAAATTAGAGAACCATTTTACAAGGTGCTCTTTTCCCACAGCAGTTGAGGCCAAGTGGTGTCAGGGCAGCACTTCTAACATTACATATGGAAGCGCATTTCATTCCAGGTGCAAAGGCAACAGGAAGCAAGTGTAAGTTACACCAGAAAGAGATCCTCACAGCTCAGCACAGAAAGCAGGGCTACAAAGAATGTAGCTAGTTCTCCTGTAACATTTACAATTCTGATGCACTTTTAAGCACCATGGTCACCCAAGTTTAACATGCTTTAAGGACCCTCCAGAGCTTGTTCTCCTCTTTCATTAGACTAGTCCTTCTGTTTTCAGGCATCAGGCATTTTGAAGATGGAACTCAGGAGACCCTACAAATCTTTGCCTTTTTGGACACTCACCCCTATTCTATACTCTTATGGCATTTATTCTGTTTCCTAATCCCCATGATCTAGTAGAAATTTTACAGCAGCCCTTCAGGAAGCATCGAGCTGTTTGAGTTCCCAGGTGTCTGGCAGAACACAATCAGCCTCCACACAGGTGCAGAGATGGGAACACAGCCCCCTCTGTCGGGCAGGAATCGAAATACAGAACTCTTTGGAAACACTTTCCCTCTGGAGTATCACTTGCAATAGGCTGAGGGAAGTTTGCATGCTTTGTTCCTGCCTCCCATGCTCAGCTGACCATCAGCTGCTGCTGCAAAATCATTCTGGGCATAGTAAAATAGAGACACTGAAGGAACAGCAAGTACTTCACAGCATTAATCAAGCATGAAGTTTAATCCTTCCTTAATGTTTAATACATTTCTATTTCAGGGAAGTGAAACACACATGACTTCCCTCAAAGAACTCATTTGTCATCTGCACTACTACAGCTTCAGCCTGATCAGACAAACAAGACTACCCTGAAAATAACTCAGCATATTCTAGGACTCTATGAACTCTTCTCAGTTGACTCAGACAGGCAGTTGTGACTGTTAAAGAAACAGAAGGAATGGGTTCATGACAAAGGCAAGTCCAACAGCTGTTCAGACCAGCCTGGAACCGCTATTGACAAGTGACTAATACAGCACCAAAGCCACCTGACAGTTGCTGGAGCTCTGCTGAAGTTGCATTGCACCACCAGTGGCAGAACATGGTCCAGGCCTAAATTTCTAAAAGGCACAAACTACGTTCTGCTTCCTCTCACCCCCCAAAAATGTAATCTGTAGAATAAAAAAGACTTTATATCATCACTGGTGTGTCTGCACTAATCTCAGCAGAGCTACAGCACAGATGCTCTTCAGCAGCTCAGACTCCTGAGCCATTACTCTTAGTACATCCTGCAAGGTGTACCGACATCTAAAGCAAAGCAGAAAGATTCAAGGCAACAGGAGTCTGCGAGAATTCAAGAATCTCCAGAAGTCCACACAGTCTTCATTATCAGATAAAGTTTAGTTTAGCTACTTGGAATTTACTCTAATGGTGCTGCTGTGCATGTTGGGCTAGGGGTATTGTTCCTTGTTGCAATTATCAGCTTAATGAGATCTACCTCCAAAGGCCACAGCATGAAACTTAAAAAGGGATCATACAAAGGCTGACAGTCTGTTCATTATCATGAAATCCTCTTACCTCTTCAAGCTTGCCAAACTTTTCAGCAATCTCTGCTTTCAGTGCTGTGGTGTCCTGTCCATCTTTGACTGCCACAACATGCTTGAAAACTAAGGATGTTATCTATACAAAGGAAAGTATAAAGTTTTTTATGTGCCTATTACAATAATACAAGTCACTCAGAACTGAAAATATTAACTTAAATATTAAGATATTAAATGCAAGTTAAACCCTTAAGATTTGACTTTAAAGAGTTAAATAAAGTCTGTTAATAAAAAATTTCTATACTTCAAAAAAAGGTAAGCAAAGGCTTAGAGGAAAAATGAATACAAACAGCAATGAATTTTAGTACTGTAATAAGAGGAAAATAGTGAAAAGAAGGGCCTGTTTCCCATTTGCTCATTTTCTTTCTTGCAATATGCTTCTCTGTGACCCTCCTCCCATCACATCTATACAAAAAGGTCTGTTGCAAATATATTATCCCACTTTGTCCACATATCTTTGCATCTTTTGTTGCTTCCTCTCCTGTCTCATATGCAAGCTTTCTTTCAGTTCCTAGCTTGCCTGTACAGAGAGGTTAATTCCAGTCAGCCACCTCCAACCCCCAATGAGAGCCAAACCCAGCCTCCTTACACAAGTCCCACATCTACAGCCCTTTGCCATTTCTTGTCCATGGTTGTAGGCTTTCTCCATCAGGCACTCCTCACATTCTGCATTCACACAGTACTTCTAACACAAATACTCAGGATAAATACAGCAATTGTCACTGCCTAGGTCTCAGCTGTTCAGCTGGTTTGGCCTACTAATCTCTACTCTCTTACAGGATGCTCAAAATCCTACCTCAGTCATATAAACTTTCACTAGAGTGTCTTCCTGCATCCATCCCCAGTCATAAGTGCTGGGAGCAATTCAGAGACAGCAGAAGACTCCAAATACCCTGTCTGGTTCTTTAAATGGTTTTTCCAGACAAGACTTGCCTAAAGGATGAAAGCAGCATCGGCAACAGAGCTGCAGTTTTTGGTGCGATGGTGAAGTAAGAAACACACAATCCCACACTGATCAAGCACTACCTTTGAGAAATCTTCCAAGAGCATCTTCTGAAAGGCTCGCTCATACGGGTCTGAAGGCATCAGCTTCTTCTCTGGAAATGCCTCATCCAAATATTCACAAGTGATTGGGGACTCCCAGATCAGCTGGCCCTTGGTGGTCTCCAGAACAGGGACCAGCCCAGAGGGGTTCTTGTCAAAGAACCAGTCAGGTTTGTTCTTCAGATTGATGTTGATTACTTCATGGCTAAGACAGCAAAAGAAACAAGACCCAGTTCTGTTACAGTCCACTCCACAGCTCTTGTCATGCTAAAAACAAAGGTCAAAACTCAGCACACTTATCACATGTGGGTTCAAGGGCATTGTGAAAAATAAATACTTAACTGCAAATAAGCTATACCCCAATTAAGAAATGCAGCTGAACTTTAACCTGCCCTTACACCAAAGGGCAAATCAAGAAAGCATCCTACCTACTTATCTCCCCAACCTATGGCCTCACATAAAAGAGGTGTTTAGGGTAAAGGCAAATAGATACTCTTAGAAAAGGATACATGGGAAATATGTCTCTATTAACAAACCATAAGTTACATGACATATGTGTGACCCTAGAAAATTCCTAGTAACCCCAGAAGTCTGCTAAACACAGCTGAACCTACAAAATAACCAAAAGGTTACCAGAAGGCAACTACCACATCTAGCCATAAACCCCCTCCAGAACCACAACAACCCAGCTCCAAAAATCATTTGAAAGACACTAAATGAAGACAGAACTATATCGATCTGGAAGTTTTACTCCATCTGTTCTTTCAAAAAAAGACCCATGAAAAAACCAAAACTAACTCAACTCTCATCTTGCTGTCAGGATGAATGGTAAGCATTCCACGTGCTAGATGAACTCCCAGCACTGTGTGGGTTAACAAACTATTAGCAGGCCTGGGACTTGGTAGAACCAGAAAAAGATGTAAAAACTTTTTACTCTGAAGTTTTAACATTAGACCCCATTTATGAACGCTGAAATGACATGGCTTTCTTTAAAAGGAAAAAACACAAGTACTGAATTCCAACACAGTTCATTTCCTCTTTCAAAAAGGCCACTCAGTATAGTGTTTTGCTGGGCAGTAATACAACAGGAACACTGAATATTCGCAGCTCCCAGAATTTTCACCGCTGCTCTCATCAAAAACAAACAGCAGTGTACGTTACCTCTGTACTCACATTTACGCAGGACAAACTCCACTGCTATCACTGTAAACATTCAGGATGACCGTCGAGAAGAAAGAAAAGCAGCAGCTTGGGGTTTTCCCCTATGGATGTGGACAATTTCCCTAAAGTTTGGACAATGCTCACAGGCACAGGGTGTGACTCCTGGGGATGTCCTGTGCAGGGCTGAGCTGAATTCGATGATCCTTGTGGGTCCCTTCCAGCTCAGCACACTCTGTGATTCACTCTGGGCCTTTACGCAGTTAATCTCATACATTTGCTCCAGAACCCTCCACCCCAAAACAGCGTTAACAAGTACAAGCTTTAGAACAAACCCACTCACTGAGGAGGGCGGTGCACAGCTCACCTGATGCCCTTGGCGCGGAGAACGAGGCGCGTCCGCTGCGCGTATGGGCAGAAGCGCATGCTGTACAGGCGGACCCTGCCCGCGGGCACCGGCCCCGGCGCCGCGCTGCCTGCGGGGACACGGACACGGCCGGTCAGCAACGCGCC
>JAOXXN010000082.1:24054539-24069883 GCA_026770055.1 Myrmophylax atrothorax | reverse complement strand
CAGCATAAAGGCATATCATTTACTGTGATACATGAGTACAAAACCAGAGCCTGTGAACTGGTTAACTTTGTTTTTAGTGAAAACTGAAAGAAATACAAGCATCTCTCCATGTTCTTACTCCAGTCCTTTGAGCTCCATCAGGGTAAGACTGGCCCTGTGTTTTTAGAAACACTGAACTACTGATTCATAATAAAGATCTTGAAGTTATTGTGGTTTTGCAACATTGTTGTGAGAATGAGTAACAAGCATCGGTTCACAACTTAGTGTAACTTAGGCTGCAACATTCCCTTTAGCACAGTATTTTGAGAAATGTGTGTCTTTGATTAATATTTTAATATTCAGTTGCTCTATTTTTAGTTGGGTTCAGGGATTCTCAAACAAGAACTTTGGCTTCATCAACAACCAAACTGTCTGCTACCCTTGTGGTAGTTACATCCTCTTCCTGGACATTGAAACAAAGCAGACGACAGCACTGCCGTGTCAGACGGGCCAGGTGGGAGCCTTCGCAGCAAACGCCGGCAGTGAAGTGGTGGCCTTTTCCGACCGGAGGCTGAATCCCATCATATATATCCACAGTTTTCCAGAGCTGAATAAACTGACAGAATTAAAAGGTAGTGATGTGGTAACCCTCCTCATCACCATTTCATTAAAACAATACTTTAATTATCCAGTTTGTGAACGGTTTTTTTTATAAGACTTGAAAAACAGTGTAACAGGGAACTGTGTCAGGATGAGATTCATGGAAAGCAGTGGAAAGAGTTTTCCACTGCACTACTTTTACTTAGGTTTAAGCTAGAGAGTGATATGTCAGTACATAATGCAGTTGATTTAAAAGGAAAACAAAAGGAATGAAATGGAATTAGTTTTAGGAAAATATAGTCAGAATAAGCAAAAAAAAATCATGCTGCAGTAGACTTGCAAGCAGACTGCTAAAAGCTGGATGAGAAACCCAAGATGTGAAAGCAATGAGGGTTCTTGCAGGTAAACTTTGGAGTCTGGGGTCTAATTTATATTTTTACCTGCCTCATAGCATTACTTTAGTCAAGTTACTTACCCTACCCATGTTTCAGTTCCCTTGTCATTTAAATAAAGATCATGCTACTTGCTTTTTTCATGTATATGAGTGAAATTATGACTGCCAAGGATTTCAGGGTACTTGGGGAAAAGTACTTTACAATTTCAATGTATTATTGGAAAAAAAATTAAATAAATTCCAAGCAGGGATACATAGGGAATATTTTCATGATCAAATCAAAAGAATAATCCGGAATGAAGCAAAGAAATCAAGAGCCTGAAGAATATCTTTGAAGAATTAAAGAGGGTATAAAAAGGAAAGAAGAGTACCTGTGACAGTGTACAATAAAGTGGGGCAATAAAAGACCATGTGCTTTATTTTTACGTTTCAGGTAGTGCTCAGCTGGACTACACCTTACTTGCATTTAGTTTCACAGGCCCATATCTAGCCAGTTACTCCTCGATTCCAGAATTTCTTCTTTCAGTATGGTAAGAGTTAAAAAAATCACTAATACCATTTGCATTTAATTCACATTTTTGTGTGTGTGCTGTTCTGTCATAGATTGAGGTAATAAATGTAGAACACATACTGATTGCCTTCATCTTGGTTTTGTTCCCAATTGATCGTTGTCTGCAAACTTTCTGTAACCAAAATTTCTGTTTATTTTCTAGCATTGGTAGCCACTAGTCAAAATGGCTGTTAATTTTACTAGGGCTGTCTTCTGTCTGCAAATTTTGTGTTTTGGAGTACTTTCAAAGTCTTCAGTATCAGTTAATTATCTGTTCACTGTCGGAAATTGAGCCCCATGCTGTTTGAAAAGAGGAAGAGCGTTCTAAAGCCGATTTGTACCGGTTTGTCTCCCTGGACAGCTCAGTGGTCCTCTTAATTACTCTTGCTTGATCTTAGTTCTGGCTTATAATTTTGCTCAGTGATTACAGTAACATGAATCACTGGATTAGGTCATAATTTTCTGCTCATTGTCACGGAAAAAAAATTACATAATAGGATGCAGGTAGAAAAAGTTGGAATATTTAATATTTTGATTGCACTGGAAAAACACAGTCCTGCTCTTGCCTCCATTGCCAGCAATCTCCCATTGACTGTGGAGTCTGAGGGTGAAGTAGAAGGAAGACAAGCAAGGACATGTAAGGAACAGTCTGTATAGTCCCAATTTAATAAAGATCTTCTCATGCACAATGATTAGTGAAGATGCAGAAACTCCTGTAACTTCAGAATTTTAGTAACAATAGTAGATACTATTACAGGTGCCTCTTCTTTATCCCTTATGAAGAAGAATTCTGTTTGCTGTGAACTCTGATCCTACACAGTAGTTCAGGAAGGATGTCTGTGTGTCTATCACAGCAGAAATCAGCACAACAGCCTCACTGGCCTGAAGAGCTGACACACTTGTCACTTACAGCAGAAGTAGCACACATGGTCCACTGTGTTCATTGTGTGCACTTAAACTGAAATCCACATCTGGACTTCTCAAGATGATTCTTTAAATCAGAAATACCGAGAAATGTTTAAATGCTTTAAAGTAGTGGCAATTTCCAAGACCAACCATGTTTAACCAATTTGAATTGGCTTGTTACAACTATCAGCACCCCATTGTCATAAAAAACCACCCTACATTCCAGTCAGAAAGAATTTAGTAACAAAATAAAATGACCTTTCAGTATTACTTAGAATTTCTAATAACTTAAACAGAGGTGTGTGAATTTACTGTGAAATCAAGACTTTCATTTTTGTAATTGGATTATACTGTGCAATCATTGTAGAAACGTGTGTGTACAGGTGATAGAAACCTCAATGTTTAGCATTCTTAAGGTGTCATTACAGTATGATGATTGCACAGCTCCTGTATTTTAAGCAGCTAGTTTGGAATCAGAAGAGATGTTTTGAAAGTTATGTCAGTCTCAAATATAGAAAGCTTATGGGTAACTAAAAGCTGCCTTTCTTCTGAGATACTTTATCCCTAGATCTTTATTCTTTTCTGTTCAAAGGAGAGGCTTAATGCCAGATTCTTTTTCGGATACATGTACCATATAGTTTCAGATCCTAGTAAATTGTCTGCTATAAAAGCATGTTGACATTATCTGTTAGATACGAGACTAGAACATGCTGACAGATTTTTAGAAAGAAATCTAAATCTACACTGATATCTTTAAAATTCAGAATTGTAGCTTGTAGTTTTCTGTACTTTTAATGAGGGTTACTGTGTATATGTGAATACTTCTCATTTTTTGCGTATGCTGCCAATGTTAAACATTGTCTTCCATCCTGATCTGTTTCTGTGAGTGAATTTATTAGAGGCCAGAATAATAGGATTATACTAAATCCATTTAGAGCAGTGTATGCATTTCCTCTTACCAATAATGACAAATACTAAAGCTATAAAAGTTATTTAGATTAACAGTCATATATTGTCTAAGAAATTAGGAAACCGTTTTAACCATTTTTTTCAAATGTTGTTAATCAGTTCTTGGACAGCACCTAAAAATGCAAATGCAATCAAGAATTAATCTGGATAATGCAAATTAGATGAGGAGAATGTAAAATAGCTGTACAAAACATAAAATATACTGGATAAAGGAAAAGTCAGTGGAAAGCATATTCCCTGGCTTCTGTCAGCTCTGCATAACAGCTCCACACAAATTCTACCCTGGTTTGTGCTCAAGTTACTTAATGCAGCCATAGCTTGTATGTCTGCATTTACAACACAATTACTGTATTAACTAAGTAATTAATCCACAGATAATCACGGACTGACTGTGTTTTATTTCCTAATTATAAAACCTTACTGCAGCCAGCATTACAGTCATTATGTATGGATTGTAAAAGCAAGGCTGTGGTGCTGAAGAGTTAATTGTTTGGGCCCATTTGAGTAGTCATTGATGGAACTGTTGAAAACAAAATCCATTTCTCTTGACTCTGTTGGTCTTTTCACAAAAGAAAGTGCATGGTAATGTTTCTAAAATGTCAGCTATTCATTTTCTAGCAGTAATAATTTTACATGTGGCTAATTAACCACATCCTTTTCATTCTCAAGAGAATCTAACTTGTTTGGCAGCAGAAATTTTTTGTCAGTGACAAGGTATTTGTTTCCCAAACTGGATTTTGAACGTCAGTTATAATCAGATCTAGATCTTTGTTTTCAATGTTTTTTACTTATTTAATGGATTTGTTTTTCATTTACTCTCCTTAATGAAGGAACTGGCAAGAAAATACCCTCCTGTGCAGTGAGTCTCAGCCAGGGATAACAGCAACCTCTCTAAGTTTTAACCCTATGAATTGGCAACAACTGTGTTTAGTTAATGAGAGCTCGGTTACCATCTGGCACATTGAAAGGAACAATGACGAGCATCAGCTTAAGCGAAAGTAAGTGTAACACCCTCTAGGCTGACAGTAAAATCTAGAAGCATATTTTAGTAACTAAGACTAGCAACACATCTATTTGCAAAGGATTTAGCCTGATTTAGTTCATCCAGCACTTGCAATCAGAATTGCTAAATCACAGCCACTATGAATGCATGTGGTCAATCAAGTGAACTGAACTTATGATTTCATTTCTTGCCACTCACATGACCAGATTATGCACACCATGAAGCTCATACTAATCAGCTGCTTTGGCAGCTTCCATGAAAAGCTGCGTGACTGAAATAAGGTACTGCCTGCTCAGCTTTTCTGTAAGTCGCTATGTTGAGCATTGATTTTGTAGCTATGAAACATCAAATTTGGATCAATTTCTTCCTTCTAAGCATAGTTAAACAATATGTTGTTGTGATCACAAATTATACCAGAAGCAGTATCAGCTTTGTTTGTGATTTCCAGCTTGTATGGCTAATTTACAGGTCCAGAAAAGGTGGTTCAGTCAATGCAATTCTAGGAAACTAGTGTTTATGTGTGCTAAAATGTTTTTTAGGGTTGGTATAAAAGTAGTACGGATCATTCAAGTTGGAGTCCTCAAAGTATAACACTGGTGCTCTTTCAGTGGCAGCTACTCTACCATTCCCAACTGTGTTTAATGTTGTTAATTGTAATATGATCAGCATATTGCCACCAACACAGTTATACTAATGAATATATAGACAAGGCCTTAATTTGTGATCTGAAAAGAACACTGAAGGGTTCTGTGCCTTTTATCATTGCAGAGTACGTGTGAAAATACATATATACACTGACTTTTTCTCCATTATTTTTGCAGAAATAAAGCCCATTTTGAAAACATGTTCCTCCATTTTGTATCAGCATTTACTATCCATAAATCTTCTCCTCATAGCGTGTCTTTTGCTTTTTCGCAGCCCTGTGGAACTCCCTGATGAACGAGGGGCTGTGAGTCCTCATGAGGATTTGTTTTTCCCAGTTTCTCGTAGTGAAGATCCATACCATGGCCCTGATTTGCCAGTTTCAGCCATTGCTGGACTCATAGGAGATGAAGCAGAAACATTTGTGGTAGTTACTGGTTTTTTTTATTTTTACTGTTCCAAGTCATTATACTTTCTATGCAAATATATGTTAATAAATTAATAATTTTAATGTTCGTTAAATAGGTACAACCTAGTAAATAGATCTTTTATCTCAACAATATTTTTGAAATCCATTTTGACGGGAGACTGAGAAGACACAATCCTGCTGCAGTGTTGAGATTTCTGGCACAGGCATTAGCACAGTAATATATCTGTGCAGTGTAGGCACGAATCTCTATACCAGAAACAGAATGAAGTGTGTCAGCATTTAACTATGCCCACACTAATATAACCTGCTGAAACCTGGAAAACCTATTCCCATGCTAAACTGTCAAGTATCCTTACTTCCCCTTGGGATTGCTTTATTTTTGACTTTGAAAATGTCTCAAGGTATGGAAACATTGAAGGCTTCATTACAGACTGCAACCCCTGCTTTTGAAATACATTTCCATATATATGACACACCAAAAACTGGCATGCATAAGATGATACTGGCATTATAATACATCTTCTCAACAGACAAATGTGAGTTCTCTATTATCAGATTAGTATACCAGTGGTTTCTGCCATAAACTTTTCTTATGAAGCAGAATTGAAATATAAAACCAGGGAATGATGCTTTCCTGACCCCACCCTCTTTTCATGGCTTCATGCATTCAGAATCACAGAGATTCTTGACTTTGTAACTGATTTCCCTTGGTTTCCAGAATGATCAAGAACTATAATGTCCTTTACTGATTCTGATTACATGTGAACTGTTTATATCTGAGATCCCTTAGAGCACGGAAACTGAAGATAATAATGCTCATCTGGGGCACTGCCTTTTTCTTCTGCCTTACTGCCTCTTAGTTTAGGTGCAGATGATGAACTGCAAAACCCACTTTGTTCTTTAACCTGTAAAGTGAATTACAAGAAGTGTTGGGAGGGAAAAACTCCTCTAATTAGGTTTGTGAGTCTTAAAAGAATTTGTCCTTGAATGGATACTATTCCATTCAGGAACAGTAGGTTCTAATGCTTGAACTTGCAGAACCATGTCATGAACTTTTCCACGCAGGCAAGTCTGTGCCTTCAATCATACCAGATACCTCTATAAGGTCTTTGCATTCCCAAATGCCTTCAAGAAAACTAGATTTCTTTTTATCACCTTTAAGGAGATTATTTTCTTCTTATACATAGCGCTGGGAAGCAATGAATCTGTTTCTGACATGTTTCCACCTTGCTCCAGGCTGTGGTAGCTGAGCAATTTTTCGCAGGACTGTAATTTATTGTGCCTTACAGCACTAATTTCCCACCCACACATGCCAGTGCACGTATACTCCACATCTAACCAAGCAGAAAAATGCTTCTGGAACTTGGCACTGCGGGGAAATCCAATGCATATGTCCTGTGAGGTTAAACAACCCCTTCCAACACCCCAGCACTGAACATACAGTTTTGGCAAAGCAATTCCTGCATAAGTGCATCAGAGTATACTTAAGGAGGAAGATACTTCTTTGAAATACTGTTTTATCAAGAGCCTTGTGTTGAAAAGTATGCAACAACTTTTTGAGAGATTTAAATGAATGAACTTGCTGAGTTCCTCTTATAGACACGTATCTTCATGCTGCAGTTGCTGTAATGAACCAGACTGTCCCAAATAGAGGTGCTACAACCAGCATTCTTCACTGTCTTTATAAACTGACAGGCTGCTGTGGCACATCTAGCAATGGTTACTGACACCAATGATTTGCACACCAATGCAAATGTCCACAAGCAGTTATCTGACTCTGGCCCAAAATCTATTCCTCGACTTTTGGAAACACTGTATTTTCCTCTCTACCATCACCAATGGTTTTTCAATTAGGAGACAACCTGCTTCTCCTGTGGTGGTTAATGAGGTGTGTCCAGCTGAATGTAGTGGGAGTGGTATCATGGCCTGAGGAAGCTCTTCCTGTCTCCGCAGAATTAGACAGAAGGATTTTTGTTCTTTATCACTAAATCCAAGTTGGTTGAGATTGATGTTTTTTCACATTGATGTCAGTGGAGAACCATTTATTCAGGCTATTATGTAAAGGAGTAACCTATATTCCCTTGGAGGCTGTATCCCACTCCTAAGGAATGGGTGAGAGGCAAGTAAGAACAGCAAGCCCGTTGCCATTGTTATTGATTGCCTCTTGGAAATGTGTCCGTATTCCATACTCTAGAACCACTTACTGAGGCTGGATATGTACCCAAGTGTAACCACAGCGGGGCAGCAGAGGGAAAGGAATTGAAATCTCCTGCAGCTTTCTATCCTTTTCTTTCTTGCCTTAGATTGATGTAGTTTTGTTTCTGTATTTCTTAAAGCTGGGACCTGAGTTTTCTTAACATGCTTTTCCATGGCAAGCTCATTTGAATCCACTTCCTCTCTACCACCAATTTTATTCAATTGTCTTTTTATAAAACATTTTTTGGCAAGGAGCCATCATGGATTTTTTTTCCCCCTGATGAGGTGCTGCTCAAAATGGAGAGAAGTTAAAAAAAAAGGCAGTGTTATGATTATGATCATAATGATGCACCACTGTACCAGTGCACGGTTCAGGAAGCAATCTAGTTTGGGATTTACATAATCCTAGGATTAACATATTTTACCTAGTTTATGTGTAAAGACAGTGATGACAGCAGGTACAAAGGAACATTATAGAAGTTGTGGTTGCACAGGAGTTGCAGAAATTCAGTTACAACATTCCCAAAGATTTGTGGTGTTCAAGCCTCATAAAATCAGTGAAAATGTCTATCGTAAATGTTTCTCTGGGTGATGTAAAGCCCTATTTGCTATAGATTTATTACTGTTAGTCCTATTTGATTTATAAAGTAAATATTAATATACTTTATTTCGGTAACATTTTTTCCCCTGAGAAATTAAAAATGCTTTGTAAGCATAAAGAGTAAGTTACTTACCCAGAATCATATGGCATATTTTGCTAATGAACTCTAGGTACTTATGAATCTCTGTTCTGTGTTTTCAGCACAAGTCCCTCCATATTTTCTCTTTTTATAGAACTTTTAGTGAGACAGCAGGTGTTTTATAGAAATATATAATCTTTCCTTCTTTCACCCATCCTATTGCTGGGTGTTCCTCACCATTTCTGCACCCATGCACAGTGCTTGGAATCCTCTCTTTTAAATGGTTTCCCGAAGTTTTCTTATGTTTTGTTCCACTCTTCCTCTCCTTGAATTCTCTTTAATCTGGTTCTATCTATCATGGTATTTTTATGATACCTGTTACTGTTGTGTCTGAACAGGTCACTCTCTGTCTTTAATAATATTTGGTGGAGAAGTTCTGTTCCTCCTGTTCTGCGGTTGACAGATTTACAAGACCATTTTTAGCAAAATGAAATTCAAGGCGTATGAGAAGTCTGGGTCAGGGATATGTCTGGCACTAATTAGCAGATGACACAAAGGTTGACAGAGCTGTTTTACAGAGCAATTTGGATTTTACAATAAGATAAGCTGTTCAAACAAAATGTGTTTTAGTACTGCCAAGTATCCAAGAACCACAGTTATGTTATGGCTGCAAAGTAGAGGAATATCCTGAAAAGCAATTTGAAAAGCTTTTGTCGCAGTGAGTAACCATTTAAATTTGGGCTTCCAGTGCCCTTCTGACATTTAAAAAAATCTAGGAATCCAATGTGTTGAATTTCATGATAATTTTTATCATTAAAAATCTGGGAGGTGACATGGTTATCATGGGTCAATATCTTTGTGTGGATGGGGAAGATACCAGAGAGATTTTCAGACTAGAGGACAAAACTACAACAGATGCAAGTGCTGGAGAATAAATCCAGATAAAAGCAAATTTTAAAATACATAGGTTTTCATTGAAAATACTATTCATCATTTAAAAAATCTTCTAGAGAGTGAAGTGGTTTCTCCACTGCTATGTCCAGACATAGACTTTTCTGGAGAATGTTCTCCTTTCTCAAGTTACTGGCCTCAGTGAACAGATGATTGGATAAAATAAGGCTGATGTTAAACAAATGGTCAGACTTTATGAGGTAGTGATTGTTTGGGGTTTTTTTCCTTGAAATGTATGTAACTGCTTGTCCTGGTGCTTGCCAGCTGTTGATTGAACTTGTTTGTTTTCATGCTGAAGCCTAGAAATTTAGTTAAGACTGCAGTGCATCCCACTGCCCACTGCTGGACTGCAACTTCAGAAATATACATGGGCTGTGAAGAAGGATATGTTCTGGCAATTGATGCTGAGAAACACAGTGCTTCTGTTCTCCAACAAAAACCTCCACCTGGTAAGAAATAGCTGGGTGTGTTTTATTCAAGTAGGGAGGAAAGTGGATAAGTGAAAGCTTTTTCTGCTTCTGTTCTCCTGTTGCATACCTTATGGAAATTAAAAAAGCTGTATTGTAGAACCCTGCTCTTTTTTTTAGTATGGTAAACATTTGAGAATGTCTTTTGAGCTTCTCTGTGGGTTTCTTTAGCATCCAATAACTGACTTTCATTTTTCTTTAAATAAAAACCCCTCTGAATACATCAAAATTGATAAAATTGTATTTCCAGGAGCCCAGATTGTATTAACCAGCCTTACTGGATTAACATTAAACTATTCATATAAAAGGTAGATACAATGTTTTTACTATTAGTTAGGTAGCAATAATTTATTTTATTTTACAATAAATATTGGATAATCTTCATTTGCTATGTTAGGTATTGCTAGAAGTGATCTCTGAGAGCTCATGATGAGTCTTCAAACAACAAAACTGAAGTAGTGTTGCTTAATAGCATTCCTTAATGTCAGTTCTTATACAGACTGTTCTAGAATGAAAACAAGGCTGTAAAGAGTACCAGGCTTTATTGCAGAACATGTGAAGCACAGAGAGGGAACAGAAGATGTCTTTGGCTTCAAACAAAGAAATCTGCTTTTAATTTATTCTAGCATTAGGGAACCTGTGATTGATTGCAAGTTGCCAAGGTGATTTTTCTGCCCTATATATACTCCCAATCTTATTTTCTTCTTTTTTCATGTAATGCATGACTTTTTAAGCTGCAGCAAGTATTCCTGACTTTTGCTTTTGATAGTTAATACTGAAATGGAAGGCTGCTTTAAAAACCAAAACCAACAAGAACAACAAACCCCTAAACCCCTGCAAACAAACAAAACCCAAACCCACAAAAACCCACAAACCAGCAAACCAGCATTATTGCTCTTTTTGAAACTATCAGAGTGTTAAATTTAGCAAATTAAGAGATGGAAATCATAAAAAAAAAGAAAAGTTGAGGTGTGACCAGAGCTGGTTTTGCCAGTTGAGTAGAAGGCAACAAGAATATTTGCCATTTGGGCTTTTTCTTGGCCTGTATATTCTTCTTTGAGTCCTGTCCTAAAACTGTGTTGCAAAATGTTCTGTAATTATATTACACTGAAGCTTCTGTTTAATTTAAAACATACTGAAATCTGTATTTAGCAAAATGCTTGAGTGCATGTCCAGCTTTAAGCACATGCTGAATTCCTGTTGTGGTGCTGCAAACAGAATCATAAGCAGCCCCATCACTTCACTTGGGCATTTTTTACGACTGGCTAAAGTTTCCTTTGTAAGTATATCAAATTTTTTAAAAAAATCATTGTTAGAAACAGCAATACCATAACTAAACACTAGAAGAAAGACAAATCTGTACCATTCTCCATGCCAAGTATTGCTCTCTCCCTTTTACAGCTGTGAGCTGAACCACAGAACTGTTTGCTCAGTTGCACAGATGGCAGAAATGGTGGATATTGGGGAATTAAACTGAACCTGGCCTTTGGTTCAGTAGAGAGGAATACAAGTGACTTTTGTTGCAATACTGACATATAAACAAGGCTGACATTATAAATTGTTTTCTTTTGTGCAGAGTACATGCAAAAAACATCAGATGTGGTGTCATATGTTCGTAGAGAAGTACAGAAAAAGAAAGGTAATTCCATGTTCAAATCAAACTAATAGATTTTTAGGCAGCACCACTGATATCTGGGAGTAAATGTGTGAGTGCAGCTGGTTAGAAAATTTCATCTCACACTGGGCTCTGTAAGACACATTGTTGGCAATCTTATGTGTGTTTACATGACAAAAGATTAATAGCTTTTGTGCTAATAGACAGCCAAATTAAAAGCCTCAGGAGAAACAGCAGCAGTGGAATAATTTCTGATTGTTCTAATTTAAATTGGAGTAAGTGATGATAGAATAGGTTACCTACTGCTTAGTTTTAGCAACTTTTTTTAGAACTGCAATCACTTGTAATTTATTTGAGTTAGGATTTAGGGGTTCATTTCAAACACTGCTTTGAGCTCCATGGTACAAAAAAAATTAATTTTGTTATTTTTCGTTGGGTTTGTGCCCTCAGGTGGCAAACCAAATGATCTGCAAACCCCAGTATTTTCCATGGCATTTTGTAATGAGGGACTGTATGCAGCTGGAAGGGTAAGGCATCCTTTATGGTTTTAACTTACTCTTATTGTGTGAAAATCAAAGGACATTCAAATGGAGTAAATTTGCAGAGTTCACCACAAAAACAGGAGTTAGAAGAAAGTGAGGGACTTAAGGACCATAAATGTCTGGTGTTGTCTTTATTTTCTTTGTTAAGACTGGACACATGGGAGCAGGGTGTGAAAAGATTGCATTTTTGTAGTCAAAGAAGCAACAAAAGAGGACAATCCTGGTTTTAACAAAAGACTGAGAATATTGTAGAGGAACAGAAAAGAAGGATGGACAAAAAGTAGAAAAGGAGAGAAAATGGCCAAAAGAACTGCCAAATTGTTTTCTGCAAAATCTGTCAGTATCTAACTCAGTCTGACAATGCCATTGTACATTCCTGCTCAAGAGTGGGACAGATTCTTATGCTGTCTCGAACAATATGAAATCTTAATTAGTAGCTGATGAGAGAGTCTGTTGTTATCAAACACTCACTGTTACTAAGAATTGTATTAAAGTACACCTTCATTTTCAATAGACATTATCCAGTGTAAGAGTCCTTTGGATTTAAGGATACTAAAGACAAATGAGGCCAGTAGTGGTGGGGTGCAGTTAAACACTGCTACTTCAGAGGTTTTCAGAAATTCTTGCACTTCAGTTTGCCAGATAGCATAAATGACATAGACCTTATGTGGATTTGTACTTCTCTGCACAGGATGGCATTTTACTGTTTTATCACGTCAAAGATCTGCAGTACGAGGTGAAACTCTGTGCTGATATCTCACAACCCATATCCAGCCTCGTATTCTCTCCTGATTACACCTTTCTTCTGCTTGTCACTGAGCAGGTATCACATTTGAGATAATAGCACTGCATAATGGCGTGTTCCTGTGATTCTGTATGTCGATACTGATGTTATTAGTGTGAAATGTCTCATGTAATCACATAAGTCAACAAATTATATCAGAGGTGCACATAGTCCATTCTGTGTTTTTACTGAAAATTGGAAAGACTTTTAATGAAGCCCAGAACAATTGTTTCCTAAGTACCTAATGTTGGGATTTCCCAACAGAAATACTTGTATGTGTACAGCAGAGTTCATGGTCTCCTATGTGTCCAGGTCATGGGGGACCTACTGAGCATGAAATCATGGGTTGATACATGCCTGGACAGGATGAAAAGTGTAACTGGGGTATATCAGACCTACTGTGACTCTGCAGTACTTGTTCTCTACGTGAAGTTGTCTGGCAACCCAGTCCAAGATCCTTCTTTGACCAGCTTGATGTCCAGAAATCTTACACAAGGGTCCCACATACTCAAATTCCACCTGTTTTCCCTGACCTTAAATAATTTAAATTGTCATTTTTAGACTCTTGAACTGTTTTTGTCATGTGTGAGTCAGGAGCTTCTGTGTACAGGACAACAGTGCAATGGTAACTTTGCTCATGTTCCCTCTCTGATTTCATTCTCCTTTTGTAAAATGAGTGGAAGAAATTCTAACATCTTTGTCAATATGAGCTATGAATTGTTTCTAAGAGGTTTTGAGATATTGAGATAAAAACATCTTTTAAAGCTTAAGATTTATAATTTTTGTTTTGTGTTGGTTTAGAATATTTATTAATTTCTGGAGTAACATGAACTTGGGTGGATTGAAGTTATTTTATTAAAGTAGTTTTGAGAAACAAAACTTCTTGAAAATGTGACTAGCTGGATCACTCTAAAATGAACTAATCTCATTGTCACCTAGCATCAATTAATATAATTCACTAGATTCAGAAGAATCCTACTGAGCACTTTTTACCTCAGTTTAGAGTCAAATATAAAACTTCAAAGAGTGAAGCTCAGAAAGATGGGTATTTTTGCTGAAGCCTTTGAAAGCTTATAATGAAAACTTCATAGCCCAGTGATGGACTATTTCTCTTTATTTATCAGGGTCCAGTCTATAGTTACAAACCTGCTTATAGTGGAGAAGCTGTCAAACTTTTGGACACAAGCACCAGTTGTTTTCTGGCAGCTGATTTTCTTATTCCAGGGGAAAAGTACTGTGTGGTAAGAAATTGCATTGTTTCTTGTATAGAATAGTGGCTCATTCTGGGTTGCTAAGGCACAAAATTAAAGGCCTTGCAGAAATTGGGACTGTTCTGATATTTGTTACAGTTGTGTAAGTTCTCATTAAGGGAGGAAATGACATTAATTCAGGTATAGCCTATAAAAAGGTCAGAACTTGCCCTAGAATGCAAGTTGGATAATATATGGATTGCTAAAGCATTGTATTGGTTCTGCTGCTGATTTGTATGACTTCCTAGTGTTTGGGAAGATAGCTGAGCAAGAGGTGGATTCAATTCAAAGAACTGATGTTGGAAAAAGACATTTCTACTGAGCTTTTCAGCCTTCTGCACAAATTGGAACATCCTAAGGGATACCTCTGTCCTGCGTCTGGGGACAAAGAAGGCCTTCCTTGTGGATCTGTCCATTCTGAGAAATTCCTTTCTTTCCTCCTGTGTCTTTTACTCCTGCAAGACATGTATTTTAGCCAGCAGTTCATTTCTAGGCCATGAATTCTTCAAGTAGGCAGCCTTGCAAACCTGGTGTCTGTGTCAATTAAATTGGCTGAATCGCTTTGTTGACAATTAGCCTGGGGACAGTAAATTCTACCTGACACTGAATGAGTCATGTGAGGATTGAGTGATCTCTAGTCTTGCTTTACTGTGGAATTACAAAATAGCCTATAATATACAGGCTATTATATATTATAAGGCTATTATATATTATAAGGCTATATCCTTATATATAGGATATAAGAAGAACTGAAGTACCATCATATGCATCATCTTTCTTGTGAGAAAACAAGACCCCTCCTAAAGTTGCAGCAATTTGCAAAAATTATTAAATGTTCTCCTTAGGCAGGTGTACCTTGCAGCAACTGGATTTAAAGGAAAAACTAGATAATCCCAAGTGAAACCAGTAACCCTTGATCTGCTGTGCTCAGGATCAGTTGAATTTATATTCTATAGAAGATCAGTAGTCACTTCCTGACTATTTGATTATTTCATTCCCTTTTGACCGTGTTTTTCTCTGTTCAACAGTCGGTAACAATTTCGGGTGAAGTACAGATTTGGTTTCTGGAAGATGGAACTTGCCTCAGCAAGCTAAACCTTGGTATTGAGGTACACATAACCAGAAGCTTATATAGTGATTGATATTTAATTTTTTTAAAATATTTTTCAATTGATAGCATAATATTCCACAGATTTGGATCAATCAGTCCTAGTAATGTCTTTGAACAACCCATGAATGAGATTTAAAAAATCAGAATGTTTCCTTGAACTAGTCATGTGTTTAATTTGACCATAAAGCAGAGAAACAACTAAATGTCCTAGTGATGTGTCTTTAAGCACAAATTTGTAAATAACCCTAAATTTTTATATTACTTTTATTTTTAAT
>JAOXXN010000082.1:24022291-24040172 GCA_026770055.1 Myrmophylax atrothorax | reverse complement strand
CATAGATGTAATTAAAAGGAAAATAACAAAAAGAGAAAGAAACAAAACCCTGGCAAAACAACTGATGCAAATGAAAAACAATTGTCCACCACCAACACACTGATGCCCAGGCTGTGGGATACACTGTACCAACTGCCTGGAAGAAAATTAACTCTATCCCGGCCAAAACCAGGACCACCAATTTTCCAAAGGTTCTTAGTTACCTTATGTGATCACATTTGAAGAAAAGAACCCTGATACAAACCTCATTTTCTTCCTTCAGATTAAAGCTGAGAAATACTTGACTCAAGAGGAGAGGGAGAAAGCAGAAATGCTGGCTAAGCTTGAAATGGAAAGACGACTCGCAGCTACGGTAATTGAAATAGTGTCCTTTTACTGAATAGGTCTTTATCTCCAGTTAGGCTTATTTAATTAATGCTGCACTGGAATATTCCAGTAATGTATAATGGAAAAATAAATTTGAAATGGCAGGTAATGATGATGTGTGCCTTTTCCTTCTTATTACTATTTACAATCAGAACTACACAGACCAGCTGGGGGAAGAAAAGACAGAGCGTTAGGCTCATAGTTTTTAAAAATGTGCTTAGTGGCAGTCCTCAATACCATATCAGGTGGCTGGGGAGTAGATACATTTTCAAATTCATGCTACTATTCAATCAAGAGCTTTGTGCGTGATAGATGTTTGTTGATTGAGCAGCCTCTGTCCTTCAGGGATCAGACTAGAAGATCGATAAGGCTTTCCTCTGGCTTTAAAACGCATCTGTGAAAAACCTAAGATGGTTCTGGCCCCTAATTCGATACACAGTAAGACAATGACAGTATAACTTCCTTCATCATAGCTTGCCAACTGGCCAGGAGTAGTCTATGCTTACATTTTCTTCACAAAACTGCCAGAATGGCAGTTTTAGTAAGTTATTTGGTATATGAACATCTGTCCACCAGAAGAAACTGCGAGACTTTTGGCATGTTTCAAATGTATCACCAAAGGGCATTATTGCTTTATTAGTTGACAAGGTGGTATTAGGTCATAGTTTGGACTTGATGATCTCAGAGGGCTTTTCCGACCTAATCGATTCTGTGATTCTGGGATCTACTAGTGGCACACGGAATATTTGTAGGGGTGATCTAGAGGTGAACACTACAATCATCCCCAAAACTTGCAATTACTACACGTCCTTTTGTACCTGAAAATATTTCTTTGTGGTCATTTCCAGGACGATGAAAGACTGCGTGCTCTTGATGACATGATGGGTGGAGTGCTGGAGGTCAGAAAGGAAGACATCCTGAAAATGGTGAGATGCATTTCTGCATTCTGTTGTTTGGTAGCCTGTGGCCTCTAATGGCAATGTGAAATTCAACTAGCAAGTATTTCCAACCTAAGTGACAAAAGATAGTTGGAGAATTGTAGAATTGCTGTATGACTAGATAGACTCCGTAAGAGACCACACACTGGGTTCAGAGGAGACCACAAGATTCTACTACCTGTATGTGATACTCATCAACACCTGTCCTTACCACAGTGGAATACTGTAGGAACATAATCCAGTATTACCATTACAACAACTGTATTCCTGGGGGAAGGGTCTATTATCTGTGTCTGTGATCTTACAGAAAAACACTGTGTTCCATTTAACTCAGCAAATATAGATAGCACAGTAGTACAGGAAGAGAGGAATATGAAGGAGCGTCACAGAAAAAAAGGGTAGAGCAGACCCAAGCACTACCCCTGGAATTGATCTGTGTTGAAAGATTAGGACTCCACTTAAGATGTTTACATTATCATGGAGTTAGATTTTGGGTTATGAAACAGAAAATGTGGTATATCTTGTATTGACAGTAGTGTATTTCAGTACAAAATGCTTGTATTTTACAAAATTCAGTAGTGAATACCTGTAAGCAAGTAAGTGCTAGTGGTGCAAGTAACAGACCAGAGCAACAGAATATATATGTTACTTTGACTTAAGGCTTGTACCTTGCTAAGAAATACCTTTTGTTAAATTTGATGCTTGCCATAGTTCATTAGTGTGCTGATGTAGACTTAATATTGCTTTTTAAGTATATTTTTCTTCAATACTTGCAGGATATTCCTCCACCTCCTTTTATATCTAAGCCTGAAGAACTTTGGAATGATGAAGAAAAGAAAATATTTGGAGAATATGAGAAAAAAGTCAAGGAATTGAATGAAGAAAAAGAAGAGTATAAACAGGTAAATTAAAATGAGGAAAGGAGTGGTTTTGTTCACAGTGCTCATGAGCAAAGCTTCTGATCTTTCTCAGGAGCAAGTTCTAAAAATTAATACTAATAAATAGGATAAAGAAAAAACAAGAGCAAAGATCACATGGCATATTAAATAAATCCTAGCTTAAACAGTAGAATAAGGCAATGTCCACTTACACCAATTAATATGTGCCAAAATTTGGCAACTTTCCTTCACAAATGGAATATTTTTCTTCCTAAAATGTTTTTCATGTTCCATTCTCAGAGTTGCTGATGCCATTCACAAATAATACAATTGTATTTATTCTTCAAAGTGGGATTTGAACAGCCTAACTTGGTAGCCTGGCACTCTCTTTCCAAACAAATATTTCTGGAGCCTTTTGGCTGAGTATATAGTTCCATATTGTGCATTTTCCAGCATCTCATATATGTATATATAGATATAGATATACCAGAGATTATTTGTTTGCCCAGATGTAATATTGCTGTTCTTGTCCTTCCCTTCCCCAGTCACTGGAAAATGAGTGGAAGAAACTTGAAGCTTCCATCCAGGAAACAACACAAAATTTTGATGAGACTGTCTGCAAACTCTTTGAAAGGAAAGTGAAATCAGAGATGGTCATCTACCAGGTATTGCAAAAACCATTTATTTTTCATCTCCGCCTCTGAGCAGTAGGAGTGTTGAACATTTTTTATTACAATCATTTCACAGGAAGAACTCAAAATAGCCAATCTCACTTGTGCTTTACTCTTGGATGAAGAGTTGGACACTAGAGAAGCTGGACTCCATAACTGTCTTACAAAAAAGAAGAAAGAAAAAGTAAGTTATCATTTGAAACGCTGTTCTTAGGAGAAGTGTAATATTGACAGCACAATTTCTTGTGAAGTCTGCTCTTTCCAAATCAAAATCTTGCCATAAAGGACTTTCTGACAATTCACAGGGTCACTGATTCTTTTTTTTCAGTGGCATACATTATTAGTAGATCTGGGGGGTTTTTTAACAGATACTCAGCTTGGTTCATCTGGAATTCTTTGGTAAAACTCCATACATTCAGAAGGACATGCTGCTATTTGTTTGCTATATAGAATGGTTTTTAGTATCCCATATCAAGCTGGAAGTACCAATTATGATGCATTTGTGACAAAAGAATGTGTAATGTCACCACATTTTCCCTGAGGTGTCCAGTGCAGGCCAGGGCCGTGCTGACTTGTGTTTGCCAGTTCAAAGCATAGACAGGTGGCATGTAAGAATCTGACCATGGAAGCAGAACATGCTAGGGAGTACAAAGTGTTTATAGTTTTATCAACCAATTTAATCTCCTGAAGAGTTTACTCATCCCTACCAAATCATACAGAAGTCAACAAAAGACTGGAGAGCAAAAGTAGTAGGTCTGGGTTTCAGTACAAGTGCTTACTGTGATAGTCTGAAGGTTGGTTTTGGCCCTTGGGACAATATTATCCTATTTGCCTACTTTGTCTTCATGGAGCCGTTCATGTGTCCACAGATAATACTCTACTGCCTCCCCATGTCAGATCCCCCACTGAACCTGTACAGAGCACTGTGTTTGGAGCTGCAAGCAGCCATTTCTCTGTGAGCTACAGGGAGGGATTCCAAAGCAGGCATCTGAGCCCCTACCACTGAACAGGCTGACCTAGTTTTAAAATTATCCAAGGCCAAGTGTATACCAGCTTACATTTTTCAAAATACATACTTTTTAAATTTTCTGAATGGTTCCATTGGTATCTTTTGGTCCCTGCAACCTGTCAAATACAAGAAAATGGTCTCCACAGCAGAGTATTAGCATTTGACAGCCTCAAGGAATCAGATGACCTTAGTGTCCTGACCCAGAGTAGAACTAAGCCATGACAATGGGGAAATAGAACTCTCTACTGAACCACATTGGAGATTTTTTGACTGGTCTTACCTGGTATGACATGTAAGATAAAAAAAATCTATATGGCAAGTGAGAAAAAGTATCAACAGATGTCCTTACATGCAGTGTTTGAAAAGACTTGTAAGCATTTCCAACACAAATTTTTTGCATTCTTAAGCAGTGGAGTAGTTTAATTTCATACCTGTCCATCTTTTATCAGTATCTACAAGTGACCCCTAAAGAAGGCACTATATTGTTAGTAAAAATAGCTCACAAGGTTTTCTCTAGAAATAAGAAAGTGTCAGCTTCATCAGTGTATATGAATAGCCATCCAGTGCTTCTGCTGGCTGAGTTTCATTCCTGAAATCTTTTGGTTTTGCTATAGGTAAAGAAGGCAAAAACAGTCCTGATGGCACAAAATAAAGTTGAGGCTTACACAGGCACCTATAAAGATGCAACAGGTGAAGAGAAGGTGAGACTCCCTAGAAACTCAAGAAGGTACAGAAGTTAAAAGCTAATGTTATGTCTTGATAATGAGGAGAACATACTTCTCTGTAAGCAAGAGTCTGGTCAACTTGCTGATTATTAAAGTTAATAGTGCTGAAATAAAGCAGCAAAGGACAGTGTGTGCATAGAAGAATGTATGGAATAGTTCAGATTCCCCTGATGCTTGGGAGTGCTTGGAAGAGCACCATATTCTGTATTTCTGAGATATGGGCAGGCTGATGCCTTTTTTAAAAAATAATATTGTGGTAACAAGAAAGTTTTCTTTCCCTCCCCAGAATCTGGAACGTGGTTTTGTAAAGCAGTTTGCTGATATACCTGACAATCTCCTTGATGAACTTTTCCAACTTTACACACATCGACCAAAGTAAGATCCCCTCTGGTTCCATGTTTAAAGACTAATATTTCTTGTGAGTCAAGAATGAGAACGTTACTTGTTTCAATATTCTAAATTATTTTGCCTGATTTTTATTCGATAGTTAACAGTGGTTGATTTCCCCACACTAACAATTGCTGTTCTCAGTATTTACACTTCCTTATTCACTCCACAAAATCTATTTTAAATGCAATCTAAATAATCATCAGGTCTCAAGACCATGTGTTCTTATTTTTTGTACAATGTAGTCTTACCTATTTGCTTTTTGCAAGACATTGAGAGTATGAAGCATTGTTTTTGCTTTTTACCTTCATTTATGCAAGAGAAAATAAAAAGTAAATCCTGTCTGTGCTGTGTGTGTGCACTAGGAGCCCAAGGACAGAAATGCTCCTTGACACACCTAACCCATATGGGAACTGTTCAGGATCAGCTGAAGATTACAAAGATGCACTTACCCTTTTAATGAAAGCCATGGATGAACTGGATAGTCCTGAGCACATGCCTGATGGCTTAGACGAGTCTATATGGAAAAATTTTTGTCTAGCTAGACGAAATAAAATGGAGAATGAGGAGCTGGTATGTAAAAATATTTATTTTGCCAGTATACTTATTTTCAATTCTAAAACTTCAGTGGAGTTTTCATGTAGGGTCAAGCTAGGGGGAAATAACAATGCAGGATACATAAAATCCATTTGACTTTGAAAGTTTCCTCAGGCCACATATAATTCAGAATAACAGGGAAACCTGTTCACCTGTTCTAGCTGTAGTTGTTCTTCAGAGGAAAAATTAGTATATTTATGTGGACAGATTTGATCAGAATGATTGCAACCTTGATTTGTTTTCATTACAAATAAAAAGATAATTTTCCTTTTCTTCATCCGTACCAACAAAACTGTAAGGTATTTGATTCCCATCATCTGTTGGAGTCATTCTCTCCCATTAGCCTTCTACATTTGCACCAATGCATTCACATATTTTTTCTAGAATATAAAGAGCAATTCTTAACAAAGGGTGCTTCTGGGAAGTTCTAGCAATCTGTTTGTTCAGTAAAAAAGCATGAAGGCATAAATCTGAATTATCCAGAGATAACGTGAAATTTGACCAAAAGAGAAGGAAATATGATTTCCCTTCATGGGAATAAACTATGCATATATGAACAAATAATTTTCTGAGCGGAGTGTGGTTTACTGGGATTCTCAAAATACCAGGTTGCACATTTATATATAAATGTATTTTCTTAAGAGCTTGTCTTCTCTGTTCTTGGAGAGGCTGACAAAGGTAAGTTCAGACTGTCACAGTGTTACTTGCTCAGGTGAAATGGAAGGCCCGGACACTGGCAGAGATGCAGGCCTTTCTCCAGAGAAGAATGGATGAAAATGAGAAGATGAAGGCGCAAATAGAGAACATTTTCAAGGAACTCACTTGGTAATTTTGTATCTTTTCCTATGTTCAGCTACACCTTAAATGCTCCACCAACACAGAACCAAAAGTTACAAACAGAATTACACGTGTGTTCTTCAACACTCTTACCTAGGTTTCACTGCTGCTTGGACCTGCAATATTTCATTTTTTCATATACATAACATAATTTTCACGTTCATTATCATTCATGAACAAACCCCAGATTAAATTATACAAGAAAAGCAGTCCTGGCTGGAAGTCTCTTCTGTTTTCTTTTCAATTGATGTTTAGATTTCTTTTCCGTAACAACACTTGCTCTCAGAACAACTGCTGGAGTATATTAAACTGAATCCAGTAGTTGAAAACTTCATGTATTTATATGCCAGAATTTGCAGATTTTGTAGTCACTTTTGGAGCAAACAGAAGACAGGCTGTCAAAGACTAACCCCTACATGATATATTAATAACCTCTTAACAGTTATTAATATAGACATTTATATAACAGTGTTGAAATCACTGAACACTGTTTTTGTTTTCTGTCATTTTAGGCTGCAGGAGGAGAAGATGAAACTTCAGCAGAATTTGACTGTCCAGTTTTTGCTAAAACAAGGACAGGTGGAATTGGAAAATACTGAGATCCCAGACTACTCTGATGCTATTCTCATTAAAAAGAGTGTTGTTGAAGAATTGAATTGCTCTATAGCGGTAATTTACATGATCTGAAGGAAATTTAAGCTTTTTAAACAAATGTATTGTCCTTCAGGGGTTCTGCTTTTTCTCCAGTTTGACATCTACTTTCAGTTCATTACAATACACCAGCAGGGTGAATTGTAATCCAGAAGCTATTGGGAATTCCTTAATGTCTCTTATCATGATGTAAAGATTGCAATGCAAACTGCTTTCCTGATGTTTGGTTAATACAATTCAGATCAATGACTTGGCAACAGTTTGTAGACACACTCTCACTTACAGATATAAATAAAAAATGCTAATATCCAGTCCAAAAATTCCCTCAAGGCAAACTTACAGTCATGTTAAGAAGCATTTAAACAGTAGCTTACATTACGTTTTAAAAAATGAATACAGTTTTTTATGTTAGATGAAATTGGTGATGATATTTAAAACGGTCTTTCATACCCTCATTAGATATTCTTTTTTTTAGACATTCTAGCTGTACAAAAATTCTCTTTTATTGCTCCTGCACAAAGCCTTCAGTAACAACTGCAAAGTACCTCATACAGAGCAAGCTTGTATTTTGTAGACCTAAACATTCTTTCTTTCTTATATGAAATAGGAAGATGGAGAGAGAGATTAGTTGTCATTTTCTTCATCTACTTCTATGATCCAAGGCTGTGCCACAGAGCATAAAAGGGAACAGACTTCCATGAAAGATAACCATCTGGAAAAAAGTCTGGAAAGAAGCTGCAGTATAGCATGTTTAACTGACTGAAATTATAACTTTGGAAGCTTGCCCACCTCGTTGCAAGCAATTATTCCATAATCTGTAAAATGTGTTAAGATTGATCTATTTTTTCAGGCTCAGGGAGAAAAAAAAATTGCTGCCATAACAGAATTTAAAGAATTCTCTAAAGGGATATCGCGTCTGGAATGGGAACACAAGAAAATGAGAATGCAGATAGAAGATTTGAAAGAGAAGGCTCGGGATATTGTAATACTACCTATTTCAAAAGATTGCCAGCTAGTGAGTTGCTTTCTCTAATTTATATTTTGACTGCAGAAAATTATGCTGCCTATACCTGTAGGAAAGATCGTTTATACCTCTTAAGTCTTCTACTACAACAGAGAAATGTGATGCCTAAAAGGTCAACAATTCAGCTTTCAAAGGGAAGATCTACTCATGAGATTGATCGGTGATGAAATTCTTTGGGGTGTCCAGGTGTAAATTAGGGCAAAATTTGCCCTAACTTAGTGTTTCAAAATTGGCATGAGTAAGGATTTAGGGTTTTGCAGACACAAGGAGCAGATGTTTTAAATTGAGCAGCATCCTTTTTAAGTGAAAGGTCTGAGGTGCCCCCATCTGGTATCACACAGAAATACTGTAATTTTTGCTCAGTAAACAGAGGCTGAGTGTTCCTACAGGAGCCTGAGTCCCACCCACTCCCACCAGCAGCAGAACAACAGGGAATTGTTTCCCATGGCTTGCAGGCAGAGGGTGCAGCCAGCCAGCAAGGCAGCACCACACAGCTTTGAACAAGCCCAGCTGGCAGGCCAGGAAACACAGGTAAAGGTTGTCAGAGAGCCAGGGACACCACTGCGAGAGGAAGGGAGGAAGAAGAAAGGTTGTAGTAGAAGTGTGCTCAATGAAAAAAAACTTAATAAATTCTCTCAAATCTGTTACTATGCAGATAGAGCAATAAAGGAAGTAATTACTAGGAAGCTATGAGACACAAAATAATAATTTTCCTCTCTAGCCTAAAGACAGACTGTATAGCACTTTGACCTCCAGCTGTGTAAGCTTAGATTGCATTAAAAGTGAAAGCATAGTGTGAGGTTCTTGTCAACCTCAACAAAACTGGTCTTTGTTTCCATTAACACATGATAGATAACATCCTTTTTAACAGCGACACGCTCTAGTACTCACACAGAGCCCAAAAATATCTTTACAATGTCCATTTATGATCACTAGTAAGCCTTTCCACTGCAGTGCAGAATTCTAGTTTTTTTCCATTTCACCTGGTATGATTGTCTTTATAGAAGTATGGAATTGTTGAGAATGAACTGGCATAACAGTTTATTTCTGGTTTTGCTTCTTCAGTTCCTAACTGTGCTGAACTACGACAGCCACATTGCCCAGCACATTTCAGGGATGAAGCAGACTCTTGGAGTCATGGATAAGGTAAATCCTAAGTGAACCACTGCAGGGGTAAATAACTCTTTGCCAGAAGATATTGCTGCCAAGGAGTCAGTTATTTTCACTTAAGAAAAGCTTCCTTGCCACCTTTTCAAAACAGGGCTGTTCTCTCCTCCCTTGAAGATCCAAAGCTTGCTCTCTGACACATGAGGAAATAGCCAATGCCACAGGCTTTTCACCTCCTGCAGGGAGAGAGGGGGGAGCAGAGATAATGAAACTCAGAGAAGAATGAGGAGGTGTGTCTTTTCTCAGGCCCAGTGCTTTTTGCAGCACTGCTACAAGTTTTGCTTTGTAAGTTCTCTAGTGTTTTCACCTTCGAAATAAGTATTTTTGGATTCTTTTTAGTGCCTTGGCATTTTGGGGGATACCTGCATGTATCTAACTTTACAGCCACCACATATGAGACACATCCTCAGTTTAAATACAACTCCTGGCCTTCATCAGCAAGAGTGTAAGGAGTAAGTGCAGTGGATACAGGCATGCTAACTCAAGGACTGTTGGACTACAGCCATAACAGCACACACAGATATACATAGTGAAGTATTTGTCCATCTGGCTTTCAATAGTTTCTTCAACTTGAGCTGTGCTGTCTACAGTAGCAGTTCTCTAAAGTCTTTGGAAGCAGTCATCATACATGCCTTGCAGCAGAGATCAACCCTATGGAGAGAAATCCACTTGCTTTGTTAGGGCAGTTAAATGTTTCCCTATCCTGAACACCTGAATGCAGGTCTGTTAATCACTTCTTACACAGCACTCCTATAAAAGTCACTCTTCCATTTCTAATGAAGCATTCTTTCAGTCCCACTGCTTAATGTTTCTCTCCAGGAGCACCAGCTTATCCATAATATCCCTAACCCCCTGTATTCAAAATAACAGAGACACAACAATCTGATTTACTGGGTCCCTCATCTATTTCATCAAATTACTATTATCCTTGTTTTTAAGAGATCCCACTGGATTTTCTCCAAGTTGCACTAACTGGCACCAGCCTCCCTCTTCAAGCTTTAGTATTTATCCTGTCCCTTTACAGCCCATCCATCAGCTTCAGCACACCACCACTTCCTTCAGGAGCTCCCAGCAGCCAAGAGCATGTCCTTAAAACCCACTAATTCCATTGACTTCCTATTCTCCCTTTGCCTTTCATCTTTAACGTATCTTTAATATATCTCTCTCTGACCCATACCTCTTTATATTAAAACTCCTTGTAACAGAACTCCATAAATGTACTGAGATACAGCATGGGAAACACTATACAAAGTAAAGCTTAGAATGTGCTACTGGTCAAATCAAAATACATGAAAGTTTATTGAGCTACAAGGCAGTGCTTCAGATTGTAGGTTTCCATCGCAAGTTTGCTTTTTTTTAACAGCTTTTTTATAACCTCATATATTTGCTTTATTAATTTCAAAATGGACAGTTGCACAAGAAGAATGTGAAGAACCGTCAGAAAAAAGTTAGAGAGCTGAAGAAGTGCATTCGTTTAAAAGAGCAAGCAAACCACGAGCTGAGCCTGGAGCTGAGGGAAATGCTTGTCTCTGTTTCAGAAAGGAGGCACATCTTTGAGGCAGCTGGTGAGTCCAGTAATGCACTTTAAGTCACAAGGAAAGAACATTCAGAAAGTAACTCCAAGGCTATGCAGTCCTGCTCTCTCCTATCAACTAAGGGACAAGGAGTGCCTGTCTGTTCCTGTATGTGCAAAATTAGCGGTGTCATTCCTACCAAAATCTAACACTGCTCACTGAAGAGTGTACCTGGAGATTGTGCCTCTTTGTAATCAAAGCTAGTTGACCAAATTCCTGAAACTATTCAAGTAAAAATTATATTTTCATTGGGCAACATGCTTTCATTCTTTCTCAGCCCTGTTCAATGTGCTTCTCTCCACCCTTTCAAGGGTACAGAGGAAGTAGTGTGGAGCTGAGAATGGTATTCATTAGAAGGAAAACTGTAGAGATCTTTCCACTAGTGGAAAACAGTGGGTACTTGCCTTTTTGAAATATTTTCCTTTATTCAGTGCTATAAAGGCCCTTAAGCCCAACTGTGAGCCTTCTTTAAAATGCTTGCCTATTTTATACAGAACTTGGAATAACTCCAGGGCAGGTCCAATATAAATATAGGCTCCACATCCCCTATGAGCACAGGCTAACCTTTGCATTTTGTTCTATGCAGACACACGGGATATTTCTGAAAAGATTGCAAAGCAGCGCTACAGAGAGATTTTGAAGCAGAAATACCTACGGGGTCTTATAAAGGAACAGAAAGAAGAGTTTGAAATTCTTCAGTCAGAACTTGAAATACTAAGAACAAGATCACCCCCTCATATATAAAAATCAGACTCCAAGTAAACGTATAATACCATGGTCTTGTCTAAGAAAAAGAGCTTTGACAGCTGATTTTTCTCCTTGAACTTGTCTTTCCACAAAAGATTTCTTCTGTAATTTCCTTAAAAATAACTTGTTTGAAAGATGCACGTTTGTCTGGTTTGTGTATTTTTCTCCTGGTCTTATCCCCATTATATTTCAGTTGGTGAGATTTATTTCTGCTGGTGTCACTACATAAACCTCATTGCAGAAAACAAAGGGTACAAGACACCCTAGAGGACAGGTGTATGTCCACTGTCTGCTATATGCAACTGTAGAACATTTTAAAGGTAAAGTACTGCAAGAAATCTATGAATTTGCATCTTCTAAAATTCCTGTCTGTGCCTTTGACTTAATATATTTTACACCTGTGATGGCACTGGTGTAGGTTGCTGAGAAGATATAGGTGTGCTTCATCAGGGCCATGTGTGCTGCCTGGCCCAGTCCCAAAAGCTGCTGTGCCTTATGGCAGCATAATTACCCACAGCCACCAGTAGCTGTGGCTGCTGCCACTGGCAGAATCACAAAAAAACAAGTTTGGAAGCATCTGGCCTCCTGAAATAGGTGCTGGCATCTCCCACCCCTTTGCACTGATATGCAGTCTATCCTCCTGCCAGCTTCCTCCAAGACAACTAAGAAAAATAAAGAAACTGTGATAAAATTAACAACTACTGGAGCCTGATCTACCTCATCACACATTCTCACTGCTTTTTATTTCCCTCGTCCATGGTGTGGAATAATTCTTCTACTTTCATAAATTCACACAACTTCTAACATTCCATTGTGAGAGCAGCAATAGCTTTACCTTAGCTTAACAAAATTCTACACTTTTAAGAAAAATTAGTGCTGTTGTGATCCTGTACAGCACTGCCCTTTTTCCTTTACCATCTCTAACTGGGATCTGTAAGGACTCTATTTACACCTTGCTTCTTGCAAGACTTTTTCTTCCTGCTGAAACTTCCCTAGAAGCAGCAGAGTTCCAAATCTGCCAAGGATCTTAGGGAAGAGAACTGGCCCCTGCACCAGGCACCATCATCTTTTCTTATGAACCTAACGAGGTAGAATAAATAGTGCTTCAATATTCAAAATGTGATTAGCAATAAATGTTGTTCTGCATTAATTCTCTGTGGACAGCAACAGTCAGTATTCTTAAGAGCAAGTTCTAGGTACAGGTTTAAGTCTAATGAGCCCTTATTGATGTTAAAAGGGTCTGTATGATCTTCGATTTTCTTTCCCTTGAGATGTCTAAGGAATTATTCCCTTATTAAGGACATAGGTAAGGTATAATCAGTAAGGAATGTGATCACATAGAAAACAAGAGTCTTAGCAGGGGGACTTGTAAATAAATAAATAAAACCAGATGGAAGTCACCACACTGTGCTCAGGCCATGATGAGAAAATAAGCAATTAGAAGTTAAGATAAAAAAAAAACTTTTTAAAAATACATATAGTGGAGAATAAATGAACTGGTGAAGGGTTGTTCAGCTTTATGATGCTGTGTTTGAAGCAATCCCATTAGACAAGGCCTTGTTTTTCTTATTTATTTGAAGAGAGAAAACATCTTGACTGTCAGGTGTAGTAGTAGAGTAGAAAGGTGGTTGCAATTTTCTTGCCATCCCTACTACATCAGGCTGGGGCAGAATGATAATGAGACAGTGGCCCTGAAGGCAACTGTCTGCACCAGAACCCAAAAGCAACTGCATTGTGGCACATTTCCCTCCGTAACAAAGGCAGTGAGAACATCTTATCACAACCTCAGAATATTAACATGACAACTAGTTATCTTAAATTACAAAATGCTGTCATTAGCCTTCATTCCCTGACTGGCAGCAGGAAGACATTTGTAAAACAGGGATGTATCATGAACAAAACAACTGAACTCTTCTCCATCTGAACATGAACAGAAATTACAATTTGAGTTATTTCAGTACAAGTAAGCATGCAAGGGCTAATCAAAGAATGGACTGCCTTCTGCCTGTTAAAGTATGACTTCATTTTATTTTTATTAAATAAAAATTCACTGACCAAGTTAATAAGCCACGTTGTCCAAAACATCACAAGTTTGGTCTTTTCCTTAAATAATGCCCTTTACAGTGCCTACTGTGAGTACACAACTTATAAGTATCTCTGGCGAAAACCTCCTAGCCCCAAAGCATCAAGTCCACTGCCTGATCAACACTTCTGATGTAATCAGAATTCATTCAGTCTTTTCTGCTTCTGTGTCTGTGTACTGAAAGCTTTGCACCTGTAGATTATGCATCTACAAAATCTTCTTCTGTTCTGTTGTAGTGCAATAACTGGTCTTCTAATCCAAAAGTATCAATCAGCTGAGTGAGACTCACTTTGTTGCCACCTGCAGAAAAGGCTGACTGGAGTTCATAGAGCATCAGCTGGGTGCTGCTTCTCCACTTCACTATCAAAGCCTGCAGTTCACACAGGTTGTTCTGAAATTGGGACAAAACAAAACAGAAATTGCCGTTTGCTGACATGTGGGGGTTTTGATACCCTGCAGATATTGTTATAAAATGCCTTAAAGTTACACAATACACAGAGAGCACACACCAAAAGACCAGTGAGTCAGTGTTGTCTCACCTTAGATCGATACATCTTCACCAGTTTGAGCCTACGAAGTAGTTCTTCCTTGTCTTGCACTTGTTTCACCAGCCTTACTTTTTCTTCCAGGGACTGCTGCTGACCAAGATCAACCTGCAGCACATCCAAATTCTCTGCTGACCCACAGGGATCACTCTCCTGTGAGGGACTTTTGACACGTGTACTTCCAGTGCCATTTCTTTCCAGGTTTTCAGAACCATCTTTTAGTGTGGAACAATCTGTACTTGTCTTTGGCAGGCACCCTGTGGCAGCATCAGCACAGTCTTTTTCTTCAGTGTCTATTTTGAGCCGCTTTGCCACTGTAAAATTGGCATTAAATGAACGTCTTGTTTTCCTTAATCGCTCCCTCAGAGCTGCACTCATTTGCTAACACACAAACAAACAAACAAACCAAAACAGGTGGTGAGAATGATCTTAAATTTTGATCAAATCTCTAACTTTACCTGGTTATTATTTACATAGAATATGGAACACATTTATCAATCATTGTAAAGCCAGACTTCCTGATTCTTTCTATAGCCTTCACAAACTTGAACAGCCTTAACTTCTTCCCTTCATGTGTATTTGCACACACAGCTGTAAGATACAGAAAGATGTAGCTCCACATTTTCTCGGACCAAATCTTGTATTCTATTGAAGCAAACCTATTCATCTCTGTGTAGAAGAAATATGGCATATTTCAACTTGGCTAATTCTATTCCATCCAGTTCAGTTTCCCCCTCTAGTTTAATGGAGATAAGGGGTTATTTTCTGGTGTTCCATCTTACCACACATATACATCTGGATTAGCACTAGTATAAAACATCTGTATTTTACTTGAGCATATTGCAGATATCTGTGTAACTCTGACTTGTTTGTGCTTTGCAATACTTCACCAATAAGCACCTAAAAAGTTGAGGGTTTTCTTCAAAACAAGTTAATTATTTTTTATAATCTGTGTCTACCATTTTTACTTACAGAAATACACTAAAATACAGAAGCATGGGATTAGGTAAGGAATACTTGCAAACTAGCCCTGTCCTGCACAGGTCTGCATGCTGAGTGTGACAGCATCACTGTAACACGTGCCAGCATGAAGGCCAAAGCAGAGCTCAGCACTATTTATACAAACTGAAAGCACTTGGTTCCAGTGCAGGCAGAAGTCACAGCAAGTCATCCTGCATGCACAGCAACCCAGAGAAGTAGGACTTGGGAAAGCTGAAGATGACAAGTTAAAACAAACAAATAAATCCACCACAAACGTTAAACAGTATTTAAATTTATTAGTATGTCATTTGGGTTATGTTGCTCCATCACTTTGCATTCAAAGCAAACATCTGCATATTCACAGCAAAGCATACCAAGCACATTCCTTACCTGGTGTACGGGACCTGTCCTGGGCCTTCCAGCAAACAGCATCTCAGTGACTCCTGACTCCCTCATTATTTCACAAGCATTTTTTTTGCTATGAAGTGTCATGTTACTGAAAAAACAAAGTTTCCATACCTGTTTCCCTGAACTAGTAACCTGTGGAGCTGCTGCTCCAGAATCCTTTGGAGTGTTGCACAAAGATGGCAATTTATCCAGCACTGGTTCTTCCATCTCGGGATGGATCACTGTCTCTGTTAAACAACACAATGAATTATGGTGTCATTTCCACCTGATTATGATGAGCCATGTGGCTGCAGAAAAGACTACAAAGATCTAGTATGGAATTCTAAAGCTTATTTTCTAATTAGCACGTTCAAAAAAGTCATCTGCAGAAGTTACACAACTGTTTCATGTGCTAAGGAGCATCTTGCTTTGAGAACAGCTTTTCTTCAAGAGGATGCACAGTACTGCTCATTGCTGTAAAATCATGAATTTTATATATTATATATTATTTTCCCCCTCACTCCTAAAGCTCTATGGAGGACAGCTTAGGAAGCAACTGAAGCCATTATGGTCTGCCAATAAACCCAAGGTGTTACGGGTTCACCTAGGTGGGTGAGATCCTGCAACATCAAACTCATCAAAAAAAGATCACTCCAAACAAACAATTTTCTTAACCTGAATGACCCTTTACTGCTTGTCTAACTCAAAGGAATAGTCCTTATTAAGTCAGTTATTAAGAAACAGTCCTTTCATTTAACTGCATCCCAGGTAGTGATAAAAGGATTGTTGGGAGCCAGATCTTTGTTGTCCACATTGTGTAAACTATTCCATCTTTTCTATAGAAGAAAATAATTGGGTATCCAGGTCTGTGAAAATAATCCACTGTATCATTTGATCCTTCTGGGGGTGCTGCTTAAAAAAGTAATTACTCAGAAAAGTAGAACTTCTGATTAACAGTAACATCTCCAGTTCACTCAGAAAGGCACCTTAATTAATTGGTAAGTCACCCCTCCTGGCATGAACCAACTTCAAACCAATTGGCAATGTTTGTTTCACTTAGTTTAGCAGTTAGGAAGCACCTGCTAATGACCAGAATGCAGCTGGAAAACCGACAGCCACACTTCTGCTTACCTGAAAACTGCAATTAGGAGTTTTGAAACAGAAGCCTCTCAGGAATAAAATGCTGCAAACAAGTCACTGGGCAATGTAAGACTGGCACAAGGGGGGCTTCCTCTTCAGAGATGAAAAATGCCAAAGCTTCAGTATGGCAAAGCTTTAATACCCAGCAACCTGCTCCTCTTGGCTCTCTACCAAAGGACACAGGTTCTCGTTTATCTTTCAAGTGCACGTTCCCTCCCAGGTGTTCAAAACTGAACACAGGGTGCTGTTAAAAAGCCCCAGACCCTTAGTGTGCAGTTGGGTACTGTAGCAATCCATCAATTAAACAGACAGCCCACAGCATCCAATAAATATAATGAAAGTTTATCAATATTATTCCTCAATGTAAGCAAGAGCCTAAAAAAAGCTACATCATGCCTACGTATAAAGCATGTCACAAATATGTAACTTTAGTAAACAGCAAAATCATTTCAAGCCTGAGTTGGCTTAAATAGATAGCTTTAAAAAAACCTCATAAAACGAGAGCCTCTCTGCCTTTACTTTCTAATGCAGATCCATCTTCCAATGACCATACGTACCACAAACACTTTGGTTCGCTGATGCTGTTCCAGGACAGCACAGCCACCCAGATCTCCCTTAAAACACCAATATCGTATCCTAAGAACCCCTGGCATTTCCAAGCAGTGATGCTTTTCAACACGGAGAAATGACCTATTAGTATGTCCAGCAAGTAAACAAAACTTCGATTAGAAGGGGGAAACACAATATTGGACTTCACTACTTACTTGATTTTGAACTTTGGGTAAGTCAGTGAAGCATCGTCCTCAGCTTTCCTGCCTATAGCCCCGTTCTATAACTCACTGCTTTCACTTTCTCAGCGGTAGGCTCTATTAACACTCAATACAACCTCTCCCTTGCCAGCTCCCACCCGCAGAGAAGCGGGACGAGACAGGTCAGGCGCTCAGCAGAGAGACGGGCCCGGGGAGCGCGTTCTGAGGGGATGCACCCCGGAGGGCCCCGAGGCACCCCAGGAACAGACCCACAGCACAGACAACTGCGGGGCGAGGGGAATCCTCTCGGGGAGCAGGAGACCCCAGCGGGCCCCAAGCAAAGGAGGAGAATCCACGCAGGGCGGGCCGGCCCGGCGGGAGCAGCGCCCGCTCCGATCGCGCTCCAACCTCCCGCGGCCGCGCAG
>JAOXXN010000082.1:23974943-24021716 GCA_026770055.1 Myrmophylax atrothorax | reverse complement strand
GGCGCCGCGGCGCTGCGGCGGGGGCGGCGTGAGGGGTCATCCCGATCCCGATCCCGAATCCCGATCCTGAATCCCCGGCGGCCCCGCACACAGCCCTGCTGCATGTGGGCACGCACGGCGGTGCGGTGCCCCTCAGGCCAGCGCAGACCTGCCACTGGGACCTGGGCCAAGTGCCATCTCAGAATTACAGAATCAGTAGGTTTTAAAGGGCCTCTGAGATCATCGAGTCCAGCCTGTGACCCAACACCCCCCTGTCAGCTAGACCATGGCACGGCCAGTCTTTCCTTGAACACCTCCAGGGACAGACTCCCACCTCCCGGGGCAGCCCTTTCCAGTGTCTGATCACCCCTTTCTGTGAAGAAATTCTTGCTAATGTCCAACCTAATTCTCCCCTGGTGCAGCTTACGGCTGTAAGACTGTTCCTGCGAGTGTCCCTGTGCCAGGGAGAGGGGCTCCAGCCTCGCCAAGAAGCACAGCCCCCCATGGATGGCACGGCAGGCACAGCCCGTGGCACAGCCAAGGGAACCACAGCTCCCACCTCAGGTGCCATTGCTTTTATCCCAGGCACTGTCTCCTCACAGCCAAGGGAACCACAGCTCCCACCTCAGGTGCCATTGCCCTTATCCCAGGCACTGTCTCCTCACAGAAGGAAAGACTGTACCTGAGGAGCAGGACCTGAGTCCGCGCTGTCTTGGTTATGGGGAAGGACAAGTGAAAATGAAGAAACTTGTCTGGAGAGACAGGCGGGGAGGTTGTGACAGGGACAAGCTGCAGCAGCCCCAGCCCTGAATTGTGCAGTTCAGGATTAGAGAGACCCTGGCACTCAAAGGTGCTGCTGAACCACATGTGATTTTCCTGTCTCTATAAGCAAACATCCCTTCCATGCTGCACACCTGGCTTTCCCACATGGATTCACATTTCTCAAAACTGATTTCTACACAATGTTTTTCGAATGTAACTGTCAGGACCTACAAAATGAGCTGTACAAGCCATAGCAGTGACAGCTCCCAGCCCGCAGGGATGGGGTACCAGCAGCTCCTCCAGCAGCGCCCACAGCCAAAGTACCCCGAGCTGCCCATCGACCCCTCCCAGCTGTGCTGGGAGCTGCACATGCAGCACAGGCACCCACATGCCCTCGCTGGATCATGCCCTTGCCTTGTGTGTCAGAAGTGCATTAGTTTCCTGCCTGGTTCTTCCTCACAGCTACAGATGAGGATGTTCACTTTTCTCTTTGCCTTGTGTAACTCCCATCTGTATTGAGACCACAGACAGCCTTAAACTGAGAGGTGAGTAAGCACTGAGTGTAGGTGTGATAACACATTACCAGTTGCTGTGCTTTTGACCTTAAGTATACCTAGATTCACTCACTTCAAGTAGAATTGGATGGGAATGATAGCAACCTTTTACTCTCCTGCAGTAAAAAGTATCAAAGCATGGAAAACCCATCTAGAACAAGTTGTTTAGGGAAATCTGAGAACTTGAGACCTTTAGGTTACTTCCTGTATAAGATTTTATCTATTGGTGAAATTGATTTAGAAATAGTATTTTCAGTAGCGAAGGTGGGAATTTATCTGACTAAGTCATACAGTCTCTTGTAACATCCAGCAAAAACAATTGGCATGATACCTCAAATGTTGAGGCAGTTTGGACGCATTTTTTAAACTTACCCCTTTTTTGTTGTTTTTTAAAACCTGCAACTAATTTAATGTCATTAATATTGTAATTTTTTGATGTGTTAAAAATGGACTCCTGAGTGCTACAGTGAAAGTGCTAATAGAACTTCTGCTGCAAATGTACTGGGTGAGTTTGATCTCAGCTGTTCTGGAGCTTTGAGATGGCATGGCTCCAAGTTCACTGGGTATTTCCTTCAGTCTCACGGATGGTCCCTGCTTTCAATTACTCATGCTCTGTTGTACAGACATGTTAACAGATGAGTTGCACAAGAACAACAAAGTTTCAGATTTTAGATCATTTGCCAGGTGAGATTCCAGTAAGATTTTACAAGAACATAACACATGAGAAAGTCATCCTGTGCATTATCATTGCTCTTAATTAGAGCAACGCCTCTATGTGCCCCACCCCAGGTGGGATTACAGTTGCTTGGGACTGTGAACACAGAAATATGGTGCCACACGTTGGATTTGTGAGTTCAGTGTACTACAAAAAGAGTAGAGAAAAGGAAATATTATCATCAGTGTTCATAAATCACACAATAAAAGATCTTGTTCAGGTTGGTAATTAGTGTTTAGCTGTGTTTGCTGCTTTTACTTATGAATTTACTTGGTATTAACACATAGTACTAGAAAAATATGCCTTGCCCAGGATCTGGCTGGAGGCCCCTGACAGAGCTGGGAACTAGAGAGTCATCAGGCACTATCCAGTTGCTATCCAGTACTTTAACTGCAGAAACCCAGTTGTGATGGATATTCTGCTATCCTCAACTTAATGATGGCAAACCAGAGTCAGACGGAAACCTTCCTCTCAAAAACTGCACATCTGTTTCACTTGAGAGAAACAGATGATCCATGTGTGACTGATATGGCATGTTCATGGCACACTGTAGAGTGTGTCTCATGCTGTTAAGTTCACCAGTACGTGTAATAGTACCATGTTCATTGCCATACAGTCTTTAATAAACACTATAATGCTCTTGTTTTATTCTTTCTGTGATCAGAATAGTTTGGGGTAAGCAAAATATAAGAAAAATAAGAAAAAGCATGCATAGGAAATTGGTCACTGGTTAATAAAACTATTGAGCATTGTTTGCTGAACATGCTGCTTCCCTTCAGAGAAACTTGTTTTCCCAAGGAACCAGAAGGAAAATGTGCTTTCTGGTTTTATTCTCTTTGCTGTTTCTGTGATGACATTTTAGTGATAAGAGATTTTTTTTCCCTAGTGTACAGTGGTTTGTCTGCACAATTGAAAGATATAATCTGTGTATTGTCTCCTTCAGTGATCTTGTGGTACCAGAAGAGCACCAGGGCTGACACAGCAGCACTGATGAGATGAGGATGTGTTATAATTCCCCTATGGGCATCATCTGTAGTAGCAAAGTCAAACTGGAAAGTTAATATGAAAGGATACTGGCTTTGGGTTTAGAGACTCAGTTTGACCTTCGTGGGTTCTCTTCCAGAGTGCCAGGAGCATCATTAACCTTCCATTTAACTGTTTGCTGGGTGAAACAGCCAGGCCTTTTCTCCCTGAACATTGCCACTGAGTAACTGGGATGTTAGTCAACATATTGCCTCTTAAGGCACATATGCATTACCCACTTCTCTCTTTTTCCTGAAATCTGTTGATCTTGTTTGAAGCCAAGTGATGTATCCTGACGCATGAAGTACTCTGTGCACTGTCTGCAGATTCTCTCTCGCCTGGGGCAGGAGGGTGGGGTGTTTTTGTGTGCCTAACCACTAACTGCTGCAGAAATTTTTAAAATCCTACCCACTTCAGCATGAGCTTGGGGCTGTGTTTTTGCTGGCTGCTATTCACTCCTTGTAAAAATGTTCTGACTTGCTTATAGCCATGTAAATATATCAAGGGAAGGGCTTTATAGACCAGATTCCTGGAGAAAAGCCGGTTTAGTGCAACCTGTCCTTGGGAGATGGATTTTGCTCTCATGATAGTGAAAATGTCCAGTAACTAACAGCAAAGTCTCTGGAATAACTTCTCCATAAAGCTAAAGCAAAAGTAAAATTTTGTTGCCTTTTCTGTGTCACATCTGGGGCTTGCTTAGGCTACCCCTTATTTTTCACTTCAATTTTCGACGTATCTGTCTTGAAAAGAAAAACTGCCTGGATTTATTTGTAGGTGAGGGGCACTGCAATTTGGCATTACAAAAGATAACGTAAGAGGCAGGCGAGATGGGTTCTCACTACTGCATGTATGAATAACCAAGTGGGTGAGGCACAGTGCTTGTAAAAGGGAGCAGCACACAATTGCCTCTTATTTTTGTGTCTGTTTATGGCATTTTCTCCAGCATAGCAAGCCAAAGATTACAGTTTGAATCCTTTACGAGACTGTAGCAGATAAAGGAAGCAATAAACAGACCTTCAGTGCTCTTGCCTTTGCTGGGGAATTGGTTGATCATTATTTTAAGAAAATTCGAGCCTTGCCCAAACTAGTCCCAGGTACACCCTGTCATCTGTGATGGTCTGAGCATATTTTTGTCATAAAAGTATTTGAATTGTAGTGGAGTTTGAAGAGTTGTTTCATTTTCTCACACACGTAATGGGAGAGTTCACACCATGCTGTGCACGTGTAACTCTTGGGTTGTTCACATCTGTCTGTGCTACTGAAACTGGTGAAACTGAAAAGGGAGACATGGTTTATTTGCAAGTGCAGATGAACTGGTTTGGGGGCAGTTACCCATAGACTGGAGGCCCTGTGTGGACCCAGTGGATTAAACTGGTGTACCAAACAAGCCATCTGGTAAGCAGGTGAGCACAGATGGAGATGCACATCTCTCCTTCTTCCTGGACTCCTGGGGGTTTCATTGTTTCTCTGAGGGCAGACATGAGTGATCAGTGTCCATCATCATCATCATCCCTTCAGCAGCACCACTTGTTACTGTTTTGTTTTAGAACAAATAACCATTCTGCTGGGCACATCTGCTTCCCTACCAAACTGCATCAGCAGCAGGCAGGGTTTAAAAATACACTTCCTCCCCGTTATTAAGAAACAAATTTACCTGGGTCATTTACCTGGTCATTTACCTGGGGCTAGAGAAAGCTTTATAAAGTAAAAATTTAGAAGTCTTTACGTAGGATGAAATACAAAAGTGTTCACGGGTGTTTTCCCTCTCTGGATACTGCTGAGAATAAAGTCATGTCTAGAGGGCTGAGATTTCAATGTGGACACATTGTCAGGCACTGACCCCCCTGTGTTGCAAATCGGGCTCTCAGGTTAGGACACTGATATGAGAGCTGGCTTAAAGCTCTTTCCTGTTTTCTGTACTGTTAGTAGCATACCTTGCATTTAAATGTGTATAATTGTTGTGATAGGGGGGATATGTCTGTGTATTAACCACACAAACAGATCACATGCCTAAGGACAGCTGCCTCAGGTTGGCAATTCACCAAAAATTATGAACAGATATGAAATTTGGCACTTTTTAATGCAGAGGTTGAAGTGAGTTCTTTAAAAGTCAAAGTACTTAAGGTACTCATGGACAACAGGAACTCAGTAAATACTCGCTTATCACCCCTCCTCCCAAAATGCTCAGCTATGGGGAATACAATAAGAATGTCTTCTGTGCCATTTCCTTTAGCAAGTAAAATGTGCAGTGAACCTTTTTTGACTTCTCCTTTCTTGAGTAAAATGCACTCTTTAGGCTCATTTAAAAATAAATTTTTCAATGTTTATGAGCTGTATTGCTTTTGTTGCTATTATTTCTAAAGTAATTTCAGTGCAAATTTTCTGTTCATGTTCCTGTTTGAAATAACTCTGAGTCTCTTTGTCTGCACAGGCATACAGAAAGAGCTTTACTGATGAGTGTGTAATGTTTTCTTACAACCTCACTGAGTTCAAGTGATTACTCTTATTTTTACTGTTGTTGTGTTCTCTTCCTGCAGGAGCCCTTGTGACATTTGAAGTCATTGAGAAAGTTCCTCCTGAACTGAAGGGAAACAGAACTATGCTATACTGATGGAAGTTAGTGGAAGTGTGGCATATGGAGTGAGCTAACGGTATGATTTCACGTGGTGCTGAGATACTGGAACTGCAGCTGGCTGCATTAGTGTAAGTGTTTCACACTGTGAGAAGGCAACCAGTCCCCCTCTGAACACATTAGGAAACTGTATTTTGGGTGAAGAACATTTGTCTTAAGTGGAGTACAGGAACTCTGAGATGATGCCAAGTGAACCAAGTTAGCAAATGCCACCTGCTTTAACTGGGGATGTTTTCCCATCAGTAGCACATGTAACTTTGAGTCTGTGTCCTGGCCACAGTGACCTCCATCACACGTATCAATAGTCACTGAACACGCTCTCTTTGTCACCAACCTCTGGTGACAGCTGTGCCACACCATTTCACATGATCCTCCTGTAGCTTCCAGTTCATTCTGAAAGTGTTAGTCTGGTTTTGATGTTTTAAAGTTTAGTGTGTTTTTTCCTTGAGTTAATTACAAGCATTTCATGGGTAACGTGTGCCAGAATAAGCTATTTCATCATTGTTAAATGTGTGGTGGTAACTCAACACATGGGTATGCACTGACAAGTTTTCTCTTGAAAGACTCCTCAGGAGTTAGATCAGAAGATAGATCACCATGAAATTTTAGCTTGCATATACCCTACCTCTTCTTGAGGCTGTGAAACCAGGCATGAAAAGCCTTAAAACTGTCCACACTGATGTCTGGATGGGAAGTCCTATATGGGATTGATTTTTCTAGGATCAGCAGTGCACGTGTGGGTGTACCTACTGAATCACGTGTGACATGTGGGCACGAAGACTAATCAAGACTAATCATCTACTCTATGCAGTTCACTCTGTTTGGTGACATCTTTCTTCTCTATTTCAGTGAGGAATTCTGGGTCAGAAGTTTTTTTCCGTAAAGCAGGATTCTCACTATCTAAAATCAAGCCTAGAAAGCTGTTAAACTCTCTGTGGTTTAACACTTCCTTGTTCTAAGATTTTCCCTCAAACTTAGGGACATGCTTTCTCACAAATAGCACTATAATGCAAGAGCTACTATTACTTGGCCCTGTGAGTGAGTGTGCCTAGCTGTAACTGCTGATTTTGTAAAGATCTGTTTAACCACAGGGAAAACCAAACCCAAACAAACAAGGCCCCAAAAAACCAAAGAAACTACTAAAATGCCCAACAAAATAACAACAAAAAACCCCCAAACCAAACCAAACCAAACCGACAACAAAAACAAAAAACAACCGCCCAAAAAAACCAAACAAACAAAAAGGCAAAAAGCAGAGGTGGAAAACAGCAAAGAGGAGTTTCTTTTCTCCAGAGAGAATATTTGTTCCAGTCGCTCTTGCTGAAAGGTCTTGGTGTTTTGCTGCTGCCTTCTCAAGGAGTTTCAGGTTCCACTTAGAACAAATAAATAGCTCTCCTCACCATCTTCAGCTTCTCAGGCACACCATGGGCACATCTGGCAGGTGTGAAGGACAAATACATCTCAAAAGCTGGTGAGATGCTGAAAGCTGATGCTGGCAGAGTCCCTGCATAGCACTGCCAGGAAAACTGCAAATGAAGGTATTGCCCTTTCTGCTCAGTACCACAGGCAGATCTCATAACTCTGCCTCTCATTATTCCAGACTTTCAATAGTCAAGCCTGCAGTCTAATTTTGTCACCATACAACCAACCTGAGGTACAGCTCTCTGAAGAGTCCACCAGGCAGCGGAGAAGTTGAGAGGGCCTCAAGAAGCTAAGGAATTCATACATTTTCCTTTTATTTCACACTTAAGTCCACCAAAGATCAATTGCCATGCATATTGCCAAACCTCAGAAACAGGGCAGAGGGGTGAAGTCATTCAGTGATGCACCTTTAAGACTCAGGTGTGTCACCAGAAGCATAGGAGCAATACCACTGAGGAATAACAAAATAGTAGGCACATTGCTTATATACATATATATACTTATATATCTTACAAAGAAATATTTTCTTTTCATGAGTAAACCTGTGTTCGAGAAACATCCCCACAAATACCATGGAGAAGCTGCAACAATTTAGCATCCAAATGTGAAGGATCAAACCCCACACCCTGAAGTTACCATGATAAACTCAGCTAAGAATTATTGCATGTAAGAATTATTGCTGCAATATTTATTTTTGAAACAGCAAAACCACATGGGCCAATTTCATCTTTAGCTTAGCCGATTGCTTGGGAATTGATGATTTTATACCAACAACTGGTTTTGTCTATTTAATTTGTAAGAATTTTATTCACCTGCATAATTTGGGTAGAGGAAAGGTAGGAAAAGTGGGATAAGATTGAATGCTCAAGTGGTTTCTTTGTGGGAAGCAACTATGTGGGAAATGCAACCTTCTTCAGTGTTTTGGCCTGTTAAAGCCATTACCAGAATGAATGCAGCTGCACTCTAAGATTCCCTTTACTTTTATGTCCCACAGGTGCACCATGTTGATACTGATGCTGTAAGTGATTAAACTGGGACTTCATGTTCGTCAGCTGAGTTGGAGGAATCCCAAGAGATGGTCACCAAGTCAGGAAGCTCTTTCATGAAGAGGTTGGTTTGCATTTAGATTATCTTTAGAATATATTCTATGCATAAATGTTGAGTGAGGTTTCCCACTGGTGTTTTTAAAATGCAGATCCTAGATAAAGTGTTAAAAAATGCGTTGAAGGGACACTTGTAGCACGTTCTTTCTAATTCTTTAAAGTACTGTTCCCATTTGCCCCTAACAGTTCCTGAATACTTGACACAGGTGTATTCTATGAATATTGCACATTCACACATGTTCATAACAAACACTTCTCTTGGGTTTGATTATACTCTTGTTTATTGACAAGTTGTTTATGTTTTAGGAACAGTACATCCCAGTTTTTTATTTTACACTTGTATTACTTCTGATGCTGGTCTTTTTTGACTTGTTTGTTATTCAGTTGTGCAAACACTGTGAACTTGTTTTAAGAAAATCTGAAGGATTCCACTGACACTGCAAATAGCTACAGTAAAGTCAACAGAACAGAAATAGGAGCATGTAATTCTGATGTCCCCTTTAATACCAACCCAAGCATGGTTCACTGCCCTCCCTCTTGTGAGCTGATTGCTCTTGACTCTGGCAATTGCTTAGTCTCTGTTCCCATTCCGTCTTATTCTCACTTCTTCTCTGTCTGCCTAAGTTTTCATAATAATATTCTATGACATGTATTGGCTTGTTGATTTCTTTATGTTTTGCTTGGTTGCATACACTTGGCATGCATTAGTTACCACAGATGCTGTTCTGTCTGATACATTTTGTGTGTTCAAATGGAGAAGATCAAACCTCTGTTGATGAGGATGGGGATATATGAGTGTATCAGTGTCTCAGTATGCATTAAGTATTAGGCATGGCTGTTTATTGACAAAAGAATTTGCTTCTGGACATAATAAGAACACCAGTTTCCAATACACATAGTTCATACCTGAACTGTTAAGGAAATGTCCTATGAAACTGTAGTTGAGGTTCACAACACTTTGGCTCTGGTATTAGCAAAATATGGTAGTTTTCCCCTGCAGTTACAAGGTTAAAGGCATTTGCAAAACTGCCAGATTTATTATCAAAACAGTAATTTACTGAAGTGTCATGCAATTAAACTAGACCAGCATGTGTTTGACAGCCTTGGGCAATGCTAGGAATGAAGTCCCCAGCCTAGCACAGTACTTAAAAATGTGGTAGCTTTAAGCATATGGGTACACCCCATGAAGGCTGGAGGTAGATCCCAGCAATCAGAGAAACTCAGGGTCAGAGGAAAGCTGCAGGAATGGGAAAAGCTTTGTCTGGTGTTGAAAACCCTAATGGCAAATGTGACAACAGCATTCAAATACATAAAAGGTGATGGCAAGAAAGGAGATAAGTTACCCTGAGAGTGGAAGAGAGGAAGTGATTGGCAGCTGAATCAGGAGATACTTGTTTGGAACTTCAAGACATTTTCTGACAGCAAGTGTGATGAGCAAATGTGAACCAGACCACTTCAGGAGGCTCTGAAATATCATAGACAGTTTTAAAAGTCTTCTAAAGAAAAATCTATGAAGAATAATTAAGGTGAACCTGAGCTTTGAACAGAAAGATGGGCAAGATACCTAATTGGTGGCCTTTTCAGCCTTATTTTGTACAGTTGCATCATTTTTTGTGCTTAAAATTACACATATACATAAAAATAAATTTATAAGACTCTTTTTTATACACTTCAGCAAATGTTATTTCTACAGAAGTGGGAGCAGTGGGTCAATGCTCTTATTGGGCTGCATCATTCAAAAAAATGGATTCAATGAACTCAGTGTACTGAGCTCCAAAAAATACACGCACTTGTTAGTGAGGGTTCATCACCCCAGCTCACCACCTATCCTGTGTTTTATCCATTATTTTTATCTTGCTGTTGTGCCTCACAGAACGATTTTCTTACTACAGATTTTTAGTATTTGTGGGAGGAGGTTGTAAATATTTTGTTCTGAACTCTCTAATTTATGCTGGAAACTAAAAACCTCTTTAGGTGTTATGGAAAACAAAAACACCTTTTAGGTGTTGTGGTTACAAAGCCTTCAGCTGACAACTTTAATCATGGACGTTATTAAAGTGAAATACAAAGAGCAGTTCCTTTGCAGGCACTGGATAAGGGAGGCAGCCACCATACCATGCATCTGGCAGCCCTGTGATAACAGTAAATATACCCCAAAAGATCCATGCCAGCAGGAACATCTGAAATACATAACATATGGAGTGAGGATGAGCACAGAGTGCCTTGATTTTAATAAGAGAAAGCTGTGTGTTATCACAGGTCTCACAAAATGAACTTCTGATTGAAGCAAATTAATGAGAATCTGAATGGCTATGAAATTAAAAGTTTGAGTAACAACAAAGTTTCCAGCCAGTCATCTTGCTGAGAAGTGACACACAACAGACCTGGCTTTTGGAAAAGGCAATACTTTTGTGCTTCAGATAAGAAATAGGATTTTTCAAGCAGAGGCATGAAAATAGAGATGGGCACAGCCAGAAGATTCAGAGCCAAGTCAGAAAACCTGCCAGAAACTGGAAGCAGAGGCAACTTATATAGCTTGGATCCAAGTTTAGAGTGTTCACTTGCAAATGTTTTCCTCAGAACTATTTAAAAAAAAATCTGCTAGTCAGAAGTCAGTGATCAAGGCCTGAAAAGAAAACCTTCCTGTTTCACCAGGGTTCTGCCCTACCAGCTGAGCAGCTGGAGCACAGTGTACTTGCCATCATACCACCTTTTCTCCCTTTACTTTTGATTTTAATTACAGTCTTGGCATTGGAGAAAAGCTGGTTTGTAAAATGAGATCCTCTTGCAGGCAACATTGTGTGAAGCAGTGATAGAATCACTGATGGCCATTATTGTGTAGAGGAAGGAGTAAAACAGTCACTTGGAGCCTGGTAAACAGAATATGTAGAGGCTTTCCCAGTAAAGCCAGTTACTGCTCATTATCTTTCTCTGAATATTCCTTGTTTATATCTTTGTTGTTTTGCTCATTGCAACTGAAATTGTAATACTTATCTTCTCAAAACTGATGAGCTACTCCAGGAAAAGCTCCACTGTGCAAGGCAGTGTGACAGTCAGCCAGCTCAGGATCACCTTTTTCTTGTAACCATCAGGAGAAATGAGGGAAAGAAGTCAGCAGGTAAAATGAAGAAACATCCCTACCCAGCTCCACAGAAATGAGTCCTGCTGAAAAGAAAAAGTGTCCCCATCACCTTTGGCATATTTAGGAGCTGGTCCTACCATTGTCACCTTAACATTGTCACTTTGATTGTAACAATGAGTGACAGATCAGTAAGATGGATTGTGATAGGTGAGCAGCTTGGAACATCTGGGTTCTAACTACACATGAGCTAATGTAAGACTGTCATGCCTGAAAGAACTGCATGATTTCTGTAATAATATTAACTATTATTATTATAATTGTTATTTTTATTATTACTACTGTTTTCACTACTATTACACCAGCAGTCATGGGTACTCCAGAAGACTGCAGGATAGAGAAGAGAAGGCTTTGAGATGACTCAATTGCAGCCTTCCTATACCGAAGGAAGACTTTTTGGCAAAGGCATGTATTGACAGGAAAAAGAGGAATGGCTTCAACTGAAAGAGGGAAGGTTTAGATCAGATGTGAGGATGAAGTTCTTTACTGTAAAGGTGGTGAGGCACTGGAACAGTTTGCCCAGAGAGGCTGTGGATGCCTCATCACTGGAAGTGTTCAAGGCCAGGCTGGACAGGGCCCTGAATAACCTGGTCTAGTGGAAGGTGTACCTGCCCAGGAAATAGATGGTCTTTTAGGTCTCTTCCAACTCAAACCATTCTGTGATTCTAGGATTCTACCTCTATGCTCTTACAAGGCAGAAATAAATAATATGAATGGAGTACTGATCTCTTCTGTTCTCTTCTGGGTCACAAATCTCTTTGTTTATCCTTCAACATAGTTTTTGGTTGGAATTAGCATATCGCTTGTGGATTGTATGGCAAAGGTGTGTCTGGCTAAAGATTTGCTTGCTGAAGCATGATCTCTATTGAACAGTGAGAAACTTGGAGAGGTGAGGGAATGGGAGCATAAGCAAAATAAACATGTATGGTGCTGAAAACTGCTGTAAACCCACATGAGAAGAAAGCTGCAGACTAAAAGAAGTTCTAGATTAAAGAACAGTGAGGGATCATAAAAAAAGGATTGAAAAACACTTGTTAATGAGCTGTGACCCATGACTTTTTACTTTAATGATGTTGCTCAAATATTTACTCTTATTCTAACTATTGATATATGGTGTGTCTCTAACTACTCTGTAACTCCAGCCACAGTTTCCAGCTTTTACATATGTCTCTTCATAACTGACTCAGAGTCAAGGCAAAAAAGAAAGTGTGGGGTCTGCCTTATTTTAACTCTTGCATCTGTTTTTTTATGGATAATTTCTGAAGAGAAGTGGTGCATCTGTGTTGTGACTGTTCCCTGTGGATCTGATCTGTTGTTCTGCTTCTGTGGGAACATTTGTATGGTCAGGAGTTCTGTGTCAGGGTGTCAGATGTGAAAGTTGATCAAGATTACTGAAGTGGTGCATATCAAAATAGAAGGATGTCCACAAATGCTATAATTTTAACACAGCAAGATACAGATGAACGGCACCGTGAAATAGATAAATAATTAGGATTTATAAAAATTCATACTTAACAGTGGAATTTGAGAAAGATAGACCTTGTACCTTTTGGCCAAGATCTTAAAAATAAATCCCCATATAGAAAAAGGCTGGATTCCAGTTCCTCATGAACAGAGCAAAGATCCGTAGTACCTCCAGAATAACCACCACGGAGCAGTTCTGCAGACACTTCATTCTCTCCAAACCTTTTCAATGACCAGTTGCAAAAAGAAAGACCACTGTGCTTTCTCATATAAAAGTGTATTTTTGTAAACAACCAGTTCATCTTAAAATTCAAGATAGAGTATGTTCTAGACAAAGACACCTATAACATCCCTATTGAAAGAGATCTTTGCACGCTCTGACTCAACTTCAGATCTGCTGCACAATATGATTCCTTTAATGCCTTTTTTTGATGTGTCCTTGTGGAGTCAAGGGTTGTCTTTCATGCCCTGCCATGGCATTTCTGGCTTTTACTACCCATTACAGATAGTTTAAAACTTGTTCCATGTGGTGCATCTGTCTTTATCTTTGTGGAATGATTGAAAGTCATCATGTAATTGTTTAGGCCATCCATGGTATTCCATTTCCTAAGAAATTGGTTGATGGATTTAAAATGGCTTAAAAGTTCCATTATATGGATTAAGGACACACAATGAGGATGAGCAAGATTCTGTACCTGGGGTACCCAAGTGATTTAGAACCAGTGACCAAATCCATCACAGCCTTGTGTGGTGTCTTCCCCTGTAAGCCTCTCATTCCTCTGTTGAGGACAAAAGCATTTGCAGATCTGTGGGTCAAAGCTTCTGTGGATCTGGTATCAAAACTGTACTTCTGGATTGTATCACTTTAAAGAACTTTGGTCAGAGTTCTCTTTTTATTCAAGGTACACTAAAAATGAAGAACTTTTCTTCCCCTCTCACCCCTTCTCTCTGCATCCTTGCCATGGGCCCAGTGTGCAGTATGGAAGTAGCAGCTTTGGACTTCAGAGCTTCTTTGCTTACTGAAAACAGCATTGAAAATGAAATACTTCCAAACTGTTGTATCAGTCTTCTAGTGTGAACTCACCTGTTTACTGATGCTATAAACTACTTCTTATTTGCAAAAATCCAGTTCTTCATTTCCTCAGTGTTTTCTGGGCTGAAGAGATATGGGGTGGGGGTGGGAGTTAGGAAAAAGAGTTACAGAGCAGCCTACAAATCATATATGTAAGTTGATTCTGTAACCAATGACATAGCTGACATTTCTGATTAAATGAATATTCTATCATGAATAAATGCTTATCAAAACAGGTGTTATGCACAACATATCACCTCAGTATAGATCTGATGGTGCATTTGGCTTCCTCAGGGGAGTGAATGTCCTTCCAGCAGAGGTTAGTGAGGATTGTGATCTTTCTTTTTCTTGGAAAAAGTAGTCAGGAGAGCTAAAAATCCTAGCACTTGTAAATGAAGGATTCAGGTATGAAATCCAGGAGGAGAAACAATGTACTGTAAGTGAAATGAGCAGTTCCATTGTGTAAATAAAGAGCAGCTCAAGGCACAGTTGAAATGAATAGATCAGGAAAAGGTACTAAATTTGAAAAACTCACAGAACTTTGCTTCAATATGAATTGAAATAACAGCTTCCCTCCTAGGACCACAAAACTTAGGAATTAATAAATATCCATAGCTCCTTGCTGAGAGGAGAAGATGAGGAAAATTTGTGAAAGTAGAAAGAGGACAGTTAATACCTTTGCCTTGAGGAAGATACTTATCAGTTCTTGAAGATGGGAAGAGAGAAAAAATGTGTTGGAAACATAATTTTGGTCATGTCAGAGAATGTTTCCAAAGAAGAGACAACTGATGTGAGAGCTAGTATTTAATGAGATCAAATCATCCTTCACCTCAGTAATCTTTGCAGTGTGAGAGAGAAGGGTCTCCAAGGCAGCCTCTGACCTCAGTACCGAGAACACGAGTGAACCTTCCAGCTGCCAAGTGAGGTGTGTTCTGGAGAGCGATTTTACCAGGAGTGTCATGTCCCATCTTGTGCTTGCAGTCCTGCAGAAGATCAGCAGTCTTCTAGTCATGTGTATTGGATAATAATATTTTATGCCTGTGGAATGTATCCTCTAATAAAGGAGTGCCATTTAAATTGGAGCTTTGCAAGCCTGCACATGGCAGGTTGAGCCTCTCTGCCCCAGGAAAAGCAGGTGCAACATGACAGCAGCCAAGAAGGATTCAAGCCTTTCTGAGGACCAGTTCAGCAAATAAATATCAGTAGAAATAGGAATAAAAACAATTTCACAGACCTCCTTGCAGTTACAGCAAGTGGTATGTCACCTTCAGAACCAAAATGAGATCCAGATTGCTGTGTTGTTGTGTGTTGTTAATCCAGACCTAGACAACTGCAGCAGAAACATGCACAATCTGGATTTATACGAATGGAAACCAGTCTCTTGATTTAAAACTGTTTTGCAATACTCATAAGCCTATATTTGGAAATTGATTTATGCCTGTGAAGCACCCAGGAGAACAAAAACATGGTGTGGGTTGAAATGCCCATCCCTAATTATACCACCAATCTGTGCTGTGATAAACGCCAATCCATGGTAAATCTGTAATGATCAGTGGCAATAAACAGGGCTCACAGCAGATCATGTTCCTTTAGAGGGAACACCTTAGTAGCCCAGCAGGGACTTTTCATTCTGTTGTTTACTTTGGCAGTGAAAAGTGAGCACCACCCTGAAATGCTTGAGAGCCTAATCACAGGAAGTACCTTCCTGACAAAGAAGGAGAAGGTTTGTGTTCACAGGGACCATCTCTGGACAGACATCTTGTAAAACTCTGCAGTCTCCCATTCAAAGTCTGACTCAGAAAAGCTGCTGAATGGCCTCAGACTTCATTATTCATGGTCCTGAGGGATAGTCAGAACTTCCCAGGATATACAGAGCACAGCTCTTCTAATATGTTTGTACAAACCCATTTTTTAACCCCTTCATAAACTTTGGTATCTAAGATTGACAATTCCTTCAGAAATGCTATTATTTAAAGGAAACATTTTCTCAAAACACCTTCAGCCTATGACATCCTGTCTAATCACAGGGTTGGATTGACATGGATTTCAGGCTGAAGAGTGACTTTTACCCCAACAGTATGAATGTAGTGCCAGACAGTATCTTCTACATCATTTGGTCTCCGGGGATTTCAAATATGAAGACAGAAACTCAGAGAGATGAGTTACTATTCTTGAATCTTAGCTATATAAAATTGACAGGATTGAGTGAAGAATCCTGACAGTATAGAAGAGCCTAGTGAGTTTGAGAATGGGATACAGAAGATGCACCATGAACAGTATAGACTCGGGTGCAGTTCAGCTGTCCCTGCAACAACAGGTCTGGTGCTTTCTTCTCTTATTCCCTAGCAGTGATCCCCAGTGCTTGGCTGGGTTCCTTGGACTGGGTATTTACTGTGGGTTTTATGGACAATCTCATGTTTATGTTCATTCTCGGTGCCCAGGTACTTTCAGGAGATGTTCTTGTTCTGTGCACAAACTCACCTGGGTGACACAGCAGCATTAGTGGCACTTCTCTTCCTAAAGGTTCCTGGAAATCCTCTCTGGCTTGTGGAATAATCCTTGATCCAAATATGACCCTTTGAAACTTAGCAGGGAAAAGGACTTGCAGGGCAGGAGTGTGTAGGTCTGGAAAAGGCGAGAGCAATTCAGGATTTTTTTGTCAATATTGAATTTTCTTTCAAGATTGCAGACAGCAATTGGGCCTGTTTGCTGACACCCATCATTTTCTGAGGCAGATCTCCAAGATAAGGATTGTCTCCAGCATTTTTGTCCTGTGTGCACTGTTGCACTGCAATTCAACTGGTGTTTCTTTTTGTAATGGTGCTTAAACTCACAGGCTTTGGACTGGCACAGGTAGAACTGGTTGAATTGTTTGTTTGGAATAGTAATTGCTTGGAATTTCAACAATGGATATACTGGTGAACTAGTCACAAATCATATCTTGTTCTTTAGGGCTGCCAGAAAGGCGTTATTTTTGTTCACGTTGCCAGTTTTTTGCAAACAGCTTGCTTAGACTTTTCTCCACTGTGGATATTGGCAGCACCACAGCCAGGTCAGCTGGCACTGGTTTTGTCCCCTTGCTGCCTGCCTGCCTTAGACATTGGATGTGTGAGATTAGTTTTTGTGTAAAAGGCACCAGCGTTAGAAGATTTAAGGTTTGTGGGTGAGCTTGCAAACAGGCAGTAGTTTTCCAAAAACCAGAGGATAGGAAATTATTGCATTCTGTAATAAGTAAAATACCCTTTGTCTCTGACCAGGCAGCTGGGCTGATTGTGAAAAACTGGCAGAACCAAACAAGAGACTCAGACCAGCTCATAGCTGTGCTGCTGTGTGTAGCATGTGTTGCAGGCAACTCTACCTAGAGGACAAAGTGAGAGGGATTATCCATCATGCCAGCACTGGAAAGGAGAGGAGTCTTATGGATGAAAATTACTTAGTTTAAACTCACAGCAAAACCCCTCAGAGTGGCAGTGATTCAGATAATTTGCTTCACAGCCCTGCTCCCTGGCAGATGCTGTGGTGTGCTGGACAGCTGGGGTAGCTCCCTAATTTCTGTGGGGACAGAGGCGTGAGGTGTTGGTGGTGAGAGAGATGACAGCAGGTCACCTTTGCACACAGATCTGTTAACATCCCAGCCTTGATGCCATTAGAGGTGAGTCTAACATGGGTGATAACTCCTGGCCCTGCCAGCCAACTCCTGCTGTTCACCCTGACTTGTACCAAGATGTAAAATGTGCCCAAGCATAAAAGTGCATAAAAAGCTGCATGGAAGACAAGGGGCCTTTAAGAGGTCTCAGATGTGTTTTGTTTGCATCTGTCAGTCACCAAAATTACATTATCAGGTGCAGTCCCAGACACACAGGGCAATCCACATATCCATCCCTAGCCCTTGGACTGAGCTGGTTGCTAGTAACTATTAGATGGTTGTATTACAGAGCACCCTGATGGCACCAGGGCCTTGTCTCTGAGGAGAGGTAGACAACTGTCTACAGCTACTGAAAAGACCCTCCTGTTTACATGGTAACAGAGCAGCAAGCCCAAGCCTTCAGCCGCCTCCTCCCAGTTGCTGTCCCCCACCAGAACAGCCCAGCCCCTCCTCTCTGGGCTAGTACAATTCTACTTGCGTGTTTTGTAACACTCCATATGCAATGTAGCCTTATAGTAATTATTGCTTTTTAATTTTTGCACTGTGCTAAACATTAGAAGCTGTGTGGGATGTTATGTAAAGCCAGGAGAGGGAAGGCAGTCTTTAGCTGTACAGTCTTTGTATTACTGAGTACAAATACCCAAGACTTTCTGATCACTGAAGTCTCTTGGGACCTGTGAGACTGAGTTAGCAATGATTTTTTGCATCCTGCCATTACTCACCTCCCTGCACCCCAAAAGCAATGATCAGTTCCCCACAAGGCTTTTATTCGTGCCTGAGGTTACTCACAGTGAGTTTCCCAATGATGTGCAAACTGTGGACTTGGGGCACTGAGTCAAGGGGGTGACTCAAAAGGCTCTGGTTGGCTCAGTGAGTGCCTGGCTCTGTTGTGTAAAACCAAGGCACGGAGGGAACTGCAGTTGCTACACAGAAATAGGTGTGGCTTCTTCTTCCCTGTGCGAACCATCCTTATGTGGGCCTGCACTATTCCAACCAGCTTCTTGGCTGATTCACTTGTTGTGTAATTTATGTGTCAACCAAGACAGAATTATCAGACCAACATACTCCTTATTCTGTGCTCCAGAGCTCCCTTCCAAACTGAAGATGAAAAGTTACCACAACTTGACTGTTTCTAAACCGTGAACACACCTTAAGGTCTTAGAGAATGGCCATGACAAATTGGTCTGGTTCATTTTTGAGACCCTTTATCTTTGGGCTCCCCTTGCAGAGTAAGGAGTGATTCAGATGTGCTGTAGCCCAGCCCCCATCCAGGAGCAGTGAATGTGCAGGGTAGTTCTGCCTCAACTTCTTAACTTTTTCAGTGCCAGCATCAGGTACTGTAAACTCTTGGAGCATCTTTCACCAGGAAAATGGTGCTGTCTTCAATGGTGAATTGTTCTCTCTAACTGACAGATGGAGGCATCAGGCATTCTTCTTGTGCTGGGAGCAGGGAAAGCGGCAAGCTCTGCATCTGGTAGATTATTCCCAAGTACACCCAGCAGCAGTGTGACTCCACCTCTACAGACTTCACTATCTACAAGCAAAATTGAGCAGGACAGATGGGGGATGGAGTGATAGTGATTGTTACCTCCAAGGGAAGCTCAAGGTACCTCCCCTGCTTTAACCACCAGTCCACACACCACTGTTATTGCAGGAGTGGCAGCTGATGACCTGAAGCAAGGCCTGCTGCAGTTCATTGGCTGTGCTAGACTCTGAGTATCTGAGGCAATCACTGACTTCAGTAAAAGGTGAAGCAGCTCAGGACCTCTCTAAATTACATCCTTGATGTTGATACTTGGCCAGTAGGAACCGGAGTAGATTAATAATGTGTTTTAGCAAACAACATCATCAACTCCATCTTCTCCTAAATTGCCCTTTTTAGATGTGGAGTCAGTGGTTCCCAAGATACGATTTATTTTCAGTTTCCTTTGAAGTCACCTCTATGTCATACTCCACCTCCACCTTCCTTTCCTTTCCAGTAAGAAATTGGCAAAATGACTCATGAAGACATGCTCCATGAGCGCTTTGTTCTTAATAAACATTAAACCAGTATCTTTGTCCTGCCAGCACTGCAGGTATTAAAATACTGTAATTTTCTTATTTTATCAAAATTATGATGGCTACCTTTTGTTTATACATTGATAAAGAGATCTGGTAGACAAAGGTAAAGGAGAAAGGAAATCTCTCCAGTCCTGAGAACATTATCTGAAAATGTGAGGCCCCATCTCTTGCTCCAGTGAAGTCTGTGTGACATGCCAGGAAGTCTCCCTCATACTGGTAGGTCTGACAGAGCCCAGTGCATTCAGTGCTGTCTTTTCTTGGACACCTTCTGTCTGTGAGCAGTCAGGCTGTGTCTGAAGCACACAGTGTGGATTGTGCTGGAAGCAGATGTAAAGTGAGGTGAACGAAGTGCAGGTTTTAAGTGCGGTTGGTAACAAGAGGGACAGTTTTGTGTTGTGGTCAAAGAGCATGAAGTTCAAAAAGCCAGAGCCACTTTTATCCTTTTGGTCAAGGCTTAAGCCAAGTGCAGTTTGGCCATGTCCCAAGCTGAGCTCTACACCTCCTAATGACTTAATTACCACATGCAGCTTGTTTAGACACCTGAATTTCCTTTGATTAATGTTCTGAAGGCAGAGTAATGGATGCTTCCTCCATGCAGGGAGGAAATTATGCTGCATAAATCTCTGCCTGAATGAAGATAAATATAATTAAAAGTTCTGAAATTTAGGAGATGCATTGATGAATTCTGAAGAAGTCTTGATCCCCATCAACAAACACAGCCTTTGGAGTGAAATGCAGTGCAGTAGAAGAGCCATGTCCCTGCACACCTTTGGAAATTTCCAATATGGAATTTAAAAAAAACAGAGTGCCATCTTGACAATACAAAGCTACAGCCCCTCAGAAGGTCTGAGCAAAAATCCACATGATTTGTTTTTTCCCATTCAAGGGTACAAAGTCTGTGTAGGGTGAGAAAAGCCAAGGTGAATTCTGATTCTCATAAAGAAGCACAGGGCACCAAATGGCACTGCCATGTTCAGTAGGAGGAAAAATCTTTACACCAGGTGTAGTTAAGCTTTAAAAATCTTTGCTGTAGGACGCTGTACATACTAAAATATACTATTTCAAAAACTAACTGGACAAATTAATGTAAAATTTCTGTCAAAGAATGACTGCAATGCTGCTGCATTTGACTCTGCACACCAGGAAAGTATCTTCATGTGCCTGTCCTGTTCACATGGTCTTCCCAGGGCTGTCACAATGAGCCATGGTTAGAAGGCAGGATCGTGAGCTAGACAGAGTTTTGCTTTGACCCAGCATGGCTGCTCTTCTGCTGTAGTTCCTATTCAGTGAGAAGTTTGCAGGTAGTATACATGGAAGAAATTTTGTTCCTTACTCCATTTGGTGTATTTTTATTTATTAATATTGCTGTCTTCTGAATAGAGCATAAGTATCTGTGGGATTGTCAAGGCACTTCAGACCACTGACTTGAGTGGTTTTCAGCCAATTTGTAGTAGCTGGTAGTTCAGCCCCTTGTATTGGCAAGCAGCAAAATATGCTTAGCTTGCAGCCAGCTTATAGTGGCGTCAGTAATATCCTGTAATAAAATGCCAAAACAGACCTCAGGTCAAGGATCAGAAAGTACTGCCACGACTGGTAATGTTCTCTGAATGAGCCTTCACACATTTGTCTGGGATCTAAACAGTTAACCTACCTGAGCAAATAGGTAGGCGCTTTTCTTATTTCAATAAAGTTTGATTCCTGGAGGCAGATCTTTTTTTCCAGTGAGTGTCAGATAATTGGAAGGGTAGGGTGAGGCAGGAAACCACGACACGCCCTTGTTGGGACTTGTTTAACAGCACGGGAATAGAAAAGCAGAATAAAACAGGTTAAATAAAGAAGAGGTGAACATTTTTGGATGATCACTCAGATTCCACACACCTTTGGAAGGACATGATATAAAGTCTAGGTGGCAAATTTTTGGTAGAAAGGAAACGGTTGAGGAGAAAAACAGATTTTCAGTTCAGTAAGCAAAGCATTGCAGGTAAGTTACATTACTAAAACAAAAAAAAGCAGAAAAAAGTATTCTTTATTTTCTGTCTTCCAGATTCCTTTAAGAACAAGGCTGTATTCTCAGGCAAAATAAAGGAGGTGTTACATTTTTCTGTGGGGAATACAATATAAAAATAAGATTGTGTAAGAGCTGGGTATTTTGGTTTTCTGTTTGTCAGTGAATACTACTCTTTTGAAGTAAGTATCCAGTGAAAGGAGTATACCTGCTGGAAGACAAGAAACGTGAAGCCAATCTATGGGTATATTTTTAATGTATTTTGTGAAACTACTGTAAAATAGATAAAGTTTAGCTGAATGTTCTCACTTCCATAAGGGCACCAGCATGGTGAAATGCAGATCATCTGTTGGCTGTTTTTAAAACTGAGCAGATCTGGGATGTGCTAGAGGAGTAAGGATTGTAAATTGGAGCTTCAGATGGTGGGTACAGGGTATAATATTAAGTTGATTGCTAGTCCTGAGAATGCCTGGAACTGCTTCTGAGTGAAGGTTTGTGTTGCCATGGGCAGACTTTGCTTTGTCTCAGACAGGTGGGTTTATTTATCTGCCATCACTCATTTACTATGGACTTCGTGCCATATTTTTGTTTAGAAGATTATGAAGCCCTGTAAGGTGTTTTTGTCACAGTAAGTCGGAAAAGTCTGATTTGAGAATCAGTTTGAATCCTCCTACAGCAAATCTAGCAATCTGAACATAGTGACATGAAGTGAAAGACTTGCTTCTTTTTGTCTTTAGACTGACTTGTAGAGTGACTTTGGGGAAGTTACTTGTGCTTGTGTGACTGGTTGCTTCATCTGTGAAATGGTGACAGCAGCACTTTCCTGTTCTGCAAACACTTGTTTGATTAATACAGGTTGTTTGTATCCCAAGAAGTTGTGCAGGTCAGAATGGCCTTGCCTGTTTCTCTTTGAGTACCACAATTAAGTAGGGACAGTGAGGACACATTTTTGAAAAGAAGGCATCTGGCAGAGCAGAGTGAAGTCTGGGCAGTGCTGTTGCTTGTGGTCTGGGATATGAGTACATACTGGTGCCAAAGAAGCCAGGAGAGGTTGTGGACAGGGCAGAATTTGCTTCCTACAGCATGTCCAAGCTTTGGTTGTCCATCTAACCTGTTTCTCTGGCACTAACATGGGTCAGTGAATTTACAAAATGAGCAGATTCAGAAGCATGATTTGGTTGATTTGATTCTAACTGCATTGATTTTGGTAAAATAACTCAAAATAAACAGCTTTTAGAGCAGAATGAGAAGGTCAGATTTCTAGTCTGTGGGGTAAAAAAGAGATTAAGGGTCAATATTTGGCCAGTTTTATTAGTTAGAGGACAGTGGCACCTGAAAGGCTTGGTTTAGAGGAAGGGGTACCCTAAAAGACATTTGATATGATGGGAGATAGTCAGTGGCATCATTTGAAGGCATCTACTGAGTCTCAGAGTATTCATGATCAAAGGGTTCCACTGACATTAAATATTATTAATCTCAACACTTGCTGGTGCCTCCTTCTCCTGGTGGAGTGGCTCACAGCAGGAGCCTTATTACTGGAGAGAGGAGAGAGCTGAAAGGATGTGCTGTGAGTGCAGCAGCATTCTGACATGAAAACTGGGAGGAGAGACTGTGGAGGGATAAAAGAATCTGAAACATGCCTGCTTTTTTTCCCAGTAAAATACATATTTGTAGCTATTCCCCTACCCTTTGAAATATGTCTATAATAAACTTTATTACCTCACTGCAGGCAAGTGGCACAGGCGGTGCAGGAGGCACCCTGCGCTGTCAGGCTTTTGTAGAAGGCACAGACCTGAGCATGCCTTGCAGTGCTGGACAGCTGTTATGATCCTGCTTTCAATGCTGTCCAGAAAGGCAGCAGTGTGCACAAACGTGGCAGTGTCAGACCTCTCCTGGATCCTGGTGCCAATAATGTCTGCAAGTTCCCTGTGTCTGTGGGTGCCACAAGCACACTACAACCCCCAAACTCATGTTCGAGTGGCCATAGGGTTGCCCTGCCTTATGCTGCCCACACTGTTTGAAAGTGACCCCACTGCTCAAGTCTCTGCTTGTTGCTCAGGGGTGATTGCAGATGCCTTTGGTTCAACAGCACTATTGCTGTCCACAGACGTAGCCCACAGCTATGTCTTTGTGAATCTGGATAGGAGCTGGTGAGATGAGTCAGTCCTGGCAGATAATGGAAATGCAGCTCAGTCAGCCTGCTGGAGCCTGGACTGGCTTTTGCATCCACGTGGCAAACACACGCACAACATGGATCAGAATGCACTGTGCTGGGGCTGGGCTGTGGCATGCATGGCTCCAAAGGTGTGCTTTAACCTCCTGTTGGCTTTTTTTAATTGATATCACAGCAAGGTATTCCCCTCTCTCAAGAGAAGGCAAAGATGCATAGGATGCATTCACCCCATGGTGGTGCTGGCCTCTTCCAGCGTTCATAACCAGCACCACTTCCCGGTAGCAGAGACAAAGTGAAGGTCTGGGCCTAGAAAGCAGTAAGAAAGTAGTTTCCAAATACAAAACTGTGCTCCTTGCGAAAAACACTGACAATGCCACCAGTACTGACATCTAGATATCAGCTTCCAGCATCCGTTTTTATGAGAAGAGCTTGAAAGATGCTTCTACTGTTGATGAAGAAAGGAAGAGTAGCAGAGATACTGCCTTTCCTTGGAGGAACCCTCCCGCTGCAGGGGACTGTCATCCTGCTGAAGGAGGAACTATCTTAATGCATATAGCTCCAGTCTTGCCCATGCCTTGGAAACAACACCTTGGATAATCCCCTGGAAATTCACAGTATTAGCAATGACTGTGAGGATTGCTGCAGACAAAGTTGTGTAAGGACTTGGTTGTGTCCTCAGGAACCCCATTTACAGGGCTGTTTAGACAAGCTCAGGGTCAGCAGTGCCGAGTGAGGGCTGTAAGGGCTGTGGTGTTCTCTGCAAAGTTCAGCTGAGTCTGTCATGGGAGGCTAAACTGGCTTGGCTGGCAGTGTGTCTTCTACACTCACACTGTTCTGTCCATCTCTGGGAATAGCAGGAGCTGCTCAAAGACAGAACTGAATCTGAACATCAGATATTCCTGCAGAGTCTCTGCTGCATCCTTCCTTGTGGTGTTACTTATACATGGGCAGTACAAACATAGCTTCAAGTGGGCTACGTTTTCCAGAAGAGTTAAATAGAGTCATCAGGATCAAACTCAAATGGTAGCTGGACTGGGGGGCACGGTCTTGGGTTCTGCCCTGGAAGGAATTTTGCACAAAGATTTTTTTTTTTAGACTCAGCCTCTTTAAGTGTGTAGGGTTTGGTACAGATGACCTTTAAAGAGGAGACTTCAAATACAGTGACGGATTTTAACCTATTGCAAGTTTTGTTTGTAAATTAAAATCTCTTCTATTTTGCTGTTTGTTGCTGCACAAGATGAAAGGTTATCTTAGAGAGACTAGGAGTGAGTGACTGTGTGGTTCCTTCTGACAGAAGTGTTTTCTTTTCTAGATGATATTTCTTTTCCACAATCACGCTTCATTGTGGTATTCCTGCCTTGGCAGGCAGTCATACCTCTACTAGAGATTATAATTTTGGCTAAAAAGGGATCCAGGTAATGAAAAACAGTGTATACAACACTCACAGGATTTATTCCTACACTGTGGACTGACCTGAGCTGGCATTAAATTAGATCAAATTCCAAAGCCACAGACAGGGTCCCCAAACTGTCGCTGCTCTGCCTGTAAAGCAAGATAAAGCACTTCTTACTTAAGTCCAGTTGTGCTGTGGCTTCAGCATCAAAGTACCCTGAGAATGCTGTATTACTGTCAACAGAGCTATAATAGTATCTCTGCCCAGGTTTTTCTGACACTACTGGCAGAGTGCAGGTAACTTACTCCTGCAACTACCTGCATGGCTAATCCTGTACTGTTGAGTCCTGCCCAGAGCAGATGTGTGGGAGCAGTGTTTGGATCCTGTGGTTTTCATCAAACCTTTATAGGGGCACAGCGGGAGACCAAAGAGTAGTACCACAAAGTCTAGATATAAATCCAGGTCTGAACTTCATCACTGAATGGATTTGCTTCAACTGCCCCTGTCTTACCTGTTGGCTTTACAAACCCACCTGGTGTTTCAGCATAAAGTGTACTATGTGCCTGTCTATTGGTAATAATCATGTGGCTCTGGAAGGGCACTGTAAACTCCCTGGCAGAGATGTCTTGCAGGCAGTCTGGTCCCCAGCTGAAGGGAGCAAAGTGGTGGAACTTGTGGGGAGCTGTTGTCATTTCCTGCTATTCAGAGCTCTGAGCACAGTCCCTCTGTTTTCGTTGCAGGTGGCAATGATATGGATTCTGTAACAAAGAAAACAAGACAAGATGGATCAGAAGTTACTGAAAGACGTAAGGAGGAGGGTTTTACATCACACCCCAGAAATCCCAGAAGTGGATGGCCAGTTTTGTAAGGGATTGAATGCTGACCAGAGGTCCAGAAGTAAATTCTGACCCTGACCCTGGTCTCTCTGTTGAAGTCAGGATAAGGAATAGAATGGGCCAAGAGCACATGTTTAGAGATGTGTATCACAGTCTGATTGTTTGATCAGATGATTTCTCTGTGGTCGCATTTCCAGCCAGCAGTGCAGACACTTGGATGCTGATCCTACCTCTGATATCAATACCCTATGTAGCCTAGACAGTGTTCTTTAGATATCTCTGGGGCTTTGTGTTAAACAGAGGTTGATTTCCTGCTGACCTTGAGAATTAACTAGTAGAAAGCTAGTAAGGGGTCTGACCTTGGACTTTGCAGTTACAGCAATGGGTGTGGTTCAGAAATGCCCAGAAAAAATACTACTCCCATGTTTTACAGGGGTCTTGTAAACAAAAAAATATTTCATGGCAGTGATGTTCTTAGTTAGAGATAGAAAGACTTGTAAGGAAACATGTGGCATTGAGTGCTAATGCAACCACAGCCCCCAGGCAGTATGGTCTTGAGGGACTTTTATTTAAATGTACTGATCTTTGACTGAGTCATGGTCGTGCATGTAAAATAAGTAGAACATTGATCTAGTTTGGCTATGTTAACATGATATTGCATCTGCACCCTTTTCTTCCCTCAGTTATTACAGAGACTGTAACCACAAGACTGACATCCTTGCCGCCCAGTAAGTAGTTCTCAGTCACTGCATTACTGGATTACTTCTGCTCAGTGTTCTCTGCTCTGTTTGTCTGCATTATTTCCATTATATCCATAAATCCCTGGGTGTAGCAGGTCTCAGTGCATGAAGATTTGCACTCAAAGAAAAGCAATTTTCAGAAATGCCTTTCTTAATGTACCTGTTATTGGGGAGAAGAAGTAGTATGTGGGGAGCTGTCTGGGTATTGTCAGAAGCAAAGCCACATACTCCACTACAACTGATATATCAGACTCTTCACAGATTTAAATCCAGACATAGGGTTTCCAGTGGTGGCTATTTTTTGGGAACAAGGCTCAAAAGTGATGGGTCTGCAGCCTCCACTGCTGGGGCTGCAGTGTATTATTCTCCTGTCATCTTACCCAGCTGACAACAATGAGTACATCTTTTTGGGTAGTATCAAAGGTTAGACCCTGAGATTAGCTCAGTTGGGTAGAACTTGGTTGTAATAATGCCAAGGTCATGGGTTCAATCCCCTGTGTGGGCCATTGACTTAAGAGTTGGACTCGATGATCCTTGTGGATAATAGTCTGTAATTCTGTGAAAGTTGCAGGTCATTTCTAACTCTGTAGGGAAGTACAAGTACTAAGTAGGGAAGACTCCTCCATAATTTTTATCCCACCATGTTCTTTATTAACTTGCTACAGTTGAGTGGGAAAGGAGTTGCACTATCATCTCACGGTGAGTGTTAACAGAAATATCCTTCAGTCTGGGTATTGAGCAAAACTTGACTAAAGACCTGCTGGGTGTGGAGTGTGAATGGTTGCCTGCTCTGCCAAGACACTTCCCTGCAGCTCTGATCTCTCACCAGACATGAAGCTTTACTTGTCACTGAGTGTGTGGACAGCTTTGAGTCCCTCATGCCTTGTCTTGCAGTGTTCTTGCTCTTCTTACATTCTGCCTTGAGACAATGTCTCATTTTGTGCTCATCTCTTTCAGAAGGAGGGAGCAGCAGTGGGCTCAAAACATCATCCCATGCTGGAGGGAGTGGAGTGGAAAAGAGGTCTTACACCCATAGCAGCAGCTACGTGACCTCAAGTAAGGAATTAAATCATTGCACAGTGAGGAAACAGAGAGCAAAGGCAGCAGAAGTGGGCTGAGGGGAGATTCAGGGCAGGGAAGTACGAAATGCGTATGCAAAGCAAAGGTATTCCTTCCCTAAAGTTGGCTTTGAGGATGGGTGAGTAAATGACAAAATACCCATTTTGCACAGGGAAAAACCTGACTTCAGGAGAACAACAAAAAATGCCATTCTCACTGTTTTTAAGAAGTCATGCAGAAACTGAATTTCCCTTCTTTCAATTTTTCGAAATGACAATCTTTCTGAACATTTTGTTCCAAAGACCATTTTGATTAATCTTTTTGTTGATGTTACTGAGGGTAGAATTTTATTAAATTATTTCCTAGAAAAAGTTTTCTTATGTTTGTTGTGTCCATGGCTTTAGCACATTGAAGAGTCTGCCAGATTTTCTGGATGTGCCAAATCATTATGTGTTACCTCTTCCATAAAAACAGGGTTCTTCTCTGGCAGCATTCTTTGCTCCGTTCTTAGATTGTCATAGCAAAGGTTTCTAAATAAGTGTCCTAGCCAGATAACTGGCACACCTTTCTGTCCCCAATGGTACTGACTGTACAACTATCCATATAGAAAGCATTCTGTGCTCCAAGGGAGCAGGCAAACCAGAGGGAGTGAAGTGCAGTTTGGAAGTGCAAGAGGAGAATTAGCCATAGGGAACAGATCTGAAAGACACCTGCATGCCAGTTAAAAACCAGAATGTGGGCTCACTCTGCCTCAGGGCAGATGTTAAACAACTCCAGTGAAGATGTCAGTTTGATTGTCTGGACTGGCACCAGTGTGAGAACTGAACCCAATCCTGCAAACTCAGAGGACCGTGCAGGATTGCCATCTTCCTTTTGCTTCTTTTCAGTGTGTGGAGGAAGAGAAAAGAACCTGAACTTTGGAGATACTGAGATCTTGCAGTTTGACAGAGCATTCTGTAATCTCTTCCTTCCTACTCTCTTGTTGGTGTTTTGCTTTGACTATAGGTGGAAGTGGTAGACTGCATTCAACATCATCATCCTCTGGCTATAGACAAGCCCAGTCTCCCAGCTCTACTCTCACCAAATCACCTGGCTCAACATTTGAAAGAAAAACCTATGTCAACCGCCACGCAACATATGAAGGTATCACAGAACATGCCGTAGGAGGGAGGCAATGTGTACTGCACTCTGAGAGCACATTAATGCAGAATTGTCCCCAACAGCACAAGAATCCCATTGTGGCTTTCCTAGGAAATAAGCCATCAGGGACACATTTTATTTATTAAGTCCTATTTATAGTAATCCTCATTCCTAAAAGGAGTTATGGCATATATTTGTTGAAAGGAATTAGCAGCTCTTTCATGTGATTCTGAATAGCTCTTTTTTTTAAAATGGAAATGTTTGCTACGCTCTGGGATTAGACAGTTGCCAGGAAGACATGTTTTGAAAGCTTTTAATGATTTTGTGCAAAGCATTAATGAACACATTTCTGTTCTTTGCAGGGAGCTCCAGTGCCAACTCTTCTCCTGAGTTTCCCAGAAAAGATTTTGGTATGTTCTTTTTTCAGAGCTGTTTCTCTTAACATTATGGCAAGGTCATGTGAGTTGGTGACTGCAGTGGCTTTTTGCACATTGCTGTGACTTGCTGGAACTATACTGTGTCTGTACTGGGCACTCAGTGCAGCTCCATCACTTCAGAGTGGTTATTTGGGATTGACCCTAACAGCTGACAGCCTGGTCTGTAGCTGATACATATTCAAATGGAAGGTGAAAACAGTACCTGCTACTCTCGGCTGCTTTTGTGAAGCTCCCCATATGGCATAGGGCATGGACAGGAGAACATAGTCAAACAGGGGATACTTCATAGCATTCCTCTCACCCCCACCATAGCTGGGAGAACAGCTGCAAGCAAGAAAGCCCAGACTCCTAGGATTTTCAGCTGTTGCTGGATATACTTTTCTAGTTGCTCTTTTCTAGACTTCAGCAAGTATACATGGCAGTATGATCTGGCTATCAAGTGTTATATTTACACTGAATATTGTCAGCGGGTGTAGCTTGCCCTGTCCAAACTCTGAGCTGCTGATTTTAATCAGTGAAGACAGTGAAACACTATGGTCAGGCCATCTTTCTGGCTCAGAGAGGAGACAGGGTTTCACAGTATTCAGCATTGGTCAGTGGGGTAGACAGGCCTTTTAAATTCCTTTTGTCCATTTGACATGAGAAATCACCATCTGTGAACAACATTTCTGTGTACAAAAAGAAACTGCAGCTAGTCCAGGAATGCTAAAGGTACTACTGATTCCTTAAGATACCTTATGGTCTAAAGAGGGCCTGGTAAAAACTCTTAGAGTTCAATTCCCCCAGCTGTGCCGCAAGAAAAGTTACTGTCTGAATCTGAGCACTCTGAGCAAGATCAGTGTGTTGATTTTCAGGGATGTCACAGGCAGTAAAGGCTAACATTGCTTTTCTCTCATTGCTGTTCACAGCATCTGCCTCCACGAGAGGGAGAAGCCAAAGTCGAGGTGAGTGATACTGTTTTTTGAGAAACCTTTTTTTCCTCACTGTAATTCAGGTGTGTTAAAGGGACATACCCTTTAACTGGAATCTACCAGTCTATATGTAGAGCAGTCAGATGAGGTACATGGATTTATACCACTGCAGATGTGAGCCAGTTATCTGTAAGCAGCTGTTTAAACAAGCCTGGTGTAAAAACTGATCCTATTGAAGGTCATGGAGGTTTGGAATGTGTCAGAGAAAGGAGAATCTACTTGGGAATCTGGACATCTGAGGGCATAGGACATAGTCTTCCATCTTCTCTGTTCACTATGATAAACTCAGTCCATCCATGCTCTGGGACCTGCCTCTGACATATTTACAGTAATTGCATTCATGTTTCTTCTACTGCAATCTGCCTTGCAAACCATAAAACCGTACCTTGAAATGATCTCATGCTGGTATTCAGGAGATGGGGAGCTAACTGGGGACTTGCTGTGGTCTGTGTACCCAGCTCACTGCAAAGCTCTGCATTGTTTAAATCATTCAGTTCTTCTAATAATTTATTAACAGTGTGGGGAAAGAAGGATTATATTAGTCTCTAAGAGTGTAATGCCTGTTCCCAGTTGCTTGAAGAGGAAAGTGTAATGTCACTTTATCCAAGTTAAATTTAGCAGTGGATATAAATCAAAGCATGCTCTTGCACACTCCTCCTGCAGTGTTACATTTCCCAATTACTCTGCCTCAGATTGTCACAGTCTCCTCTAGCACACTACATACCTGAGCTCTCAGCAGAACTAGGCCATACATAATAGAGCAGACACCAGAGAATCAGGTCCAGCTTCTCATATTACTTCAGAAAATAATTCCAATCCATCAGCTTCTCCACATGAATGCCAAGATAGTGTTTCTTTTATAGTCCATGCACTGTCAAATTTCATCTTGAGGAGCATGTATCACATGTCCTGGCTGGCCACTTTCCTTGTGGGAAGCAAGTTTAAAGGCTTGCCCCAACCAAATCACATTAACTTTGTAGTCTCTTGTGCTGTGCAGTAAAGGTCAGTAATAACACTGAGTACCTACTGAGAATGTTGGCTTAAAACTGGTCTGGTTACATTCAGTGACCCAAAAGAGAAATCAGCACATGGCAAGAGACTAAACCACAGAGCCCATTGTAGAGATGGCAGTGTGAATTTTACCCAAGAAGTAAGAGGCAATTTGTGCATTTGGTAAGATTCTTTTGGCTCTCTAATTCCTTCTTCAGAAGGACAATAAAAATAATATTTGTGATGAGTGGAAATATCAACATGATTGAGAGCTGCATAATTAGACCTTCTATATGTCTGGCAGTAACAGCAGTATTGGATTCAACAGAGGCCTTCGATGAGTAAAATAGAGCTCTCTGAAATGTCAAGTAACAAACTGTGACCTCAAAACAAAAAATCTCCTAACCAATTTACAAACAATTCACATGGGCCATGAGCACTGCTCAGATCAAGCAGAAAGACAGCAAGATGGAACATAAACAACAGGAAGGAAGGCATTCACTTCAGTCTAAAGATTCATTCCCAGCCCAGGGCACAAATGTATCTCACTCCATATTCATGATCTGCTTTTTATCTTTCCAGAGAGTGAAATACGAGTTCGACTGCAGAGCGCATCTCCCTCTGGCAGATGTAAGTGCCATGGCTTTTATTCCACAGGTATCAGGGATATGATAGGGGTGTTGCTGCTAGGGGTATGTCTGCAGTGTCTCTAGGAGCCAGGCTTCATGAGGACACGTAGCAGCACGTCATTCTCTTTTTCATGTTAAGAAAATTAAATTTGTCTCCCCTTTCTGAACTAGGAAGCATGCTGTGGGTTAGGTGGTGGTCTTGCAAACATATAATGGTACTCAGTCCCAGCAGCAAGGCTGTAATAACACATAGTCCCAGAATCAGGCCTCTCGAGCTTTGTTATTAGGTGGCAATCCCAGAAAGTAACAATTTCCTAGACACTCAGGTAAATTCCACTGAAAAATTTAGCCAGAGCAAAATTACAGATCAGTGTAACAATGGCTTTTGGGTGACTCTGGACCGTTGCTTTTCCTGCCAGGGACAGAGTTGGATGATGTGAAACGGCTGCTGAAAGGAAGTCGATCAGCCAGCTGCAGCCCAACTCGATCGCCATCGAGTACACTCCCGATTCCAAAAAAGGCTGTGGTGGAGACGAAGATGGTCACTGAGAGCTCTCAGTCAGGTACGTGGCTATTAGCCACATTGCAGTCATTCCAAACAGTATTTGATATAAAAAATACTCAGTTGCTAAGAACATCCAGGTAAGAATACATGGTGTCTGTTCCAGAAAGTGGTGGCAAGGCAGAAAAAGGGTCAGAATGCTGAAAGGCTGTCCAGATGTTGCCATAACAAGAGCCATCTTGGGTAGCTTTCTAGTGACTTGTCCAAGTTCCATAAAAACAAGCTCTTTCCTGCTGCCACCAGCTTCAATTCAGAGGTATTTCTGGCAGAGATAAGACCTCTAAGCAAAAGTGTACGAGAGTGATTTGATCTCTTATCTCCAAACAAGATGGAGATAGCACTGAAAACAACATTTTGGTGAGTGTTGGATTTATTGGCCACACCACTTGAAAATAACTCATCAGGAACTATACTGACAGGAGAAGGGGGAATGGCTTCAAACTGAAAGAGGGTATGGTTAGATTAGCTATTAGAAAGAAATTCTTTACTGTAAGGTTGGTGAGGCACTGGCACAGGTTGCCCAGAGAAGCCGTGGATGCCCCATCCCTTGGAAGTGTTCAAGGCCCAGGTGGATGAGGCTTTGAGCAACCTGGTCTAGTGTGAGGCGTCTCTGCCCATGGCAGGGAGGTTGGAACTGGACAATCTTTAAAATCCCTTCCAGTGCAAACCATTCAGTGATTCTATAACTGGAGTGGCACTTAAAATACTACAACCATCTGTTGTTATTTGTAAGCCTCACCACAGGACTTGAGGCAGTGGAATTCACATTCACTCCAGTGTCTTCCACTGGTATCTAAGAACAAGCAATACCTTTTATCTTACTCATGGATCCAATCCTGTCTAAAACTGGGAATTTTAGTCCAATACACTAGTGAACCAATCAGAGACATATGTGGGAAGCAAAACTCATACATCCCATGGCCAGGATGATTTATTAAGAGAATGGCAGACTGAAGTGTTTTTTTCTGGTATCGCAACATCTACAAGCAGTGAAGTCTCTTAAAGGTGTTTTGTGAATGATCGTGCTACCAGGTCGTTCTTTATTCCATTGGTTAAAATTTGAGTGGGCTGTACTCAGCTGACACTTGAGGTCAGTCGCACCATGTTAGCCTGGAGTCATTGTGATTGAAAGGTGATTTTAGGGTGATTGAAATTTAAGGTAGATGAAGTTGTTTGCCATGTAAATCTGCTGTCTATGCTAAGCCACAAGCCTGGTCTCATTAAAAAACACTTCTTTGTTTGTTTGTTTGTTTGCAGTGTCAGGGACATATGACACAACCATACTGAATACTGCCCTCCCTTCTTACATGTGGTCCTCCACTCTGCCTGCTGGGTCTTCCCTTGGTGGATACCATAACAGCTCTTCCTTGATCAATGCCATGTCTCATTCCACAGGATCAGGTACGACTGATCCAAATCTGGACTGCTGAGGTTTGAAGGATGTAACTCTATCCTGAAACTGGGTCAGAAGCAGTGGGGTTTTTTGCAAGAACTAAAATGATGGAAGAATCGAGATGTCAAGGGATATGCTTGAATTTTCTCTGTTTTTTTGTAATTTGTTGCTCTCTGCTTCTACACTGACTGCATCTGAAAATCCTTCTTTGTGAGGACCTATTGTCCTGATTGTTTGACTATTGCTAAACTTTGATGACAGCTTTATCAATGAGGTCCAGCTCACTTTCCCTATAAAATCTAGGTTTAGACTCTAATTAATATGGGATTATTCTGCCCCATGTTAAGAATGACTCATACATTAAAAATTTTATCAGTAAGTGTGCTTATACCTGGTAAGGCCCACTTCTAAATGCTGCATTTCCCAGCTACAGAGGAAAACCATAGGAAGTTTTATGATGGCATACTATTAGAAGTTTTGCTTTCCCTCACTGTCACATGATTGCAACTTAACTGAGTTTTGCCCCATTTTCAGTTCAGTAAAAGGTTGGTTTGTTGTCACAATTTTCAAGATTTCTGTTCTGTGCAATTATTGTGCATTTCCACTAATTGCACTTCCCAGTTTACTCTTAATTTCTGTGGCAGTGCCACTGACCTTTGGGTGCTGGATTTCTGATTTCAGAGAAGTAATAAAAATTCACTTCATCTTTTTGCAGTTTTTGGTGTTCCAAATAACCTGGCTCCCAGCAATCATACTCTGAATGCGGGCCTGAGCTCTTCCTCTACAGGTCAGATTTTTCTTTTCTTCCCTTCACACTTTCACAATAACACACTTCTAGCAGACATGTACAGTGAAATACCTATATTCCAGTTTCTTTTCTGTTCGTCATCTCAATGTCAGCAGCTCGTCTGCACACTCCAGTTATTCAGTTACGGTGGATTTATTTGGAGGTGGCCCAGTCTAGCTGGTGTTACCTCCTGTCTATTTTTGTCTGTGAGGCAGGGAAAAGTTGGTATTTTCCAAGGATAATCATTTGTCTTTTGAAAGACACCTGTTAGGGCAACCTGTTTCTTCCCAAGAAGAACTCAGGATAATGCTTTAAAAAGCGAACTCCTATGTCATAATCCATAAGGGTCCACTGCTTTTCTGTCAGTTTTCGCTGTTATTTCCCTTCAATGAACCTAGCTCATGGCTTTTAGCAGACTCTCTTCAATGTCACTGAACCACTTTTATTCTTTTCACAGTCACACACACTATGTCTGCACAGAACAGTGCCATCATGCAGTGTCTCTGACTGGGCCTGCATAGAGAGAGCAGGGTGTACGAGACCAGTCCCTACACTGATTCTGGCACCAAAGGGGCCACATTCCAAGCAGTTCATTTCTCTCGGGGTAGTAGCTCTGAAAAATAGTTTGACACATACAGCGTGCAGTTATCTCCTTAAATTTCCCTGAGTCAGTCCAAGCCAGTTTGCTGAATTTTCCTTTTTCCCTGCTCCACTTGCAGAAATGTCCATGCTGCCATGAGAGTGGCCTCACAATATAACTCAAGACAATGTTTTAAAATGGTCACCACTATTGTCCTGGGCCAACATTAACAATATAGCAACATGATTTAGAGAAGAAATGCTTAGGCCTGTGATGCCTCCAAATAGCTGCTGAAATTTGTTGGGAGAGGTTGTCATTATTATCACTGCTTTTGCTTTGGTTTTGTCCAGAATATCACCTGCACTGCAGGACTCCTGTAACCTCCATTGCCGTGTTTTTCTTTGCAGTGTTTGGAGTTCAAAACAACCTGTCTCCAGCCTCTTCAGCCGTAACCCAGAATGCTACTGCAGCCTCAGCAGGTCAGCCACAAATTAAGACTGGAGAAAGTGTGAGGGTCACCAGTGTGGGCTGCCTTCTCCCTCCTTTTCTGTAGTGACTAGAAAGTTCATGTGGACAGAGGCTCTCTCATTACCATCTTCTTGTGTGGCACAGTGTGATATGAAGGGATATTGAGGAACATTTCCTCTTCTTTGCATGTGCAGGAACAGCTCTTGGGGCCTATGCACTAGGGATTTGCTGGCTGGGGAAGCCCTTGATTGTTTGCGTTGAACACTGAATAATAAAAGATTTTTTTAAATAGTTTGGAGCCCAAGGTTGGTGTATGCAGATCCTTAACATCCTTCATCTTTGTCATTCTTGAATTCCTTCATTGCAGCATATGGGATGAAGAATACTTCTCAGAGCAACACCGTAGCAAGTACTGGTGTGTCTGCCTCAACAGGTGAGTGTGTCGTTTGTAGTTGCTTAGTCATGACCTTGTACAAGCATATCATAATAAAAATGAGTTAGGCATTCAGCCAGCTGAGTGACACTCAGGTGCATAACTTGTCACTAGCCAAGTCTTCTACCAGTACCTTTCTGAAAAAAGCTAAGAGTGAACAAATGATCTGGTCTGAGTCAGATCAGCTGTTTCTGCTCAGCAAGCAGGCAGCTGGATAGAACAGCACACACCTGAAATTGTTGTGCATTTGAAGCCAAAATACTTGCAAGATTGCTCTTGAACATAATTTTGCAGTAGCACCAGCTTCAACTGCTCAAAAATGAAGGAATTGGCCTAGAGATGATCAAATTATGGTTTTTTAATGAGAGAATTTGAGGTCTTTCTACTGCCCTTTGTCCTTGACCAGTTGGGATTCGTCCTTTCCAGCTTCTGTGACCAGTGTGTTTCTTACAGGGTGCTCATGGTAGTGGCAACCCCAATCACAATGTGACTACCTATTTTAATGAACAGAAGTGGTGTGGCTTGTAGTTATGATTCTATGGCACACATTTGTCTCCTCCCTTTTACCATCTTTTATGAATGTTCCAGGGGGAACCATTTTGAGCTCCCAGGGAGATGACGTTCTGCGCAAAGACTGCAAGTTCCTGCTGCTGGAGAAGGAGAATGCCCCAGCAAAGGAGATGGAGCTCTTGGTCATGACAAAGGACAGCGGCAAAGTCTTTAGTGCCTCTACCACTGGGCTTAATGGAGGTAACTTCCTTTCTTTGGGACATGTGGATATTTTGAGGGCAGAGAAATGGAGACTGATCGTAAGGGAAGTTCAGAGTTCAGGACACTACACTTTGACTTTCACTTGTAAGTCAAACAAGGAGCTCTGGCAGGCAGTTAGCCTTTAACTGTGCCAGCTGCAATCTGGGTCTAGTGTTTGCATTTGAAGCACCAGAGCATGCCTTGGGATATTTCACAAAGCTCGGGAGGTTTGAGAGCAAAATAACTGGATCTGGTTTAAAAGGCAGAGCTACTGTGTCTTCCCAATAAAAATATGCCTTTTGCCAATGAAAGATGCTAGGGCTGGTTCAACTCGTGGTGTAATGTTTTTGATTATATTTGGTTCCTTTTCAGGATCATATGCAGAAGACACCTTGAAGAAAGAGAAACAGGGATTTTCCTCCTCTTATGCTACAGATACTGGCCTAAAATCAGATGCAAATGGTAAGAGTTTGTCCCTGTGGAAATGCAGAATTTTTTCCTTCTATCTCCATCTCCATTCTCTTCACTTTCAAGCCCCTGCTCTAAGTTTTGTTGTGCACAGAAAGGCTGGTAAAATCTCTCTTACTCTTGTTAAAACAGGAGGACTGAAATCCATGCCAAAAAGGGACAAAGAAACTTATGCAGGTAAGTGATGCAACTCAGACTTGCATTGTAAGAAGCACCAAAGCACAATATACAAAATGCAATTGTTCCCGAGGGACATGAATGATCTCTGTGCAATTACATCAGAGGGAAGGAATGTTCAGGAAGCTACCAGAGAAACTGGTACCAGTGATTTGATTTGTAGATGAGTGGGCAGTTGGGGTATTTTTTTATTGCTAGAGAAAATCAGATAGCTAACAGTCCAGCTGCATCCAGCCACCAGGACAGGTTTATGGGGAAGAGAAGGCTCAGACAGACCATGCTGGCTATTGCTGTCATTTTTGGCTCAAATCTGTTCAAAAAATTGACCCCAACGGGATAATTATTTTCAACTGTTATTTTAAAATTCACTGGGTATTGTTTCCTGTTGGAATTGCCTTGGAAATACCATTTCCAGTTTCCACAGGGATTAGAATTACACCCACCATGTGCAGAGAGTGATGTAAAGATATTTCTCCACAGCCCTTTGTATAATGGATGAGGCCTTGTTGTCCTTACTGTAAGAGTTTCTTAACTCTGAACTGAAAGAACTCTTCATTAACCAGGAGACTGCTCCTTCTGTCTTACAGAAATACGGAATGGTGATGTGGGGGGTGCAATTGGATCAACACCATCCTGGTGTCCCTGTGGTTCCTGCTGTAGCTGGTGGAAATGGCTCCTGGGGTTGCTTCTAGCCTGGTTGTTTCTCCTTGGCTTGCTTTTTGGACTCATTGCTCTGGGTAAGAAATAAGTGAGGAACGAGATGTTGAGTGGGATAGAAGGACAGAGGGTGTAAGCTGGTAAAGAGGCCAAGCACCAGAGATACAAGGCAGAGAACTGAGGAACACACTCAGCTTGTTGGTGACTGTCACTTGGACAGAAAGAATGGATGAGGAATGTAAACCTTTGATGAGAGGTTATACAGTCTTGGGGTGAGTAGGATAGGAAAGCTCCTGAGATCTGAGGTCTTACTGTTCTGAGACTAAGTTGTCATTTAAACTTCAGATATCCCTTCTAGTCAAAAAAAGTCCCTGCCTATAGCAGAAGGTGTTTCAGGCCTGCATCTATGGCACCATGTTCCATAGCATTTTCTTTAACCTTCCAGCGGAAGAAGTGAGAAAGCTGAAATCTCGTGTGGAAGACCTGGAAAAAATCAATGGTGGCCTCCTGGCTATTAACCAGGGGAATTCAAAAATAGAAAAGGATGCTAGAATAGACTTTCTTCATGGTATCTCATCCTCCTCGACCTTCCCGTATGAAAATGAAGAGTCAGTCTGGTTGATGGTGAAGAGCAGACTGAACAAAGAAATGGAACGAGGTAAGCAGAGTGATACTGCATAGGATGTATGAGATGCTGCATGAGACCAGCTTATTTCAAGGGGAAAGGGGCCATTTGCTTGTCCGTGGGTCTAAAACCCACAACTTTTAGAGTGCAATGAAATCTGTCAAAAACTGTGTCCTCGCTTGTCCTCAGAGACAGACTGTGCTGGAGCTCAAAGTGGTGCCACTGGCACTGGTGGTGCATCCCTTAAAGCCAGCAGAAAAGGGAGGAGAAAGAAACTTGTGGACATGCCATCCTGAGCCAGGACGTACCGTGTTTGCTGTAGCAAGTGCATTTTTCATTTTGGAAGACCTACACAGAAAAATGAACCCACACCTTATTTCTCGTGCTACTTTTGTCAGCAAGGGAAAGGTGATTTACTTCTGTTTAGCAGATGATGGAAAGAGGTTAACAAAAGAGGAGCCTACATTCTCCCATCTTCAGAAATTTCATGGATTTTTGTAAACAAATTTACTGAGGAAACTCTCAAAGTCATACCGTGCTGCCTGTAGCCTCAAAATCCAAACAGATGGATGAAATGAGTAGCTACTCCGTTGTGTAATGCACTCTTAACAGGCTCTTCACTTCCTGTTACAGGCTACTTCCGAGGGGAGAAAGGAGAACGTGGTGAGAAAGGTATGGCCATATAGTGCTTCTTTTACCCTGCCCAATTCCTTGGCTCTGGCAGTGCACAGAACAATACAGGAAGCCAAATCTTGCATTCTGCCAATGTGAAAGGCCAGGTTGTTCTTGCCACTAGTGGGATGGGTGTGATCCTGCACTGTTCAATTGTGAAGTGTCCTTGTTCACCCTTAACTCCTTCATGTTTTATTGAAGGTGGGAAAGCAACTAGAAAAACAAAATGAATGAGTAATCAGAGGAGGTATCTCCAGGATGTCTCCCTATTCAACTTTTTTTCTGCTTTTCTCAGGTGACATGGGAATACAAGGTCCCAAAGGTGAGTCTGGTGTTACCTGCTTTCTCAGGTAGATTGGAAACCTGCCATATGTCTTGGGTAGCAAATGGATTTTTGTTACTCCAGAAGTTACAGAAGCTGATGTTAGTTATCTGTTAGTTCAGATATTGTTGTGATGGTTGGGGGTTTTTTCTCTCTTCTGGGCAAAGAAAATTTTAGAGTTCATAGCAGAAGAGATAGCATCTCACTTTGAATTTAGAAACTTCTTTCACCTGGATGAAAGTCATTCCTGAAGTCAGGCTCTACCTGATTTAATCACAGAGTGCTTCAGAGGATTTTGCATGGTGTAAATTATTCAATTCTTTGCATAAATACAAGGGAGACAACATGGCATTGCTGGAGGCAGTAGAACTTGTAAACATCCCAGGAACATGAACTCATTTTTATGGAGGTGAGGGTCAGCCAAACTGGCAAACAGGGAAGACAATATTCCCCATTGACTGTTTATTTCTTTCTCTCTACAGGAGAGCGAGGACTTCCTGGTGTCCCAGGTGAGCTGTAGAACAATTCCCCTTTGAGAGGGGCCATTCAGTGACATTACTGTAGGGAAGAACAAATTTTTTGCACTGCAGATCTAGCTCAAGGTGGTTCTCTGAAAAGTCAATATTTAGCATAGACTGTATCACTTGATTATTATCTTGATGCTGAACTACAGACGTAGCTCAGAGACTTGGTTACAAGCAAGGCCTTGGCCAGACTTGGACATGCTGAGTTAGGGGCTGTGAAGATCCCAGTCTACCAATGAAAGAGTCCTAAAGCTGGATAAGTGCTTGCCCCAATTTCTTTGTTCTTATCTGTATTGCGTTCTTCTAAAGACATCCCTTTCAAGTTCCCACCGTCTGAGTAAAATATACATCCTTTACCACAGCTGGTTAATCCCTCCAGGCTTCATGTTCTCCTAATTTGCATGTTATTCTTTCACGGTACAGAGTCAAGAACTCTGAACATTTATTGTGTTTTTCTTTCCAGGCATTCCTGGTCCAATTGGGCATCAAGGACCAGAAGGACCGAAAGGACAGAAAGGCAGCATGGGTAAGGCTGTTTGTCTGTGCTTTGAGTCTTTCACAACTGATTGACACATGACATGGCAATACAGGCACCAGGTTGCTGTGACCATTGCCTTCCCCAGTGGAGGTGGCTGTGGGTCCTTTTGGCCAAGGCCTCCTGTGGAGACCTTGTTTTACAAGGCATTTATTTCCTGTAGGTGAGCCTGGCATGGAAGGTCCCATGGGACAAAGAGGTCGAGAGGGGCTACCAGGGCCTCGAGGGGAACCGGGACCACCTGGGTTTGGAGAAAAAGGAGACAGAGGTAAGAACCAGGTGACTCTCTCTGTTAGATAAATCAGAGATGGACAAAAGCTAGAGTTTGGTCCTGATCACCTCAGTGATAGAATTTGATTTCATTATTCAAGTCCAGATGTCATGTCAGATATTTCCCAGCACAGATGAATATGGCCTAAAGGATTCTTTTTGCCAAACTTAAAATGGGTAAACAAGGCTTGCTTTGGTTTGCGAGGTCTCACAGTCAAATCTGAGTTTAACAGAACCAAAAGCACTTTACTATCAAGGTCATCTTCTTCCCTGTTATCCAAGTCACCAACCAAAGCTGGAGGATTTGTCTTGCTGAAGCCCAGACATCTTGTATTTTTTATTGAGACAATGAATGCTTATTTGGGTGGTTTGAACTGACTGGCAGATTATTCATGACACTTGTCAGAGAAAGAATAAAAGGAGATGGAATAATGGAAAAATGGTTTCACAGTTGTATTGTACAATGTCTATTCATGCTCTTATTTTGCAGGTGCTATTGGTGAGCCAGGTCCTCCAGGTCCACCTGGACCCGCAGGTTCTGTTGGCCTAAAAGGTAAATAAGATGGAGAGAGAGGACATAGCAGAGTGGTTAGGAGTAAATGAGCACCCCAGCTCTCCTGTTTCACTTTTGTTGCTCTGCAGAAAAGTGAACCAATGGTCTCAGTTTAGATAAAATTTACTTTGGTATTTACATATAACCTTTAGAGCAATAAATTCTTGGAGATTTTTAGTGAGAATGGGGAATGGCAGGGAGTTTTCCCAAAATACCAGTTTTTAAAATGTGTGATGGTTCCAGCTGGTTTTGATCTGCTTTCAGAAATAATAAGCTAAACTCCATTTTCTTAACAACCTCCTAATACAGTTACAACTCTACAGTCCATGTAACTGAGATAAAAATTGCACTATAAAAAACGGGTCCCACCTGAAGCACAGATCCCAGCATCTCAGCCAAGATGGAAGTCTTGTGTCTGTTTACTTTAGGGAAAAACATTTCCTCAATGCCCCAAAGAACAAAGTTCTGCAAATTTGTTCTGGTTTTGAGGATGTCAGTGATGCAAATACTTCCAGTGGCTGGGAAAATTCCAATCCACTAAACACCTGTTGGATTGGGGATATTCTTGGGCAAACTGAAAGAAATGTGTTCATTTTCTAATTGTGGTGTTACTGAAGGAAAATCCATGTTCCTTATTCACAGGTCTCATGGGTTCTCCAGGCCCACAAGGTCCTCCAGGTGAGTACTGCATTCCTTTGCTATGGCATCAAGAGACTAGGGAAAACAAAAAGAGTGACAGCTTCTCACAGTTTTTCTGCTTCAGTAATGTATTGTGGTAAGTGGGATGAATTAAAGCCCCTATCTCATTTTCCTGCAGGTCCTCCTGGCCTACAAGGGTTTAGAGGAGAAGCAGGTCTCCCAGGTGCTAAAGGCAAGTTTCTCTTTCCCCTGGCACTTACAGCAGCACTGGCTGATGTGGTTTTCTGGCACTGCTCTGAGCAGCAGACTTGGTCTGACCCCGTAGAATTTGGATGTTATGGGCAAAGAAGAGCATAAGACTGAGGAAAGGGGAGGAGAAACAAAACTTAGTCTGTGATTGCAAGCAAATATTGAGAAATACATGAGACACAAAGGTAGTAGAGCAGTCTAGGTGAGGAAACAGGTTTGAATGGATGGAGCTGTTTTGAGGGAAAGGAACTTCCAGTTCAAGTTTCTCTGGTATCAGAGAATCTATATTCCCCCCATGACTTTCCTTGATGGATGAAATTCCTTTCCCGTATGACTTACTATTTCTATTCTTCAATCATCTTCATATGTCTTTCAGGTGAGAAAGGAGCCAGTGGACCTCCTGGACCCAAAGGTATGTTGATCAGTTAGTTATCTTTTGTGGTTATTTTCTTTACATTCCTTTAGATGTGGATACTGTCCACAGACACTAACCCTGTCCTTCTTTGCCTTTTTCTTCTGTGCCTTTGTCAGAAAACAGAGTTTATTTTCTTTAATAGAAATATTTTACAATGAAACAATGTCACAGAATCCTTCCCTTTTTTGTACCACAGGTGATCAGGGTGAGAAGGGTTCTCGTGGAATGACAGGTCAGTAGATTGGAACACTGTAGTAACAGCCTGTCTAATGTGCATTATTCAAGTTTGTGAATAAAATTATAGCCCAGCCAACACCAGTTCTCTTTCTGAAAGGTATAATGATGTTACTGGTTATAAGAGTTTTATTTGTGCACCAAAATTATAAACAAATAGATCTCATTCTTGATTCCTTCCTCACATGCCCTGTATTCACATCACTTGAACTTTTCTAGTGCCCAGAGACAGCCATGAATCCTAAGATCTGAACATTCTGTCAATGCTGGTTTTCAGTTGCAAAGCAGCAAATGTGTCTGACAGTCATAAATTGTATCTTCGCCAAGAGTTGTTTAATGCATTTTCATGACATTTTGCTACAGGTGAACAAGGCTCAAGAGGAATGCCTGGACCTCCAGGAGAGCCAGGGGCTAAAGGACCTGCAGGTGGGTAACAGAAAGCAGTTGTATGTATCTGCGGGGCAATGTCATTGCCATCCAGGGTGTGTTTCTGTGAGCACAGACAAGGAAACAATATGACAGTGGAATCCTACTGGTTGTGATCCTTAGTCTTTTCTCTGGACAACTCCAATTATTCTGTACACTCAGAAAAGTGTCCTACAGAAAAGTCTTGTGCAAATGTTTCCTGGATCTTCTGTAACTGCAGCCAGGTTTCTTTTAGATGCAATATGTTGAAAAGCCACTCTTACATTTAGGGCTGTGCTCCACTTAGGAGGAGGACAAGACAACTGCGATACTGTTTCAGTAGTCCCTGACAATCTCTTTTCTTTGGGCAGGACAAGCTGGCCGTGATGGACAGCCAGGTGAAAGAGGTAAGGGATTCCCTTGAGATGAAAAAGGTGAGGAATTCTGTTGAGGTAGAATGCAAGTACCTTCTGATTTGGCAGGAGGTTGATTTGTAAAAGGGATGGGAGAAAGATTACAGACGTTTCATGTTCTAGGATCTTCCTGTCTCAGAACTGTGGAGTCAACCATGCAAGCATGGAACTGAGTTAAAATGGAATGGGCTGTAAACTTGTGACAGAGCTCTCATTACAGAACTCTTCTGTCACTAATGTTCCCCTCCCAGACACTGCTGGTGGAAATGGCCAGTCGGCTTTGAGGGTGCAGTAGGTAGAAAGTGCTGCAGCACAGCTGGTGGCCAAGCTTGAGTGGATTGGTAGATTGTAAGTCAGTGACTTCTGCCTTGTTAATGGTAATTAAATCTGCAGGTGAACCAGGTCTCATGGGAATGCCAGGTGCCCGAGGCCCTCCAGGACCCTCTGGAGATGCAGGAGAGCCAGGTAAAACATACAGAGAACAAAAATGCTTTTTGGTCAGTCAGGAACACAGATGTCTTTGTCAACAATCTCCAGTCTTAATTTGAATTTAAGGCTGGCAGAGGATCTCTGTACTGTAAGATGGTTATGAAAGGAAAATACACAGGGAATCTAGACCTTTCATGATCCCAGGATTGCACACACTGCAAACATCAGCTCCTATGAGCCATTTTTCAAATTACATACCAGTTGCTTGTCCAGTTTACACCACTTGTGAACTGTGTGCTATAATTTTATTTAATTGTAATCTTTTTCTCCCTATTTTTTTCCCACCTGAAATTCGTTTAGACATCTTAGACTTTTTGTCTTTTTCTGACAGGTCTCACAGGACCCCAAGGACCACCAGGTAGACTTTTCTACTGTATTGCAATTGATCAATATTGACCCATATCACTTTGGTATGGGCTAAAAAACCCCTTGTAATTTTCCCTCTGGGCTGCTCAGGGCTTCCAAAGTCATATCTCAAAGTTTCTGCATCTCCTTTGGCTTTTGAGACCGATTTTGTGGTTGGTGTGTAATTTTGGTTCAATAAAGGGCTGTGGAGTGTTGAAAATTTGCCTCTCCCCAAAACAGTTTGCAACAAATAGCATGTTTCAGTTCCCTGTGCATCACTGAAAGGTCTTGCAGAAACAGAAGGGAGAGGATGTAGTAACAGAGGTGGAAACAGAGGATGCGACATCTGTAAGCAGAGGTGCTTTGGGGGTAAATTCACCAGGGAATTCATCCAGGAGCCTCAGGACAGGTAGCAGTATATGGAAGAAGCTACAGGTAAATGTGAGTAGCAGTGTCATCATCCAGAGAGCAATGGGAGCAGGGAAGCCCAGGGACACTACTAGTTCAGTCTGTTCCTCCACTTGCTGTCAGGGACCTGCTCATAAATGCTGAAAGCCAAAGTCTTGAGTAGGGAGCTCCTTCTGTAAACCCACAGGTGAAATTCAATTGGGGTACCTGGAAAAAGTAGAGCAAACAATATTTGCACTAGCCTTTTAAAATTGTTTGTCTACCTCTTATCAGGACTTCCAGGCAACCCAGGCCGACCGGGGGCTAAAGGTGAGTTTTGTTTCTTCCTTAGTACTCATTTTCACTCTAAGGAATTCGTTTTAGTGAGAATTAGCTGCTCTGCTGGCCAGTCCCTGGATCAACAGTGGCATCTAGTGGCTTTGGGAAGGGGAGGTTTGAGAAACACAGTAGCCAAAGCTTCCCTGAGCATACAGGAAAGGCAGGGAGGGCGTCTGCTGAGGGACTCGGCATGACAGCTCTCCACTGAGAAAACCTTAGCAAGCCTGGTTCTGCCTAAGCATGTGAGTAAGATCCCTGGTGACTGCAAGGGAAGCTGTGTGCCTGCCTTGGATCAATCGGGGCCTGTTGCCTATGCTGGCAGATGTAGTGCTTGGAAAGCTGATCTGAGGATATCTCTGGATTAGCTGAGATCTGTTGCTTCCTCCATGACCTTCTAGTGCTATGACTTCTCAGACAAGAGATCAAGGGAAAAGAGAACAGAAATTACACATTTAATAACACAATGTCATTGATCTAGTTATAGATCTTCCCCAAAAGAGAAGCTCATCTTTTGTCTCTTTGTTTTCCTAGGAGAACCTGGAGCTCCAGGAAAAGTCATAAGTGCTGGTATGTATTGCTGTGAGAGTTCAAACATTTAAGCTTTTGGAGATTTTCTCTGGGTTTTGTTATGCATCCTCAATTCCTCTCACCTGTGTCAGACCTGTACTGAGGCTCCCTGTGTTGGGAGAATACATATGTGGTAGATGTGGGGTCCCTTAAGCAATTTGTTACACATTCAGTGCATGTGTGCACGTAAGTGGATGTGTGCAAGTGTATGTGTTTGTTTTTCAGAGGGCTCATCAACTATTACTCTGCCAGGCCCACCAGGTCCCCCAGGCCCCCCTGGCCCCACTGGACCCCCAGGTGTTCCAGGTGAGGAAGATGCTCCTCTGGTGTGGTTTTTGCAGGCAGCTTACATTGCTGTGCATCCAGTCCGTAATTTAATGTGTGATGTTTATTGTCTCTGCCAAGCTGCCCTGTCTGGGAGGCAAGATTGCTCAGGCAGGACTCATGGTCCTCACCCTTTCCTGCAGAAAGACCAATATCTCAGGTTGACTTAGGAAAGCAGCAGCCTCAAGGAAGAAATGCGATATGATCACAGGGGGGAAGGACAGAAGGGAGGGCTGAGAAGGTGAA
>JAOXXN010000082.1:23954332-23973864 GCA_026770055.1 Myrmophylax atrothorax | reverse complement strand
TTACATAATTCAATTTTTATTTTTTTTTTTCTTTTTTTTTTTTTTTTTTCCCTGAAAAAGGTCCACGGGGTGAGAAGGGATCTCCAGGTGAAGCTGTGGTAGAAACTATCAGAACAGAAGTCTCATCGTTAGCGTCTCAAAGTAAGTGGCCCTGTCTTTCCAGTCCTTTGCTTGGGGACATGTCAGAGCCTCAAGGCCTGCTCTCAGCTATCAGGAGATGCCCCTACCTCTTTCCCTTCAACGTGACACAGGGCAAGTGTGTGTGTGTGTCTATGTTTGGTGGTAGGACTGCACTGCCAGCTACCTCTTCTACCCTCCTTCTCATCTGTGCATCTCAAAGTCATTTCAAAAGGAGGTAGGTGGCATCAGGCCCATGTCACAGAGAGGGAAGCTTAGGAATGGTGACTGGGTGGACAGCTGCTAACAGCAGAGGTGGTCACAGAGCTGAGAGGTTTCAGTCACTGTGTTCACACAGGGCAGTTCCCTGTACAATATGAACATGGAGCCCTCTGTAAGAGGAGAGCCAGTTTAAAAAGGCACGTTAATCTGAGCAACAGGAAAAAAATATCTCTGCAAATTAGAGGATGAATTCACAGGGGAGCGAATGCTATTTTAACATGAAAATAAGTGGAGCATAACAGAATGGTTTAGCAACATCCCAAAAAAATTGCTTGCTCTGTGCAATACTAGTTGTGTGATGCACTTACAGTCTGTATTCCGAGAGTCTGAGACCTCTGCAAATGTGCAGCAGAGACAAGGTAGAAGAGGGCATACAACTATAAATGATCCTTCCCTGATCACCCTATGAATGGGGCCATGTAGATTCAGTACTGTCCCATTCCCCATTCAGGAGTCTTGGATTTCACCATCACTGAACTTTGAGTTTATGCCTTAGCTTGGAGGTGAGGGTATATCTCATGGTACAATCAAGATAACACAATGCAGCTACTTGTTAAATAATGTATGTGTTATGTTCTCCTCCAAAAACTTGCCTCTCTTTTCTTCTCTTTTAAAGTTCTTTCCCTCCTTCTCTGGCCTTTGAGTCCTTTGTTCTTGCCGTCAGCAGCCATTACTCTCCTCCCTCTGTCCAACATGCTGCCGGCCTGCTCAGCACTGCATTTTGCTTCGTGTCCTAACATGCATGCTGACAACCAAACACGTCTCTCCTCTCCCTTCTCTTCCTCAGTTTTGGCTTAGGTCACCCAGGTCCTCCCTTAGTCCACCTTTGTTGTAAGAGCTTCTAACAGCAATGAATCAACAAAGTTTCCATAGCAGCAGTAGCTTCATAGCAACAATTTTTCCCTTGTTTGTGTGTGTTTCTTTTGCACAGTGCTGGGAGATTTACAAGGGCGAGCAGGACCACCAGGTCCCCCTGGACCACCAGGTATGTAATACAGCATAGCTCAGTACCTAAGAAGGGGTATGCTCACACACATTGTGTGTTTCTGGGCCATGCAGTTTGCTGAGTAAATATTCTCTAATACCCCTATTTCTTTTGTCATCAGGTGAATCTGTGCAGGGACCTCCTGGACCTCGTGGCCCCCCAGGTTAGAGCTTGTTCCTCTGAAACAAAACAGGAAACTGGGGGGATTTTCCAGTGCCTCTATCCTGTGCCTTGCAGTATCCCAGACCTTGTACCTGGTGGAAGTTAGTAGGCCTGACTTTACTGGAAGCAAAATGTCACATAGTGGGTTCCTACTAACACAGTTTCACTGCAGCAAGACACCACCCAGCAGAGGACATTTGCTTTGGCAGAGGTTTCTAGCCAGAGTAGTAATTCATCAAAGCTAGACTTCTTGGGAAGACTCACAAAGTTTTCAAGTTCCCAAAGGAAATAACTGCAATAAATTTCGTATTTGCTTCTTACTTGTCCTGCCTTAGCTTCCAGCTGTGGGCAGATGGGGAGGTTCTTACCTTGAAGAACATATCCACACTCCCCCTCCAGTAGCACAGATTTCCCTTTAACACCCAGGACAGGAGAGGTGTAGGAGGACATGAAACAGGAGTATAACCCCATTCCTTGCTCTCTGCTCAGTATGATGAAATAAACATTCTCTTTCACTAGAGTAAAAGCCAGCTGGGACAAACAAAGAAAGGAGTTTCTCTGTCTTTTGTCTGCTGTGGTAGCAAATTATAATGAAAATTAACTTACAGAAATAGATGTGTGTGGAGAAAATGATATGAGTCTTCACTGGGAAATACTTGAGCTAAGGCCGTGGCTGGAGATGTAGCAGCTCTGACATCCATTGATGTACGTTGCTGAGGCTCATCTTTCCTGAAGCCTTCTTGTTCCATTTTGCCTAGGAGAAGGATTGCCAGGACCTCCAGGCCCACCAGGGAGACCAGGATCTTCCATATCCACCTCAGGTAGGTTCTTCTCACTCATTTCCTCCCCTGTGCCATGGAAGTGTCCTGTTGGGGTTCCAGAGAGCACATACTTAGCTAGGACCAGGTAGAGCCAGAGAAATCTTGTGTCATGTTCTATTGGATGTCATGAAGAAATCTCTTTGTTTCAATTACAGAAGGATTCTTCACAGGCCCACCGGGTCCACCAGGCCCACCAGGCCCAAAGGGAGACCAAGGTAGGTATACCCTGCTAGCTCACCTGCTAACAGTCTCTTTGGTGTGGGCTAAGTCAGTGCAAGGAGGTGGCCCCTGTGAATTGTAGCTCAGCTCTCAGCTGGCAGGAAAACATGGGAACTGCTCCCTTTACCTATTTCTCCCCTGCAAATTGAAGGCCAAGATAACGTGTGGCAGTGTGGGCTGGGATGTTGCAGAACAGAATAAAGCAAATGCTAACACTGTTCCTCTGCTCCCCTGTTCACAGGAGAACGAGGCCCACGAGGATTCACAGGTAAGGAGGCTTCCAGAAAATTGCAGAGGGGTTCAGGGTGGGTTGTCTGTGTATATAACTGCTCCTCCATTTCTGTGTCCCATGCAGGAGAACCAGGAGAACCTGGCCTTTCAGCATTCTCCTCCCATGGTCAGTCTGTGCCCCCTTTTCTCTTTTGAATTCATTGGCCCTAGGCTGAAACCAGTGGGCTAAATCCTGCTCTATTGATTCTAGCTTGGTTTTAGTGGAGCCAGGATTTTGTCCACACATTTTATTCCTGGGAATGTCTGACTCTTCTTCTGCAATTGGCAGGTGAAAGAGTCACCATACAGGGACCCCCAGGCCCACCAGGCCCACCTGGACCAAAAGGTGAAGTTCAAAATCTTCTTTCTTTCTTTGTTGGTGGCCTCACACAGCCAAGTGTGGTTGAGACTAAAGAACGGAACAACTTGGTCCTTTGGAAACTACAGCTGTGCTCACCCTGCCTTTTCAGGCAGAGCAGTACCATGGGGGTAGAATTGCTCTGACCACAAGGCACTTGAGCAGGTCACAGAAGGCTCAGGAAAGCTGCTGTGGCCTCTTACTTATTCCCAACAAGCTGTTAATTCAAGGCAGTCATTACAAGGGCTGGGTAGTGACACCCATTACAATTACCTGTCTCCCTCACTGTTTTCCAGGTGATGCAGGTGTCCCAGGTGCTCCTGGCATCCCAGGAGCATCTCGAGGTAAGAGGCCAGATGATCATTGCTCTGATGTTAAGAAAGAATGTTGGCAGCCTGGTGGAGACTTTGAAAAAGCTCTTTTGACTTTTATCGGTGTGGTTGTCAACCTAATGCTGATGGGATTTGTGTTCAAAACCTCTTTTTGCACAGCTTGCCTTTTATCAGAAAATTTAAGAATTACCAGGGGGGTTTTTCCAGCTTACTGGGAATACTGTGGGCCAAAGTTTTTCCTCTGTGAACTGGTTCTTGAACTGGTGCTGCCCAGGCTGACTGGGATTGGGAGCAGCAGGGAAGTGAGGCTATACTAACAAGCCTGAGTGCTTTATAATCTCCATCTGTATTCTGCACAGCATTGCACTCTGGTGCACAAACTGACCAGGTGTGCACCTTCGAAGCCAGGAAGGTCTCTGGACTCAGCCCTGCAGAGGTGCATGGGCTGAATTATAAGATGCTGGATTAATTGAAGACATTATACTTCCAACTAGTCCATGCACAGATTGTGTTTAGAGACCAAGGGGGAGCCCTTCCATAGTCCATTTCCAGAGGTCTTTCCACACATGTGGGAAGGGCTTAACACAAATACCCTTTAGTATCGCTTGGTCTAATGCAACCATGCCAAAACCACTCCTTCTCCTTACAATGCTTTCTGTAGGTGGATCCAGACAAATTCCGGGACCTCCAGGACCTCCTGGGCCACCTGGTCCTCCTGGCCTGGGTGGAAGTTCATCTCAAGAGATTCAGCAGTATGTCGCTGACTACCTGAAGAGTGAGTGTCATGAGATTTTTGCTGTGATTCAGCAATGCATGCCTATCTCTCTTTTCCTCCCTGAGCCCTTCAGAAACAGCATCCTTATTCCTCTGGGCTTATTTCTGTTAAATACTGTGAAGTGCTGTTGCCCACTGTGGCCTCTGCAGAACTGTCCTGTTGACCTGCTCTTTGCCAGGGGAAGAGGCTCTGGTAATTATGCATATGGTCAGTCTTCCCTCTTAGTGATGTGGGCATATCTTGGGCTTCCTACCTAGGTGACAATATAAGACAGTATTTGACTGGTGCCCAAGGCCCACCAGGTCCTCCAGGCCCACCTGGAGTTATCACCACTGCAGATGGGATCACCTTGGATTATGCGGAGCTGGCTACCCGTGTTATGAGCTATATGACAAGTAAGAACCATGTTGGTAAGCTCTGTACTGAGTCACACTCTCAGATAAGCTTGTGCAGCACCTGGGAGGTGAGAACCAGAGGAAAAACATCTGTCTTTAACTAGCAGCACCTCAGCCATATTCATCTTCAGCAGTCTTTGCCCAGGACTCCACAGAGTTGAGGTGCCCTCTGAGCCTTGTCCTGTTTTAGTGGTTAGATTAGCTAAGAGTTGCTGCTGTTTAAAAAGTCTCACATTAAATATTTGCTGTTAGACCCTTTTAACACCCCCAAGACCCAAACAGAGGTGGCTTTATTCAGTATACATGGTCTCAAGTATTGTGGGGTTGTCTTGTATGCTTGGAGCCCTTGTAATGTAGGTGAAATTCCCAGAGATTTTGGAAGTAGACTGGAATCTGTCAGAAGAGCACAGACCCACACAGCTGTGGAGATGACCAGGATGTGAGAGATAGCAACTGATTCATAGTTGGGGGCATGAGAAGCCCATTCTATCAGTTAAACTGGATTAATTCAGCTTTTTTGGGTCCCTTCCTGACCCCTCTTCACCTTCTGTCTCATCCTGGCTCATGTACAACCTTTTCATTCCCACAGGCTCTTCAGGTCACTATGAGTTATTTTCCAGCTCAGTATCAACTACATCCATTTTGTACCAAGAGCTTCTGAACCTGCTGCAGAGTAAGTGACCCTCAAGGGAAACATGGGATTGAACATAAAGCATCCCATCATCTTGGAGATGTGTCTTTCCCTTCTGGTCTCCTGTCTCCAACTGGAATTACCTGCAACTGCTTCAGAAGGCAAAGGGCTGTCATAGGTGCTGTTGAGCAACCTGTGATGTCTCCTTCCATGTTCTTTTGAGACAATTTTGTGTATCTTGTACTGGAGTGTTCACATGCTTTCCAGAAGCTCCCTTACCTTTCTTACCCTTTTTCTTTTCATAAGCACTGTTGTAGTTCCACAGTTTCTTACTCTCGTCCTTCCCTCCCTCTCCTTGGCTACCTAGGTGGCATCTGCCTATGTCCTTCCTTTTCAGGAATTCCCCACATTTTCTCCCAATCTCCCCCCCACTAAAACTTGGTCTTCTACTTTCCAGCTCCCCCACTTTACCGGGGTCCCCCCATTTCTTTTGCCTACCCCAAAGCCTTGCTATATCGTTGTTCTTGAGGTGAGGAGGATCCCCAGCTCTCTGTTCTTTTCCATACACACTGTTGCTGTGGGCTAACAGATGAACCTCCAGGATGTAATTTTGCTGTGTCTCAAGGTATTGATGATGCTGGGCAGCACTGTGCTCCAAATGCCTACTGGAATGTCCCAGACCCCAGCATTGTCTTTTCCCACCTGAGCTGCATTTTATTCCCTTTACCCAAGATGTTGTCCAGGGTGTCCTGAAGAAAAAGAGCATAAGGCGGTCCCTTTGACAGTCAAAATTCTCATCTTCCTCAAACACTTGTTGTAGGAGATTCCCAGCCCTGTCACAAATGTTTCTTGCACCATACACAGGGCAGCTCACACTCAGAAAAGAGGGTGGGAAAAGGAGCTTTGCATCCATAGGTTTTGGTAGTCTCCCTAGTGGTGAGGGCTCAGCTCATGGGCTGGGAACTCCTCACATCTGGTGTCTGTGCAGCAGCTGGACAGCTTTAAAAGAATGCTTTTTTCTTGTCTAGGAGAAGAAATTCGTCAGTATCTCATTGGACCTCGGGGCCCACCAGGACCTCCTGGGCCAGGAGGAGATGGCACATCTCTGTCACTGGATTATGATGAGCTGACCAGGCGGTTTATCAGCTACTTGACAAGTAATAGTCTTCATTAGTGTGTGTTTCTCTCTGTTCCTCTGGGAGCTCAGCAGAAAACTCATGCTGTCAGTTAGTGAAAACAATTCCAGTGTTGATTATGTGAATCCGTATGCACAGAGATCTCCTCACAGGGTCTGTGAGACACTTGGAAGAGAACAAAAATACCCCGTAGTTAAGATACTACCCACAGACTCTAAGAATGAGTTCTTGCTTTGTTAAAAATTGAGCTTAGGAACATAATTTCACCATAGCCATTTTATAAGTACCACCAACACATTTAAGTGTCCTCTATAACCCTTTTCTTACTGGCTCTGTGGCCAGGATATATCTCCCTGTGAAAGAGTTGATCTGTGCCTACTCATGCAGCTCAGGTAACAAACTGTTAAAAATCTAGCTAGTCAAAACAAATTCCATGTCTTTGCTTCATTTTCCCATCTGTAGAGGGGTGATGCAGTATGTAAGAACTGTTGGACAGAGGACCTGGAGCACCCCCAGCAGCAGTGCTAAAATGCCTAATCCTGGTAGCTGCGACTATCTGCTTAGAAGCACAGCCTGGTCCATGCTCCTTTTCTCTGAACTGCCCTTGGAGACCAGATTGCTCCTAAGATGGAGGGAATTTCCTTTTTTGGCTTTGGATGGAAGTAGGAAACAGCAGTTTAGTGGCAGCATCCCAGTGGCTAAAGCAGGACAGCTGCATTTTATCAGCAAGGACATTTCATTAAAGCAAACCACAAAGTGCACAATGTTGTCCCAGAGCTGCAAGTCCACGTGTGTCCCCACCATGTAGTGAATTCATGAGGTACAGAGCTTTTGTCAAGAGCAGAGGCCTGATCCCTGACTGTGTGCAGGTGCCCTTGTGCTGGGATTAATGGAGCAAGCTGTAACTCCAAGACCCGAACAAGGCTTGAGCTCTGGTTCCCAGCACAACCTGCTGATGAGAACACTCCGTGCTGCAGGAGTCACTCCTGCATTGCCTCTGAGCAAGCCCTGCAGCCTGTCTGCTCATACTGGCCTGATGTGAATTGGTTTAATTTTGCAGATTCTGGGATGAGCATTGGACTTCCTGGACCACCTGGGCCTCCAGGGACTCCTGGTATATCTTACAGTGACCTGACAGCGTACCTGCGAAGTAAGTGAACTTCTTTACTCCCCTGCTGTGGGTCCCTGCACTGCCCCAGGGTCTTTTTTACAATCTCAGTCACAGAATTTCCCCTTTTGCCCATCATGACAATTAATTCTATTTCAATAAACTCTGATGGCCCCTCGTCCAGCAGCACTGCGGACCTCTCGGCTCTGATGGGACCTGCACACACCACAAGGGGCTGCAGCTGGATCACTGTGCTCCTGTGGGGAGCAGCAGTGAGGCTGCTTTGGGATTGGGCATGGAGGAGCCCTTTGTCACATCCAAACTCTGCAGCATAAAGGCATAATTTCTTATGCTACTCCTTAGAAGTATATTTTAAAAAATCAGGACTTCTCTATTTGGAATCTCCTCACTTTTCAATGTGATGTCTACACCCAGGGAAGTGAGGTGCCCCAAGGAGACTGCACCAGAAGGTGCTGGGGAGAAAAGTGCCTTATATTTGTCTGTATCTGGCATTACCTGTATTGTCAAGGAACATTCACCAGGGTCGTGGTTGTTTGGGTGACTCTTTTCTTCCCTTGTGTCTTACAGACTCTGAATTTAGTAGTCTTGTCGGGCCCCCTGGTCCTGCAGGGCCCCCAGGACCTCCAGGGATCCCTGGATCACCAGGCACCTCTCTGGAGGACGTCTCTGCCTACCTACAAAGTAAAGCCCTTGTGTTTCTCACAGAGATTCTGTTTGTAGGTGCTGGGGGGACTGAGGCTGAGATTTAGCTCATGAGGGGTGTGACTGCCCACTGAGAACAAGGTCACTTTAAAGAAAAAAATCTCATCCATATCATCTGTAAAGGGATAGAAGTTGGGGTTGGAGCCTTTCAAGATTCACAGGCTTGTGCAATTTCCTTGTCCTGACACTGATAGGAAATAATTCTTTCTTTCTCTCAAGATGTGGGATACTCTTCCCTTTCTGGAGTCCGGGGCCCACCTGGCCCTCCTGGCCCTCCAGGACCACCAGGCTTCTCAGGAACTGGCCTCCTGTCCTATGCTGACATCACCCACAGCGACGAGTTCAGGAGTGAGCTGATCCAGTACCTGAAGAGTAAGGGCACACTGTCCATCCTCCCTGCACACATCCCAAGCCATGCTTCGCCTCGTGTAGGCTGCTGGCTCTGCCACAGCTGAGGCATTCCTGGAGGAGCTTTCCCTTAACTGGGGCTGCAGCAACACCTTACCTCTACAGCCAGGTCTAAGCAGGACTACACTGCACTCCATAGGCTTGTCTCCTCTCTGTCCAATGGCCCGGCCAAAGTCTGTGTTGTGACACAACAGGCACAGGCACTGGGCACTTACAATCGGCCTGTGCTGAACAGCGAGTCCCCAGTGAGGTCACTGGCAGTTTTGCCATGGCAAAGCATTTTCTTTGACAAGCACCTGCCCACAGAGCAATGAACGATGCAACACTGAGCCTGCCGTGAAGCAGCTTTGGTCTGAGCTCATCCTGGCGAGTCATCCAGGGCAATCTTTCAAAACTATGGAGTTCCCCTCACTTTTGGGAGACTGGTCACCAAAGGGCTGTTTTGACAGAGGTGCTGAAATTTGCCTTAGTGGAGTGCACCCTTCTGCAAAGTCAGTGGGCATGTTCCCAAGACAGGGCACACAAAATTGTGGGAGAGATGGGAAGGAGGAGGGTGTCATGCCATCTGTAGAGATTAAGATTGAAATATGTGCCTGCTGCCTGAGAAATGGCAGGACAGAATTTCACAATCCAATCAGGTGGTAGCACAGGGCCTCTGCCAAGACCAGTGTCCCTTAAGTTCCCTCCTTACGTTTTACAGGTGATGAAGTTCGAAGCTACATCTCAGGGCCACCTGGGCCCCCTGGTCCACGGGGACCACCAGGACCCAAAGGAGACAGTGGCTTTGTGTCTGGGTCTATGTCTTCATCATACCAAGGGCTACGGACTTCGGAGCGCTTGCATGGAGGATCCCTTGGTGCTGAGGGCTCCCATGGGGGATCACTGGGCACAGGCAGCTCATATGGCAGCTCCATGAGCAGCACGTCCTCTTACCACGCCTCAGTGGGCAGTGATGGCACTTACGGTGCCTCCATGGGCAGTGATGGGATTTTCGATGGGTTGCTGACAGAGGAGGAATCCCACAGCAGATCAGCTGGTTCCAGCAGATCCTACAGCAACTCCTTCACTGGTTCCCTGGATTACAACGAGCTGGCACTCCGTGTGTCAGAGAGCCTACAGAGTGAGTGAAAAGCCTGCTTGTCCTGATGCTCCCTGTTCCAGCCTACAAATCCTAACCCCCTGTGCCTGGTGTCATGCTGGTCACCTCCCTCCCCTTCCTGCTGCCTACAGCTCTCCCTTACACCTTCCTGCCTCAGCATCCAGCCACAGTTCTCCCAGAGCTCCTTTCAAATGACATTTTTAATTCTTCAGGCCAAGGTATTCTCCAGGACCTGATGTCTTACACTGCACAGGGACCTGCAGGTCCCCCAGGCCCTCCTGGTCCCCCTGGCACCAGCAAAGTCTTTGCAGCCTATGGCAATGTCACTGAGGACCTCATGGACTTCTTTAGAAGTAAGTGACATATTGACTTGGTATTTCTGGATCATGCATATGAGATTTCACAGACCTAGTGATCTTTTCACCTTTGCATGCTGTGAAAGTTAAGGTACACCATTGGAGGTGTATGGTCTTTCAGTTCAAGGTCCTTCCTCCCTTGCAGTCATACCATTAGGATGGACATCAGTTTTTCCTACTATTTGTAAAAAAGTCACCCCAAACCCTGAAGGCCTCTGTGCTTACAACCTCTGTGGCCCATTGTAACGTGGCTGGGCTGGCACATGTACAAAAACATGAGTCAGCTGCTCATTCTGCTCACAGATTCCCTGCCCTGAGCACAGGCCAGCTCCAGCCCTGGTGCCAGCCAGGACACCTGGAGAGGGTTGCAGAGCAGTGCTGGTGAAATGACATCATAGCCTGTCCCTGGAACTTCGTTGGACCAAAACCATTTTTGAAAAACTTTCTGTCAGTCTAATCCCTTCTAACCAAGAGAAATATCCTTCCAGTGTGACCCACTGCTTCTCTGAGTAAGCACAGTGGTTTGTCCCACTCATTCATCCTCTCCTTTCATTTCCCTCTCCAGCATATGGTGCCATCCAGGGGCCACCTGGTGAAAAGGGAGAGAGAGGATATCCTGGACCCAAAGGTAAGACTTGCCATCCTTTCCCTCTTTAGCCCTGTGATGCCCAGGGAGAAGCACTGTGACCACAGAGACAGTTGGCACAGCACTGTAGTTGGTCACACCTTCCTACGGTGAAGGTGGCACCTTCAGGGTCTCAGCCAAAACATTGTCCTGACTTGGTCTCCCTTCCCCTGGCCTGCCCCTGTCCATGAGCCACTTGTGCTCAGGGGCAAACTTGGTCTTCTCATCCCTTCAGGTGACCCTGGGCCGATGGGCCCACCAGGACGACAAGGGCACAGGGGACCAAAAGGAGAGAAGGGAGAGAAAGGTATGAACACCTGCCATCCCCAGGAGAGCAGGGTTTGCCTGTCAGGGAGTGGAGGACTCCCCAGGCACCAGTCCATCACTGGGAATGGATGGAAAACACACACAGCCCCATTTTTTTGTTTTGTATCTTTTACCTTCTCACATGAACTTTTCAAATATTTCTCCTTTTTACATTCTTGTCCACAGGTGAACAAGGGTATTTTGGCAGAAGAAAAAGAAGAAGTGTTGGGGTTTAAGGAAAGAGGCAGCTCAGTTCTGCACAAGGCAGCATTCCCAGCAGCCTGTAGAGAATTAGCCTGAGTCTTCACTGCCTTAATGCTAAAAAGTCCTCGCTGCTCAGCTGACCCCTTAGACTTGATAGTTCAGTGTTGCTGCAGAGATCTGACTGTCTCTTGCACATGTCCAGCATGGGCCCAGTGTGGGTGTTTGCTCCTGTTACTGATGTTTGGCTTCATGACCCTGAGCTCGCAGGCTGATGTCTTTGGGCTGACAAGGCCTCCTGTCTCAGCTAGTCCAGGCTTCTTGTATTACTCCCAGCTACGTAACAACCAGGTTTTTTTTAACAAGCATCAAAATATGCAGCAAAAAGAAAAAAAAAGAAAGCAATGCCATCCCCCCAAAACACGTTCTTTGTCAGAGATCAGACGCAGCCCACAGGACCCAAGACCCTGAAAGATACCCTGGGATTAATCTTGCTCTGCGCTGGGATTCCCTCTCCACAAGCCCTGCTGGCCCCAGGTGGGAGGCAGGAGCACAGTGAGCCAGGACACGCAGAGGGAATGAAACGACGCACTTTTACAGGTCATTTGTTTATCTTTCAAAAAATATTTTTCTATTTTTTTCTGGTTTTCTATATGTTGGGGGAAAATAATTTTAATGTAAACAGCCCAATTAAAGTGTGTTTTAACCCCATCCCTGAACTGCTCAGGACCACCATTGTGTGCTTACAGGTTGTGTGACGGGGCAGGGTGAGGCACCTGAGAGGGGTCTAAGGTACAATGGTAAAATACAATGGCACCAGGTTAAATACTTTTTACACTCAGTTATTTAAAAAATTTTAGATTGCCCCCTTCACTCAAACATCACTTTTATTTCATGCAACTATTCCATCAACAGAACAGAGGCCATCTCAGCAAACTGTGATTTTTATTGTATTTACAGCAGAATTATTACAATATTCTACAGAAAGCCATGAAATCAAATTACTTTCAAAAACAAGACCAAAAAGAAAAACCCCAAAACTGTTGTATGGCTGCTACTGCAAGTTCACTTCCACAAGCTGTACAGAGACCCTTAGCCAATTATTCATCCATCTCATGATTTTTGGTTGCTTTCTGTAAGGCAAAAATAACTTGTTTTGCAGTTAACAGAGAACATTCAACAAACTGCTGGGAGAACACGAGGCTGGTGGTGCCTCAGGCGCATGCACTTTGTCACAGGACTGTGACAGGACTCCTGCTCTGCTTGGCTTGTAGACAGAAAATGGGGGAGACACCTCAGTGTTAGATTTCACTCCATGTCCCTTTCTAGTTTCTGCTCTTTCCACAGTTCTAGGACTGATACTATGAAAAGCTTTACCACCTAGTTTGGTAATTGTGAAAGAAATTTTGGAAGATCAGGGTAACTCTGGGCTCTGCCACTCCTCCCTTCTGCACAGTGGATGCACATTGATGAGTTGGATTTGAGCATGTCTGTATTCAGAGGGTTGTTCTCTGGCACCACTGACTGCCCAAAAGCCAGATGTGCAAAGTAGCTACAGAACCACAGCTCAAGGATTGAGGTGGGAGAAAAGGAGTGCAGAACAACTAAAAGTTCTGTAAAAGAGAAACACTGTACTTTGTCTTCTCCCCTTTCTCTGTTCTCATTTTTTGTAAGACTGAGAAACAAACAAGGCACCCTGGCCTTGACTTGCCTGTGACCAGGGAAGGTTAATTCTCTCTGATTTTATTTCAATGCTGTGAAGATGGCAGAAGTAGTCTGGGAATGGGAAGTGTGCACAGAGACATCAATGCAAGGAAGTTTCAGAGATCCAGAAGTACAGATTTTGATGTAAAATGCCAAGAACGTAGATGCTAACATAGAAAGCAGAGAACTTATCCACACAGTGACTGTCCTAAACACTACTCCCTGCCCTTTCCTTCAATAACCAGAGAGTCACTGTCCTCAAAAACTTGCCCCACTTCCCCAGATGAACCAAGAAGCAGAGTTCAGTGGAAGCAACTAGCACTGAGCTTATCTGCACATTTTAGCTCCCAGCAAGGATAAGTGTTTCTGAGGTCCTGGGAGCTGCAGCTGCACAGCAGCTCTGAAAATCAGACTGCCTAAAAGTGGACTTAAGTGCCTGAATTTAAAGCACCTTACTCAACTTCTTCCTATACCAAAGCATCCTTGAAATACTTGCAAGACAGATACTATTTCAGCTGGAGAATCAACTTACACTTCCTGTCTGATATTGCTGTCAGAGAAGATATGGTGTGATGAAAGCAATTTCATTGCTACTTTGCTTGGTTCTGTCTCAGTTAAGGTGCTATGTTTCCTATTAAGAAAAATAATTTGGTAGCATGGAGTTATCAAAGTCCTATGGGACAGAGAATAATTTTTTAAACTGTGTGATTTATTAGATATTGAACACCCACAAATGTAATTTTGGAAGGATATTAGCTTAGAAGATCATCTGGAAAAAAGGATGCAGCTCAGACTGAGTATCAGTATTTTAAGTAATGTGAGAAATCACTGTGAGTGAATGCCACTGGTCAGGACAGCAGCCCTGCCACCTCAGAACTGGAATTCAGGTGCCAATTCAAATAAAGGTTTTCTTCAGAAGGTGTTTATAAATCCAGATCCATCTAATCAATCATAACAACAGCAATATTGTATCTTTACCTACTGTACACACTTCCTGTGCATTCAACAGAGACAGCAGAGTGCTTGGAGAAGGACAGTTAGTTTTATGGAAATCAGAAAGGATGAAATGTTGGGAGTATTTCTCCTTCACCAACAAAGTAAACAGCAAAGTTCCCTGGGACTCCAGGAGGCCAAGAGCTGAGCCAGACCATTCCCCCCCCGACTGGTAACCCCTCCCCTGCCAGCCCTGCTCAGGAAAGATGTGGAGTCTCCTAAAAACAAGAGCACAGGAGCACCTGAGGAGCTTTAACCCCAGCTTTCCCTGGGCTAGTGGCAGCAGTGCATTAGTCAAGGACTAGAGAGCCTGCACAGCTGTGTTCTAGGAACTCAGGATGCAAGCAGAGCCAGGGGCTCTGTCCTTACAAGGCCGTTTCCTGGAAAAGATAAGTTAGCAGGTCATCTGCTTTCAGAGCTCGGGAGACACATGTGAGGTCTGACCCGCGCAGGCAGGTTTCCTGGGAGGAGCAGCTCTAAACACAGCAGGACAAACCATACACTGACTGCAACCCAGGCACTGCCCTGGCTCTTTCCTGTGGACAGTTATTTATGATGTGGTAAAACACAAAAGTGACAAAAATACTGATTTGTGGTCAGCTTTGCAAGAGCATGTGGGGACAATGAGACCTGCCAAACACTCAGTAAGAAAGTACATTGTTTTGGCTGTTGAAAATACACCAAACTACCCTAGAGATGGAGCTGCTAACATTCATTAAAGGGAGGTGACATGAGACAGTACAGAGATTGGATTTTGTATCTCAGAAAATGTTGTTTGGGCCTATGTGAGGCAAAATTAATTTGAATTGTATTTTCTGACACTGATATAATACTGTAACACCTCTTTCATGTTCTCCAACCCTTAAACCTGATTTACCCAGTCTGTGTAAGTACTCATGCTAGTTCCTGTTACCACACAGAAAACATTATTTTCATGCTTGATATCAATTCTCAGCACAGTTCACAAGGCTGCAACTGCTTCCCAGTGCTCCCCACCTCGAGAGATGAGCAAGGCTTCCATCACCACATCTGATCTCTCCCTTCATCACAGAGCTCAGTTACAGTTATTTGTGCAATTTACAATGAGATCAGATTGCAGGGGCCTGTGTGAAAAAGATCTTCAAATAAAAGATGTAAGAGATTTAGACAGAGGTAAACAGAATGCTAATATATATTAGCAAGTTATCACTGAAATTACCAACAATGTAAGAAGATTATTAACACAGTGTAGTGATAGGACAAGGATTATTGGGTACAAATTGAAAGGGGGGAAATTTAGGATAGATATTAGAAAGGAATTGTTTTCTGTGAGGGTGGTGAGAAACTGGCACAGGTTGCCCAGGGAGGCCGTGGGTGCCCCAACCCTGTAAGTGTTCAGGGCCAGGCTGGATAAAGCCTTGAGCAACCTGGTCTAGTGGAGATGTCCCTGCCCATGGTGGGGGATCAGGACTACATGAGCTTTAAGGTCCATTCCAACCCCTTAGCATTCTGTGATTCTATGATTTCCATCCGAGGATTTAATGTGGGTGAAGGGAGGGATAATCCAGAAGGGGAAATCTGCCTGCCCTGCCTACTCCCTGAGTAAAGCACTGAGCCTACTTTGTATGAAACTGCAAACAAATTCTATTAAATAGAGATGAAGATTATTTAATGTTATCTCAGTAACAGTCAATTTATGAAGGTGGAGCTTAAAAAGCAAAAAGTCTTCAAAGACTTTTTTTCTCCCTAATAAACAAACAACTCAAAGAACTATGCATTTAGCAACAGAGAACATTCTAGAGATATGGGGTGTGAATTTACAACAGTACACAATACACATTTATAATAATAAAATGCCAGAAATTAAGGCTAGCTATTAAAGTAATTATGCTATCAAAGTTACAAAATTTAAATTAAAACATGCATTTTCCAATTAATTTTTTTACTGTGCTGTAAATTAAGTGTCTTCATTGAGAAGGTGTCGGTTCAACGTCCAAGGATTTCAGCATCCAAAGTTTCAACCACAGCTGATTACAGTCTTATGTTAATTCATGAGTTCACTGACATGCAGCAACACTGTTCCCATGAAATGAACATCATGTAATGGTCACCAGCCACACGTTCAATGCAAGAGAGCAAAACAAAATGGTTGCAGTTGATGCCCAAAGACAACAGAAAGCAAATACTATTTTACAAATGGAACTCCAGCATACCCAAGTGCAGCTCATAATACTGTCTGGATATGACTCAACCTCTACCAACCAAAAGGAGTGCAGCAAAAAGTGACCTAACACAGCTGTATTGCCCTACCTGCTACATGAGAAACGTTTCAGAGTTTCCACTGCAGATCAGTCAGGTAAATAACTTATTGTACATCTATGAACTTGAAAAATAAAACCTGCCTATGTTAGTAGGTGGCAACACGAAAGCAGAACACCCAGCTTCATAAAGGAGCTTGTCTATATATTTAACTTAAATCTTTCCACAAAATAAAATGACTAAAATTAAAAAAAAATGAAAAAAAAATTGAATCTAACACTTCTAATGAAATCAGACTTTAGCCATGGTTATTTATAAATATGACCATCCACCTCCACTTTTCCAATGGAGTTTAAATGAACAGGCTTTGGTAAGAACAGAACAATGGCTCTACCCATTCCAGGTACAGTTAGAGAAACCACTTGCATTTCACACCCCACTTTCTAAAAAATACATTCTACAGTTTTTCAATTTGTAGAACTAACCACCTGTAAAATAGCAAAGGAAAATAATAAACTGTGCATTTTAAAGTTAGCATTTCTTTCACCTTTACATATTTTAGTGCAAAATATTTTAGGGTGAGGATTTACAACAAAAATGGCAGTAGCAGCAAGAAATCTTGTTTTGTACAGTAACAACACTAAGGAGTTCTGTTTTTTTTCAAATGACAAAACAGTATCCTGTTACCAGGATCAGCATATCTAAGTGTTTCAGGCACTGTATTAATTAAACTAGCACCCCATTTCGTTATGGAACTAACGGACAAAACATGTCATGGAGATCAGCTCAGTTTAATTTATGCCAGAGGTTTCTTTTGAAAGAAAATACAAAGGGTTTTGCTTTTGTCAATTGTGTTTAAACATAAGGGTTTTGTTTTTCTGATGACTGGCATGTTCTCAGCAATTAGTTTCAGTCCTTGCCATGAAGACACTGCTCCACATTATGAAACTTTAAACCTCTCATGGCATTTTCAAATGTGGAATCCTCTCGTGGAGAGATGTGATGCTTAAAAACACAGTAGCAGAACTAGTATTACATCATTTAAATGTTCACATGAGAAACCATTTTTTGTGAAAGAGCATAATTAATATTTCAGGCTTAAAGTCAAACCCATAGGTAACGTACTTTTAGAGACCGAGATAAAAAGCCCACTTAGTCTTGAAACATCTGAAGGACGTGACGTTACCATTGTACACCAACACCTTCTTTGTTTCTTCTGCTCAGAGAAGTGAAGAAACTGATGCTGTCACTGATTGTCTCCACTGAAAATGAAAAGCGCAGGGTCCTCTGATGTACATGCGCCACAGATAAGTCAGGTAGATGGGAAAGGGTGGAGAATTCCAAATAGGAAAAAATCTACAGCAGTTCCCAGAGTTACGACCCAGTGGAGTGAAGGCTGGGGATTGGATAGAATTTGGAAATTCGGCTTTGCGTTGAAGGATTAAGGCATTCAGATTCTCCAGTCATTTTAAAGAAAACTTCCTGTTCCTGCAGTTTTCTGGCAAATTCTTCTTCCAGCGTCTAAAACCAAAATCAGATTGTCACAGGATTAACAAAGCAAAGTACAAGAAACCCATTATTGTGGTTACATTGTGGTTGTCTGATATAATGCTGTAACTTCACACACCATCATCAAAACAAAATCACCCAGCAAACATGAAATTGCAAGACAGCCAAGACACAGCAAGCCAAGAACATCATCTGCCTGTAGGACACTCCCTGAACTGTGTGAAAATCTAGTACTTTCCATTTTAGAATAAAATCTAAACTCCAAAACCAACCTCCACCACCTTCTATCTGCTATTTATAAATTCCTAAAGCCAAACTTATCTCCAGCTAAGTTTTCCAAGCAAATGCACACACACAGTGCAGGAGGGAGCCCTGTGAGAGGCTGGTAACACAGACTGTTCTGTTGCACCTGCCCTTTGCTCAGCTTTTGCAATTTTTTTACATCTTTTATTATTCAGTGAACTGTAACAGCTTTGTACAGCAGCTTGACTCTCCTCCTCTGCAATACTTTTGTACTGTCTCTATTTGCTTGACGAAACCCCTGGTTATCTCCCGATTTGGGAACTGCTCCAATTTACCTTTTTTCTTGGTCTCAGTTTCTCTCTCCATTCTTTCAGTTCCTGGCTGTGCTCTTCGTCCAGCTCTTTCAGCTTCTGAGTCTCATGCTCAACCAGTAGATGGCATTTTTCATTCTTAAAACAAGATACAGATAATCCTTATGTAAAACTAATTCAGATTAGGCAACTCAACATTTGTACAGTGACATATGTTGTCCTAATTCTTTTTAATTAGCTTATTCCGTGTAAATAGTGACGTGAATAATTACCAGATAAAAGTATGTTACGAGGCTGCATTTTCAAAAGCTGATCTTTCCATCAGAGCCAACTGAGATAAGAAACACTCATAAATCTAAACACACTGATGAGTGCCACTAAGGCAGCAGCTGAGAGTTACTCAAAACTCTGTTTCACTGCCTAATAATGCTTTTCAAGGTCAGAGAGCATTTCTGCCTTGCTTTGTAAAGACAGTCTGTAAAATTTATTAAAATCAATTACATTAAAAAGGAAGCCATTTTTTGGAAATATTTCAACTCTGGATGCCAAGAGCTGAGATGAACAAATGGGGTTTAGAGAGGGGAGAAAAGTGGTTGTAGAAGTGCCTGATGAAAAGGATCATCAAACCACACCTCAGCTCCACACTCCTCTCAGTAAGGTACCCAGGCAACTGCCTCACTTTCTGAAGATGGCAAGGAAAAAAAATTAAGTATTTAGTTACATCAAATCTTTGGGGTCTTTTTAAGAACAGTTGGTAATGGTCATATTTGTAAAGTTCCAGTCCCAAATGGGTCTGATGCAGAACACAGAACTGCAGCAACAGAAACGACAAGCCCTTGGCTAGACCCGAGTGCAGCAAGGGGCCAGTTTTCCATGTGAAGCTCAAGCAGCCCTAATCTGCTCAATTTTACTTGAGCTGAAACTCTCACAAGGCTCCCACAGTACTTGGGGATTTACTGAGGCATATTAGTGGCACAGCCAGGGACTGTTTTTGCAGGATGTAAGAAAGTGAACAGAGGAGAACAAGCTTCATTGATTGTTGCACAATTTCTCTAAGCAAAGGTTATCAGCAGGTGATCATGTAATGCCTTAAAACTGCCTTGTGTCCCTGAAACAGGGAAAAGCTGGTTTAATGGAAAAGGAGATCTGGCCTCTGGTATACAGCAGGAACTTTTATTAAATGCATACCAAAAGGGACAAAACAGAGTTCCTTATGGCAAGGAGA
>JAOXXN010000082.1:23943212-23954322 GCA_026770055.1 Myrmophylax atrothorax | reverse complement strand
TCCAGAAGCACATGTACAAGTGGCAGCACTTTGTAAAAAATCCTCCTCATTCACATACTGCTGCAAACATCCTGTGGGTGATGCCTGGTGCTGCCTACCTCTGTTCTGATTAGTGACATTTCAGTAAAACCAGGTTAAGAAGAAATGTTGCCTACAGAAAACAGCCCTGGGAACTTGACAGATGTTCCAGAAGTCATCTGTTTCTGGTTCATGCTCTTCTTGCATTTAAAATTATTTCTCATTAATTGATAGAAGCACATGAATCAGGTTAAGCAGTGTGCTGTAGGCCCTCGAAAGCAAAGCTGAAACTCTACACTGACCAGTAAAAACGAAGGAGAAGATCTTTCTGCCTTGCCTGCATCTGTTATTAACCTGAGTCTTCCCACTGAATGGTCATTTAGTATCATCTATTTTTAACCTGTAACTGATGCAGTTCCCTGATGTTTGCTTCACACTGCAACTGAAGGTCCCGCATTTGGTTTTCATGTTTTTGATGCTGAGCCAGTCTCTCGTTCTTCTGCCTCTTTTCTTCTTGAACAGCAAACTAAAATTAAAAAGATTATTTATATTGTGCCTCTGAATACAACAGTTTACATGAGCCAAAGAACTGCACATAACAGAATGAACACATAGCAAGAAGAATGGCTTTAGAAGATTTAAGCAATAATTTTCTCTACTCTTTCTTTTTTAAAATCCTTACAAAGAGTGTACTCTATCCCATCCTCACACTTAGCATCTAGACTATTAAAACCAAATATTAATTTATGAATTACCTGCTTAATTTTTTCACGATCTTGGTCTGGAGAAGCTAAGGAATTGATTCTTAAACTTTTCTTAAACATTGCCATTCGAGTCTTTGCTTCACTTCGCTGGATTTTAGGCAGTCTGGCTCTTTCCTGAGTTTGCTTGTTCTTTAACTCCTCAATCAGGCGTTGATTGTATCTCTGCATTTGTTCTGTTTCCTGAAATGTTGACCATGTGGAAATGTTACAGAGCACCCATTAATGTTACACGATTTGCATCATCTCATTTCACCAATAATCACCTGGTGTGAGTTGGTGCCTCTCGACAGAAACCAGTCCCAGCCGCAGGGACACCCATGGGGAGCAGGGGCTTCTCCCAGAGAGCCCCAGTGAGATTCCCCCATTAATGTGAACACACGCATATTTTACCAGCAGTCGTTCAACTCCTGAATTGCCTTTAAAAAGTCTGTTAATTCAAAGGGATAAACTTCTGTGTAACTGAACTGCTGGGCTGCAGCTGTGCAGGGTCAGTTTGCAGCAAGAGCTATGAAAGCAAAAGCCAGTATGGGATAAACCAGAGCAGACAGGACAAGCCTTCACTGGAGGCTGTTTGTGCTCTGATCACCAAGGAGATCCTCTAACAACATCATTACATGTTGGATTATTTTCAAAAATGGAACCATTTTCTTTATTCTATAAAGAACAAAATGCCTCATGGAAAATAAGGATTTTACAGGACTTAGCTATAAAGAGACAGTCGTCAGCTACAAAGCTAATCCAGTTCATTCCTCTCATTTAATTCCAGGATGATTTACTTCTGAGTAAATTTATTTAAACACAAGTCAAAACTGGTTTGGTATCCAAGCAGAATTCAGTATTTTTAACAGAAAAAGGTAGATGTTGTGATTGGTTGGGGTTTTTAAGAATTGAAAGGGAAAAACATTACTATTGATACTTCTACATACTACTAAGGTTTTCAAGTAAAATGGGTAGGATTTTTTGATTTCAACAGAACATGTAACAGCTTGAAAACATGTGTGTGTTTGCACAGGCAAGAAGACTCACAACTACTAGAAGAGATCATAAGACTACTGATAAAAAACTGGATATTCTAATACACAAGAGAATGTGTCAAAGTCAACACTCACTTTTTCATGCCTCTTAAGCAGCTGATGTCTCTGCATGAAGTACTGATCTTTGAGCTGCTGTTTCAGGAGCTGGTGTTTCTCCTGCAGATGCCGCTCCTCCAGTTCCCAGATTGCAGCTTCACGAGCTGGAAAAAAGAGGAAGCTGGTTCAGGAAAGTGCAACAACCACATGGTACTTCCCAATCTACCTGCTGGAGGCTCACAAGTGCATTTTAAAAACAATGCTGTTCCGCAGCTGATGTTTTTATTACCATTCTAGATTAATCATTAAGGTCTTGAAATTCATAAAGTGAAGAAAGACTATTGTTTTATTAAAACACAAGGGCCTGTTTTTAAAGAGAGAGCCTGATGCTGGGTACCTCTCATGAGCTGCTGCTTGTTGTTGAGGCAATCTCGTTCAATAGTAGCCAGTTCCGTCTTCTGCTGCTGAATAATTTTCTTCAGAGATGCATCCAGTTCTTGTTGCTGCTTCTGCACAAACTCCTGCTCCTGGTAAAAGCAATACAAGTAAATTAAATTGTGTTCTTCTAACAACATTACATTTTAATGAAACTCCCACTTCTCTCAGCATTAGCTATATATGAAAACAAATGTATCTATGAAAATTTGAGCTAGCACGCCTTGACTATCAAATTATCCATCTTTTGTATTTCCTATGTACAGCCTAGGTAAGAGCATATTTAATGCTTAAATAGTACCTTCAGAAATAAGACTAAAGGCAACAAAGTAGTCACCAATCTGTAGTTCATTGCATGTCCTGTCTCTCCCCAAGAACAAGTTGCAGGTTGAGAGCCAGCAAAGACAAGTGCTCAATATAATCTCATTCTATCAAGGGTTAATTATTCATATAGGTAAGAAAATAAAGGTATGTATGTTTATTTTCCTTTGAGTGATCAGTTAAAGCCTATTTATTGACACAGATGGGTTTCAGATTTGTGTGGTTTATCTTTTCCTGAAGGCAGAGGTATTGAGGCCGGGAGTTCTGTGCAGACACCCCACGGTGCTGCAGGACTGTAACCCTGTGACACCTGAGCTGAGCTGGCACCTCACAAAGTGATTTACCACCTGCCACCTGATGCAGTCCCCATAGCAACTGCATCTTCCCATTATCCAGGTGTATTCACTGCTGCATCCCATCATAAAAAGCAAGCAGCAGGAGGAATCCCCCTCCCTTGCCCCAAGACCTTACTGTTGCCTTTCTTCTTTGCAACTCTGAAAACCCACAGCTACAAGCACGTGAGCATGCACAGACACACACACACATACAGACACACACACACAGCCCTCTGTAAGAACAAGACATTAAATCAGATGCTTCTATCACAATATCAAGATCAAAAGAAAGGATGATGGCAGGGTCCTGCCAGAGTCAAGGGGAGCTGCTAAAGCACCTGCTGTTCTACATAAAAGAGTAACATTAAAGATGGTCTTTTGGAAGGGAAATGGGAAAACTGGGCTGCAGCTGATTAGTGGAAGGGGGTACTGAGCTATATATTCTTATTTTTTTTACTAAACCTATGCTACTTGCTAAAAGAGTTGTCATGTGGAATTAAATGTTCATGTAAAGTACTTTTTATCATGACCAGAGAATCCTGGTTTTTATCTTCATGGGAAGTTATTAATAGATGAGGCTTTCATCTCTCCCAGTGGACAGCAGAGTTACACTGAGACAGGTAACACAAAACCAGAGGTGAAGTTGACAGTGACAGACCTGAGGGTACAAAAAGAACTGGAAGGTGATGTCTGTAAATTAAGTCAGACACCTAAACAAATATATGGGCTGATGAAAAACACTATTGTTCCCCTTTCTAGATGAAAAGGCTAAGAAAAAGACTACAGGTTTATTATTCTGAGGGTGCAGATACATAATTAACAGTGTTTAATTTGCTGGGAGTTTTTTTATTTGACGGGAGTGGGGGAAAGCTGTTCTGGTGTAGTCATGGTCAAAAAGTGACTATGCTCGAGCTTTACACAGTCATTTAAATGTTGTTGCTCCTCTGTCTACATGGTAATTCTTAACAAGTTTTATACCTGCTAGCACTGTAAGATAAACCAGGCAATCTCAGGAAACACTCTGGCCTTTCCACCTCCCACATCTATTCAAGTGTTACAAAAAAATAAAGGTCATCGACCTTACCAAAGAATTGTTGGATGGTTAAAAGGAAAAACAGAGCAAGACAATCCACCTTCTTCAAGCTACTGCTTGGTTTTGCCCAGTAAGTATCTTAAAATAAAGTCTGATATCTTTAAAATACACAGTTTCACTGCACACACAGCACCCAAGTCACACAATGTTTCTCACATGTGCTGAACAAATAATAAACACCAGAGAACAGTATCATATTGTAAGTGTGAAACCTCAGTGTCTTGGCTCAGACTAAGTAACTACTGTCATTTTGATCTTTTGACTACAAATAGGGCATCATTGCATAAATTTGTGCTCATCAGTTTGGAGACAGCAGTGACATTGATCAGCACATATGATCAGGACAGGAGAAAACACACATCTCAAAAATTAAAGAAATAAAACTTTGTTTGTTTTGCATTTTAAGACTTACATCCTGCATTTGTGCGTTGAAAAGTGTACACGAAGACAACTGAAAAGACTGAATCATAACCTGAGCAACGCCCTGTGGGACACAATGTACTTCCTATGTCATGACATAATGAAATATATTTTTATTCTTAAAAAAAGGAAGAAATTATATCTGCTGTATGTTAGGAATAAGCATTCAAAATGTCACGGCTAATCACATAAGTAGATGTTGACAGAAGTTTTAGATACTCCAAAACTAAACATCTGCACCTTGTCTAGCACTTATCATTCCAAGTAAGCATCTTTTACATTTAAAATTTTCTTTCACCTCTCTTCAACAAATCGAAACCAGCAAAGGAAATAAACCAAGTCACTACAAACACCATGCAAAGCTGGAGGTTTGTTTCCTTAAGTGCATAGAGACAGGTATCTTTGGTATGGGGAGAGCACTGCAATTCAATCACATTCTGTCCTGGGAAATCCCCTCTTAAATTAAACACATAATCGAATGAAGTTACTATTATTTTCCACCAGGTCACTCAAATAAACATTTAATCTTTAAGTTAATCCAATCCTGTGGTTGAAACTCACTCTGTGCAAGCTGTGGCCATCACAAAGCCAATGTTTTCCTAAAATACTCGCCCTCTTTCTATCTGGGTCATAAAGAAGCAGCAAGTCTGAAGGCATGAAATTGTAGATGATGTTTTTGCAACGTTTCCATACACCTACACTTTGACATTTAAATAACATTTTACCTAATCTCTTCTGCTTCTATAAACAAGATGCCTCATGCTTACACATTGCATATATTTTCCTCCTCTGCACTTGTGTTGTTCAAAACTTACTTCTGACTATAAAATCTGAAAGGACCTATGGGGTACTTACCACTTGTAAATCCACTGTAAATACACTTGCTGTAGAAAAAGGCCATTCATTTTCGGTACAACACACAGAACACTGCACTTGACAGTACAAACCTGGGACCCACTGCTCCTACATTTCTACCCAGCTTAGTCTATGAGATGTGACATGGGAGTACTTGAAGAAAGAGAGCAGTACGTAGGGTTAGTTTGAGTTAAGTTCCATATTCACTCAACAACAACAAGAAGTGAAATCATCAAGCTGTGTGAATACTGCTGCCTTTTGTATTTTAGTAGCTTGAAGCTGCTGTTGTTACCTGAGCATGCTGGCTTTGTGCAAGCTCCTCTTTCTTGCGTTTCATGAGCTCTTTTCTCAGCTCTTTTGGTGCTTTCTCCACTTCACATAAAACCTACAGTGTATATAAGCATGCAGAAGGTGGCAAAAAGAACACTTTTTCTCCACAGCAAGCATTACTGTGAACACAGGACATGCAGGTCAAGCACTAGAGGTACTGGGAAGCATGCATTACTTCAGTGGCAGGGATGTTAGTTTAGTGAAAAGAGCTTAATGAAAAGAGAAGGAACAGTAGGTGCTTTATGCATGCCAGCAGTGCAGAAAGGAGGGATGTGCCAGCCGCTTTTTGCATGCAAATGCTGCCCAGTGCTCTCAGAAATGGAGTCTCACTTGTGTTTCCATGCAGCAGCCAGAAGAATCAATAGTTAAGAAAACCACCACCTGCAGAAGTGGTATTTTCTTGAAGCACTATGGCAAAAGGACTAGAGTATGTTTACCTCAAGGTAAAGCTGTGAAAAATGGTTGGAAGTTTAAAAAACTTCCACTGAAAACCAGCTATTTATGACACTGTCTGTAACTTGAATTTACAAGATGCCATTATTAGTGTCTCCAACAACAAATGACATCTACACAGGTTATGCTTTTAAAAATATCATACAAGCAAACAAAGTATTATTTGGTTGCAAGTGTTTGGTTCTGAAGAATTTAAAGCAAACCCCACCAATAACTGTGTTTTCCGTAAACTTTTCGTGACACGTATGCTGGGATGGAACGTGTTTCAGTTCAAGGTGAATTAGACTAGATTAGCTCAAAGAGTCTAAATATAACCTGGCTAAATCAACTGACTGTTAATCTGTTAATTTGCTGATGTGTTTTATTTGTTTTTAAGAATTATAAAAATGTAGCAGTGCACACTCCAGTGTAGCACGGACAGTTTTAGAGCACCAGCTGCATTTTCCTTCAAACTGTACATTGCCTTTTTAAGCTTTAAACACAAAACTATGCACCCAGAGACAAATGCCTGTTTGTTTAATAGTGGAAGCATCATCAGAAGACAGAGTCCAAATCACCACATGCTATTCCTGTTTCCATGAAAGGACTGCTTTTAGCTCAGAGCAATACACAAAATTCTCCCCAATTTCCCATGTAGGACCCAATCACCAGTAATAGAGAGAGACTCAAAAATGCAAGAGGTACCACAAAAGAAGAAAAATTGTTATTTACATGTGATCAATCAGTTCAAATTGAATACAACTTATTTCTTTAATGCAGTTTTGTGCTACAGGATCATACTACGCAAAAGCATGGACAGTACAGCTTTCTAAAGGTATCTCTGAGTCTAGTAACTATCAGAGCAAACACTAGAGCCATTTATATATAAATAGGCACTACACAATTGATCCAAAAATGAAATAAAACAGCTTTTCAGGTGTAAAATCCCCATGGGAACATATCACATTCTCTTACTCTAATGCAAACAAATTAATAGCACAAGGTGTCAATATCAATTGTCATTCATCTTGCCTTAACTGTGTGACACGTATGAAATCAATGGTAAGAGATTTTAGGTTATCCACACTTCTCTCTCCTGGCTTTCTTTTTTAAGCTAAAGAACCAAACCCATATTACTGCTGTCACTTCACGTAGAGAAATTCTTAACAATAACAGCCCATGCTCAATAAAAATCTAACTAATTATGCCAACAAAAAAGAAACATACCTGAAACTAAAGTGGTTCTCAGTAATAATCTAGACTGTATTATTGTCTTCAAAATTCTAACTTGATAAGTATTTACTAAGTATCTATAGCTGGATTTGTTTAAAGTAGAAATGGTTAGCTGTTTGTATTTCACTTTAGGCAGTAAAACAAAAGAAACAACACTGACTGCTAGTGACACTTTCACAGCTCTGTTGACAAGGCTTCTGGGAGACCTAATCTCAACTGTTTACTATGTCTACACTCCTTATTTTCTATATTATCATCATCTCCTACCTCTTTTTTCTTGTTTTTCAGCACGTTCTGGAATTTGGACAATTCCTTCTCCTGTTCTGCTTTGATGCGTTTGGCTTCATCCCGGAGGCGATTCGTGTGCTCCTGTTCCAGGCGCTCAATCGTCTGTTTCTGCTGCTTCTCCAGATTTTCTATTTCTTGATCATACTGTCGCTTTTTACTCTGTAAAAATAGTTCGGCACCTTCTTTTAGAGAACTAAGCTGTGCTCAGTGAAGTGCTGTACCACAGCAGGGAATGGGTGTGATGAACTGCTCTAGTAGGCAAGTTCCAACACACAAACACACCCACAATAGAAAACACTGCCTTTTATTAAGAAGAATGAAGGCCAAGCTACAGCCATTCATAAAAGGAAACACCTGATTTCTGCTAGCAGCATTCTGCCTACTCCATCAAGGCATCGTACTGTAAGAGCACCAAAATCCAGAAACTCACTGTCATTTCCTGTTCAAAACGTCTGAACATCTGTTCTCGCTGCTGCAAAAGCTTATTGCTGAGCTGCTGTTGGGCTCTCTGCTCCTCCTTCTGAAGAAGTCTCAGCTCTCTGAGCTCTTGACGTCTAATAAGGAACATGAACACTTAATATTGATGGAAAAGCAAAAGAAGAGGAAAATTACAAAAGACAAAAAAGAGCATCTACAACTTAGGTCCAGTAAAACTAGTTTTGAATTTATTGTCTTATGAAGAAACACTTTACATTCCTCTCTACTAAAAAATAACATTAATTAAACCCTAAGTATTACTGGAGTAAGATCATTAGCCTCTTTTTTTATTCAGAGAGAAAAAAAATGAGCTGCTAACCTCTTAAAAACTTTCCTTATAGCAACACTTACCGTAGGAATCGCATTTCTTCACTTTTTGAGTCATTTTCAGTAACTATTTTTGATGTGGTTACACTCACTTCTACTCCATCAACGACAAACTTCCGAGTTTTCTTTAAAGTTTTCTTCTGTCTTCTGGTTTCCTAAAGAAAGCATTGTTAAGTTATTCTGTACTTATTTAAGTTATATTCTTTCAAATATTTCTGTGAATGCCTACCATATAGTAATCAGGAGTTCTTCTCACTTATCAGGTATCTCTCTTATCAAGTGAGAACTTGAAACATTCTAATCAACTTACACTTTCTCTAGTCAGCAAAGGAAAACTGTAATTATTGATTGTCCAAATTGCCAGAAGAAAAAAATAAATCTAGATAAACTCTGAACAAAACTGATGCAGTTTTGTTTTCAACAGCTGCATTTCCTTTTTGCTTTTGACCATGATTTTCCCAGTCATCAAAAAAAGATACTTAACTCTGAAAAACAGTTCCAAAACGGAATAACAATTTACTCAACTATTTACTTCTGCTTTGAAAATAAATGAGCAAGTTTAAATTTCTTACTCCTATACATTAGCCAGAAATGATGTGGTGATCTTGCTCACAACTGGAGATATCTCAGTTCTCAAAGCTGGTGGTGTTTCATTACAATAGAAGAGACACCCCAGCTGAAGCTGCATCTTCATTGTGTCAGGGCTACTGCAAACACCCTGAACTGATGTTTAGCACAGCTATGCCAAGCTATGGGTTTTTTCAAGTTTGTTTTTCTTCCATTCAAACACATGTTACACAGTGAGTACCCAGTATGGCTATAATCATATTAGTGTAAAGATATAAATAAAGTTCATAGTCTGGAATGTGCTTCCTCTGAATAAGCTCGCTCATACTGGCATAGCTGCACCAACACAGTACAACCACAGGAGCAGCGTTTGGAATAAACAAACCCAACAGAGTATCTGCCTTGGATCTCCCAAACCTAAACAGAGAGACTGAAGATGGAAGTGACAGGAATTCAATATAAGATTAGATGTTAAAGGAGATTTTTCCTGTTAAACAGGGATTCCGTGCAGAGTAAGGCATTGAACTGGTCTGCTTGAATATCAGCTCTGAACTACAACCACTCACAATTTTTCACATTTACTATTGTTAAAATTCTTGTCATATGCTAGTCCACATTTTAAAAATACAATTATGCAATAAATTAAGAAAATAATTAGCATAAATGCACAAAATCCAGAATTGCTACACTGTGCAATTTAGAATACTTTGGTTTCTAAAAAGCTTTGCATGTATGTGCCATACTAGTTTTATTACTCAACACTTTTCTTCATTGCGAAAGTCAAACTTAGAGACAATTTTACGGTCACACTCACATGACATTTTAAATTAAAAAGGTATGATTGCTTACACTTACCTGTAAAGATATTGATCCTGTCTCTTTGTTTTTACTAAGGAAACTAGAAATGGACAAATTCAAATCAATGCTGCTGTTATCAGCTGTAGAACCAGTGCCTGAATCTGCATCATTTTCCTTCAAATTCTCCGATTCTACCTGCTGTGAAGTTTCAGTATTGCCTTGATGATTCGCCTTGGCTTTCTCATTTTCTTCAGTGCTAATACTAATACTGGGGACTGCAGTGACTTCAGAGTCATCAGCTTGTTCATTGACAGCATTTTGAAGCCTATCCTTCATTACCTCATCAGAAGGAACTTCCACACATTCTTTGTCTATCTGAATGTTGTTTTCCTGGATATTCTCAGGTCTGTGCTCTCCCGAATTTTGGTCCATATCAGTCAGTTTATCTACCACTTCATTAGAAACATCCTCAGGCTTGCTCTGTATTGTCTTCTGGTCGACATCTTTTCCAGAGACTTTGATCTTTGTTTCCTCCATGCTGCTTGCATTACTAATATCCTCATTTTCACTTTCAGCCAGTTTCTTGTCTACTTTGATCACTTTATCTTGGCTTTCTGGTAGAGTTTCTTCGGAGCTGATTATTTCATGGACCTGCTTAGCCTGACTTTCCACTGGCTTATCCTCCAGCTCAGGTATTTTATCCCCATCACTAATCACTATTTCAGCAATACCACCTAGCTCCTTAACGTTGTCAATTCCATCCTTTATTAGTCCCGTTTCTTCATCAGACACTTTAACTGTAGCATTAGGTAGAGTTTCTGTAGTGGTGTGTATTGTTGGCTCTTTCCGATCTTCGTCTTTATCTTCCTTGTGCTCTGTATCTGTATTTTCTATTGGGACCTTTTCTTCCTCAACTCCCAAGAGATCCGCTCTGTTCTCTTTCTCTTCTTTTTCACCAGTTTCCTTAGAAATGCCTTCTTCAGTCTCTACACTATTTTCAGTTGTGGGTACTACTTTCAGTTTATTATCTTCTGTCTGTTCATTTGCCATGGCATTTTCTTTCTCTGTTTTTAGGTTGGGTTCATCTTTTATTTCTGATTTTGTTACTGCTTCAAGTTCTTTCCCTCCTTCCTGGGGCTCTGTATCCTCATGTGGTTTTTCCAGGCTTTCTGTGTTCTTTTCTGCTGGCATTATTTTGCCTTGCTCATCTTCACCAGTTGGCACAGAACCATTCTGCACTTTCATATCATTAACTGTAGTATCACATATGTTATCAGCTGTTTTCCTAAATTTAATGTCTTCAGATTCATCTCCAGTTGTTTTGTCCTCAATTGCATTACTTTCTGT
>JAOXXN010000082.1:23924415-23943105 GCA_026770055.1 Myrmophylax atrothorax | reverse complement strand
AACAGAAACATTTCATCATTTTGTAACTTAATCCAGGTACAGTTCTAGGGAAGAACACCCAAACAGAGACTGATACTGTGTTCACAGGCAGAGCCATATGGATTTGACAACCTCAGAGTACTTCACCTGGTATGGTATTACCACCCAACTGCAGACAGGCTGTGAACAGTTTCACAAGAACCCTCTTCCATCCCTCACAATTTAATAAAATACAGTGTGATTGGGGGGAAAGGGATCGCGGCCATCAGCTGCTCTTCAACAGTCTTTTTGTTTTCACATGGCTTTTTTTATCAGTTCAGTTCCTCAATAATCTCAGCTACACTTGGATTTGAAAGACACATCTTCACGCCAGTTTGGCCAGGAAGAAACTGTCCAGCTTTAGTTAGTGCAGCACTGGTAAAATGAAGTATTAAGACCTTCTGCTGCTTTACTTTGTGTTCTTTGTCCAAAATGCCTGAAGTTTTTTTATCCGTTTTTAATCACTGCAAAACTCTATTAAACCTCCAGCAGATCTGATTAAATGACAGTACAGAACTAGAACAGAAACTGCAGAAATTGCTGCTGCTGGAACATGAATGCTATCAGATTACAGACAGATAGACAAAAGAATATATTAATAAAATATTATTTTAGCCATAATTGACCTTTCACTCTTCAAAGTGATTGCAGTATCTCTCCGTCTGTATTTACTGCCAGAACCCTGTAATTTGCAGATCAGGCTCCTGATTTGCCATTGGGAACATCCCAGGTTCGCTCTTGTAGCAAGAATGAGTTTGATTGCACATTTCCTACCTTACAGGTTTCCAGGCATACAGAAAACAATTCCTTTAAGTCAAAATTACACTTCAAATATTGGAATTGTTCTAGAAACTTAGAGTTGATCTCCAAGGAGTGTTTAAAACTACCACAAGTAAATAATGTGAATGCATCTACCTCACAGTTTCTTAAAGTGCTGCTTGTGAGATATTTGAGTCACAGGGTGGACTCCAACCCTCCCTGGGATTGATGGCTTAGCAGCTCATCAGCGGAAGGAGATGGTGGATGATCCTTAGGACACAGAGAATAATCCCGGAGGAAGTTAGCGGGAATAAACACTTGGAGATTTGCTGGGGTGGACCGGGAATGGGGTGTGAAGGCCAGGGGATGTGAGCAGCACAGGGATGGGCGAGGAGGAAATGAAGGGATCTGCTCCTGCTCCTTCAGCAGGACTGGCAGCGGCAGCTCCCGCGGGCGCTGCACTCGCTCCAGCCGGGGCAGGAAGCACATGGACCACACTCAGCTACCTGCCCCCCACCCCTGAAGAGGGGTCTGCCCTCTGCCAACCACATGTGCACTGCAAGATTCTAAAAGAATCTTCAGAAATACACCCATAAAGGCAATCCTGTCTTAGTAAAACATGGGGCGGGTTCTGCCTTTTTTTTCCTTTGACAGCCATGCTGTAAAATCACAAACTTAGTTTATAGAATAGTAGTCAAGCACCTTTCTCAATCTTTTAAACACTTTACAGTGTTTAAAAGATTAAACACAAATGCACATTTCCTTCTGCATCTAGTTATTTTAACTTAAAACCATTAACATAAAAATCAGTATCCCATTTTTAAAATATCACATGTAAAAAAATGAAGATGTTAGCCTTTACTAGTTATTATTTATTATTAGTTCTTAAGAAGTTTAAGAACATGCTGATTTTGAAATTTTTGACTACATATTTTTAATAAGGTTAGAGTATGTTCAGGACTTTATTGTTAGAAGACTTCATGCAAAGTTGGCTAGTCCATCAGAAACTGAATTCTCCATGGGAAACAGGGGATTGCATATTTTAAAAATAAATTTTAAACTGACCAGAGAATTTTCTGCTTCTTCTTCTTCATCCTCATCTTTACCATCTTCAACTTCTTCTGTAACTTCAGCCTTAGCTTCTGCAATCAATTCTCTTATTGGTTTATTGGAAGTAACAGTAACAAATGGATGCTTGTGAAAATAAAAAAATAAGCACAATATTAAGTGGTGACTTCACTGTGTACAGTTGTAAAATCATAACTTGAAAGAAATACAACTACAGAAAGATGTTACTGTGGTTCTCTCTAATCTGAAGATTTACAATTAACATTAATCATAATTGTCCTAATACATTTTTTCTGCAGAAGTCTTAATATCAAAACATTATATTGAAGCATACTGTGAAATAGTCTAACAAACTTGCTAAAAACACAAATAATTCATTTATACTGACCTTTTTCACAATCCAAAGAATAGAAGTAGAAATACTTTTAAAAAGGTTATTTTTCTTGGAAACAACTTTCATTTCAGTTCCACAGTTAAATTATTTCCTGATAAGCTTTATATAGAATTACTCTTTCTAGAAAAATAAGTGCTTTGCCTTTAGAACAATTTTTCCTAACACAAACTAGAATTCTACCCTTTTCTTTAAGAGCAAACAGGTACCGGTTCTTCTCCTCCTGTGTGAAGCTTCTTTCTCTGCTTGGTGCTGCTGCTTAAGTCTGTTCAGATATGCCAGATGGATTGTGGATGAAGTAAAGGTGTGCTGACGTTAAACACAACCAAATGCACCTGCTCACATCTATTCCTGCTCAGCTGTTCTGCAGTGACAGCATTACAGGGAGGGCTGAGCCCTAAAGCTCTCAGAACACCTGTCAGCCACTGACTGCACACGTCAGTACCTCCTGCACCCATTAGAGGTATCAAAGTGTAATTACTTCCACAAAGTAATGAGTTACATTACATCAAAATATGTTAAATGAATAATTTGATCTGCACTCAGTATCATTTAACCAAATTTTATCAAGTAAGGATAGAAGCATCAATTTTAAAAGCAGATTGTGTATGAACACCCAGTTTGAAATTATTTAAACAGTTACTGCTCTGCTTTTAAAGAACACAAAACATGCTTACCTTAAAGAACAGTTCTGAACAATTAACTCTTCCTACCTGTAACAGTTGAGTTGCACTCCACCTTGCATCTACATTCTTTTCCAAACATTTCTTCAGGAAATCCTTAAAATCTGATGACCTACACGAAAAGCAAATAGGTACTGATTGTTCTTCTGTTTTAACAACAGACTAGCATATACTGAAATATTCTTTTGCTTTCACATGAAACTACACTGCAGCTTTTCTATTGATATATCAAAAAACAAAAAGAGCACAGAAATGCCAAGACCAACATAGCACAAACACAACCTTCAAATTGTTTGCCCATTAATACAAGAGTTCATTTTTACTTCTGCATTTTTAATACATCACATCTACTATACCACTAACTGAGTCATGTAAAGATATTAAATTGACCAAATAGATAATAGCTTTTAAAAATATTTTCCTAGTCTCTTCTTACTCAATCTTTTTTTTCTTTTATAGATGGTCTTCAGATCTTTTACTGCATTTGTAAAGCACTATTTCACACATATTTTAATGCAAAACCTGCAAAATATTTCAGTATAAAAGCTTCTATACAGAACTATGACCAAAAGACCATGGTTCCCATTGTGTGAGCAGACACATCCATGTGTGCATACATGTACACACGTACACAGAGTATGTGCCTGACCACAACAGGGTTATGCTCATGAACATGAAGCTCAGAAACCAGACAATATGGCATTCCTTGCACTGAAACCCCACAAACTGTGAATAAAATACTAACCATTTTGAAGGCTGTGCTAACGTGGGTGGGTCAGACTTTGCGATTTTCAGAAGCACTCGCATGGGATTTAATTCATGATGAGGTGGCTCTATTTGAGCCATTTCTATTAAAGTAATGCCAAGAGACCAAATATCAGCCTTGTAATCATAAGGCCTGTCTTTAGAGGTCTCACACATTACTACTTCTGGAGCCATCCTGCAAAGAGAATAATGAAGTACCAGATTAGAAAATGCTTCTGATCTGTTCTGAGAACACTCTACACACACACGTTCACTGAAGCATTTTAAGAAGCACATTCTATGCTCACTTAATATATTTACACAATATTTGCCAAGCTTGTAATATTAAAATTAAAGTTATTAGTTCTTACTAAAAAGTCAGCAAAACAGTGCACTTACCAATATGGTGTCCCAATAAAAGAGTCTCTTCTTTGTATTGTTCTTGTGTTTTTAGCTGATACTCCAAAATCCGCTTAAAGCAAACAGCAAAATACTATTAATGGCAGGGTGGAAAACATACTTTATTTTTTATTTTACAATTGTCTTTTAAATGTTATATGTTCCAGAGGAAACATTCTGCAGTATTAAAACTTCAAAGTGAGATAAAAATATTAGGTTTTGATAGCTAAATGCCAAGGTTTTAGAGCATTTCTAGTAACAGATCTTGATTAAAACCTATTCTCCATTTCTAAATCAAAAAGTAATGCTACTGTTGGGCTGTGTGGGACAAGAGTAGTATAGGTATTTACTACACAAATAAGTGATTTAAATGATTTTAATTAGAAACTAATTTCTTTAGCCTATGAAGTCTGTATTCCTCAGACATGCCATTAACTGCCTCATTAATTCAACAACTCATTCAATTTTTAATTTCAGGACTCAAATTCTCATAAAGTAACATTTTCCCGTTATCTTATAGGTTTCTTTTCACATGATTTTCACTTTATATTAAATATCTGAAAGCTTGCATATCCACCTTTGATGCAATATACAACCAAACTCCAACTTTATCTTTGCAATTACTTGTCTACAAAGCACTACACTTCTCACTTTAAAAGAAAAATATGACATTTGAATAAGTGTTATATGCTTATTATAGATGTAATTTTGTTAATGAAGATCTAGAGATTAGAGCAAAGGGACAAAAATAGCCACGTGTTGCCATCTTTAATCTGTACAAAATTACTTGTTGGGCTCACACTTGACAAGTCTAATTTTGCTCTGTGGAAAAACTATAAGGACGTTTGCAGTGGTTCAAATGCAAAACTTGAAATCTTAAGGGACTACAGATACTGAAATAATGAAAATTGAATCCTTATACAAATAGAATGCAAAGAGGGAAATTTATTTGTCATTCACATATCTGTAAAACAAGTTATTACCAATTTCTGTGTATAACAGAATCAAAATACAAATAGTTCAAAAGGAGTAAAATGCCCCTTCAAATGATGCTGGACACTTTTCAAAACTAAAGCAGATCTTTTTTTAGAAAGCTTAATTAGCAAACCCAAATGCATCACTAAACGTCAGTGTGGAAGAAATCTCCCTGTGGTCTGAACTGTTTAGTATCTTGACACCCTGCAAGGTGCTGTTTATCAGCTAAGCTTGACAAAGTCTTAAAACAGTTCCAAGTCTTTGTGAAGAGAAGCCAGACCATGTGAAGAAATGAACAGAAACAAATGACTCTGACCACGAGACTCCTGCTATGGTCTGTGGTTTCTTTTACAGCAGTACTAAGAATCTAAGATAGTGGTTCTACTACACTTAAAAGTAAGGCCCTTGACCCCCAGACCATCACTAAGACTTCAGGCTTTGAGGAAAAGTTAAAACAATAAAGTTACATGTACTGTGCAGATTAAAAGAAAGGCGGATCCATGGACTGTATGTACAAGCAACCATCTTTTGTAAGGGGATCCACACAAAAAGCACAGACACACTGAACTGATCAATACAGCAAATCAGGTTCTTAAATACTCCCAACTTCTTAACAGAGATGTTGCACTGAACCTTGCTGAGGTTCCACAATCAACACAAGTCAGGCAGTGACATATTCCTGAATTTGGACATATCTTGTTTACATGTAAAAGGAATGTCTGTATTAAGGCTGGGAGTTCAGAGCCCCAGGTCACAGTGCTGATATTCTGACTCTCCTCACCTTTACCCTCTGTGTAACGTGCACCCAGGGAAATACAACTAATCACATGCACCATGTAGAGAGAAGGTTCTGAAACCTGAGCGTGAGCTACAATGCCATGGAACTGTGCCATGGGCAGAGCCACCATAAAGGCTGACAGCTCATACCCATCTGCCCCTGAAACAAAGTGGATCCAGACAATTCCTCTCTGTTCCTGGCTGAATGAAGGGATGCTGTGCACCACTAGGAGTCCTTTGTCAGTTCTGTATGGAGGAATCCCCATGGACTCCCTACCACAGCAGAGTGAAAGTGTGGATGGCTACTTAAATTCAGATTAAAAAACCAGGAATTAATAATGAACTTGTAATAATCTTCTTCCAGACTGTTCTGTCTTAATTTCAGTGTAACAAACAATTGACAAAGGCATGGGAAAACCTAAGATGAGTAATTGAGATTATTATTCCTCTCTCAATAAAGGACAAGATAACAGTACCAGGTACTGGTTTATGGTGATAGCAAGGAATGTTCATTTTCCAAACTAACAATTTCAAAGGAAAGTTTTGATGTTACCATACTAAAGGCATCCTGAGTAAGAATATCGTACTAAGAAACAGTAGGACCTGTGTCTGACTGTAGGCAACTTGGTGCAGATACTGATATGACTCCAACCCCCACTGATTTTGAGGTGTGAAAGATGTGCCAAGTATGGTCAGGATATTTGCTCAGAGCTGGTTTCTTTTTTCTTGATAGTAGCAAACCACTTCCTTTTGAAAACCCCCTCACTGCTAGATTGATATTTCAGTAGGTAAATAATGAACTCTGACAAACTCCAGCCCTAGGAAAACACAATAAAAAAACCATGCCAAGTTCTGGGAAAGTCTTTTATATGCAACATGCTTACCTAGTTTAATGTCTCCATCTAATGTGAAAAGAATATTGCCAGCCTTTAGATCTCTGTGGATGATCTTATTTTCATGCAAGTAGTTCAGTGCTTCCAGTGTCTGCCTGCACACCACTTTGATCTGTGGCTCTGTTAAAGGCCTTTCAAGCTCTACAAGACACACAGAAATAATCACAACATTTTTGCATTTTACGTTATGTGTTCATAGCAATCTGCATAGTAACAGATGGGAAAATTAATTTATCTGACAGATTCTAAACATCACATCAGAAAATAATTCTACGTCACAATACTTGCTCCTCTCAGTAAAAATTTCATGCCTTGAACCCAAACACCTCCTCATTATCAATTATGCATCTCTACCTTTCTGAACTGTGAAAAAGCTGTATAGTTTAGAGATTGGTTCTTCTGTGTGGTACACAGAGATGCCAAAGACCAGATCCTTTATTTAACTGGTATCAGTATTCTCCTAATTAGCACAGGAATAAGCACAGAAAAATCTAACAGTAAGGTAGATGCAACATGAAGAATTATCCCAATGTAATTTGGAAGGGGGCAGTGGAAGAGGAAGAATGAGATCCCAAAAAGAGCTCATACAGACTTTGTTAAAACAACAGAGAGCTTCATAAGCATGAGAACGACTCTTCACATTCACTTAAAGGATTGAGACAAAAATGTGGTTAGAAAGTAAATAAACACTTTAAAAATAAGAGAAAATATATCTAATTTAAGAATGTCCATATATACAGGTGTAAATACTAATTTTTAAATCCCAACATTCAACATACATAGCACAACAATTACAGAAATATTTGCATGTCAAAACAATATTTGTATGAAATAAGTGCTAATACATATTATCATTTTAAAGTGTTAGGTTCATTATTTGAAACAATTTATTTACCCAACATTACAGCATCTACTGCTCCTCCTGCACAAAATTCGATCAGGATCTGTATTTAAACAGAAGAAATACAGAAATTAGAAATTGAATAGTTCCACTGAACTAAATAATTGATTGAGAGCATTACTGAGAGATCAGAGTTTCAGACTATTTTGCCTCAACAAATTATTTTACTAACCTGCAAAATGCTGGTACTGTTACCCAGCCAAACATAGGGCTGTGCAGCTCAAGCGAATTATTTGAAAAATACTCGGGACAAAAGTTTTAATCCAAATATAAAATAGCATAATAAAACTCACAAAAAATAATGCAACAGTCAGCTTAAACCTACTCCTTGTAATGTGATTTTCATAATCCCTGCAAAGTCATTTCTTGATTATTAAGCTCTACTTCTATACTATAATCTCCCTGACTAAAAAGTCAAAGAGCTAAATGATTTTCCAGCAGCAGATGATATCTCCTGTATTGTTTCAGACAAGATGAAAATACCGAAAAATACCCTTAAAAGCTACAGAAAATTACTAAATTCAGATGTTTACATTAATTTTCCTTCATTTTCATTCATGCTTATGACACATCAAGGCTTTTATCTCAGAATATACTAGGACAAGTCCATCACAGGTTCTGAGTTTCCATTTGAAACAAAAACACGCTGCAACTTCTTTGGAGCACAAACTTTGCTGACATAAAGGATAGAAAGAACATACACAAAGGAAAAAGAGGGTAGACAAAGGGAATGAGGAGAGCAAGAAAGATGAAAGGTCATCCAAGACTGATATCCCACTCTTCCATATGTTTTTTCTTTAATTTGAACTTTAAATTGTAATTTTCTGACAGATAACAAGTATTTCTTGTCAGACACTCAATATTCCAGGAAATAAGATGTTACTCTTTTTCTTTAAAGTAATTTTAAAATCAGAGTATAATTGCCTGTAAAAGACGAAACCTCAAACTATACCTTATGCCATGACACTTATATATGCACCACTTATGTCACATTTCTTCAAATTACTATTGCAATTAATCCCCACAATGTTGATACCAACAAAGGCATTATATAAAGCAATTCTTCATAAATCCTTTTTTACATGCTTCTATATGCCAAGTAAGTTAAGTGTGGGAAATTGTAAGTAAAGAATTTATTTCTGTAATATTTGCTGTTGATCTGACAAAGGTCTCTTTGCTGAAGAAATCCTGTTTACAAACCAGGAAAGCAAAAGTGTATGTCCAAATACCATTCTTCTCTTTTTTCCCTTCCACTAAATTATATCATTAAGCCCTCCCTTGGTTGCTTTCATGCTCCTGCACTTCACTAAATTATGTAGCTACAACTTTATTTTCAAACTATTTCCTCCTCTTCTCTCTGTGTTCTGCCAGAGAAGCCTCTCTGCTCAGTTTCATATTTTGCCTCTGGCCATACTTGCTTTCATGCTGACCTTTATTTTTATTATAGATTTTTTTTCACTATTCCACTGTTTCGTACAGTACCATTTCACTCTGCATTAAGACCACAAAGTTTTAATCTTAGCAAAATAAATGTACATGAAGAATATGGTATTGCACATCCACCATTTTCGTGACTAAAGGATAAACTTTATTTGTAAGACTCCAAGGCCATTTCTTTTCTTTGTTTTAGGTATCTTTTTTAAGTACAACCCTTTTTAAAAAGAAAAAATATGTATTCTTTGAACAATTCCAAAAGCACTTACGAATATTGCATTGGATCACCCGAAAGAAAAAATTATATTGTCACAGCTAAAGCTACTCAAGTGAACACACAGGATATACCAGAGGAGTGAGGTGCAGTCACACGTGTGCACACCTCACATCAAGGTTCAAACACCTAGGGTTTAATTAATTAATTAATTGAACCAAATTAATTACGGTTGAAGCACTGCTAAACTGTCCTACATGAAAGTGCCACTAAATTCACTCACATCTCAAATAAACACTTCACAGGCTGAGTTTTTCAGCACATTATTTATATTCCAGGTGTGGACTCCGAATCTCACTCTAAATTGTACTAATGTAATTAGTCTGAGCCCTGCTGCAACAAATAAGCACCAATTAATTCTCTCAATGCACCAAAATGAACTGCTAATTTCCACATTTTAAATTCAAACCCCTGACCAAATGACTCAGAGTAGCACAATTTTACAGGGACAATTTTCTAAGTCATAATTTAAAAATTAGTTTTGAAACTGAATAGTTATCCCAGTAGTGACAACTCAGATGAAACGTGATTGACAAATGATCTGTTAATAAAGAAAAAACTGTAATTTTAATAACATTCTGAAATAAGTAAAAACACTTAGGGAAGGAAAAATACCTACCCACAGATTGTTTTCATAGTAGAAAGCATCCAAGAGCTTGACAATATTAGGATGATCACAGGATGCTAAAATATCAATCTCCACCATGTAATCTTCAAGTTCTTCTTCTGATTTAGTATCTATCACCTTTGCAGCAGCCAGAACTTTGGTTTCTTTGTTCTGAGCCTGTAAAAGAAAAGTCACAGCAAACATATGTCCGTGAAATTCACCAGACAACCGGAACCAGCAAAAATCCCCACAAAAACCAACCCCCTCATGACAGTTCTGTACCCTGTCCTGCCTCAAGCTTCCTTCTCTACAAGGAGAAAACACCTGCATAATAAAGAGCAGATAAAATTTAGCAGAAAAAGGGTTTAATAACTTTTCTCAAGACTGAGAAACAGTGAAAGACAAGAATGTAAAAATATTTAATTGTCACATTCTTTAAACCATCATGCAGCCAACAGCTTTAGGGTCACTCCAGCTTTGTGCTAAGCTGATGTTCTGTGCTGCTCCCCAAAACACCATCTGTGAACACTTGGCAAGGTGTATGAAGTCCCTCCACCCTCTGGGCCTGCCCTTCTGCCAGTCCCCACGTTGTGGCAGCACCGCCGTTCCCAAAGCCACACACAGGACAGGAACCAGCTCCTCTCCAGCCAGGGGCTGTGTGGGAGCTCCCGGGTTAAAGAGCTGCCAAGCCATCATTAGTTTGTCTGGGCAGTGTGCTCTCTTTGCTTCAGAAGTCTGGGAGGACTCAGGGATGGAGACTACTCATGGAAGGTGGAACACAGGGAATGCTGCCAGCCTCTACTTCATTAGTTCCCACCCCAGGAGGAGGAGCTGGAACTGCTGCACCGATAAGGTCAACTACAGCACCAGCACAGCAAGGGAAGGGAAAACAAGACCTTGGGTACCACTCAAGGGGAAAAAAATACCAACATTTCTGCTATGCATCCAAATACTTTTTTTTCTAAACATAAGGAATGAGAAACAATTAGGGTAACTTACTTAAACAGCAAAACATTTCAGGAACCAGTAACTGCAAATACTACTTATTCACAGAATATTCCTGAAAACTAAACCAGCAAAACTAAGCAAAGTGAGATTTTTTTTTTTAATATGAAAGGGAATAAAGCAAATACTAAACACACAGCCTACACATGTGTGTGTACATAAACACACACAAAATTATATACACTCTCTAACAATTCTCTCACAAGTCATGTTTGAAAGAACACTACATTCCAAGGTGCAGTACATTTTAAACAGGAAGGTATCTTTTTCTCAAGCCATCATAAAAACACTACTTTGTCAGGGAATTTCCAGTGGTTATCTTATCTTTTGCCTCTGAATAAAAGTGTAGGACTGAAGTCTACTTCACCCATTATAGGTAAAGACCATGAAGCAAAGGCCTGTATTTACTCCACTGAGTTTTTGACATTCAAATGAAATTAAATGGCAAGTGGGACACCCTCTCTGCTCTCTCCAAAGCAGCAAAAGACGAGGACCTGCAGGGGTAATTCTGACTCCTGATGTGAAGCATCACGAGGTGGTTCATCCTGTCTCTGGACAGGTGATACATGGGCTCCAAACCCAGTTGGGATGATCCCAGGACAGAACACAGACAAGGCCTGAGTTTTGTTACCCAATGTCTTTATACCAGTACCAGACAAAAGCTGCTATCAGACAGCAAGTGAGAATCCTTAAGAATGATTTCCAAAGTCTAAATATTATTACTTTCACAGCTATAAATAATTCTCTCAATATGGCAAAAGATAATAAATTATTTAAAGACTAACATTTATAATAATATTCAGTAAAACAGCAATAACAGCAAAACACACTTGTAAGCACAGTCTCAGCTGATTCATCTCATGTTGAGGGTAAAGGTTTTCTGTAACATTTCTTTTTATCCCAATATTGTTTCCAAAACAAAAAACAACCAATCTTCCCAACCTCAATATTTGCTCTCCATGTTTAACAACAAAGATAAGGAATCCGTGTAACATTATTTGAAAACAAACTACTGAAAAATTTTCCAGCACACATTCTAATAATAAAAAGGAAAGGTCTGCTTAGCAACGCAAACATCAGTTGTTTTGGTTTCATGCTTTACAGCAAGAATCAAAGACCAACCTTCCTATTCTCGAGCTGCACTCTGAATTAAACACAAAAAGTGAAACAGATGTCTGACCAAAACAGAAATAGACTTGCTGGCTTTACATGTGCAGAAAAATGGGCTTTAAAGCACCTTTCTAAAGATTCAGATTTTAAAGGTAAATGTACTTTTCTGAAGCACACGTGGCCACACACCCTTCACTGTACCTTAAAGGACACTAAAAAAAAAAAAATCTGAAAATAATTTTATACAAATTTGCTTGCAAAATACAGAATGGTAATAATATTTTGTTTAAATATAACTATCAACATCAATCAGGTAACAGCAAGAGATGTTCCTGCTTTCTGACTGAGTTCCACCTCTGAGCGAGAGGCATCGGTAAGTTCACCTCAGATCACACACCTCAGAGTTTGCTGCATTTCCAGCACCTCTTGCTTTTTTCTACTGACAGAACATGTTGTATTTTGATTTTTCCCAGATCTGAAGGAACTAGAAATCTGCTTTGAATAAGTTTCTATGATTTCCTCCTTGTGGTAGCTCTATTAAAACACATCATTACAGACCAGAAGTTATTATAGAGACAATATGATTATCTTTATGAGCGTCTTAACAATTAGAAACAAATGGTTGCCTTTCTTCTGACTTAAGATGGCAACATCTTGTAGGTCTAGATCCAGACTTTTTTCTCAATTTTTAAAAGAAAAAAGCTTTAGAATTAGCATATTTCTACTGGATATTTCTGAGGACTGATAAAACATTTTAAATATACACTGAGCTACACCTGAAAAATAATTATCCATTTTAAAGTTCTTGAATAAGATAATATTCATCTCCACACTACTCTAAGAAATACCCATCTATGTGACTTGCTATAAGAAGGACGTAAGAAATACGCTCTTTGGAACAGTGTAGGAAAGGATTTTACTGCTCATACATAAGATTTCTGACTCACTGTACTGTGAGGGAAAAAAACCTCTTTGGATTAAAAGGAACAAAAAGCATTTACAGCTTTGTGTGGGCATGTTTGTTTTTTCTAAACTTTGGCTCAAGTCTTTCTTCTGCTACAAAACATTGTGCAAAGGTCAGAGTAGGAGCAAAAATGACTGTGCAGATGCAGCCTTGATTTGCATATTCTCATTTTGCATTTGGTGACACCAACATTTAAAGTCAACCCACCATTCATGTTACAGGACGTATTTTGAAAGGGCAGAACCTCTAAGTAGCCCAGCAGTTTCTTCCTACATTTTAGCTCTCAACTACCAATTCAAGTTATTCCAAATGCTCTGCTTAAAATACGTTTGATTCTGCTCCTATGAAGGATGGTTCAAGCTTCAGTCCTATGCTAAGAAATCGAAACTGGCATTTTCACTGGTTATGTGGAGACAAGGAAGAAAGAGGGGGGAAAGATTCATTAACAAAACTTGATCTTTTCAGAAGATACATATGTAATGGATGAAAACTGAATTGGAATAACTCATTCCCTCAAGACGTGACTAATGCAATATGACATGGATATTATTAACTACTACATGCAACAATACATAAATATTGCAATCCTTTCACCAAAATTTCTATTTGGATTACTATTTAAGGCTACTGCAGCAAACATTTTAACTTCCAGAGTGAGAGAATGCACAAGGGAATAACAAACTGTGGTTTCTGCAGTGGATGGCAGTCTCATTAGCGGATAATCACAGAAAAACACACCTAATTCTAAGTCAAAGTACTTTGATCAAGATGGATTGCAGGTTTATAGAGAATAAACAATCTCTGAAATTAGAACTTGCAAATTAATTTCTATCTGAACCTAAATCCCTCACACTAAAATGGTAATGCACATCTAATCCCACAAAGATGCAATAAACTGAAAAATGTCTCAGTACAAGAAAGAAGAATAACCATTCTACACAAAACCAGGACCCGTAAGTATGTGGAATCAGTAACTTCTCCCTAATAATTCTGGATTTTTGTACAGTATCATATAACTAAATATAAGTTCTAGGGGCAGAAGCTTTGTGAAGAGACTGATAGCAGAATATTAAAAGGCAGGTTTACTATCTGGGCACTTGGCCAAGAAGTTGCACATTCCCAGCCTTGGTCAGCAGGGAGAGCAGAGCCACTGCTCCAGAGTAATAGGATTACAGCTCAGAGATAACTCGGAGCCTTTCATCTTCAGATGGCCAATATGAAGTTTCAGCCTTGGTTGTGAGGAGCTGTTTCAGTTTCCTATTGCCAGCAAACACTTCCTTTCCAACTGTGCAGCTCCTCTCCTGCAATGCAGCTTTAAAAAATTAAACACTATTTACAACTGAAAAGAAGCACATCCTTTGCCTATTGCTCAGCCAACCAGAAACAAAGCTGAGATATGAGATAGAAAATTGTTCATCACCTTTCTTCCTGATGCCTGATCTCTTGTGAGATGTTACATAACCCAAGGCATGTTCTGCAGGCAGCAAAACAAATCAATTAAGAAGCTTTTCCTTTCTGACTCATTCTTCTTAACAAAACTGTAGTCATAACCAGAGATCATCAAAGTTGTCCAAAAGTGAAAAATACACACATCAACATACATTCAACAAAAGAGAGTTTCCCCACATAAAAAGTTTCACTTTTGTGTAAACTTGGGATTGTCAGATCTAGTTCTATATAAGCTTTCTGATTGTGCCCAAGTAATCAGTACTGAGAAACTGCCCCTGTACGACACGAAGGCAAGAGCTGTTTCTCTGAGCTATCACAAAGCAGTGATCTCAGTCTTTCTCCAACAGATGAATCAAGAAAAATGCTACAGTTTTAGATTTTAACAGCTTTATCAAACAAAAAAAAAGAAGTAGTGTGGCCTAGTGCAACAACTATACTGGAGTCCATTTTTTGTAAGTTTATTATACCACATTTAACATTGTCTTGTGCATTTTGAAACTAGAAAACCCTGCATGATGGACTAGTGTCAAGTGGTCAAACTTATTTTCAAAAACGTGAAAAGGTGTTCTTCACTGGTGAACTTTACAAAAACAATTTACCTTACTTAGCCAGATAAAAGGAAGCATTACTTCTAACATCAAATGCTGGGAAATGTAATCAAAAATACCAGTTTGATTTCAAGAGCTTCTTTTGCAACATTAAACCACAATTTTAACAATAAATCACAAGTTCAGCCAATCCATAGGTTTCTGGAAATTACAATGAGCCAGTCATTTCAAAGAAATAATGTTATTTTGCACCAGTCTGCACTGCAAAACGTTTGAAAATGTAATGAAATAAAGAAAGAATTTCAGTTTTTCATTTTATTACAGATACAGTTGGTTCAAGGAATTAAAAAACCAGCTAACTTCAGTTTTACATGCTAAAACTTGTTGAAATGACTGTTACAGAAGACTTATTTAAAAGAATAGTATCTTCCAAAGAAGATACACCCCTCAACTACAGCTGATCAGCCAAAAATTTTCCCTGCCTGCCCAACGTGTCACAGTTACCTACTGTACAGTTTCTTCTGCCTCAAAAGAAGTTGATTAAATTCAGTTTCCCCTGTTTAATGCCAGGGGGGGAAAAACTGAGAAAGAAGTGCAGATAAAATTGCCTCTATTTCCTACAAGCAAATGCTCTTCCCTACAAAGTGGAGGCCAAGGTTCAACCGCGACTGCTGAAGCATCTTTATGATCGTGTGGTCTGCGCTGCCTTTGTGGTTGTGCTCGTTTGGGAGCTGTTTCCATGGCAACTCCACTCTTTTAATATTATCCTCGTACTTCGTACTCATTGTGGTTCTTTTGCTTCCTCCACAGTTGGTTTCTGAGGATTCCACAAGTTATTTTGGGGAGTGATATGGAATATAATTTTCATGTTTAACCTCATGTTTTCCTTTCAGTATTCTCATTAATTCTGTGGTATTTTGTACACTAAGCAGAATTCCCATCCTGATTGATGCAGTGCGCCCCTGAAATCAGAAAGAAGATGTACGTGCATATTTGAAAAGTATCTGGGCTGACCTGGCAAATACGTGCAACGGAACTGAAACAGTCCTGCAGAGGAAACTTAACAGAGGATATTATATCAGATTCCAGCATAATTCTTATTTAAGGAAATACATTTAAAAAAAAAAAACAGAATAAAAAATAAGAAAAAAAATTGCTAAACACTGGCAAGAAAAATTTCCAAAATATGCTAAGCTGTTTTACAACACCATATTCTTATTTTCCCTTCCCTTGCTGCACGATGGCTTTCATAAGAGCAACAGGGAAAACCAGCTGACAATATTGGGAAAACATTTGTAACTAAGGCATTATTAGGTGGTGTCAGAGTGTAAGGGCAAAGGACCTTTTCCTAAATTTTGTTATAATAACTGTACATACTACTTGTGAAAGCAGCATTGAAACCCATAGTTCTGCTTTGCACCCAGCTCCTAAACTTGAGGAGGGGGAGGTGTGACAAGTTGAGATTTATCCCTGCAGTGCTAAGCTGCTTTGCCAGTATCTTTCATCTGCAGAGGGCATCAACAGTTGCTGGCAAAGGTCTCAGTTTGATCCAGGACCAGACAATGTCAACCCCAAACTAACTTTTAACTTCCCCCAAAAGGTTGTAGCCCAGAGTATCTTCATCCTGGATCACAAATATCCTACTGTTACTTATTGAGTCTTGTGTCATTAGAAAAAGAACAACACGGTGTTTCGTGCTTACTCATGTTCTTAGTGACTACAGCTTAAAATTCAGTCTTTATTCCAGCAATAAACACACCTTTATTCCAAATTACATAAATTAATAATGCTTACAAGAAACAATGTTTTAAGAAATAAATATTAATCAAACCATAATTGCTACCTTTAGCTGTTCACTAGAATTACTTTTAAGACAACCAAGGGGTCAGAGTTGAAGCTGTGTATGGATGGCTGTTTTTTTCAGAAAATTATCCCTGTGCCAGGTCGAGCTGAGAATTTTATTTGCTTTTGCTAAAACTTTATGATTTGCTTGAACACAGGACTCAAGAAACCTCTGATTCCTTTACCTGGGAGGATTCTGCTATAACCTGTAACAATCAGCTGACCTGAGCTCAGAGAGGCAGCATTACTCCTGCCAACCTCTTTCCACAGGGACACATTTGTAGCTGCAAAAGCCACTTCTGGACTTGCTGCAAACAGATCCACCACTGAGCCTTTCAGCTCCATGTATCAGTCTAGAATCCTCTTTCTTTGTTGTTGTTGTTGTTTTTGTTTAAATAAAGTGGCTGGGTCAGCCCAGAGTTTGTCCTTACCCCGTGTTCCTTGGAGTTAAGTTACAAACCCAGGCTGGGATGTGCCGTGCCCAGAGCCTTTGGCCAGATCAGATGCAGGATGGCTACAGCTGTTTGCTGACCCAGCACAGCCATTCATTAGAGCAAAGCAACAAAACAACAGAACATCTGACTTGAGCACAGAAAATTCTGTCCTTCCTAACCGGGTATGAGCAAGTCAGCAAAATAATAAAGAAAGAAAAATGACAATTTCTTTGGACTTCAAGGACCCTTCAACAAAGGCCTTCTGACATGTTACTAGGGAAACTACACAGGCACAGAAACGCAATGTGACACAGTCATTAAGTTAAAAAAAACTTGCTGTCAGAAAAGTAAAGAATATTATTAAAAGCTCTACATTTCATACAGCAGAAGGAAGGCATTTAAAGACCTGCACTAAGACAATTTATTTTATGCATTTATTGCAGAAGATGATGGGCTATAACAGATGTAACTTAACTGCTAAAGTGTAAACATCTTACTAGCTCAAAAATATGGGCAATTTGAGAAAAGGCTCCTTATAATTTGATGCTGCAATGTGAGCCTTATTCAAATCTTGCATAAGAACAGCTAAATAGCCAGAGGGGAAAGATTAAATTAAACAAGATGAAGCTTTATCACCCCATTTCATTCTTTGTCCTTCTAAAATGAACAATAAATACAGTATACTTGATGTATTTTAAAGGTAAAATAGAAAGTAGATAGGCAGTTCAAGATTCAGTGTTTTACAAAAAGGTACAGTTGTAGCAGAGGGAAAGGAAATGTGACCACATCAATACCACATTAAAATTGGCAACAGCTCTTGCAAAACTATCAAAGCATATATTCTGTTGCTCCCTGTCTCTCAGTTTGCTAAGATGAAACTTCCTCTATTTCTGAAGGAACAAAGGAAAAAGTAGCTTTAGACAGTTTTAATTTAAAAAGCTGTACATCATAATTTCTCACTTTTAAGTAAAATTGTTACAGAAACTAATTCATATACTCATTCTGGTATTAACATATTTTAGAAAGAAGATAAAACTTAGAATTCTAGAGGGAAGTGACTACTTCCTTATGTGTGTATCTTTAAAACAATCTAAGAGACACCAACTGCAAAGGCAGCAGCAACAACAAAGAAAGCAATATAGTCAAGCCAGTATCATTCAGCACTCTTTAATGTAAACAAGTTATTTTCAACTCAGTCCTCCAACTAAGTTTATTAATCACAAAACTCACTGTGCTGGCACAGGCCATTTAATGCTTGTACAGTCTGTGACTTGCCCGTAGTTTTCTTGTGCCTTGTCATGACCCCAAAGACACAAACAACGTCACAAACGTGAACTCTCTGACGCTCAGGTTCAAAAGGTGCCTCACAGGGCTTACATTGACCTGGATATCTTTGTGCTGCAGGTATGACCTCT
>JAOXXN010000082.1:23879587-23899661 GCA_026770055.1 Myrmophylax atrothorax | reverse complement strand
TACTACCTTATTTCTGGTAAGCTTACAGGTGACCATGAGAAATACACATATAGAGCTCGTTTACTGGTCTGATGAGCAATTTGCTCATTTCTTTTTCGTAGGAAATTACCTTGTGACTAATGCATGGGACAAGGTCAGAAAGAGCTACTTCTACTGTTTATTTTGTTTCACACTTCCTTGTTTGTTTTCCAGAATCATGCTTTTGGAAAATAGAATGCTGAAACCTTGTTACAAGGTTTAACTTGCATATAAACCATGTTTAAATGCCAAAGAAGGCAATCTGGGACTGCAAGCTTTGCCCCCCTTCCTTCCAAGACTGTGGATGTTGGAAGAGCCAGTCTGTCTGGTCTCCTGCAGCCACATGTGCCTGTCCAGGAGGTTTTCTAGGCAGTGTTGTGGAAAGGAAAAAACAGAGCGAGGGAAACATGTTACAGGTTGTGACATGGAGACATTAACTATGCTGGAAGTCTATTACACAACAGTGGGGTCAGTTTATTGATAAAACAAGAGTTCCTTGCCCCTGTTTATATCCTGATTATTATGAGTATTGTGGACAATGCCTTTCTGTGTTCTTGATAGAGTTCCTATTGCCTAAAGGTGGTGATGGGCCTTTTGCCTTGCACTACCATTGCCAGGCAAGTGTATTGCAATATAATGTAATTAAAAGATATTTGATGTTAAAAATTTCAATGAGTATCTTTAAGGGAAAAAAATCTCTAGTTCTTTCTTTTTGGTTAATATGTTATCTGAAGATCTTAGACAATTAAACCCTTCTACAAGTAACGTCTTAGGAAGTGCTAAACTTCTGGAAGTTCAGAATTTTATTTTGAGACCATGTTTTTAAATTGGAATTGGGCTTGCTTTGTATATAAGATCTACAGGACATATAGTGCAACATGTTGATCTGGCATGTAGCATCCAAACTTACAGGATTTAAAGTGAGTTGAAGCAGAAGGTAGTTTATTAGGAAAGACTGAAAGTGCTTATCTTCCCTTGAGTTTTAATAGAATAACCATGCAGAAAGTGGATTCAAACTGACCTAACCTTATTGTTGCCTGGCTGTTAAGTTGATATCAACACTTGTTTTTCTGGAAGCCTTTTTTTTGTCTTTGAGTAATGGTTTGGGTTTTTTTTTTTTCAATTTTAGATTCTTGGTTTCATAGTAACTGTAACCAAAGGCTTGACTTCTCAGCTCAATAAGATCTACTTGTACAATAATAGAGGGTTTATTTGTTTCTAATTTAAAATGTTGTATGTGGCTGTGGGTAATTAAAAACATTTCTTGAAATATGGTGGTTTTGACTGTAACATGCTGGAATTGCCTCTGCTGATCATGAAGAGTTGAATAATACTCATTTGTCATGTAGGGTGTTGACTCAGACACAGATGATTTCAATTCAGATGACAGAGGGTGTTACAAAACCCAGCTGTTTACTCTGCTCCTCTTTCCACAAGCTGCTTTCTCTGTGGCAGGGATGGCTGACCTATGAAGCAGTTCTTTGACAGCTATAGTTTGTAGCCTAATTTATTCAAGTAAACCAGTAGTGATTTTAAGTTGTTTTAATGCACTGGGTTGGCAACTCCAACAGCTTAGGAGCTGCTTCCTGTGGAAATCATCAGTGCTAATATAACTAGTGGCAGTCTTTGGAGAAGAGTGAAGGCCTGGTGGGATGTTTAAGCTGCCTGTATTAATGCATAAATTCTCTGTTTCTGATTCACAGCTAACTTGAGAAGGAATCTCTGCAGCAGCCTGCCAGCAGTTGCAGAGTAGTTGCAGACAACTGCTGGCAAGACACCTTTTCTTGGCTCCAAACAGTTAGTCTCAAACTAAGGCAATTTTCTCCCAGAGCTTTAGTTGTTAATCAAATTTGGAGAAAATACTACAAGAAACATTAAAACAGGTACTCTTCTTTGAAGTTTCCATTTCACTGGGATTGGAAGAAGAGCATTTAGCTTTTTTGAAAAAAAAGTACATGGTGGACACAATATGAGCAAAGAAATTTATTGGGCAGAGCTAATTCTGTTGAATAAATCATTCTGGTGTTAAATAGGAAGCTATTCTAACAAAGCTACCAGGTAGGCTGCTTGGGACAGAAGAAAGAAAACGGGTTTGGGTTTGGGTGGTGGCATTGTTGGGAAGGGTGCCAATTTTCCTTGGTTTGCCTTCTTTCCTTTTTAGGATAATACCTTGCTGAGCTCACGAGATAACTCTGAGGATTATGGACTTGGTTTACTTCTCAGTACAGTCAGGAAAGCTAATGTTGATAGCTGTAGGTGAAAGAGACAGCCTTATTTTAATAGGTTAGAATAATCTCAATTTGAGGGGTTTTGTTTATTTGTATTTAGATATCTACTATGTAAACTTCAGATTTTTGCCCTTGAAACAGTTATTTTCCCAAGAAGAACCTAATTCTATTTTTGTTTTTGATTATGGCTCTTTATACCCTCTCTTTGGAGTTAAAAATAGAATACAGATATCTTCTATCTAATTAAGCTGTGGAGCAGATGCTTCTCTTGCCTTTTTTCTCCTATAGCAGGATTGAATTCCTTGCACTACAGCAACCCTGAAATCATTACACTGCATTTAAAGTGAAATTCAGAAAAGGATGACCTTTTACTAGAACTCCCTGTTCTTTGTATTGCCAAGCCTGATCATCATCTTCTGGCAAAAGCCACTTTACTCCTTAAGCAGGTGTACATACAGTATCTGTTCAGAATTGTCTATTGTTGCTGTCTGTGTTCTCATGGATTATGATACTGTGCATCTCCACAATGCCAGCTATTGGCCCCTTGGATCTCCTCTGTACAGGCAGCTCTTATCTTCCTTGCTGGTAGCATATCACCAGTGGTACCAGTTAAGAGCTGAAAACACTTCAAACATGATGGAAAGTTCTACTTTTGCCAGGATGACTCATTAATTAAACCCTGGCACATTCTGCTTGGGATGGACTGGTTTCCTGTGCCAATTTAAGAAAAAGTTACGGGAAGATACTGTTATATAGCAAAAGATAAATTGATTGGAAGGATTTTGTTTGCCTTGAAAGAGTTATGTTTTCTAATACTTTCCATCTGCCTGAAGCCAGCTTGGAAACTCATCAAACAATACTTTGGAAATGGTTGACATCTTCCTTTGCTATAGGAGCAAACAGACAGCTGCTGAGAAGAATGGACTGGTAATAGGAGTGTGTGGAGGCAAGCAGTACATCCAGGAGGGAGTAAATAGCTTTTCCTTCCAACTGACCACAAGCTTTGGCTTTAAATAGGTCATTGTTCAAATATAGCTGCCAAATGGCCACTTGGGAGGGAAGAAAGAGTAGTCTTGGGTTTGGGTGGTGGCAGGGATTGGGAAGGCTGTTGGAACCATAAGAGTCTGGTGGAGACTGCCCTGCAGAACACCCTTTGTGTGCCTGTCAGACATTGCTGTAGGTGAGTGGGTGGCTGGAGCGTGGTATCACCTGATGTGGGTGGAATGTCTGTAAATCAAGACTTCAGCAATTTTTTCCTGTGGACTTCAAGGAATCTTGTGATGCCTTCACAGAGCTGCAGGAATGATTTGCTTGTTGTCAAGGAATCTTTGCCAGATCTGTAAGATCAAACTTTGTGTGTTTGTGGCAGTCTTGAACAAAGCCAGAGTGGTCTGTACATTAAGACAGATGAGACAGGTGTAAATATCTCCTGTGAAGAACTTTAACAAGGTCTGGGAATCAGAAGAAAGCTCCAGAACTTGAGATTTAACTCCCAGTAGTTTCTGAGACAGAGCTTTTGCTGCAGAAATCCTTCTCCTTTTGGAACAGGGAAGCAGTAAAAAAAAAATTGGGGAGATGCTTCATTTAAGCCAAAAGCATTGTTTAGACTTGATCTGTTAACATTTGGGCATTTCAGGCAAGACAACTGTTTACTAAAATATCAAAATGCAGATATTTTTAATATCCAGTGGAGCTGATTCATTAATTTCCCCTCAGACACACACGTGCAGGGGTGACTTCTGCTTTTTGCCCCAGTGAGTGTCTGCTTACCCTAAATAGAACAGGTTAGACAGACTTGTTACCTGATTTGTCTCTTTTTGGCCTGTTAACTCAGTCTGCTGTCTGTCTAGGAGTAAAAATGGGTGCTGAACTGACGGGCTTTTTGCAACCATGCAGAGTAAACTGGGGGGCATGGTGCAGAAAGGAATATTACTTTGTATTAGAGACTGCAAACAAAAAGAGAGAGATGAGGAGGCTAATTCTGTTAAGACAAGGATCATGTAAGTAGAATTCAGGTTTAAACCATTTGTTTGCTTGGGCAACTTCATGGTCTAAATTGACATAGTTTATAGCAAACAACCGAAGAACTGCCATATGGAGGAATAGCAGCTTGTGTTAAGATCATACACTTAACAGCTTTGTTTATAAAATTCTGTTGAGCAGTGTCTGCAATTCATCAGCAGAAAAAGGGTGCTTTGAGAGGAGACTTGAGTGAGACTTGCGAGTGCAAAAGGGAAGGGTTGGGGAAAGCCTGTAACGGGGATAGAGATGTAGACCCAGGTGTGAACAAAACTATTTAGTTTGTTACTCAATGAAGTGAGTGGTAGAACTGACTAAATCAAACATTTTCAACATCTCACAAATGTAATGACCAAAATAACACTAATATTTTGTTATTTAAATAACAAAAAGTTGGAAAGTAATCTGATTGTTTGCAGTTCTTTACACAGGATAGAGTAGATGTCAGCAACACTCTGCCATGTTGTGCTACACCCTTTTTTTCTCCTCCAGTTGGAGTTTAAGTGTTGAAAGAGAAATTATCCAGAATCCAAGCTCTGTAGTTTCTCCAAGAATCAAGATGCTAATGTGCTATTCATGGTGTGTTGCCTCTCTGTGAGTAGCTAGAAGTGTGTCCTGCAGACTGCACAGATCACTGGCCACCCATAATTGGGAGCTGCTCCCTCTCAGGAGACTGTGAGTGCCAGATCTCATCCCTGTTAGACACCATTCAAAATCAGTCCACTTATGACCTTTGCCTAAGAGCTGTAAGGGGCTGATGCCCATTGGAGAGTGACCTGGAGAGGTCTGGGGGGAGCAATTTAGCTGTCCATTCAGGAGGAGCCAATAGAATGTATTTCCAGCTTCCAAATCTTTATGAGAATCCTTCTGAATTGAGTGCTGGGTTTTTTGACATCAGTACCATGATAAGCAGAGAGTTGGATCTGGTAATGTCAGAAGATAGCAAGCCTTAAACAGCAAAATCTGAAAAGGTAAAGGGGGAAAATTACAGTTTCCAAGTTAATGGAGACTGTGTCCAAAATAAAGAAGGTTCACTGCTTTTGTTTTCTCTAAAGTCATCGTCCCCCACCTCCACAATAAAGCACAGGATAAACAATGAGAAGAATATGTTATGGGAGGGAAAGATAATGATGGGAGAAATAATAATTACATGTACAGGAAGTAGCCAATTAGCATCCTACAATCCTCCTCTTTCAAAGAATTGTTGTCTTTCATTCTCTGTCTATGGATTCATAGGAAAAAAATCCCTGAAATTCTGATTGATTTGAAGGAACTGGGGAAAATGCTGTTGATTCTCAGTACTTTAAACAAATTATGAGTATTGATACTTTGAATATTTCATGTGGTGACACATGAAATATTGATAAATAAATATAATGTTGCATTAGATAAGCTCCTGTGTCTCATCATCAGTTCTGCTGTGTTGTTGTGTGTAAACTCATGAGCTGTTTTTTCATTCAGTTGGAACATATTTGAACAGCTCTTTACTTGTGTAGACAACACTAAATCCCTCTGTGTTCACAGGTTTTGAATGCAGTCTGAATCCAAGAAATATGAAGAAGAGACACCTTCCCTGCACTGGGGGATGGATCCTGTGTTTTCTGCATTTGCAAGACTCTACATTAAAGATATAAAAGAAATGAGAGAATCTAAACAGGTGCCAGGTATGTATTGGTATGTGCTGATTATGATACACACAGTATTCCAATTGATTTATGTTGTGCTTTTTATCAAAGGATTGCATGATGCTTCATGAACATCAGTAGTTTTCTATACTCTTAAGCTAAGTGACATTAGTATCTCTTAACAGTTCTAAGAACGACAGATTGTATGTGAAATATATGTGAAATATAAAATGCATTCACTACAATGGATTTTCTTTCTTATATATGGATCCAGAACCTCTTTTACATTAAGGTAGTGTTGGGTTTCCTCTGTGTGGTAGCACTTGTTACATTCTGATAAAGTTAATCTGAAAAACTCCTGGTCCGTTCTGGCTGTATGTGTTGCATACACATCTTTCCACTGTCTCTACAACATTTGAGAAGGATTTTATGCCTTTTTTTGCAAAATTTTGACAATTATGATGTTGCTGCTTGTGTGTATTTTGCTCTTTCCTATGGATATTATTGTATTACAAAACATAGAGTTTTTGAGGTTTTGTCTGCTTAATTTCTAGATATGATAGATATATGACATTCTTTGTTCATTTGAACAGCCTTACCGTAAATTCTGGCATCTGTGCTGGATCTTATACCACACCTTTTATGTCTGAGCCATTGTTGGCTTTTGTCTGCTTTGCACTGTTTCCTGCTGGTCTTCAGCTGGAGTCACCCCCATGTGCACATTGTCTGAAGCAACATGGATCTGATCTTGAATTTCTATTTTCACTGCAAAGACTTTAAGAGACTGCAGTATGTTCATTGCTCCAAACTGAAGCTTGACAAGGTGCGAGATTATCAGGGAGGAAAGCAAAGAAATTAAAATTGATGGGGAAAAAGCAACAAACCCTAAGCAGGGTGTGTGCCTTTGGTTTGGTGTTTGTGGTTTTTGTGTACTTTTTCTGTCCACAGAGACAAGGGACATCTGTTTGGCTCTTTGAATATGCTCTGCTTTGTAGGGTTTGTTATTCTTCTTTAGTTTTCTTTAACAGCAAGGATAGCAACAGTGCTATTTTTGCAGAAATGAAGGACTGGTGGTTTTTTTGTTCTCACAACCGTTTTTATGTACATAGGGACTTCACAAACCACAAATGCCAGTATATACCTGTACATACATACATACATACATACACACACACATATATATATAGATATAGATAGATATCTTTGTTATTGACCATGGTGGGAGACTTTTGTCTTAAATCCGTTGCAAGAATTAGATTACAGACTCTTGTTGATGTTTGTGTTACAGTGAGTGCTATTTAGATACCTTTTTCAAGTGTATTATAAAAGTTTTGCAGTAGTGCTGGTGTAGCAAATGCATCTGTTAAAAACTGTTCTGCTTCAGTTAGAGATATTTTAATTGTTTTCAAACAAAATACCAAACAATTCAATGTCAGCAGGGTAAGATTGTAGTTTGGACTTGGACATCAGTACATACATATGTAAAAATGTATTTAAAATAATTAACCTTATAAACACCAACAAACATTTCATGATAGCAAGAACAGTCCTAGAAAGGACAATACTGCTCTCTTTTTTTATCTGTAAATTACCTGTATTTCCCTTCTCACTTCCCTTCCTGTGAGTTGGCTTCTGCTCCAGCAACTCTCCCAGTTTTGTTATTATCTTTTTTTCCCCCTAAGATGATCCTAAGGAAGTGGTGTTTGTCATGTCAAGATACAGCCTTTACAACTGGTGCATGTGAGCTCTCCCCACTTCCTGTGCACCTGGTGTTCTGCACATCTAAGCCTGCTTGCAATCCCGTGTCATTTTCTGAACCAAACTTTAAAGAATAAAATGAAATTTCATCAAACAAACATCCTGAGTTATGTTTTATTCTCCTACTGCTGTGTATATACCAAACCAGATATCTTTCGGTGTATCTTATATCTTAGTAACAAATGCTAGCACAACAGAAACACTAAAAAAATAAATCTTTTGGGGAAGGAAGAACGTAGGTGTTTGTTGTCAATGTTTCCTGTCTTTAATGGGTTTTTAAAGACCATCTGAAGCTAAGTATATGATTGGCTATAAATCAGTCATTAAGTAATGGTAATTAAGAATGAATGACTGCAAAACAAAGAGTTGTAACTAGGAGGAATGCAAAGAAACACAGAATGAATGTCAGGAAAAACATCCCTAGAATGACATCTGCTAAGCCATGGAACAGCCTTCCCAGGAAGAAGGTGGAATGCCCTTCACTGGGATTGTTTATATCCTGACTGTACAGATTGCCAGGAATTTACTGTACAAAATGGTCTTGTATTGGCCCCGAGGAAATGGACTAAATGACCTAATGAGTTTTTTCTTTCCATTTTTAAGCATTAGGGTTTGATGCTACAATGACTAATCCCTTAAACAACATGGAGGAAAGCAGTAAACCTGGCCAATTACTCTCCTGCTATAAATGGTGACAAGAAGGCTGGAAAACCTCCCAGATAAAAACAGCAATTGTGTTGTCTTAGTGGCCTTGCAATGCGAGTGGGTGTCAAACTCAGTTGTAACACATAATCACATCATGGAAATGAGCTTTTCTCAGAGTTATCATGCACCACTGCATTGTGACAGCTTATCAACAAGAGGAGGAAGCTACAGATAGCATAAAAGGAGGTAATAGTAATTAAAGCAATGTCAAACAGCTCTGTGCTCAGTAATGCTTGTAAAGACATGACCAGTACTTGCTCTAGGGAACTCTGTATCTGTAGCCCCCTGTACCCCTGCTGTGGCTTCCTGTTGTGGTAAGAGTCTAGTGCTGTTTGTGTTGTTTACTGGGTTATTAGGAGCCTCACTGAATGTGGTTTTTCATAGCTTCAAATGTTTAGTAGTGTATTTTTATTGCTACCAATACGGACATATGTGGAACAAATAAGCTGGCAGGAGAAACAATTTATACCTTGAAGTCATAAAGTCCAACAACTTTTAATAAGTTAAATATAATTGCATCTTTCAAATTAATTTGGGTAGTTTCTCAGAAAGTAAGGATGGAGTTCTATGTGAATTTATGGGAATGGAAAGAACCAGTTTGATTCAGTCTCTGTCATTTGCTAAAACTCAGCTTACTAACTGGGAAATGAACATAATAACATGTTGCTTGTTTGCATAATCAGGAGCTTGGAGGCTCTGCTCTAGAGACTTACCCTGAAACTAGCCCAGACCTTTTGTTGAGATGCTGTGAGATTCAGCGAATAACTATATACACTGGGAGCATCTCCACTGAGGGTTTCTGTAGCAGTGTCCTGGTAAATGAGAGAAAAGTGGACAGACCTGCCAAACATTCTCTGTGCCAGACCTGACCAGTGGCTGCATGATTAGTATAACCAGATCAAAGGTGAGAGTGACAGGTGCATCCTCAAAACATTGCAGTGGATTTTCATGAACAAAACTTTGTTTTTGTGATCTGCTGGGCTGATCACCTATGATTTCGTCTGAAACTTTTGGGTTTTCTCTCTGTCTTGCATGAAGAAAGTTAATTCCAGACTCACTTAAGGCTGCTGGCTATGTAGGACAAGTTATTTTTGGATTTTGGTTTTGGTTTTATTTTTTTAATGCAGAACATTTTTCTGACTCCCTTGCTGCTTTGTTTCTCTTTCCCTTTGTAAGTATAACACTTGCCACAGTGTATGGAGCCAAATGTTCCTTTCTGAGTCCCTTGAGTTATCTGGTTTTAAGAAGACAGTTATTGAACATCCCAGATGGCATATTTCAGTAAAGCAGCAGTATTCAAAAACTGAAGAAAACTCATTCACTGAGAACTAGCCAGCCCAGGGTATATTTGGAGCTTATTGCCCTATTATTCCCCTGCTAGTGGACTGAGAAGCCTCAGTGTATAATGTTTACATTGGTGCTTGTTAATAACATTTGTCACTCTCTTGAAAGGGACTGCAGAATGAGGCAACCTCAGTGCTCCCAGAGTGTCCACTGGGCTCTGATTTCACTCTTTCCTGGACATGTTTCTATGTGTTATTCAAGTTATCTTTATAGATGCACAAAAATAGCTTTGAAGGGATGTTTTTAGAACGTGTTTTTTCAGAAACTGAAGTTCAGGATGCAGTGCACAATGACTGCAGTAGTGTATTCCACAGTCTGAGGGGATTGTTGCTCTACCCCTGCCCCCATGGCTCCTGTTCTTCTAGAAATGAAAGACAGAATTATGTTAGTTTTCCTTTTAGAGGCTCTGCCTTAATCAGGAACAGCTGCATTGTGAGAAGCTCAAACTGCTTCCTTTGTGTTCTATTATTTATTCTGAAGCCTGATGAGGTTAGAAAAAAAAAATCAAAACTAACTAACAAACAACAAAGCAAACAAAATAGACCCCCAAATTAAACAACAAAATAAAAAATAAAATACACTCTAATGCATGCAGATGTTTTTCGGATCCAATTATGCATGAAAACAAGAGGTTAATCAAGTTCTGACAATCTACAAAAGCAAGATTTCGGTATCCTAAGTAGAGCTGATACTTTTCCCTTTCAGTGTTCCTGGTCTTGAGTATCCAGGGGTTTTTTCCCATGTAGGCATTGTATAATTTAAGTTTTATTAAATATGTAAGAAAGTATGTTTTTTACTGACAAAATGTGACTATGTAGGGTAGGATATTGAAAGAAATAGTTACACTAATCAAGCATGTTTTGTGTCTAGGTATATTCTTTTATAATGGACATCCAGTGAGACAGGTGGATGTTGTCGGGATAGTGGTTCAAAGGAAGGAGCGAGATGCCTTTTATAATTATGGAGGTAAGAAAAGTTTTTCTTCTTCCAGTTATCAGCCTTCTAGTCTTAGTTACTGTTAGAACTGAAAGGATTCCTTATTTTGATCTTGGTCTGTTCTTGAAGCAACTGTGATCTTATCCTAATATAATATGTGTCTGCAGCTCAGACCTGGCAAATTTAGGGAAGCTACTGTTTATCTTTGCTTCAGAAGCAGAGAATTGTTACTACAGAGTAACTGATTCATTTGGGGTCTTAATTTTGGTTGTTGCTTTGTCACTGGACTCCCCCACCTTCCTCTCATATACCTGCAGTTCCTTTGGTCAGATACAAACAGATTTAACAGTGCCTGCAAATAGGAAATCTCTGCTTCCTTTTTTGAAGCTTAGCAATCTCTTCTGACTTTTCATATGTTTTGTCATATCTTGGAGGAAGCTTTTCATAGCTTTTCAATAGCAGTCAGGAGCTTGTTTATGTTTAGATGCATAAGAGTAACTTAAGCATCAAGTACCAGTCCTTGCCAACACCAGCTGGGAGTTGTCTCCTCCCTATTGCTTTTCCCAGTATTCAGACAATTCTATTAACGTAGAAACATCTGATTGTCATTTTGTTCAGCTGTCTTTTTCATCTGGAGAAAAAGCAGAGTGGAGTAGTGGTGATGTGGCAAGTATCAAAGGGTTTGGGTGAGGTCACCTGACAGTAGGAAGGGGCAGCCAAATGTGCAGACCTCATTGACACCCATATGTGTCTTCCTCTGCCATGGGTTTCCACCTGATGGACGTAAGTCAGAGAGTGCCTCTTGTTCCCAATTCCTTTGCTTACAAAATTGAGTCAGCAGCAGTTCCCTGACCCACAGGAGTGTTGTGAAGATAGAGCCAACAACTCAACCAGGTCCCAGGATCCACAACACCTGCATATGCATCGTATATGGTGCAGGTAATAGACCCTGCACTGTGTGCAGCTGCTCAGAGCCGACTCTGTGCTCTCCGTGCAAGTGTCTTAGAGTGGATATTTTCTAGATTTTCTTAAGTCTAAATTCGGAATGTTTGTTATTATTTGACCATTATGCTAAATAATGGGTTGTCAGTAAATATTTTGAAGCACAAGGTTCTCTGGCACTTGAAGTAGCATAGGGTAAACAAAGGCCTAAGTTAAGAGGTGAAGATGTAATTGATGATGTAATGAAGTGTTGAAACGTTAACTGAACATAAGCTATTATTCTTTTATGGCACTAGTATGCAAATACAGTTATTGCTTCCTGAGAACAGAGGAAGACAGAATCAAAAGGACGAAGGCAAAACAATTGTATTAATAAAGGTTTTCCATGCTGCCCTCAGCATTTGTTTAACAAGTAAACCTGCTGAAAATATTTGACTGGGGCAGAAAATGAAGGGATAAAAATAAAAAACCCCACAGAGTAGTGGAATTAAGGCCTTAGCGTTAAATCAGCTGACCTGTAAGTGCAGCTCTCAGTGAGCCTGACTTCCTGCTGTCCTTTCACATCCAACTCCGTGCTTTGTTCCAGCAGTTCCTTGTTTGAGCTTTGAGGCTACCTGCCAGGGTGCCCCTCCCCAGCCTGCCCTCCCTTTCAGGCAGGCCGACTCTGCCAGTGTAAAATTTTAACTTCTTAGTCAGTTTCCTGCTTGTAACTTCTTGCATTTCTCAGTTCAAGACTCTAGTTGGTGAGTCATGGAGCAGGCATTGCATCAGTTGGAGTGCCACACACTGCTCAGGACTTGCTCACTTTCCATCTGCTTAAAAGGGACTTACAAAGCAATTCTCCCTTTGTACTTTTTCTCTGATAGGGAACTGAAATGTCTTTGTGTCGCTGCTGCTCTCCCCCCTCCCTCATTTCCTATCTGTCTGCTTCAGAATACACACTGCTCACTTTAAAGAATCTTAGGTCCTCTCTGCTGAAAACCAGAACTGCTGACAAAATAATAATTGTAAAAGAGAGTGAATTGACTCTTTCCTGTCCAGCACAGCGTGTAATTTTTATTTTTTAAAACCTGATTTTGGCATTTTGGTTCAATTGTTTATAGCTGTTATTATGATCACCTAGGAGAAAGGTGTCTAATTAAAATGCAGCTTTGACCAAACTCATATTTTAGCTTATGCACCTTTCTGACTTCTTTTTTTTAACCTTCCCTCTTTGACAAAGTCAAACATCACATGTGGTTTTCTGTATACTCCAGAACTGAATTGAAAGGATGAAAGGCACTTGCCTTGAACACAAATGAAAAAAATCTCATCAAGCACTCAGTAGGTTCAGACAGACCTTACAAAAACCATACCCTTTTTGTCATAAAGAATAAAAATGAACACTATTACCTCATTTACCAAGTAGCTTTGAGAGTGCTACCCCTCAAACAGTTAAGAGTCAAAAAACCCAAACAAACAAGAAGCAGAAGGAAAAAAAAGCAAACTCACTAAAAACCAAATAAACAAAAGTTTAAACCCAAAGAGATGAGGAAGGGAAGCACAGGGAGCACAGGAAGTTTTCAAAAGCTTGTAGACCCTTTAAAATAGATTAATATTCTCCTGTCTAATTAGAATACAATTGCAAGAGTTCTCATTCATCTGTGATTCAGGAGTTGCTTGTCTTTTTGCTCACAGCTTTTATCTATGAGATGACAAAACTTTGATTTAGAACCTTGCTCTGCTACTGGGTTCCCTGTGTGGTCAAGAACAGGTCAGTCTCTCCAGAACTCCAGTTTCAGCTGTTAGGTTGAGGAGGAGGAGTCTGGCCTCCTAATCCTTCAGCCTTGTTTTGGTTTGTTTCCAAGCCCTTCTTAGGAAGCGTGTCTGTCTCCATTGGTACAACAGGCAGTCGCGGGCTGGAACATTGAGAAGCTGCAGGAATGCAGTAGTGAAATGTCATCTGCCCTGTTTCTCACTGCCATTGCTGGTTTACATGGATGGCTTATGTGGGTTCTGAGTACTAAAATAGTTGCCGTCTGTCTATACCAAGAAGAGGAAATCCTACCAGCTAGATCTTTATCTGTGCTCTGGTACAAACTTAAAGCTGCTGAAATAGTTGCAGACACAGCAGCTCAAAAGGGGGACAGCAGAGATGAGTATTCTTTTGTGGTTGAGTTTGGAATTGTCTAGATCTTATAAATGCTGTATGTTTGTTAATAGCAATGTGCAGCTAAACTACTGAGAAACAGGAAGGCAAGACAATGATTTGAAATTAGACCCCCTAAATGGAGAGATTGTTTCTAAACACATGAGACAATGCAAAGGCATTTTGCTTTGATGCTATGGTTCTCAGAGGAAATGACTGCAGGTACCAATCAGCACCTTCCTGGTAAACATGGCTGTTACTTTTTAGTCATAGATCTGTTTTTTAAGGAGCAGGGGAAAATTGCAGGTTTCCATTTGTGAAGAGTGGAATGTGAATCTTGGATCATTCAAGAAGCACGGGTGTTTGGAGCATTGGCTAGACGATCCTTAAGAGACATTTAGTGCCTTAGAGAGTGTTTAGTGGACTGGCCATCTGTGTGGTCTCTCGACCTGTAGAACAACTGATTCTCCAGATAGTTTTTAGTTTCCTTTGAGTTTTGTCTTTTTCTGCTGTCATCGACAGTGCAGTGCCTGAGGCAGAAATGGTAAAACTTGTTTGGATTGGGTAGTAGCAAAACAGGAAAAACTAGACAGCTCCTGTGCTCGGGACAAGGTCTGGAGCTTTTTCAGTGACAGAAGTGGCATGCATGCCACCAGTACCTGTGCTGTAAGTTGGGAATTCCTGGCCTAGAGCAGAACCATGAGCATGTGCTCTCTTCTGACCTTCCTGGCTAGAGGAGCTGCCTTTCTGCTCCCTGAACATCCTGTACAGGAAAGGCCAGACTTTGAACACAACACTGCATGGAAACCAATGCAGCAGCAATTCTGGTTTATTCCCATGGTTGTATTCCCCAATGCTGAAATGCTGTTTTCTCACTGTAACAGTAAATGCCTCTGTAGTTTGTGCCTGGTTTCCTGCATTAATTTGTCTGACTTCAGCTTTCAACACTGATTCTTCTTCTGACCTTGTCAATGAGACTAAAACCCTTTAGTATTCAATGTATGTGCTGAAACCTCATCATTGAAATTAGCGCTTGATCTTTCTTTGAGAGTGTATCTTTAACTTTGGTGACCATGCACATAAGTAGATCTGGTGCTGAGCTAATTTCATGACTGAAACGACTGTGGAAATTTTTTCAGGTATATAAGTAGGGGTTGGACACCCACTTTCCCTTTCAAATTGGTTGGACTGAGATATCCTTGGCAGTTATCTCCATGTATCTTCACTTACTGGAACTTGTCTACCTGCTTTCCTATTCAGGAATTCTTGCAATTCTTTTTTTTTGCAGTGGATGATAGTACTGGAGTTATAAACTGTCTCTGCTGGAAAAATCCCATGGTAGCAGAAACACCCTTATCAGGTAATTTATCAAATAAATAATTCCTTTTTTGACTGTGTGTTTTTACCTAGGTCTGTCTTACATAATTTAGCAAGTGGTCAAACTTGCAGAACAGTGAATTCAACTATTCTTTTTTATTATTATTAGTTTAAACCATCACATCCTACAGCCTGGACCATTTTGGGAATTTTGTGTTAGTTTTTGTGTTGTGTTCAATGGTGATGCCGATAAAACCATTACGTTATGTCCTGTCCTGCCTTTTCCTTATCTGAGTAATATGATATTTCAATTCTATGCTGTGACGTTCAGAGAATTCTCTTCTTACAGTTCTTTTTGTGACTTCATCTAGTGAGGAACGAGGCTGGAAATGTGCCACAACTCCTGTTTCCAAAGTCAGTCCACTGACCTGCACTTGTGATACAGAGATTTCAGGATTAATCCTCACTCTGTATTCATATTCTCCTGCTCACACATACACTGTCAGCAATGAACTTAAAAGTAACTTAAAACCCAGTGGGAGGATGCCAGCCATCTTTTACAATTTGGGAAAGTCCTAAATGTGCAGTAATTGTGCATGTGAAAGTAATCTATTATTTCACTCACTAACAGAACAACTCAGTAGTGTCTGGCTTTCTCTTTGCTTTTTCTCCCACTGTTTCTTATAGATCAGAGTATGAAATGCTTTCTACTTTGGATGTTTTTTGGAAGCCTGTGTAGGAGATTGACAACTCTAATATGGAGCTGTTCAAATCTTACAGCAATAAATGTTACTAGTGTCATCTGCAGTGTTAGGGATACATATGCATAGAATGGAGAAAGGAAAGCTTGATGTAAAAGTTAAAACTCTTATGTCTGTGGAACAAGCCCATTTATACAGGCAGGTAATTCATAATTATACTTAATGATATGGCAAGTGATAGACACAGTCCCAACTGGAATCTAGAAGACAGCTCCCACTTTAGAGAGGTGATGTTCTGGCACAGCTTTCAAAAAAAAAAAAAATTAAAAAATAGGGGAGATGCACAATGAATCAGTTTTTTATGAGGAACTTAAATCCATTGCAAGGAATGGCATGAAATACTGCTTGAAATGGAATCAAGGCCCAGAATGCTTGTTTCAGCCTTGTGTTCTTATTTTACAGTAGTGCTTGGGTGGATCTTATGTTAATAATGGAAACTAATTCATTTGTACCTGCTAAAAAAAGCTCCTAGGTGGCACAGGAAACTTTCTGCCAGCCTTTTGTAATTGTGGTCAGGGGTACTTGGATCATTAATCAGGTTTTGAGTTATGAAGGATTTATTGTCCTGCAAAGGCATGTTACGTAAATGTGAAGTTCTGTGAAATTGCATTCACCTGAGTGTAGACATCAAATTGCATCACATGAATGGTCTGGCCCCACCTCAGATGACTCATTCTTCTTTTATATAAAAGTTCAGCAGACCTTTCTTTTCCTCTTTTGTCCATCTTAGCATGACAGAATCAAAAAATGATAAAACCATTTCAAATTAATGTTTCCATTTTGCAACCCATCTATGACATTTTCAGTGGTAAATCAGTATTTTCTTGCTTCTGTACTCTCCCCAGGTGAACTATTTAAATAAACATAATTCTGTAAACTATGTCACCAAAAGGTTTTGCTACCCAGGACACATGGTGGCTGAGACCTTACCCCTTTTTCAGGAATGTGACTCCTGTGATGCACAGGTGGATGAATGTAAAAGGACAGTCCTCTTGACTTGAGTGCCTGTTGCCCTTTCCCTCACTGCTTGCAGGTCGTCCAAGCACATCCAGCAGTCTTCCTGTGTTTGAACAGATGAAGAAACTCCAAGAAAGACTGAGCCAGAAAACCAAGCTGGAGCTCGGGGATGTTATCAGGGTCAGAGGTCACATCCGAACCTACAGACAGCAAAGAGAAATTCAGGCTTCATGTTTTTGTGAGTGTTATGGATCTCTGACATATGTAACTCAGTTGTCTGTATCTAAGCTGTATATAATTAATGGAATATTTTCCACTTTATTTTCTGGTATCTCATTTTTCTAAAGAGATTTTTGTCTGTATATCTTTATTTCAGTGTTAGCACTGTAAGGGTAAAAGACACACTACTTAATGTGTGGGATTAGATTGCCTGTAAATGAGGCATTCCTAGAAAAACTGTAAAAGATAACTAACATGCTTACAAGAATGTTATGCAGATACTGTGGCTGGATATCTGTGGGAGTGACTTGCTCTTCAGATTTCTTTGTATTGAAGCAGACCAGCCAAGCCCATGAGAAAAGGGCTGGTGACTTTTTATGTCCCTCTTCATCCAGGGCGTTCTGCTTTGGACAAAGGTCTGCTGTTTGTTGCAGCCTGTGCAACCAGTTCCATGGGCGGGCAACAGCACCAGGGCAGTGTTCCACTGAGCCCAGGTTCTCCTAAACTCCCTGGCTCTGCAGAATGACTCAGAACTGCTCCTCATCGTCAGTCATCCGGGCACAGATGTGTATGCAGGTGCTGCCTCTGTATCTGACAGCTCTTTGGGCAGCAGAGCTCTGCAGTCCACTGTTTACACCCTGGGAGCTTCCACTTACATAACTCCTTCTCTGTTCCGTGTCTCTGCTGTTGTGTAAGAGTTGGTTTTCCCCAGTGAAATCTTTCAGAGATAAAACTAAAATTATTTCTTTGGTGGAGAGAAGCCTGTCTTTTAAAAATCCTCTGTTATCCAGATAAAAAGTCTAGATTTTTCACCTCTAGGTAAAATTTGCAAGGAAATTAAATCTTCTTTTCTAGACAGAAGATTTATGAATATATAGAGGGCTGGTAACAACACCAAAGAGAGCCATGCAATCAAATAGCCTCTAAATTGCCTTCGCTTTGGCTCCTTGCTGTGTGTTAACTTCATTTAATGGATGAAGACTGTTGAAAGGTAAAATAGAGATCATAAATTCTGGTTAAATATGTTGTCAGACAAAGGCATAATCTGCAATGCACCCACAACAGACCATTTACCTCCTTGTGAACTGTAAAAGAAGGAGTGGCCTTTGTGGTTTTGTTTTTATAACAACAATAGTGCACATTTGCCAATTTAATACTGGCTGTGAAGTTCTGTTGTGCTGCCTCAGGTTTACTTGCTTAAAAAAGTTGATGTGGCAGTCCTGGCCAAGTCTGTGTGTTCTCTTTGCTGCTGCAGATAAAGTGGATGATCCTGTGTATGATGTTCAGATTTCAAGAATGCTGGAGCTCCCCTGTCTCTATAGAGAAGTTTATGATAAACCTTTCCAAGGCCTTGAGGAAAGACAGAGGTAAATGCAGTATCCAGGCTGGTCTTGGGGCAAAGTGTGGGATTTTATGATTGTTTTTATTTTGTTGTAATGACTGTGGAGAAAGAGAGAACAGGGCCCAACTGTGATCATGACTCTGCATAAACATACAGTAGCAGCCTGCTTTTCCCCCAAATGATTGATGATCCATACAGATGAGATACCTGTCCAGGTACCTGAGAAAAGAAATATGCTGAATCAAAGTGAATATTAGGAAGGTAGTAAAATACTGTGTACAGACCTCTTGCATCTAGTGAAAAAGGATGGCATTTTGAACAAGATTTGGGGCTGAGGTCAGCAGAACAGATGGAGAAGTGTCCTTTCCTGATTTTGTTCTATGTGTAAGGATAAGGAGCTATTCCATTGAAATGCTCTACTGTCCTTGTCATCATCAAATCACAAATACATGGCCTCAATGAACTGAGGCAAACACCCATTCCTGTATTCAGTGTAAGGGTAGCTGAATGCTTATTGGGAGGTCTGATGCATGTTGTGTGGTTTCTGAGATTGCAGATCTTAAAATCACAAAACTGTTACAGCAAGTGTTTGAAGAGGAACATTGAATATTTATGCATAGAAAAATGTTCTAAGTAAGGATTTAAATTAAAATTCTTTAAAGACAGTAAAATATCTTTTGACCTTTGAAATCAGTCTGGTGGGCTGAATTTAGGTAATTCTTCTAAACCCCATTTCTTGCCTTTTGATTTGCATCCTTACAGTGGCCTGGAGGGTCAGAATTTCTCAGTCCATATGCTGCATGAAAAAGTGCAAGGCTTTCTATTAGAAAACAAAATTCAATCCTTTTACCAGCAGGAGCTGGAAGCAATTGATACTTTGGTATCCCTGGCTGATGTGCATCTACCCAGCCCCAGCTGTCAGGAGGTGAGTGAATGTACCTCTTCCAAGTTTTGAGTGAGGGGAAATAATACCATGTACTGTTTTTAAGCATAAACAAAGAGAAAAGAGGCTGATGTCTTCAGAGGATTCAAAAACCACAAGTGCTTTAGCTTTATGCATTAATTATTTACAGAGCTTGAGGAAAACTTGTCACTTTAGACACATAAAACTGGGCTGAAGAAAGCCATGTAATAACATTCAGTTGTTAGGGGTGATCTTGTGTTAGGGCTGAGCAGCCTTACAGCCTGCAACAGGCACTACCTTATTTAGATTTGTAAATAGTGGCAGGGCCAGTAAAGGAGATCACTTTAAGGCCCTTGCGCTCTTGGGACAGATGTTTGAGATCCTGAGTTTGGTCAGGAGAGGGGAGCACAACATCTTAGTCTTGTTTCTCATTTGAAGCTCAGTATATTAATAGAGATGTAGTTTTCAGAAGGAGATTATGATGTTTGGATCAACAGTGCTCACTGCTACATATTTCTTATGTTGTAAATCTCTAGTTGTGAAAGGCCATGATTGAAAGCATCAGAATGTGGGATTAAATTGAAATCAATTTACAGGCAGTTGCATGTAACCAAACTGTTAAGAAACTTTCCAGTGAGTTAGTATGCTCTTGATCAACTGCAGAATGGGAAATAGAACAGAAACCATTATGTAAAATGGCTTTGTAATGCTCTGTGTTAGTTGGATAAATTACAATCCAGATCCTCAACTGGTATGGTAGATTTTCAGTTGGTTAAATCTTGGTTGTAATAATTCCAAGGTCATGGGTTCAATCCCCTATGTGGGCCATTGACTCAAGAGTTGGACTCGATGATCCTTGTGGGTCCCTTCC
>JAOXXN010000082.1:23867914-23879487 GCA_026770055.1 Myrmophylax atrothorax | reverse complement strand
CTGGTATGGTAGATTTTCAATTGGTTAAATCTTGGTTGTAATAATTCCAAGGTCATGGGTTCAATCCCCTATGTGGGCCATTGACTCAAGGGTTGGACTCGATGATCCTTGTGGCTCCCTTCCAACTCAGAATAGTCTGTGATTCTGTGATCAGTGCATAATTTGTGATTTTTGCAAAGCTAAAAGTTACATCTTTTACCAAGATAGCAATGGCAACTGAAACCTAAACTGGAGTGTTGTGACTCACTTGTTTACTTTTTGGTTTTCTTTAGAGAAATAAATCCCTGACAGTCATTTTCACTGCCTGTTTTTGATGTGCACTGTAATGTTAAGTGCTATGTCATGTTGACTTCTGATGTTTGTTTAATTGTTAAAAAAACCCAAACAAAGCAACACAAAACCCAGTCCTTTGCAGATGAGGACAAATAATAATTAAGAGTAGCTCTATTCTTGTTGGTCTTGTTGAACTGCTTCTGATAGCTGCTTCTTGATAGCCGAGTTGGGTGTTTTTCTGGTTTTATTTAAGTCATTTATTGTTTGCTTTAAAGCAAACACAGCTATTAACACTAATAGCAGCTATTCTCATTTTTAACAGAAAAGTTTGATACTAGAATATTCAACATGGGACAGGGTATTTCCTAAACTAGCTGGAACAGAATTAAAAGTTCCCAGACGCTACCTTAAAGGAAGTAGTGGTCATTGTGACCAATACTGAAAACTTCCATCTTAGAAGTTTCAGCATTTAGATAAAGATAACTTGCAAAGCCTTTCAAAGTAGGACCTGGCGCAGAACAAAGACCCTAAAACAATCCCAAAACCCCTACAAAACCCAAACCAAACAAAATCCCAACCAACCAACAAAAAAAACCAACCCAAAAAACCCAAACCAAGAAAAACAATGTAGCATCAGTGTTGTTAGCAGTCATGAAGAGCTATCACAATAATTAATAGTTTCTCCTGACCCTGATGCGAGGGTGTGAGTATATGCCCCAGGAATTTGGGCACACAGATGCTTATTTAGAAATTGCAGTTCTCCCTACTGCCCTTTGGTATTAATTTATTGCAAAGAGGCTTATCTGTCTTTGCATAAAAAAGCACCTGCAGTAGTCAAGTGGCCTGACTGCCTGAAGAGGAGTGCCTAGTAATGCTCTGGGAATTCATTTTGTTGTTCCTCTAGAAGGTGTCACTTCTCATAATTGCCAAAGGGTCAAGTACCCAGTTAGATCCACAAAAATAAGTGTAATGAATCTGATGCCTGTCTCTTTTCCTTTCTTTTCCCTTCTGTGGTCTTTAGTTTGGCATTGCCCTCAAACCAAAAGGATAAATGGTGTTGCTGATGTGGAACGATGTTATTTCATGCCTATTTGGCAAGGCAGCAGCTAGATGGGTAGATCAAACTAATTAGGCCACACCACAATATGCACACTTGTTCACTTCTTGCACTTTCTGTGAATGTGAAAGGATGAGTTATTTGGATGTATAACTTCACATTTTTTTACCCTGATTCCAGTGTTCTAGAGCACAGTTACTGTTAAATTATTAGTTGCCTTTCTCTTCCTTTCCCTCTTCATCTCTTTCTAAACTTTTAAAGTACTTGCACAGTGTTCATCTTAGTGGGAGAGTATCTCCCCATGGAATATTTTCTCCAGAGAGGTAGTGAGCTGCTATGGAGTCACCAGCAGTGGAGTGGAGCAGGGAGTGAAGATGGAAGGAGGTAGCTGGGATAGCTTGAGATAAGCAGCACCTCTGTTCCTTTTCAGTATTACTGTGTGTCTGAGCCCTGTCCACATCCCTTACATGTCCTACAATAACTAGTTCCAGTCCTAATGGCTCCCCAGCAGTGCAGTCTTCTGTCTCTCCAGAGGAAGTTTCCCTTTAGCAGATGCACATGGCAGAACTCAAATTATGTCCTCTTCTCAGATATATATTAGGGAAAAATTAATTTTACAGTCTACAGAGGATGGGTGAGAGAATTGAAAGGCTTGGTGTTTTTAAAAATAGCTAAAAATTAATAAATTTGTTATGATCTTTAAAGCCAGTGGAGCTTTATTTTGTGTACATGGTGCCCTGTCTGTCCCTAGGCTGTAGCCTTTTCCTTGTCCCTTAAACAAATGACTTTTGAGACTGGAGGAGTGGGTACCAGAAGGCAGGCTACAAGCAAAAGCAGAAAAAGTAATTTTGTGCTTAGAGAACCTCCAGAACGTACTTGCCAGACTTAGGCAATTATGTTTGACAAATGAACAAGCCTTTGGTTCCTTTTTTAAAGAAAACTACATGTGAACTGGATCCATTCAGTTTCTCAACTGAATTAAATACTTGCAACCAGCCAGTCTTGATTACCCATTTTGATGCACTTCTCCCATGCATAAGCTATAGCAAGTGCTGTTTTGATGTTACCATTCCAGTTTGTGAATGTCACTGACCTGGACATGTAACTTGGGTTGTGCTTTCCAGACTCTGCTGTTTGCACTTCTTTTGTATTGAATATTATCACAAGGTCATCAGTGCCAAGTAGTTAAAGCAGGAAGTTGTACGGTGGTGTTCATGCTCACTGTATATACCCTGTACATTGTAGGTGTAACACAGTGCATTATATGTTCTTGATGCTATGTGCTTGTCTTTCTGCCTCTTGAGGAAGCTTTACTGCTGCTTTAAATATGTATATTGCAAAGCTTATTATAGGACTTCAGGATTGACATGTCCAGAATCACTATTACTAAAATTGTCACCTGCCTAAGCCAAGGATTAAACACTGCATGAGAAATTGCAGAGGGCAACTCCATGAGTGGAATCACGTGTGTGGTTATACCAGGAAACTTGAACACCATCAGGGTGTGTTGTGATTCATTATGAGTCAAAGCTTACATACTTTCAGTGTTTTGAACAGACTGACTGATTCCTGTACCACTTCATTTCTTTGACCTCTTATTGATTGTACAGAGAGTTTGTCTTGTTTTAAAGATCTGAGAATAACTGGTAGCACAGCACCAGCCCACTAAACTGCATGTATCTTCCATCACATGGAATATATTGATTAAAATACTGGCTTAATTCTGTAGACATAGATTCTCCTGTTGGCTTTGCTACAGAGTCCTTGGCTGGTCTTGGGAGCAAGGGTAGTGATGGTAAAATTATTATTTAATAGCTGCTTCTGTCTCAGAACACACACACACACACACACACACACACACACACACACACAAACGTACTTCACATGTTTTGCAAAAGTGATGAATTATTTTTGTTTGGATGTACAGCTTAAGTTTTTTGAATAGGAGCTGATTTGGGAGGCAGGGGAAGTTGTTAGTCCTTCAGAGAACCTGAAACGGTGCACCATGAATCGAAGGCATGTCCAAGGGGGGCACTTTGCAAAATGAAGTGTGAACATTGAGAGCTGAGAGGCACATTCGAAATTCAGATTCAAATCTTGCTGGTGCTTTGTATCAGCAGTTAAACTACTTAATATCTGCATTTCTGAGATGAAAGGTTTGTTAAAGTAAAGGGATGGCTAACAGGCTGTGACATAGAAGGAACTATGTTAGCAGCTGTAATACATCTTCATAACTGTTGAAATGCAAGTATTTTTCAATCTCCTCCTGAAATAAAAGCAGAGATGTAAAATCATGTAGAATTTCATAGTCCTAAATTTCTTTTCTCTGTGTATAGCCTCATGTTCAGTCTTCTGCAGATATGTACTCAGCAGACTAAATCACAAACTTTGGTGTATATTGGCTCTGAGTGAGCTCTAAGTCCAGAGGAAATGAGGGCTCGGTTTGGCATCAAAGTGATAAGAGGAAGGGAGAAGAGGAAACATATTCTAGAGTACACTTGGGAACCCCTCCAAATTTTTCCTGTAATTTCATTATCATATTAAAGCCCAATAATATAAAATATTATTATATTAATGTATAATATGATAATATTAAAGTGGACAGGAGCCTTCATTTGTTTTTCAGAAACAGCCCTTCTGCCATGGAGCCCTTTCCAGTGGACTCTGCAGCACATATGAGAGGGTGCTGATTTGTAGCAGCTGCTTACTTGTTGTAAGGCCTCACTGTCTTCACTCTGTCATTGCTTCAACTCGCATTCTTAGTGATTCTGTTTCAGTATCCATCCAGGCTGAGCTGTGTGTCAGTTCACACAGAGTCTGTTTTTAATTATCTCCCGTTTCTGACAGGATCTCAGAATTGAGCCAAACTGCATAATTATTGTGCTTCTTTTGAGATATTTTTATCTTTTTTTTCCCCAAATGTTTGCTCTCACATTAAAAATTGATCAGAGCCTTGAGTTGGTTGCTTTGCTAGCAATTTCTTACATTCTTGAGGATATATTACTGCATTTGAATGAGAGGCAAAGTCTGTTCTTTCTACATATGGCTAGGAGAATGTGCTTTTCCATAAGAAAATGTTCACTCTTGACCTAATCCTTCCTGCTACATTTTCTGTTTGTTTCTTCAGTTCATCAGAAGGGGCATTATGAAGAGAAATATGGTAGTGGTATTAATGCTGTCTCTGGAATGGCGTCCAGATGTATGGTCAAGTTTCTAATTAGAAGTGGAGTTGTTATCCAGACTGATAGTTGTGGTGGACAGGAGGACAGACAAAGTCCTTCAGTCTGAAAAAGAGAAAACTGAACTGAGAATATTAGCCACTGTTCTGTGTTAACTATCTTGAACTATTAGGCAGATAGCTTTTACTGTTGATTTGAGAGGAAAAAGAGTTAGCTATTTTGGGACAGAGAGAGAGATGTGATCTGATCATGGCCTGCTGAAATACTGAGTGTTAGCTGGAGGAAGGGGATGGAGAAACTTACGATGCATGCTAACACCAGTATGTATCTCTTTTGGATCTCTGAACTATTCCCAGTTAGGCACATCAGCTTCCAGGCTTAGAGGCAGTTGGAGTGTCACTTGAGAATTGCAAATGGGTTGAATGAATGTTTTGTGAAAAGATATTCTTCCATTGCTCACATGGTGTCCATTTCGCATATTCATGTGAATTCACTCTAGTGTGTGGTGGTTGCTTCACTCCCAAGGCTTCTGTGAGCGCTTCTGGGGAGTGAAGTAGGATATGTGAAGTCTGATACTTTTGTTCAGAACAGGGTGGGAGCATTTATGATGATAGTTGAAGAAATGGCTTGGCAAACCTTGCTTTGGTTGCTCTGGTGTGGTTCTAGTTATCTCACGTTGGTTTGTGGGAAGCAGTTTAGCTCTCTTCTCAAAGAAAACCACAGAGGGCACAGTGTGCTCCCAACAAATGAGAAAACAACTGGGAAACTGAAGCAGTCTGTATAGATAAATAGAAGGCTGAAGGACAGAATAGGACACATGGAGAGAGGTAAATCATAGTCTTGGTCTTATCTACACATACTTTCCCCTCTCCACAACTGATTCTTAATTTCCTTCTACTTCCCTAGCTGTCATTGCACTGTCTTAGCTCTGCTTTTCCTCCAAACAAACCCTACTTTCCCCTGTATTTTTTTCCCCCTTCCCTTCCTTCCTTCCTGTTAGATGTGTCCCAAACACAGAACACTGTGTTCTAAATAACCTCCTCAAGTATGGACTTCCAGGCACATTGTTCTCCTTTCACAAGAGACTTGTTTGCTACCTGCCCTCAAAACTGAATCCTTTGTTCCCTTATTTCATTCACTTGTCTTAATTTCTTGCATGCTCTTTATCCTTTCATTTCATTAGGCTATGGAGAAGCTACTGAGAGCATGACCAGAATGTTTGTAAAAATCTTGAAACAAAGAGGGCAAGAAACAAATACTGTTTTTTTTCAGTTTTCTCCTTTCCCTGTTTGAAATTAGGAGATGGGAATCCAGTCCTCAGCACTTGGATTCCTCCTGAACATCACTTACAAAATCCTGGTCTTCCTACCCTTATTACTAGGAAAACTCTGAATGGGAACAAAGCTTGATTAGCTAAATAGTCAAATGTTCTGCAAGAATCATAAGCCTATTCCAAAAAAGAGTTCTCAGTACATAATCAAATAGCTGCTAAATACAAAGAAAGCAGTTTAGAGATTGTGGTTCCTTAAGAGTGGCACAAGCTTCTGGTGTTTGGGTTTTGTTTACAGCTTGGAGATGTTGGTTAGTTCATACATAACAGATACAATTCGTGAATTACTAAATGATGGAAAATGTGTAAAAAACTTCACATGTAAAGACGACCTGTAGTCCTCTTTCTCTTGAAAGCATCTGGAGCTATTGCTGGTAACTTTAAGTGAGCTGAGATCTCTCACCGTCTGCTTCATTCCTTTCTTCCCATCCAGGTGAAGTCAAAAGGTAACTCCAGTTCCAAAAGGATTCACAGTGTTTTTAAGGATGCAATAAAGATGCTACAAGAAAAAGGAGTGGTTTTCCAGAAACCTGGTAGCTCCAAGGACTTATACCATGTAAGAAACTGAGCTGTGGTTGCAAAAAAGTTCAGGGGTATGACTTCATAGTCATTAGAAACAGTAGAAATATCACAGAAAAAGTAGAAATGTTTCAGAAAGAGAAGCTGGACGTCCAAGTGCTTTCTGTTTACTCAAAAGTTTTATCTACAGCACTGTTAGTTTTACTCTGGGTTGTTCCATCTGTGTTTACTGGGCTGCCAAACTGTGCTGATGCAGCTGAGCTCACTGAAACCTGGGACATTTCTTCTAATTGAGGTGGGTTGAAGGTTGGTGTTCTACCGAGTCAGTCACCCTCCTTTGGGTTGAATTCTGTTCTATCATGTTCTTCACCTAACTTATGGATGCTGCTAATAGTAGTCAAAATAATACCTGAAGATTTGACGTTTATTATTAGTCTTGGAGGCAGTATATAATGCAGACTGTAGGTATGACAGTGTTAGCATAGGATACATCATGTCCTTGGAGTGTTTTTCAACAGCCAGGCCATGTACTGTAAAACAGACTGCTATAAATTGCCAGTTTCTTCTTCTTTTCTCCAGGTGACTGACCATGATAAGGAACTGCTTAAAGTGATCCTTGATGTGATTAAAGAAGACTGTAGAAAACCCAGGCGTAAGTAGCAGAGTGATCAGGGCTCTGATGAGCTGGTGTTGATACACTGATGACAATATCTCCTCCTGCTGCTGGATTAGATGTGCAGTTTGTCCTTACCCCTGAATTCAGAGCTGTTGCTGGTGTAGCTCATCAGTACAGCTAAAAGTGGCAGTGCAAGAGCAGCTTCCTGTGAGCATCGAGAGAGGAAGAGCAAGTGTGTCCAGCAGGAAGCAAACCTCTTGGATCTGAAATAAGCAGCCATTATCTTAGATCTGTATCTTTTTAGAATACTTAGATTTCGGGAGGAACCGAAGGTAATGAAGTTAGGTCACCTCCTAGCAGCTGTTGCATTGCACTCTGAAGAAGTAGCAAATCTTGCTGGTTCAGTTTCTACGGGGGAGTTGACACAAAGGGACCATGCAGAAAGGTGATATCCCTGCCTCCATTAAGTCAACAATAAAACTTGCTTAAGTCAGTAGAACATTCTCTGTAGATTTTTAAGCTCAGGTAGAGCGCAGGTGGTTGTTCTTTGCAGGTAGGGATTTCAGTCAAATAAAGTTCACTTATTTTCAGCTAATGCACCTCGAGTGGCTTCTGAGTTCCCTGTCCCTGAAGCCTATTGTGCCTTTTTGCCATAGTGATAGTTTGTGCTTTACTGAAATTCATCGAGCAGAATGTGCCAGCAGGGATCAGTTGCTGCTGGAGTGCAGGTATTTGTGGGGTAAAATGTGCTTCAGTACAGAATAATGACTGACTAGAACATAAGGCATATAATCTTAAATTGCTCATATCCTTATACTATCATAACTATAATAGTGCTTGCAGGACCTGGTTATCCTGCAGTGAAAAAAGGTTAACTGAAGCAGTATTCTGTTTGAGTTTGACTGCCTATCTTAAAAAGTGGTGCAATTGTAGACAAGGTTTGGGTGTGGAGGTGAAAGTTCCTTGTATCTTAGGAGGATGGAGGGAGCTGAGGTTACTGGGCATGCAAATTAAGATGGGCTCATTTGCCTTAGGCTGTTTCAATGCAACAAATTACCATGTCACATTGTTTTACTGTCTTTGATCCAATTAAAAAATACAAACTTCATTAGAGTCAAAGCATTCCTCTGCCCACTTTATACATCAGCTAGTTCTCCTAGTTACCTGGTTTTTGTTTGTTTGTTTTTATACATAACTGCCTCTATCAAGGCCAGAACCTGTGTACAGTTGGCACAGGGCACTGAGTGACTGCCTTATGTTTGCTCTCCTCTAGTGCATTGTCACACTGGCAAAGTGATCTGTGATCTATGAGAGGTTGGGAAGTTCTTTCAGTGAGGAGGAGTCAGCAGAGAGAAATTTGTAAATCAGTCACAGAAAAACTTTAAAGAGTTCTGAGTCCTCAAAGCAATGTTTTCCATGCTAAGCAGGTTAAAATTAGCAACTGCTTAACAGAGCCTCTTGTTCTTCTTGACAGATTCCCCCTTACTTAGTTTCCTGCAGTAAAGAGGACAGTTTCCAGGTCAGTGTCCCTTTGCTGGTTTTCAGAAGGACCTTTTCAATGTCCTCATCACTGGTGATAGAAGAAAAGTCAAGAAGTTTCAATCGAAACCAACAGGGTACTGCGGGCGTTTGTTGTCACTGAATGATGCAAGAGCGCGGAGCTCAGTGCGGCTGCTGGTCCCCCTCTGCTGGCGGGAGGGCGATCCCAGCCGCCCGCTGGGCTGCGAGGGAGAAAATAAGGACAGGAGCCTATACCTAAAGGGCTTTTGCTTGTTTGTTGCAAGAAATTCCTCCCTGTTTTCCTTCAAGAGCGGTAGTAATCTTCCATGACAAGAAGGCTGATTTATGATGAACTCAACTCTTCTCTCCAATGAGTTACTTCTCTGCCAGTTTTCCAGGCAACGCCTCACCCCATTACTTTAGTTGTGACACGTTCTCAGGCCCAACCCAGCTGTCTGGAAGTATTGTACAAATAATAAAAAAGTCTTAAGTGTGCTGAGAGCTCCACAAACCCTGATCCAGCATGTGCCTACGTGATGATCCAAGTTCTTGGCTCCACTTACAATTCCAAACAGCCTGTTCTTAAATGCCCTCACGTGAGGCCGCTGTAGGTCCATCTAGAAGCTTACAGTACATTTTGACTCCAGACTGAACTGCAAAATGGATTTTTTTTTGTTTGGGTTTTTTTACAAATTTGCTATGGCTTTAGGCTTAGATCGGACTATTAGTAGAGAGGACAAAAAAAAGAGAACCACTTGAAGTTAAATTTAATAGTCAGAATGTACCCTGTGTGAGATGTCCACAGTGGGCAAATGGTAGCTGTTCTGTAACTCTGTCTCCTCTGACATTGGTTGCTGGGCACAACAGCTGGTCACAGTGTGGCTCACCTGAACAGAAGCTGGAACCCAGGATGTCAGTGAAAGAGCGACAGTGTGACTCCACTGCAAGGAGTGTATTCCCTCAAAGTTGGGGGGCAGACTAGAAGTGTCTCTGGGTTGCTTAATGACTGTACACACCTGCACCCTACCCCAAAGTGCCATTTTCTATGAGCATCTAGGAGGAAAGTATGTATTGCACTGTTGGGTAACACTTGAGTCACTAATTAATTCATTGAGACTTAAGTTACTGTAGATCAGGGATGGGCACTTTGGCCTTCTTATGGCAAACCTATGACAAATGCAAAATGCAGTTACCCACTTTGTTTACAACAACAGTCACTATGACCAGGTAGAAGCATTGTTCTGTTCTCTGCACTTACCTTTCTCAGGGAGGTGGACACATTTTTGGCTACCAGCCGTAAAGGTCTTCTATCACTGCATCACTGATTTCTAAAGAAGTATTTTTGCCTGATTCACTAATAAGAATTGGGCTGAACTGTTTATTTACCACTATCTACCAGTGATTTTTTCATCAACTTCTAAGGTAGTTCTGGGGTTCAGCAGATTCTAGAGTAGAGAATAACTAAAAAAACCAAATGTAGCAACAACAAAATATAGGGACTGCCATGGCCCGTGGCAATTTCTCAGTACCCTTATCAAACTTGCCTTGCATCACATGAACTGAGGGCTGAGAAGGAAAATAATTCATGCTGACATGTCTTATTTATGCTTGTTTTCCACTGTTAGCCACCAAGGAGAGGTGTGTGGCGGAGTTCAGCACTTGGAGAGGCTGAGAGCCGGCAGCAGTGGTGAATAGTGTGTTACAGGATCTGCAGGAGGAAATGTTGACTGGAACGGCTTCAAACGATGGCTCCACCTGGCACACAGTAGCTGTGTGCAGCATTGGGGACCTCTGCGCTTGTCCCCTGGGAAAGAGGGTTATTTTAAAACTTATGCTCTGTTGTACATTTTAGAGCTAATTCCTCTTAAAGGGAGATAAAATTTGATACTGAAGTTCTGTCACTTTCTGCTCCCGTGATTGAGTAGTCTGAAGGGCGTGGACGGGATTGCATTGCGAGGTGAATGGAAGTTGCACTGCAGCAGTTTTTCCACAAGGTGCCAGCGTTGGGCAGGCGGTTACAGGTCCTGGCCACACACCTCCCTGCTGTGCTAGAGGGTTTTGAAGTGGAGTATGAACAAAATTACTTTCATTTGGTTCCTTCTGAGGCTGCAGAAACTGGATAACTCGCATAGGTGCAGTGGAGGTACCTTTATGTTATTAACCTCATCAGCAAGTTTACTGAATGACCCTTGTATGTTACAGTTGGCAAGACTGATATATCTTTCACCCTCATTATTACTGCTACAGTCCCAACACTTTCCAGAAAAGTCAGTGGGGACAGTTGATAACTGGAGAACTGTAGGCACAGACTGATCTCTCTCCTCTGAATACACACATCTCTGCTTTAGCATCTAGGGCGTTCTTTGTCTCCAGCAGCTATGGGTTTTTTCATGACTGATCTGGATCATAATAGTTCAAAAGAGACAGACTGAAGTTGTTCCTCTATGCCTGGCTGAATTTTCCTTTTTTTTCTGCAGATGCTGAAAAAGGCTGTCATTTCTTTCATGTCCTGAGCTGTGTTCGGCAGAGCTACAACCCCTCTCTAGCTGAAGTGGTGGTGCAGCGTGTCTTGGAACTGCTGGAGAGTAACAGTGATATTGTCAGCACTATGGAAGGATATTATATGGCATTTTAAAGAGAAGAGAAAAGATAAGATACATTAATTCTGGTCCATTCAGGAAGAGAGAAGAGAGAGGTTGAGAGACTCTGAAAAGCTGTTATTAGCTGGTATGGTCTAAATAGGGGATAAAAAAGCCTTCTGATTCTCCAAATGCTGGTTTTGTCCAGCTTCAGAGAAGTTGTTCAAATATTTGTTTTAATATTCTTTCTGACTTCCTTGCTATTCCTAGTGAAAGTTGTGTCAAACTAATTCTGGACGTTCTAATACAGCAGGGGAACTGGAAAAGAAACTGGGCTCTTTCCTTGCAGTAACACGAGACATTGACCATCCTCATATTTATATCCGTTGGGCCCTAGAGACAAGTCACTGCTAAAGAGCACTGTTTACACCAGTGGCCATGTCAGGGCTCATTTTTCTGGCTTAAAGGCTGAGCTTGTGAGCTTTCATATGGTAATAGCTGTGGATCTTTATTTTTATGT
>JAOXXN010000082.1:23853924-23866287 GCA_026770055.1 Myrmophylax atrothorax | reverse complement strand
AAACTTTATAATAGCGAGAGAAACAAACAAAGATTTGCCTGATCTTCCTGGCAGTGCCAGTGTACCTATGTCTGTAAATGGATCACCTTCCTCACTGAAGCAGTCCTCACCTTTCCCTGGAAAGTAATATTCAGGAATGGGGTCCTGCAACCCTTACCCATCCTACAACCTTGCACCCTGGTTGTCAAGCATACTTGCATTCCCCTGGCTACCAATTGTGCTACTGATGCCTGTTATTGTGGATTTTTTTCTAACCACAATTCTCAAAATCACCCACCATTTTGCTGTTTATTTTTAAGTTACTTCCTACATCACCAGTGGTAAGGCATAAATTAGATACTTGGAAAAGAAAATGCAAAAGCCATCAAGGCCCACTGTAATCTCCATGCTGCCTGTTGCCTTTTTTCTTTTATTCTTTGTCACCTTTGAGGTAAAATACCACCCATATCTGTGCTTGCAGAGGAACACAAGACATAAACGAAACAACACTGACCTAAAGAAGATGTTTGATCTGGAATAATCACAACTCTGTTATGTGAAACAGTTAAAATCCAGACCTGTTCAATATTTATCCTTGGAGAGGGCTAACTGCTGCAGGGGCTTGTCTGTTTAAAATTAATCTGTTTAATTAATGGTGTAGAGGTGAGACCTTTAGCTTGAAAAGAGTAGAGAAGATTAAATGTATCCTTCTTTTTTCTTCTGCACCTTCCCTTTAACAGTTGAAATAGCAGACTCCCAGGAGGCAGATGTAGTGGTAAAGCCCTATAAGGATTGACATAGCAGGGAAAAATAAACCATATGCATGAGGAAAGCCAGTGAGGAGCTCCATGTGTGCCAGGTCTCTGGTTTGTTATATTATATGCCTCATTCCAAGCCCTGACTGCAGTGAGATATAGGCTAAGAGAAAGGCATGACAAAATATTTGGCATTTGCATTCAGAGGCCTGTGGAAAACTCTGGCCTTAAAGAGATGGTAAGTTTGTTCATAGTAGAAAACTATGTATGAATCATTCATTTGCTGTAAATCCCTACTTGGTGCAGGACTCAATAGTTGGTTTCCCTGCAGGCTGCCCTGCTCCTCATGCTGCTGTTCTGAGTTGGGTACCTTCTTAGTATGGGCCCTGAACAGGTCCTGAAGGAATGTACCTGTGCAGAAGGAAGTAGAAGAGGGTTAAGGAAGACTTGTAGAGTGTTTCTTCCCCACTCTCTCCCCCCATAAATATCTCTGTAAATCAGGGAAGGAAGGCAGATTCTGAGTGAATTGGTACTGAGGGGAGTTGTAACTTGAATTTATGCCTCTGGGAAGGTCTGGTTGGCCACCTGGGGAGATTTACTTTTTAAACTCCTCCTCTGATTACTAATCAGGAGTAAGTGATCAGTAAGTGATACTTAAAAACAAAGGGTATCTATGGAAGAAGTAACTTGGAATGCTGATTCCTAAATTCAACCTCACTTCAGGAGCTGTCCGTAATCAAGCAGTACATGTGATTAAGTTGCCTATTTGGCATGAGCTTGAGGATATTTTAAAGTATGTGGTATTTTGGACCATGTGGAAGAGCATGGCATCTACTTTAAGACAGTGGCTTGGCCATTTTGTTGAAATGTTTTGTGTTAGCAGAAGCTCATTTTGTTGGGAAAGGGTTAAAGGAGGACTGCTAGCTCAGTGGGAAAGGTGATCTCCTCTCTATAAGTTAGAAGCAAGCCTTGGTTCTCCTGGGAGTGTCAGCCAAGTGTGTGGGCTGGATGAGTTTTGTGAGGAAAAGAGAGTTTGGAGATCATGTTGCTCTTTAGGATCTCTCTAAAATAAATTGCTGCCAAAATAGGATTACATCTTTGTGGTTTGCATTTTGTATAGTCACACACACAGCTTCTGTGCTTCCAACTTTGAGGCTGCACTTCCTGTGTTTCAGATGTATTTCTTTGTGTTAAGTTTGCCTAAAATTGCTGTCCACTGATTTTCTCTGCTTGGAGGTGAAGAGGGCACTTGTGTCTGCATCAGTCCTGCCCCTGTTGCAATTTGAAAGTGCTGATCAACTGCAAAGACTCCAAGATGAGGTGGGAGGAACTTAACTCAGGAAACACAGGTTGCTCTGGAAAGAACCTGTCCTTGGAAGTTTTTAAGGTGATCTTGCTGGCAATGCTCGACTCTTGTGATGGAGGGTGAGTTCTGTTGGAGATTGCTCCCTAGGAACAGGAAAAAGGGATTTTTCTCACTTGAGTTGACTCAGGGAAGTAAGATGAATGAACACAGAGGAGCCTACAATTTTTACAAGATTGAAAGGTTAAGGTAAAGTTAATGGAGGGAGCCTAGGCTTGAGCTACACAGATTCTAATTCTGAATAACTGTACAGAATAGTTGTTTCTTAAGCTTGTATGCTTCATTTTTTCCATGGTAGCCACCCAACACAGACTAACATTCTGGTTGACAGCATTCCCTCTCATACCTGCAGGGAATACCACATGCATGTGCCTGCACACAAGTACCCCAGCGAGCTGTGGGAGCACAGAGCTCACTGTAGGCTGATTTACCCATTCACTCAGTATCTCTACAGTGTGCTTCTGTGACAGCAGTCTAGACATACCCATATTGGTATAAGTCACTTTTATGTAAGTCTAACTACACACACTAGGGCTTTTACTGCTAATAAACTGTCTCTCTGTTTAAAGATCACAGCCTTAACCAAGAGAGTCATATCATGCACACTGTTAAAATTCTTAGACCACACCTAAAAAATATTGTGCAGAACATTCAGTGAAAGCATGCTTTCTTGTTTTGTTTAATTGGAAAGCTCGTTAGGCAACACAATTATTAGTGGTTTATTACAAGACTTTGAAGGTGGCACTTTAATGTAAAACTGACAAGAGAGAATTCACGTTGTACGACTGCTTCATGACCAGTTCCAGTTTCCATAGAAACAGTTGCAGCAGTAAAAGGTAGGTAAGTAAAATGGAGTTTTTAAAAGCAGTCAGCATTTTTATGTTATCTTAAAAAGGTAAGTTTCCAAAGAAATGCATCACCTGAGAACAAAAGATTACCAAACAATCTCAATATTCTATTCCAACAAAATGCAAGATGTTTGCTTTTTTGGCGAGGAAACAAAAGAACAGCTCTACCTTCAGTCCCCACCCTCTGCTTAGGTGAGAGAAGGGACGAGGTTGCTTCATGCCTCAGTTTCCCTCTTTTGTGAGTTGGGGGTAATACAGCTTCCTTTGCATAAGCCTCACTTTTTGTTAATCCTAGTCATTAAAAGCTTCTTGAGATCAGTCAATGGGAGCTATTAGAGAAGAACTCTGTGGCTGTGTGGGAGGGAGTGGATGGATGGATAGATGCTGGAGTGGGACTTTGAAAAAAGTTGCTCTTGGATTAGAAATAATAGCTTTATGATTTTCTGCCTCTCTTTCCATGCGTATTGCTCTGCTTGTCTTGTCTTCTTTCTCTTCAGGTCCTATGAGGCAATGATGGTCTCCCTGGTTTTATTTGTATCACATTTTTCCTGGAATCCTATACCGTCTTTTGACTTCTTAGATGTGAAATCCAGATAAATGAGTTCTGAGTATTCTTGTTTTCAGATATTTGGACAGTAAATTTGTACCCATGAGACTATGCATTTCACACAAGCTACCTGGAAAATGAAGCTTTAATTTCAAATTAATAAATGAATAAGGTAAATACTGGCTACATGACTAAAAGCTGTTACTGTTGTGGATCTGTGCAGACTTGTGTATTCCAGTGATGAACACCATAAATAGAAAGAGTTGCTAATTCATTATTCAGAATGGGAGTTAATCAATGAGCAGCCAGTGAGGCATGGAGCCACATGGAGAATTACAAGACAAAGTACTGAAAATCTGTTTGTCAAAGAAATGCAGTTTGGTTTACTTTTGGCATAAGTTGATCCTATAGGGAAAAGATGTGCATAGCAAAGATTTGTATCTTTGTACTTACCTCTAAATGGGAAGGGAGCAGCTTCAGATCCCATGGGCAACCTGAATTTTGAAACTTCCTGTCAGTGCAGTGCTCCGTTCTTTATAGCCATCTTTCAGCAGTCTCCAGTCCTCCTGCCCCAACCCTTCAGGCTAGTGAGAAAACAAAAGTTCAACCACAAAGATAAAAGAATAGTTATAGTAATTGGTTACCATCCTCCAGGAGCCCCAGCATCACAGCAACATTTTTGTGGATGCTTGCTGGAAGCAGGGAAATGCTGAACCAAGGATCTTGGGTTTCATTCCCAGCAATATGCCTTGCCAGGCCTTCCCCCTAATTTCTTTCATCTATTTCTGCTCTCCACTCTCTTCTCTGACTCCTTGCTCGGCCCCTTCATTCACAATCTCATGGTTCATCTCTGTACCACAGATCCTGTCAAACCCCCTTCCTCTCTATTTTGTTGCCTTTATCTTTCCTAACTCAAATGTCCTTGTCAACATCTCACAATTGAAAGTTTCAGTATAATCTCCTTGCCTAACTGACCTGGCACTATTCACAGCCTATTCTGATTCCACCAGGTTGTGCTTTTCTCCTTGTCTAGGCCACCAGAAGAGGCAGAAAACATCCACATCGCTCTTGAGCTTTCTCCCCCATGCAGTTTGCAGCAGAGAAGAGCTGCAATTTCAGAAAAACAACACTTTTTCCACCCTGCCCTCCCAAAGATCCAGTGGCACCCTCGAAGATTTTAGTAGTGGTTTGCTTGCAAGAATCCAAATACAAAATAAATATAGTTAAAAAATAAATCACTCATGTCTTGCCCAAACCTGAGCAAGCACAAGTCATGCTTCTGAGAGAAGCTCTCCCTGCCATTTTCATGTCCTTGCAGATCTTATTGCAACATTGATGTGGACTTTCAGCATGTGTGTCTACCAGTTACTGAGTCTCCTTTCAGCCTGTTTGGTTGGTTGGATGTTTTGGAGGGTTTTTTTGGTTTTTTTTGGTTTGGTTTGGTTTTGGGGTTTTTTTTTGGTGGTTGTTGTTGTTGCTTTTTTCTGAGGAAGTGTAATTTTATTCTGATGTGATTACACTGTGTGTCTGGGCATTTATCAGCTTCTGTCCCACCACCCAAAGTGACTTTGGCTAGTTAAGAGGGGTGAAAGATTTTGAGCTGTTATGGTCTGGCATATTTTTAGAAAATGAATGCACTGATAGAAGAGGGAAGCTCAAATCATTGCCTCTATTAAAGGGAAGGAAGAAACTCAGTCATACAACAGCAGAGAAACCACACATGAGACAGTCCCAAGGAACCTGTTTTTGTAACTTCAGCAGCCACAAGTAGTGCTTGTTCTGCAGTGCTCTTCTAAGAAATGACTGGACTGTTTTTCCTGAAGTTTTGTTATAAAGATTGTCCCAAGACAGACAGTCATGATGGCAAACTGCAAATCAAACAGTTAAAATCTGGTAAAGTTACAGCATCTACATTGGGGTACAAAGTTAATTGTTAGTGATGCCACCAGTTCATTCCCACTAGTATCTTTTAAATATGCAATGAAAGCCATTCTAATCTAGTCACAGTAATTTACAAGTTGAAACCAGCCCAGCTTAACAAGATTGCCTGAGAAATATAACCAGGAATTTGCCAGTGAAAGAAATAACCTAAAGGAATAATTTTCAGCAAGTGTTGAACTACTGAACACTTCAGTGCCAATTAACCTGGCACAACATGTCCTACAGCTCTTGTTTTAGCTTACTTTTTTGTTATTGATTGGAAGAATGAACACTCCTTCCCCACCAGCAAGAACTGGAGTTCTCTGCCACCTTCACATCTCTCTTCTGGGAACAAGGTAAGATAAATTGCAAATGTGTGTCACTGCATTGCAGCCAACACAATTAAATGCAGTATATGCCAAGTCTGTTACTGACCTGGAAAGTTCATGGTTCCTCCCAGAAATGGAGATCTCATCCAAATATTACAGTGATATTTGGAAACAGGAGAGAGGAATCTTCCTTCAAATGTCTTCCCCAACAATGGACTCACGCAAGCCCTGCAGACCTACCTGATTCTAACATGTGCTCTTCTTGGCAGGGTATGAATGTGGTAGGGAAATGAAAAGGGTGCTTGGGGCTGGGTTTTTCTCCTGTTGCCAAAATTGGTCAAATTGAGAGTGTAGGGGTTGTCCTTGCATTCATGTAAAACTTTGCTGTAACGTCCACAGAAAAACCTCTGAGCTGTAACAAGGCAGCTGGTGTTCTGAAACTACTGCCTACACTGCTGGCTAATACTCTGTCATTGTTTTCTTTCCCCACCTTGTCTCTTTTCTCCTAATAACATCTCTTGAACTTAAGTCCTGTTTCTCTCTTTGTCCTTCTGGGAGTACAGTGATCCAGGACAAACAATGGGAGCAAACTGATACAGAGAATAGTTTTAGTTGGAAATCTGAATGTAGGAAAGGGTGAGAAATACAGAGGAAGCTGAAGGAGGAGGATTTAGCTCAAAGATGTTTGAAATCAGTCCTACTGAAAAAGGCTGAGGAAAGAATTGCTTAATGATGCTGTAGACATCTGTTTCAGAACAGGCAGCAGGTGTTGCATGTAATGAAACTATTTTATTCGTACTACTTTATTTTCTGCAATTAGAAAGCAGGGTAGGAAATGAGGTCAGGAACAATGGAGTAAGAGTTCATTTACCATAAATGAACAGCTGGACAAATTTACATAGAGCATAGTAGCATTTATATGCTCTTCCTCTGCCTTCCTTACACTATCCTTGAACAATTCTGCTGTTCTGCAGGGCTTATTGTCCTTCCTAAAAGACCAGTGCCTTGGGTGCTCAAAGTTAGATGCTAAAGTGAAAGTTGGCCACCAACATGGCTTAGAGGATCAAAATGTTCAGAGTAATGTAATTGTCACTTACCCAGATGCTGTTACTAACTGATGGAAACAATCATGGGAATGAAGCTACCTTTGTCTCACAAATGGTTTTTTGTGCCTCAGTCACTAGAGCATTGGCTGAGAAAAACTCCCATCAGTGAAACTGTCTTAAGGCTTGCATCCCTGGTGCTGCATGGCCTTAGCTTAGCACGTGTCTGGATCCAGATAAATGCCTGGAATCATGTGGATGATGTGTCTGTCCACTACTTCAAACTAAAAATCACACCTTCTAGAGAAACTGTAGCTGCACTTCCCACAAGACATTTTCTTGTTTGGGATGATCTCATTCCTTGTTCACTGTCCTACAGGGCATTTGGTTTTCCAAATATCTCCACTACTGCCCTACAATGTCTAACCTCAGTCTAATGACTAGGGGAAAAAAAAAAGTAAACTATTTGTGTCAGCCCATGGGATTGATGTTGGTGTTGAGGAGGTCCAAAAGTGCTCTTCCTAAAGAAGTCTTTCAGCTGGGAAAACCACTTTGCTTTTGCATGAAGGTAACAAACCAAAACAAAATCAATGCATTCCACTGCTGAGTGGTGGAGGTTACAAGTTACAGATTTCTTCCTGTAGTGCCAAGCTTGTGCATTCATCACTTATGTTCAAACTGCAGTTCAATGAGTAACTTTTCATAAGCTTTTATTTGTACATTTTTGTAGTTCACAGTCTGTCAGTCAAATGTTTTCTGGTTTGGATATTGGCAGATAAATTCTACTTTCTCTAGGGAGTCTGCAGCCAAGTAAAATTACTGTTTGGCTTCAGAGGAGGTTGAATGAGTAAGAATAGTGAACAAGGGAATTCAAGTTTTAATAGGGGTTAGTGGAAATTTTAAATCTGGTGATATGGGACTTGATGTCCATGTATATATACATAGAGTAACATGGTAAGAAAATGCAATGAAAGACTACTTCTTCCTAGAGTGACTTTATTTGTAACAAGGTTGTGTTTTCAATAGTGGATTGTGATATTTTTTTGCAGAGGGTAAGGCAGAAGCCAGTCTCACAATATGCTATTTTGAGAACAGTGAGATTGACTGAAGTCAGGGATAGCATCCAGGAAGAAACCTGGGAAATCCCAGTTCAAACCTGTGACTGGTTTGTTAAACTTCAGCTGTCTCAAATGTAAGCCTGACGTGTATATCACACATCAAGAAAAGTGTGGCTTAGACTTGCTTTATTTTTTTAAGCACATAGCAGATATATACAAAGCCTTCATAACAATGGAAAAGTACAAGGTGTATGAGGATGAAAACCAGTGTGCAATTTGCTGCTACTATGCTGAACAGCTTGCAGTGCACACTCCCTGGCTGGAAATCCTTCATCCACAACTGGTAAGAGAGGACTGAAAAATAACATTTGTTATGAAAGAGTTAAACTGTAAGATAGCTGCTTCAAGAAAAGGCTAATCTATAATTTAAGTCCAGAGAAAGAAGCAGCTCTTTCATAATGTAAGTAAAAGCTGCTATGCCATGGGGAAAGCATGTACACTGCTTGCAGAAGGAATTATTATTTTGGTGTTTCCATTATAGTAGATTGCACATAGGGGCTGACAAAGCAGCACTCTCTGGTGAAGAGGCTGGAAGGGGAAAGGGTATAATACTGTGCTTGAGGAGGTGGGGGTTGCTCTGCCAGCACTGCTGCTGGTTTCTTTGGCTGATTTCTAACTTATTAGCTGGGCCTGTTTATCTCCCAAGTGAATTTCATTTGAAGAGCAGCAATCTCCCAAGAAGATGGAATGCAATTGGCTTTTTAAAAAGTAAGAAAAAAAGATTGCATCATGCTTTGTGTTTTCAGAATTTGAGATTTGAATGCCAGACAGGCTCTACTATTCCTGTCACTCCTATCAAAAGCTGGGTATGTGGAAATGCTGAAGTGGAAGGGACTGGATGGAAAGCAGCCCTTTTAAGAAGCTGGGGGTTTGTAAGTACAGAAGCTAAGAGGGGATTGTAACAAAGGCTCTGTGTTATGCTGTTGCACATCAGAGCCAAAAAAACCCTAAGGGGCACATCTCTAGTACCATGTCTAGCAGATTATACATGCAATTCTGGTTACCAGTAATGAGTTGTGTGGCTAATCTGTCATGCACAGCACCACACAGCTCCCCTTCCCCCAAGGGGCTGAGCTCACTGCGCTTTGCTTCCTCCCAGGGAGCTGAACACCCTTAGAGCCTCTCGTTTAGTGGGACAGGAAAACTGTGTTCCTTCTGGCTGCCCAGCCAGAAAACAGAAAGAAAAATCATCTTTAACACAAACTCCAGCCACATCAGACAGGTCTATTAGACCCCAGCATCGTTAATATTGGGGGGGGGGGAGTTACTTATCTACAGTGATATGCCACAAATTAAAAAGAGGCATTAGAAATGGTCCTAATGAAGCACAGAAAAGCCTGTCCCTTGTTTTATTCTCTCACTGATTTAATGATCCAAGTGTTTTCAATTTACAACTCAAATGCTTATTTACAAAGTTTTGCCAGCATGACAGAGTCCTCTTGAAATATGAAAACTCAAGTCATGCTCCAGCCCTGAAACCATCACACACACACATTCTGTCACGCATCAGCTTTTGCTGTAATTGGAGCAGGGTCTAGGCTGCCGGGCTGTAGCTGCACTAGATCTGTGAGGCTAATGTGATTACCTGTTTGTTCAAAAAAAGCAAAAAAGAATCTTTGCCCAAATACCCACATCGCAAAAGAGTAGAATAAAGCTTTTAAAAATATCAGGTTTATCTCAGTCTTCAGAAGTCTGAATTTCCCAGGGTGTTCCTCAGGTGAATTTTATTGGAAGTGTGTTTCTGTGAAGGTGAATTATTAAATCAGCTGTTAATATTTATATTAATACATGTATTAAAACTGTTATAATAGCAGTGATATTTTCATGAAATGATAGGCCTTCAGTAATAGAGACTGCAAGGAAAAAAAATATAAATACTAGGAGTTTTGGCATTAAAATCCCTAGACTTAGTTATTTTCTTACAAATTCACAGTGACTTGGCCTGTGTGTTCATGGCCCTAGTCAGGTATAGGCTGTTCTGCATGTAGGATTAGCCAGGCAACAAGCCTGCCATGCTCCTTGCTGCATATCCAGCCTTTTTTTCATTCAGTCCCAGCAGCTGGAGCCTGGCTCTCCAACACAAGGCTGGGAAGTGCCGTCAGGTTCAATTTCCCAGCTGCTGCCTAAGACAAGAGCAGATTTTCCCAAGCCTGTAGCATAATAAGGGGTTTCAATTGTTTTTGTGCCAGTGTTGCAATACTCAGAGATTGGACTCCCACTAGACTGGGTGTTGTACATGTTTTAAAAGAACAATCCATGCCCCTAGCAACATACATTTTTCCTATGTGGATGGATGGATGCAGTAAACAACAAGGAGAGCAAAAGGTGGCATTGAGCTCAAAACCATCAGATGGTGGAGGAGGAGGGGGACAGAGCTGTACAAGGGCTTCTCAGGTAGAGAGGACTGTCTAGAATGCAAGAGAATCAAATTGTCTTGAATAGAGGGAAGGTGAACAGTGGACCAGATGCTGTCAAAGAATGGGATAGACACCAAAGGAACACAAACTCCAAGGCACTGGTCTCAGGTTTGACTGAAAATAGCATCTCCTTCTTACAAGAGCAGATGAGAAGAGTATCAGTAAAAATATGCCAATTAGTAGGATTGTCAGGAAGGACCAGGCAGGGTGTTGGGTGAGTGATGTATTTCGTCTCTTTCCCTCACACTGACATGTTTTGAAAGCTGTTTTAAAACAAACCCTGAGTGTTTTCAACAACAGAGGGGACCCTCTATTCTTTTTTTGGAAGGGAAGATAGAGGAAGGGAGTGGAATGTCTGATGTATATTGACAATGGCTCACAGGGAAGAGGCATCCAATACCCAAAAGACTGGCCATGCCAGAAATATTTTTATCAATGGGTTATTTGAATATTTACATTTTCAAGGAGGAATCTTCTGTTTGCTCTGCACACCAGGGACTTCTTGGCCAGCCTAAACAGTAAAGGTTTCTAATGTAAATAATTGCTCTGCTGCCTTCTGTCATGCATGGGGATTAGAGGTGGGAAGTCCCTCAAAGAAGAGAAGGGAAGAAGGTGTCTTGAAGAAGAAGAGACAAGCCTCAAACTGACAATGGAAGTGAGCATGTGAGCTTTTTGTTTCTGTCATCCTCCCTGTTAGTAAAAATTGGTCTTACGTATACCTGTGTACATCCTAGGGTGGGATGCTAGGATTTTAGCATTTTCAGTTCTTTAGTTTTAGTAAACTGTGTATGAGCTGAAAAGGGAGGGGAAGGCTGACTCAGAGCATTTGTCTCTGGCATTATGCAGCAGGTACCTGGTTCCCACCTGGCAGCAGTTGATGGCTTGAGTAGTGATGGGGCTGCCTGTGGAAACCAGCTGTGGTTCAAAAACAGACACTTTTTAACGTCAGCCTTCTGGTTCACTTACCTAAGGCTTTGTGACTCTGGTGTCTGTCTCATGATTGTTGTTGCAGGGCTAGTAACATTGTAAAAGTTCTGATTCAGAGATTGTGCCTATAGGGTGTCCAATGAAATAATATCGACATAGACAGTTCTCACTGTAAATAAGGAGCTTATTTTACCAGGAGCTGGGACCTCTGCACTCCCAGGTTTGCAGATCTAGACCATCAGCAGTGCTCTGGAATCTTACTGGAAAATCTGCACGGGCCACTGTTCAAGAGGCTTTAGAGGAATGAGAGATCTTAGTGACTTCAGCTAATTTGGTAAATAGCTTATGAATGTCATAAAATGAGCTGAGGGCTGAAAGATGACATTGAAGTTCCCATCTCTGACATAACTTTAAAATAATCATAAGCAAAATAATGACCCATTATTGAAAAGGGAAAAAAAAAATGAAGAAACCCAACCTGAAATTTCTGGGGCAAACTCTTCTTGGAGTGTGAGTGTGGAAGATGATGATGCTCATTTATCTGTAGATACAAAAAGCAGAAATGGGTTTATAGCTCTAAAAGCCCTCATGACAGAGGGTCTGCAGGACCTTCCTCCAGCTCTGATCCCTCTGTGTCCCTGCGGGACAGGGCAGTGGGGACCTCCCCAAGCGGTGGCCGACCTTGAGCTCCCCGCTGCAGCCTGGTGGGCGCGGGCTCGGCCCTTCACTCGCGGCTTTCCGGCGTGACCTTGGCCGCCCGCTCGGGGAGGGTATTTCGGACATTTCTGCAGTGATGGAGGGCCCTGGGGCATCCCGCCTTTCCTCTTCCCCCGGGGTGTCTCAGCAGAGAGCGGGGATCTGGGGGCAGCCGCCCGACACCTCCGGGCGCGGCAGCCCCGTCACCGGCACACGGGGGCGGTGGCTCCCGGGCCCCTCCCGCCCCGTCCCGTCCCGTCCCACCGGAGCCCCCCAGGGGGCGGAGCCGCCGGCCCGGCGCGGCCCCTCCTGCCGCCGCAGTGGCCGCGCAGCGAGCAGGGAGGGCAGCCGGGCTGGGCTGCCGGGAGCGGGGAGCTGCCGCGGCGGGGCGGAGCCGGCACCGGGGCATCCTCCCTTCCCT
>JAOXXN010000082.1:23786000-23845945 GCA_026770055.1 Myrmophylax atrothorax | reverse complement strand
CACAGCCTGAAAAAATACTACTCTCGTATTCTGTCATTGTCTTCCTCAAAACCCATTTCCCATTTTATATGGATTAAACAGGAAGAGGGATTCAATGTGACCCTACCTGAGGCAGGAGGTGACGTACAAGCTCTCTAATTTAGTCATTTGGGAGGAAACAGCTGGGCCTTCTAATGTGAGATGATTTTCTCTTTTTTTTGATCTTCCTTTTTTGTGCTGTATCCTCTTGATCTGTGCCTGCTCACGCAAAGGGAACTGGTCCCCAGAAACCATGGAGAAGAGCAGGATCATTAGAGGGGCTGACAGCACCATGTGTTGTTTGACATTGTGGAGCTGAATGCTTTCATGTAGCAAGAGCAGACACCTTCTCGCCTGGAGTGTGCTGTGTAAATATTGCATGAAGAAGGCAGGAAGCTGCACAGTAGCATACTGTTTGAAATTGGTGGTGTCTGCTGCTTAATCAGGTAGTGTCAAAGCCAAATGCAGTCAAGTTAATGGAAAAAAAACCCCTAGTGACTTTTCTTGGCCTTGTTTCACATCTCTGGAGAGAGGCTTTACTGAGAAGTTTGTAACTATTATTTTTTTTGATATAGTGGGTCTCCCTTTGTTTTTCCTATAAAAGCAAAAATATAGCCTCGAGGATCTGTTTGTTATCCTCTTCTGGGCAGGGACATCATCACATTTGGTGTAGGAGGGAAAGCAAAAGGAATCCAGGTGATTTTCTTCACCTCAAAGGATTTTAAAGTGGAACATATTCCAGGCTAGTTGGAGTCTTCCCACTTTAGTGCTCTCATTCTTTGCACCACCTTTGAGGTGAGTGTATAATAATAATAATTTACTCCTTCAAACTCACACTGAATAGATGTCAGTTATATGGTACTCTCATTGTCTATATTTATAAATATTTGAGAGGAGTGTGGAATGTATTTGAGGGATTATTACAAAATAAGGATGCTTTTGCACTGAAACCTGCACACAGACCTGAAAAATGGTCTCTGCTGGGTTGTTGGCAGGTGATGAGACAGGTACAGGCAGCTGGTGCAGTGAGACAGTATCAACCAGCTGTGCAGGTGATAGTCTTGGTATAATGGTAACCTGAGCTACTGTCTGCTGGGCATGAGGTCTTATTTCAAAGAATGGGCACAAAGAACGATAGTGTAAAAACACTTCCAATTATCCTTGGGTGAAGGTAGAGCAGAGAAATATTCTATGTGTTGTAGCACCTGTACAGGCTTGAATATGGTGATGGTGTTAATGCTCTTATGCTTAGACTGACTTTTGTGGCAATTGTTAAGATTCTCTTTTTTGTTGAGGTGTTGATTTTGGCAAACCTACTCCTTACTCCAGTGTTTGGAAGAGCAGCATAATGTGTAGCTAACTAACCAGGTCCTTGGACTGGGAGCATTCAACTTTTGTGGGCATAATACACATCCCCAAATCTGTGTCTCTATCAGAATATCACATATTGCACTGGTATGCTGCTGTGTATTCTTAATTGGTCTTAATAGATACCGAGTGCTCTAGCATGGGATTTGGGTGTACCATGGCTTCACAGTAAGGCTGTAATGCTGTATAGCAACATCCATTAGTATAATGCAACTTCTTCAGTTTGTGAGAGTTGACTCATTGGATAGAATAAAATATTCATAGGTTCCAAGTATCTATAAATATGTGTGTGGTCCTATACAGTGTTTGAAACTTGACTGGCAATAATGATGTTTTGATGTGTTGCTGGCACTGTTTCTCTGACCAGTGGGGTGTGTTTTATTTTTCCTGTAAACCATGCTCACTAAAGGCAGGGATGCACTGGGCTCTGATGCTCTCAGTAGTCAGCAGTGTAATTTTATAGGCTTGATGCAGACTTGTTTGCAAGGAAAACATCCCTATCTCTGTTCCTAGGGAGAAACATGCCAAACCTCTACTAACCATAGCTGTGTTTAAACAGGAGCTCCACACTACCATTCTGTCCCCTTTACAGAAGTCTTCCATAGCTTCCCCTGAAGTACTGGAAGTGTGGTTCTCCACTGTCCAGGACATCCCTATAAATGCAAACTTTAAAGTATGAAGTTCATAAATCATCCAGAAAGGTTTGAACTAATGTCCAGTATGATACACACAGGACTTTGTGTAGTGTGGTAGGAAAGCTCGTGTGGCCTTCAGCTTCTCTGGATCTTGGTGTGCTCTGCTGCCAAGCCAACAGGGTTTCCTCACCTTTTATAAAGTGTGAAGATGCCTGTGTTACCCCAGGGCTGACTGCTAGCATCAGTTCTGAAGGCCCCAAGTTTGGGTCGTATTCCTCTATTGGCAGGTCTGTGCTGGGAGCAGAGGCTGCAGAGTGGCAAGGTCATGCTGTTATCCGGAAATGGGAATCAGGCTGTTGCTTCCCTAAGAGTGCTCAGCAGACATGGTAATGAATGCGATGACATAAGAGCTGCATTCCCCTCTGAGGAAACACATCCAGGATGCCAGTCACGCTTGTCAACTCTGAGCCTGTTCCTCTAGGGCATTCTTTCCTGACTTGGAGTCCTGGGGACTGTGGAAGTATTTGAAGTGAAGCCTGGAGTATGGTCTTTCTGGGAGTAGCCCTTGGCAGTAGGCTACTAGCTGCTCCTCTCTGATGTCTCTGTATTACCTGTCAGGAAAGCTCACTGTCAGAGGTGAAATCTGGCCAGGCATTCTTGTACTCTCAGGGGCTTGATGCAACAGACAGCATCTCAGTTACCATTTTCCTAACTCCGTAAAATGAGGTTTTGAATTGCTCCCTCAGCATCCTGTGAGATTTTCCTACTCTTTGTCTCAGGTTTTCTATTATTATTTTAAAATTAATCCATGCATGTATTTTTTGTGGCTAGAAGATTATTCCTGATTTTCCCCTTTCCAGCAGGCGAAAGCCTACAGCAGACCCCTGTGACCCCAAGCAAAATACTTTGAAAATCAGTCTTAAAAGTTTTTCCATTCCCATGCCCTGTAAGTACTTTGCTGCTTGTGTCTCTGAGCTCAGTACATTTCCTTTGCCTGAAAATTCAATGTTCCCCTGCCTCATCTTGAGCAGCCTGAGCTGAGGGATGGTTATTCCTGGGATGGATGCTATAAGGGCAGCTGAGCTCCCAGCCTTCAGCAGAATCAGGGCAGCTGGCACAGCCCCTGCTAGCGCGTAAGTGGGAGGCCTGAACTTTCCCAGGGCTGTCGCTCCAGCAACTTTCACTGGCATTAAAATCACTTAGGATTTAAAAACAAACAAACAAGGATATGTGAAGCATTTTTCAGGAAGGAGACCATGGAGAGCACAGTAAGTGCGTCTCCCTCTCCCATCTCCCAGGCAGGAGGAAAGACTGGCGTTCAGCATTTTCCTAAGTGGGATTCAGACAGACTCTGGAGCAGGCTTCTGGGGTGGGACAGAGGAAAGTCAGGACTAGGAAGGAAGGTCTGTGTGTGTGTTTTATAAATATATTTGTATCAGGTGAAACTGTCTAGAGTCTCTGAAGCAGCACTTGTGGTAATATCCATTTTGTTAACTAAAGGGCTGCTTATTTTCTGTTCATAACAAGATAACAGAGCTGTTAGAGAAGAATAAAAAGTGGCTGGTTCCAGAGGAATATCCATGCTGCTTTTCTTTGTACCAAAGGGTTGCAATCCTTTGCTTTTTTTTGCATTTTACAAGCCATGAAGGTCCTTAAGTTCTTTTTTTCTTTCCAGGAAATTCAGATAAATTTTCCTCTAACCTTTCATCAAAAAGTGTTTTATAAAGACAACCCAGGATGTTTTACTCAAAAGGAATCTAGTGCAGTAGCCAGCCTCCAGGATACGCTCACTTGAGGCATATGGAAGAGTCTTTTGGCTGTTATTGCTCAAGAAGAGATTTTCTGTTTAATCTTTTGCCGCAGTCTGTGTCAAAACTCTGGACTGTTTTGGAGAAGCAGCTTTCCACCTGTTTCTGAGCTGGGCAGCTGTAGCTTACATTTCATCCTTTAATACACAGATCCCCAGTTTGTTAACAACAAATATAAATAGTTCTGTTTAAACTAAAAATATTTTAAGTGAATTTTTCGTGTATAACATCCCTTGGAGATTGCAGCAGTCATGATCTGTGCAGAAGAGTTCACCAGTCTGTCTTTAAACCTCTCTTTGTTCTATTGCCACAAGGACTAGTGGCTTTCTGAAGCCAACACTGAAGGTGGTGGCCCAATTGCTTGGCTGTGGTGGTGTTGGATTTTTTTACCATCCTTTCAGCTGTGAGTAACCCTGCACATCTGTGTGCCCTGGTTTTGGATAGAATGACCATTGGGATTGCTGTTTTACAGAATTCTTCTTCTTGTGCTGGAAGAGTGTGCAGGTGTTTTGTAGGAACTGGGGGTTTTGATGTGAAGCTTTGTGTGCACACATGTGCTTTGCTTCTGTTTTGGCTTCTGTATTGCTCTGCACTTGAGCAAGAACAGGGTATGGTCAAAGAAATGGGGCAGAAAGCCATTGGAAAGGATCTCTTAGGTCCCATTGGAGGTGATGCCACAGCCCTGGCCAGATGCTACGAATAGTCTTTTATTTAATTTTTCTGCCCCCTTCTTCCAACGAGCTCTAATCCTTCCCTCAGCATGGGGTTATTTGCCATTGTCAGTTCTGGAGTTCTAGATGATCTGCCAAATACAGTAGGGTGGACTGGAGGGCATCTTGTAGGCAATCACCAGGGCATTCCACTGGGTTTTGAGAGTCTGGAAGGACTGAGAGGATAGCACTGATGTGCTTACTGCAGCCTTTAGTCCTGAGGAGAGGTGACCCAACATTTTGTGTGCCAAGGGCTTTGTGGGGCTCTGCCCATCAAGTTATCCCACAGTGATACTGAGCCATCAGGACTCTGATTTTTCTGATGAGAGGAGTGAAATTGTTCTCTACCAGACACTGGCATTTGTGGGATTCCAGGTGTTCTTGTGTTGCGATCTTCTCTGTATGGAGCTAAAACTTGGTATTTGCATTGCTGAGAGGTGTTGGCTGGGTTATGAGTAAGATTTTGACTCAGACCAGGGCAAGGGTGCAACTTGGCTGCCTGATTTGGTTCACAGGTGACTTGAAAACAACCTAAGGAGTCAAATGAAGAAATGATGCCCACTGTATTTGTAGAAAGAGAGAGATTTTAGTTGGTATTAGCAAACCGCTGTCAGTCCAAACCTGATTGAATGTGTGTTTTATCTGACAACATCCTATCCTGCCTGGTCCTTTATCAGTCTTCTGAATCTGGGTAACAGGAGCTGTAGCACATCTGGGTCAAACTCCTATTGCCAAAAGGCCAACATGTTGTCTACTGCACATTGTGACAGAAAGGGTTAAACAGAAGGTGGAGGGGACTGATGGCTTGTTCTAAGGCAGTAACACAGCAGTAAATGCTGTGATGAAATGGGAACTCTCTTTAGCTGACGTCCTTGGGAGCCTCTCGGTGACATCAAACTCCTGGACCATTTCCAGTCGAGTTTGGCCTTGCCCCAGTGACAATAGATGTTAATCTGTTGGCTTGTCAAAAAAACGTGTTAGTGGGTTTTTTTACAGATCCATTTCCAACCCTCAGATTTCCCTGCTAGTAAACACAGCATTATGTCATTGTTTTACCAGGAGCCAAGCACTGGAGCCAACTTTGCGGTGCTGTTGTCAGCAAATGTCCATTCACTTTGGGGATTTATCTGAGTTCCCAGGCTCTTTTTTTCCCACTGTTGCCCGTGTTCTGGTCTCAGTGTCCATCAAGAGCCTATGGCACTTCATGGGAAACATGCAGGGTCCAGCAGTTGCAGGTAACACTTTCCAATTTATTGGTATTAGATGGGGCTCCTGTACCTGATAAGCGAAGATGCCTTGGTTTGTAAACTTCATCTTCTGGTTACATTAGCCAAGAGAAACTCTTGGACTCTGCATGCAAAACAAGGTGAAGGATTTTGCAGCCCAGCCTTGCTTCTAATTGATAATTGCCAAGTCATAGCCAAGGGCAAGGTCCTGCCCATCCTAGATCCTGTTCGTTTCAAAACACAATAGCTTAGTTGCTATTAAAAAGACTGGTTGTCAAATTGCTAATATTATAAATTAACTTCCATAGCTTTCAGAAACAACACTCACCACTGATGAAATAAAGCCATTTCTAGCATTCTTGTAACTCTTGTTCCTTGTTTTGCTTCTAGACTTATTTTCAGCTGTCTTTGCAAAGGATATTAAAGAAGAGATTTATAAAGTTGCCTCCAGTGGTTCTGAGCTAATCTGCTTAAAGCAAACAGGCCTCCTATCCCTACCTCAACTTGGCTAGGAACAGTCAAATCCTTCTCATATCAAGACCTGTCTGAAATCATCTCCCACATAGGTTGAAGTAGTCTAGAAGCAGAGTAATGAGGAAAGAGAGAGATGCTCATTTGAATGCAGATCTTTAATTCTTCTGATACAGACACAGAGAGATGATGGAGAAGAACAGGTTCAGCCTCTTGGCAATAGTGTAGGAATTACAACATTCTTGGAATCAGGTGGAATAAAATTAAAATTTATTTATGTAATTAAGCTGTGCAACCTCTTGTTGGAAAAGTGTTATGAAGACTTAAAGTACAAGCAGTTCAAACAAAGAACCGACAAATTTCTGGGGATAAGACTGCTATTGAACACAGCAGTCAAGCTATGTCCTTGGGTCAGAAAGTTTGTTACTAAGCACACTGTGTTTGTTTTCTGTGTTGCTATTAAGCCATTTCCATCTGTCTTCATCAAAACCGGAGTGCTGAGCTTAGATACAGCTTCCTTGTGGCTCAGCCTGTGTCTTCTGATGCTTCCCCAGATGTCCCTTAGCTCTATGGCACTAGCCCAGGCTGCTGGGCCTTGCTGCATGTTGCTCATAGCAGCGAGAGCTGTTGATTCTTGACCAGGTGAAGTTAAGAAGCAGAGTGCATGCCATGAGGAAGCAAACCTTCTGCCATCACTTCCAGCTCCCTTCTCTGCTCCACACTCTTTATTTTTGGATCCCAACACATGTTTATGGGCTAGTGTTGCACATCTGGGCCTTGGCAGATCACTGTCTGTTTCCCAGTCTTGGGTCAAGTGGCAGTTTATTTTGTCAGAGATATCATGTCTGGTATTACTATTAATATATATTTAGGCTTTGTACTTATCTAATGCCTTTCATCCAAGGATCTCCAACACTCTGTATACCAGCACTTCTTTGCAAGGTAGACAGATCAGATCAGGGGGAGAGCATTGTGTTTGCAGCACTATGTCCACTGCCAGAAGCACCTTCTCAGAGCTGTCAGGAGACTAGTGGATAATTTGGACTGATGGAAAACAAATGTTCCTTTTATGGCTGAAAGTATTGAGTGGAGCATGGAACTGTAGAACATGGACCTGGGACTGACCGAGGTCATTAATGCTGCCTAAGCAGATTGGATTCCCACATATGAGCCTTCAGGTGGTTGGCTTGGTTGCGAGCTTCAAACTTCTTTTGATGGTTGATGACATCAGTGCAGACCTTTTGTTATTCACAAGCATCCTGTTCTCACACCAGTTCTGTCCTTTTGCATGTGGTTCCTCACCCTCAGTTTGATTTGACTTCCTGTCCCTCTTTTCTTCATGATTTTATAGAGAATGGTTGTATCCCTTCTGAGCCTTCATTCTGCTGAGCTCCTCTGGCCATCTTTTGTAGAAAAATGCTACCCTCAAAAGTACAGAGCAAACAGGTTTCCTTGCCCCACACTTCTCACAGTCACTGCAGACTGAATACAAGTGAGCTGTTGTGTTAGCCCAGGCACTGATAACAATTTGATCTGGGCAACATCAAGCATGCGGTGAGTTAATTCGTACTGCTTGGTATAGCCTTGCTCATGTTGGCAGAGGCCAGACGCAGCTGCCAGGAGGAAGTTTGACCTCGATGGGGTGATTTTCCAGGTGCAGTCAGGTGTAATTTGGAGTAGACTGCTCCTGGGTCTGTGCTGTCCCTGAGCTGTGTCAGATTGGAGGAGGATGCCTCTAACTTGTGGCTCTTTCACAGTTACATTTTCTTCCGTTTAGGGAGTTTCAGAGCTAGTACCAAAGCCTTGCAAGTGACAGTCTACTTACAAAAGCAGTGAAGAGAAAACGTGGCTGGTTATGTTCCCACGTTAGCTTTAAATAAGGTAATTTTAAGCAGATGGTGTCTATTTAATGTTCTGATAGCACAGATAAACCAGTTTTCAGCAGGTTTTGGGAATGAAGCAGAAGAAATGAAGGGCATCCTTTTAGAGGGCAGCAGCTTGCCTGATGACATGCTTGGCAGGGTTGCTAGAGCACTTGGATGAAGCCCTCTCGTATGCACAACCTCTGCACAACCCGCTTGGGTGAGAGGAGAGGTGGCCTGTGGTTTCTGTCTGAGCTTCAACAACAGTAAATAATTCCAGATTGACGTTGTGGAAGTGTGCTGTTTTTGTGAAGGGAGGACAAGGCAGGAGCCAAACATAACAGGAGTTCCTCAGTGCTTGGGGAAGAGAGCCAGGGTCACATTTGGAGCTTGTAGTGTTGGCAGACACACAAGTGATATGCCACATCATATGTGTATCGGTGGAGATAACTGGGGTGATTATCAGCAAGCTTCTTTGTAGGCTGTTTGGGATGCTGATGACCCAAAACTGATGCTGGGATGTTACAGACAAACACACTGTCTTTTCATCTGCCATATCTCCTATTTTTTAATATTTTTGGCATTTGTCTTTGGGGTAAGGAAGAGGCCTTAGCAATCCCTGGGATTTCAATCTCCGTGAGTCCAAGTTGTGAGGTTATAGATCTGCTGCCATTAAAATCAACATTGCTTGCAGTTGTCCCTTTTAAAAAGCTGGGGGTTGACTCTGCTCCAAAGTACCAAGTTCCTTGACCAAAGCTGTCCTCCATCCTGCCTGTTTGGCCAGCTATCCTCCTGGCTGATGTCTTTCCACCCTCGTTTGTGGGGGAATGTTCCCAGGACCTGACATGAAGATTGTTCAGTGTCCTCTCTGGCATGCCCAGTCCCTGTTTTTTTTAATAAATCAGTCCTACAAGATGTGTATCCATGAATATAATGAGAATAAGAATGCTTTGGGATGGCTGCAGTTTATTTTATCAAAGTATCCTGAGATTCATTTGCCCTTCAGATGTTGAATTCTATCTTAGAGGCTGATTTCTTTGGGAGACCCAAGAGGGGAACACAGTCCCTTATGTTTTAAGGGGATTTTCACACTGAGATTTCTGACCTGTTTCAGAAGTGCTGGTAGAAGTAGGTTTGCCTTTCCCAGACTTAAATTCACTATTTAGTGGATGAAAAATGTGCAGATACCACTTATTAAAATGATATTGGTATTTTTGCCCTTCTCCACAAGCATCAGTGAAACTACAGAAGCACTTTGGGGCCCATGCTTATTGTGGCAGTGTCAGCAATAGGTAGCGTTGTGGGCAAACATGAGGGAAGCCCTTACAAGTCTTTGATGCAATTTGCTAAAGGTAAACCCAGAAGGTTGCAAGCCATCTTTTCTGGATTGAGTAGGACATTTGAGCAGGGATAGCTGTGATTGTTCGGTGGCAGGTCCTTCATCAAATTTCTGTGTCAAAGGTTCATGTGTAGAGAGACTAAAAAATGGGTGGTGGGGACGAACCAGGCTGGCTTCTAGAGAGAGTGCAGTGATGCTTTCTGCTTCCAGCTAACTGCTTCTCCTTGTGAAACCCTGATATACCACTGGTGAACCTGTGCAGCCCTGCAAGGGAAACGACAAGGATCTGTCCTAGTAGTTTTTTATTCCTGCGAGATGGGAGACCGGGCAGAACTTGCCTGTTGCTGCTGAGCAGGTAAGTGATGAAGTTGGAAAAAGTGGCTCCAAGAGTGGATTTGGGATTCTGGGAGGCCTGCCTGAGGCTGTTTACTTGGGAGGTGATGAGGTCCTATGTGTAGGAAACTGCACTGTTTCTGGCAGTTTTCGAGCTGCTTGTGCCAACATCACTTTGGCAAGTCTTGGCCAGTATCAGGAGTGACACTGGTTTTCCACCACTGCTCTAACTGCCTGAGTATGTTCTGGGGCAAGGACAAGGATTTTCCTTAGTAGTCTTTTAGGTTATTGCTGAACACTTTAAGGAGCACATAATTTTAGCTGCTGGCCTGAGGGACTGGGGTCAGCACTTCTGACCGACCAGTCGGGAAACAAAAAAAGGTGTTTTCTGGGCAGTTGTAAGTTGGGACCTTTTGAGTGTAGAATGAGCCATGTTGTAGCAGGTGTGATTACAATCACCTGGGTCCGACAGCAAATGCCTGAATCCCTCTCCAGCCTCCCCAGGGATGTCTGTGAAGGCACAGAAACAAAGTGTAAAGTGGGACTGTGTTAATGATAATGTGCCCAAGATACCAGGCCTGTTCCCTGAGGTTGTTGCCTGGTTGTCAGATGGGGATTAGCAAGAGCAGTTGGGTTAGGGAGATTGCCAACAGCTGTCATGCACGTTGGATAAACTTGCACTGAGAAGTGCAACTCTGGCTATAAAATATTTACTAGACTTTTTGTTACCCTAATACTTAAATATTATTCAAAGGAGATTAAAATTAAGAACACTTATTGAAAAACTACGTCTGTTGCAGTCTTTTCTCTGAGGTGATTCTTCAATAATTGGTTAGTTCTCTTGCCCTGGGAGTGTGCAGCTGAGATAAAAAACCAATTGACTCTCATCAGGTAACCCTGCTGCATCTGGATTCCTGCTTGTGTCCGTGGAGGTTTGCTGGGCAGAGGGATTTGAGGTTCCTCATGCTTGAGCAGTGAACTGTAGTAGTGATTTTGACTCCACACGTTCAACATTGATCTTACAAAGAGATGCTGTTGCCAGAATTGCAGGAACAGGATTTGGTCTCCCTTTGATCTCTTTGAATCAAATGGGCCATTTACTGCAACTTAATAAAGTAAGAGTGCATGAGTAGTGGGGTGCTCACCCTGCCTGCAAACTTGGTCTCCTCAAATACATGGAAGAGCAAACTTGCTTTCTTTGCAGCTAAACTGAGTCAAAGGGTCTTGCAGTGCAGGTCAAGGTTTATGCAAAGGTGCCATGAATTAACTAATGCGTGTAATAAGGTAAATCCTAGCACTTTGGCAGTGTGTGATCAATGTTGCATGGTTTAGTGAGCCCACTGAAGTGGCTTCAGGGATTGAGAGCTTTTGCTTGCATCTCTTCGGTGTGGTTTGGTGTTTGTTCAACATGAAATGATTCATCTGATGAATTAAGGGTGAATCAAAGGCCTCTTTTGCAATACTGTTCTTTTGCAGGGGAGAAATCTTGTAATTTCTGTCCTGGTTTAATTGATCTTTGTAAAGAAACATGTTAATGATGATTCTGGCCATGGAGTGCTATGGATTTGCCAGCAAGAGAGTCTGTTATCACAACTTCAGATGCCTCCCTCTCAAATTACAGCTTCTAATTTGATTTATTTGGAGTGTGTTTGTATTTCTGCAATCTGTGGTTTTATTATCCTGTGTTAGTTGCTGTCCTCTTAGGCTATAAGAGCTTTCCTTCATGCTGGCAGGAGGAGGAACAGGATAGAAAAACTACTATCATTACTGTTGCTGAAAATAGGCCAACTTTCCAAGTGTCTTTCTCTTCCAGTCTTATTTAGAGACACAGTAATATTCCAAAGATTGCCCTAAAACTCCTTCAGTGAAATATATTGTTAACTCACCAGAAATGTAATTTCCTAATAAATATGAATTTTCAAATCAGAACCATCTGCATGTTTAGCATTCCGCGGGTGGCACAAACTCATGATGATAGAAATTCCTTGGGCTGTCCTGTGCTGGGAGAGAGATGTTACATGTAGGGGCAAGAAGCTGAAGTCACTGCAGCAACTGTTCCACGTTTTTGAAAAAGGCACTGGCTTGATTTCTCCTGGGCTCTCAGCTGGCCCTGCAGCCGAGATGGCTCCTTCAGCACATCCCAATCCTCGGCAGCTCAGCTGTCTGGGAACAGCACTGAGACAGAGAGTAGCCTCCTTACTGGATCTGTGAATGTAGAGGGCTGTCCCAGCAACAAAATTCAGGCTATTTTTATTTTTGGAGGCTGCCAGGATAGAGTTCTGACCCATGCAGTGCTAAATTAGAGAATGAAGCTGTGGCTGAGGGGTGTGTGTGTCTCTTCTGCCCCCTGCAAGGAAGACTGTGGAGGGTAGTGGCCTTGTCTTCCCACCATTCCTCTAAGGGCAGGATGAGTGTTGCTCATACCCAGTCAGTACCTTCCCCTGCCTCCCACTGGCTTGGTTGGTATGTGTTAATGCTGGTCCCAGCCCTTCTCCACTCTTTGGACCTCACTGGAGAAAGGCCAAGTAGAATATGGAAGGCCTTTGTCACTTGGGCAGACTCTGGGCTGGGGTTTGGACTGTCCTCAGTCTCGGTCTGTCTCTGCAGCACCCTGACATGGGCTAGAAAGGTTTTCTTCGAAGATGAAAGTGTGCAAGCTGTGGAAGCTGCTCTACAGCGAGACAAATACAAGGGAAAGGAATCAAAATTAATGTGGGTAGAAATGGATCCAAATTTCTGCTGGGGAGTGATAGACAGCTGCAGTCTTAGCTCTCTGTAAGCATGTCCAGAGCTTGCTGGTTGCTAATAGAACTCAGGTGGGTAGTAAAGAAGTGCAGGAGAGAGGATCTTGGTCTAAGCCACAAAGCAATGACAGCCCTGCCCCTGTGTAGGGCACTAGCACACCCAGAAAGGACCACTTGCATTGCACCACCAAAGCAATGGCTGTGAATGTCTCTGCTGCAGTTCTGTGAGCATTGTAGGCTGTTTCCTTTGTCCCACTCCTCCCTGACTTGTTTCAGGCATTCTCTAATCTAGGATGCATTGCCCCATATCTCCTAACTCCAGCCACAGTGCATCTGATATTTTGTTTTTCTAGTTCGATCTCAATTAAGTCTGGATTTCTTGAGGGTGGTGGTGTTGGGGAAGGTTTATGCCCCTTTTCTTTCCCATGTGGTGATGGTATGAATGACTTCAAATTGTTGCTGCCTCTCTGGGAGCATGGCCCCTTTTCTAATACCCCATGTACTCCCACCAGAGGACCGGATGGGCTTGGGTCCTCAGAGCCAGTCAGGCTGTGTAGGGTGACAGTGCTGCTGAGCCAGGGGCAGCTGCTGCCATAAGCAGCTCTGATTCTCTTTCCTCCACTCTCTTTGTCTTCCTATTTCTCTGAGACTGTGGCTAGCCAATTCAGGGAGCTCAAAAAGTCCAAAATTATTTCCTTTTTTGGAAGAGAAGCTCTTCTGTCAGTTGGTGGAAGCCAGGGGCTGTGGTCAGGGATGCTATCCGGTGCTGGAGTAAAGTGTCATCTCTTCCAGCTACTCCTGACCACAGGTCACATCCTCCCGCAGATCCCATCTCCAGCACCCTCCCTTCTCCCAAAACAGCAGGGATTAACTAGAGCTCATTTCCTAGTAGGTTTTTCCTCATCTGTATTTTCAGGGGGCAGCACACCTGGTCCTTCTGGCAGATGTGTGGTGGTGGTAACCGCTGGAGGGAAGGGGCAGCGCTGGGTGATGTGAGCGGTGGCCAAGCTGCCTCCTACATCCACCCAGCTGCAGCTCAAAGCGTGTCTGACCTCAGTGGGGCAGCGGTTGTGCCTCTGACTCGCCAGTCTCTGTGACACACACGATGTTCAAAGTGCCTTTGCATATAGGAAGTAGTTTAATCATAGTTTTGTTCACTGCTTCAGCAATTCTGACCAGAGTCTGCATTGTTAAGTGTAAATGTCACACACACAAGTATAATAACATCTGGTTTCAAGTGAAAAGAGTGAGGAAATGGGTGTTGTGGTTAAAACAAAGTCTGCATCCTGAAATCCCTCCTCCACAGCTAGGTTTTGTTTAGATAGATTCAATGTAACCTGTAATATCAAAACTCACATTGTATATGGGAAATTAAGGCAAGGGCTGAATTTTTGCCATAACCCTAAACCTTCTGCCCAGATCATAAACATTTTGGAGGCATTTTTCCTATCTCTGAACATCCTTTTAGCAAGTTATTCTCTGTGATTCACTACACTTTGCTCTGGTGTGCAGCCCAGTGGGGATATCTCTATTGACTTCAGATTCCAATTTACACAAGTAGGATAAATTGAATCACAGTCCATCTTGAATGGGGCCCATGTATTAAGAAAAGACTTCTAACTGCAGGCAGCTGTAGAGAGCTGCTGTCCCAGTGCTCATGGCCAGCTGCCTCTCAAGGAATTTGCTGCCATGTATGTATAGCTGGGTCATCCTCCAGCTTTTCTTCTTACTGTAGCACTCTGTGAAGGAGCATACAAATATATTTTCTGTAGATTCTGCAACTCTCACAAAACTTCACCCTGTTTTTGGCAGCTTTCAAGAAAGCGTGTACTTGCTTCAGATTTTTGGCTGTCTCTGGTGTCGTGGGAAGTGGAGAGAGTTCTTGATTGTGTATGCTGTACAAGAGTGACTATTCTGTCACACTGTGCAAGGGATTACTGTCATTTCCATATGGCCTAGAAATTTTAACTTTTAAAACTAGAATGAGAAACAAGTAAGCTTCCTTTTTATGCCTTTAGGACAAGAAAATTTTGGGTGCTTGAATCTTTCTTATTAGAAACCATTTGATATCACTTTAAAGGATGCTGGACACCTACACTGATTACATATTTATCATTTAGATAGAAGTCTTGCACTACCCTGCAGGCCTTTTAAACTCAGCATTGGCTTGAAAACACAATATATGGAGCCCTATCAATGCAGCCTATCAGGATAACTAAATATTATGCATGGAGCAAAATATTTCCCTTCCATTATGAAACTAAGTGTTCTCTGCAGTGTTGTGCTTCAAGCGTGTTGTTCAAAAGATGTGATCAAGACATCAAAGAGAGGAAAATGATTAAGATAGCAGGAACTAAACCAGCTGCCTTTCCTTTGGTAATTAACAGACCATCTCATGCATTGCCCTGCTGAAATTGCAAACTTTTTTCCCCCCTGAGAGCTGAGTTCTGAAGTGGGAGTCATTTTACTGCTTTTAAAATGAGCTGTTTAATTTTACAGTCAGAATAAGACTTAGCAAGAAGCAAGAGTCAGCTTCGGTACTGTGCTATAATCCGGCTCTTTAGTCATCAGAACAATTTAAAGGGTCAATACTATTTTCTCCGCTGTTTTATATGGGAGGATGTGACAAGCTGATCAGTGCCCTTGGTCCATCTGACATGACTGAGGTGTGCATGCAGGTTTGTCCCATTGGATGGTCTGTAGTGCCAAAAACATGTTTGTACATCTTATCTGGCAATCCCCACATACTCCCTGGTTAGGAGTGCTCAAGGCCATCAGAGGCTCTGACCTACCCTGTGGTCAGATTCAGCATAGCTGCAGTGCAAAGGTGTCTGTTTGGGAGCCACTTCTTTATAGCTTGGCATTTTCTGAGCTGCAGCTGATACAAACTCCATAGCTGTGGTCCAAGAGGCAAGATAGGAAAGTAGGTGCAAGCCCTGTATGGACAATAGTTCAGTGCATCCAACAATTTGGAGGTCTCTGCCTTGGCATATATCTCTGGGGTGACCTGAAGGAGCTCTTCGGACTCACATATCTCACTTCATGAATGCTGAGCATTAAAAAGCATCATAGAAAATATGAAAACAGAACAATCTGCTTTCACTTCCTTTTTTAAACTTTTTTTTTACCCCCTGTTGTTTTTCTTAGCAAAGAAAGTGTCTGAACTGGCTGTAGCTTTGTGTTTGTGTGTAGCTGGGACAGACTTACTGTCTCACCTGGATGTTGGGATTTTCACTGCAGTATCTGCCCTGGCCCTTTGAGGCCAGCTTGGATCTGCCTTCTGGCTCTGAGTGTCAGGGCTGCCTGTCCCCATGCTGTGTCACTAAGGTATAGTCCTCCTCTCTCTGGGATTCACAAGCTGGTCCATGGAAGCAAAATTCTGTGGTCAAAGCCTGCAGTTGGGCAGGCAACCCAAAATGCATTGGCTTTTTTTTTTTCTCCGGAGTTTGTTCTGCTATGGACACATGGAAGTGTCTCAAAACTAATCTCTTTGGTGTCTTAAAATCCCCCTTTAAGTCAGGAGCAGTGTCACCTCCTCCAGGCAGTGAGGAGAACAACCTGAGGATGAGGCTGCATGGAAGGGTTCATCTCTTTTGTCTCACAGGGACTTGAGTGTCCAGAGGCGTGGCTTCCTTGCCTCACACAGCTGTGGGACTGTTGGTAAATCACTTGTCATCTGATTTTTTTTTATATATATTTTTGTCCCCCCTATCTTTTTTAAATCCAAATTACCTTAGGGAAGGCCATGGTGGCCACTGGTGTTTTCTCCTTGATCGAAGCTGTTGTCTTTTCCTTGAATTTGAGGGGTAAGATGGTGGTGTTCTATCTCTGCCAAACGCTTTCAGCTCAGCAAATGGAAGGTGCCTTCAGAGGGTCATAAAAGTGATGTGTGCAGTCACAAGGAGAGACAGTACTTGCAAATTTGGGTTTGATCCCTGCTCAGCTCTCCTTGACTGGGGGTGGAACAGCAGTGACACCAGGTTTCTGGAGCCACATGTTACAGCAGCCTTGGGATTTACTAGATATGAAGTATATTTTTAAAGTATATTCTGGAGTAAGGCTACACCTCCTTTTTTGCAGTGTGGTCAGACCTGTGTTCTTCCTGCTGATATCAGTTGAATTTCAGATAAGAGAGAGGGTAAAAAAAATGTTTTACTGTTATTTTCTTTTTTTTTTTCCCAATTGCTCCGTCAGACAAGTTGTAAACAAGGAAACTATTGCACATGCTGTTGGTAGCACGTTGATTTATTCCTGGGGAAAAAAGTTCCTCTTTGCATTTTCTTCCTGAAAATTGCTTTCTGCTTTTGTGCAAAAGCATGGCATAACCCCATCATCTCTTACAGAGACACTTTGTATCAGAAGTGGCTTAATATTGTGTGATGTGCTGCGAGTCCAGGCCAAGCCTCACAGGTCAGACAGTGTCAGGCAAGAGAGAAGACAACACCGTTATCTCTTTAAAAATCTGATGAAAGGGTTATATAGATCAAAAGAGAAATTCGAGTGGGAGATGAGGCTGCTTGGGGGAGCTAGAAATTCTGCCTCTTTAATCAGAATCACAGCTCGCCCTGGGCAGAGTGTATAAGTGATGTTTGGTGCCATCTCGCTGAGTTTTTGGTGCTGAGTCACAGCGCCAAATCCACCCAGCTTTGATGATGGAGAGAGGTGCGTGGGAGTAGAGCATGCTCAGCACTTTGTAGGATGAAAGCTTTTTGTCAGCTTGTGTGAAGTAAGGTCAGAGCTTCGGGACAGAAGTGATGGGTGGTAAACATCTTGCACAAGGGAGGGCAGGCTTTTCTCTTTCTATTCAGTCACTCCCTCCCTCAGTGCTTTTCTGCCGCCGTAATTTTGTCATTATGTGCCAGTTGGTCACAGTGACAGGTGTATATCAAAAAACTTCATTGTGCATTCTGCAGTCCACATATTGTACTTAACTCCTGTTTTGAGAGAGCTTCTGTCTGCAACTGAAGTGACTGTGGCTAAAAATGTGCAATTTTAACTTCTGTTTCAGTGAAATAACACAAAGTTGAATTATCATTGCAGTTAATGGCCAATAAAAAAAGGATGTTTTTCCTGCTGACAGGTGAAAAGAGACTTTTATTTGAATTTGCATCCTCTGGAATAAAATGCTGTGTCTTGTGCAGAAATTAAAAGCACTGTTGAAAAATGCTGAATGCCAGAAATAGGTCATTTTATTTAGTAAAAAAAAAGAAAGAAACCTGAAAGGAAATCGTTCCTAGTTTTGATCAATCCTGTCCTAGAAAAGGAGAAATTATGTGTAACATAAAAGGCAGCTTAACCAATGGTCAAAATAATGAAACCATCCAGTGTTTAAAGCAAAGAACCTGAGCTTTAACCTTCTTTCTGATCTATTCCATTAAAGTTCACCCTTGGAGATGATTTGATAGGGAAGCCTCCTGTCTCTTGGATAAAAGAGAAATTTAGCTGGAATTAGGGTCTCTGTTGGATGCCCTGGTTCTGTGGCCGCGCAGAAGGGTACTGCAATGTGGGGAGGTTGGCACCATGTCCTGCTGGATCTGTTCAGCTCCTGCCAGGCAGCCGGGGACGTGCCACCACCCCAGCGCCCCCATCCTCTGCAGGCTCACGTGCCTGTCATTGCTGCCTCCTGCCTTATCAGGACAGAGGTGAGGGAGGCACAGAGTGAGAAGGTGTCTCTGATGGTTTTGAATTCCAGGCATTTCAACTGGGAGCTGCTGCAAACCCTTTGTTCTCTGAGCTGCAGCAGTGGCAGCAAGGAGCATCCTGGCTGTAAATTTTGCTTTTGAGAAACCAGCCACAGTCTAAGCAGGGCTTCCAAGTGGCTCACTCAGTAGCAGCTGCTGGCAGTCATGGAGGCAGTTTCCATGGGTTGGGATCTCCTGCTCTGTGATGAATGCCCTTTCCCAACATAGAGTTTCTGATGTAGCATGAAAGGATTGCTTGGTCTTTCTTTTAATCTCTTATGCAGCTCCTTCTGTTAAATCCCTCAGCACAAGTTGGCCAATTACTTATTCTGAATAAATTTAAAGTATCTATCTTAAGTCTTCTTGTTAAGAACTTGAGGTATACTCAAAAGGGACCCCTGCTCTTCTCCTGGTGCTTGCAGGCTTAAGCCTGTGATCCTGTCATACCCTGGGTAGCGCCTAATGCAGGGATATTTGGATATGCCCTGTTGCTGTGGGGGGAAGTCCTGGCAGGGGCAGCACCTGCATTAGAGGACCAAAATAGTGATGAGGGAAGGGCTTGGACAGTGTGCTCTGCTGGGTGATGTACGTGACTCGAGACAGCTGCAGGCTCTGTTGGTACTTGTTGGTGGAGGCAGTTTAGAGATTTTGCACAAAGCCCTCCCCACCTGAACAGGCAGAAGGAGAGGAATTTGGCACACTGGTTTCAGGCATGACTGGTGTCTGTGTGAAAAAACAGACATGTTTTAAGTGCCTGTGATCAGAGGATCTTGTTCAGACCTGGTATCATACTATTCGCTTCAGCTGGTTACTAATCCCGGCACTGAGTTTGACCCTTAAGCTTTTTGTTTTTATCATGTGCTTTGATACAGTCATAAAAATACTGACTGGCTGGCAGAGCTCCAGGGCTTGGCTTTATATTCTAGCAACTGCAAAATGAATGTGCTTAAAAGTAGTTTTATGCTGCAGGATATTGTCCTTCCCCACTGCCCGCCCCAGTTATTTTAAAGCTCACGTTCCCTGTTCTGTGGACAGCTCTGTTGCCCTTTGCACATTGTGCAGAGCAGGTTCATCCCAGGGTTGCCCTAGTCCTGGGCCTCAGACCTAGGTGTATGGAAACACAGCATCTCAATGGAAATACTGCCTCAGGCTCCATAGGAGAGGGGATGGAGTTGGAGGTGGGTTGGGGCTTGGGGGGCCCTTGTTTCCCCCCTGATGCTGAAGCCTGTGCTGCTCTCCCCATCGGACGTGACTAGTGTTTGAACTTTCCAAAGCATGTGATACTGGGATATCCCATCCCCGCTGGGCTGGGCTGTGTGTGTCTGTGTGCCTGCACATGCGGTGCTAGGAATGTTTTTAGAGAAAATCCTTGTGCGTGGCTGAGCTGCTGTGCCCTCGTGCCAGGTGAGTCAATGGCCTTTTAATGTACCCCTTAGGATTTGAGTGTGCCACAAAGAGACTCCAGGGAGTTTATTCTGCTGCTTGCAGGGGCTACTTTGGTTGCATGGAGTGCACTGCAATGCTGATGCATTTCAGCAATGTGCCCTCTTAATATTGGTCCATATTGGCTCTATTTTGGTGTTATATGAAAGGTGGTTAATTTAAGTATGTGCGCCCTTGATACTTGCTTCACAAAACTGTTCACTCTTCATTTCTGTGAAACTGTCTTCCAACTCCTAAATTTTAAATCTCTGCTCCACAGTGACCCTAGAATTGAACTAGACCTGCTTCTCTATGGGCTGGAGAGCAGGTCAGTCTCCCAGATCATACCTTCAGTTGCTGCAAGAGAAATGGAAGGAACATATTTTGTGTTTGCTTTGTACAGGGAAATCACAGCTACTGCTCTGCCTTATTCCTGCCAAAGGGCAGCTTCTTTGCAGAGGGACTTTGCACCCTGTAGGAATGAACTTGCCTATGCTGAAGTGGATAGACAGGACTTACTACTCCTTGAATGCAAGTACCCAAAGTGAGCATCTTTTCTAGGCCAAGGCAGGACACAGAAATTGAGTCAGATGTTATTAACCTTGGGAATACATCATGCCTTACAGTAGGCACCTCCCCAGCATGCTCCCACAGTAGACTTGTGCTTGTTCTGCTGCCCAGCACGAGGAGCTGAGCTGGAAACTCAGTCCTGGTCCTTCATAGGGCAGCACATAGACAGCTGCAGGGACCAAACCCTGTTGGACTCTGCCTGTGGTGTCTATTTTATTCCAAGTGATGCTAATAATTAGGCAAATAAAATTATTACTAAGAAAAGGAATTCAGTTTATTGGAAGCATGTTCCAGGAGGGTTTTATAGCTCTGGAATAGTACCTTTGTGGAGTGAAGAGGAATGCAGTAGCCAGCTTGGCAGTCAGTAGGTGAGCACTGCCTGCAGTATAAGGCTCAAAATAAACTTGGTATAGAAATGCACTATTTTGGAGCCATGTTGCTCTATTTTCCTGGAAAAAAATCTTGCCTCCAAAACATTTTTTCTTCTGTCTTCTGCCTGGCACTGTCAGGTTTAACTGTCTCAGCTGTGTGTGCCAGTGCTGGTATTCTCAAGCTTGTGAATTCTCTTTGCATTTCACCTCCTTCTTTCATGAGTCTTTAAGACCTAAGCACAAGATTTTCTCAAAGGGTTTTTCTTACCTTGTTGGAAAAGGCACTTCTATCCCCCTCACTTCCAGATGCCATCCCCTCATCTTTGAGCCAGTGACATGGTGTTGTTGGTTCTTGGAGCAGAGATTCCAAACCTGACTCCATTTTGGTTATGCAGCTTCAATTCAGTTTTCCTTTGGAAAACCTATGGTTCTTTTTAAAGCCATGTTCTCATGTTTGGGAAACAACTGTAATGTTTCTCAGTTATGGTTCAGATTGGGCCTCTGGTGGTCTCCATCCTCGCATCCATCTCACTGGCATCAATGGCCCTTGGCCCGGCGTTTACTTGAGGGTAGGAGCTAAAGTCTAGATGCTGTTTGTGTTGGTCTGAGTCCTACCTGTTTTTGTGGTGAGGAGTTTAGTCAAGTTGCTGGAGCTGTGACAGACCCAAGCCCATTCCCAGAGTATCTTCTGGGGAAAAGATGGTTTCTTGGCAGCTGGGAAAATCACAAGAACATGAAATTGGAAGAGAATTTCAGTTCCTGGAAACCTAAAAATTGGAAAGGTTGCACAAATATTTTCCAGTGTTACCATTTTTGCTGCCTGCTAGTATACAAGTATTTCTGGGAGCACAAGAGCTGCATCCCTCGTACCATACAACTGAAATCAGTGTTTGCTTCACCAGAGCAGTCCTGAAATTGCTTTTCCAAAGGGATCACAAAGATACATGTAAAAGCATGGACACAGAGAAAGCCCTGCTTGAGTTTGGTTTAGGAACAGATCTGTAGACTGTTTCTACAGCTAGATATGTCCAGTGTCAGACACATGTTTCTGGAAGGTTTTTCTGTGTGAGATAGGAAACAGGCTTTTATGTTTTTAAAGGAGGTTGTAGGTTCATTGCAATTTGCCACTGTCAGCTGCTGATTTTTAGGCAGCAGTGACAGGAATGTTATTTCCTTCTCCCCAGATACAGGCTGATTATATCAGCTGTGTTTCTCCATGGGAGAGGGGAGAAGAGAAGGGAATGGGAGTCCAACTGGTTGGAAAAATGTTAGGAGCCATGCATGACCTGACTGTACCCCTTCCACTCCCTGGTTAGGGAACAGAGACCTTCGGAAAATGTTGCTGTTGGTTTTTCTGGGATGAGGGAAAACCCAAGTCTTGTATGCCAGATGTCCTTTCAAGGGAAAAAAAGAATAAAGTGACATGGCTGGAATAGTATTTGGATTGTTTTTAATGTCACACCTCCGTGGAGTCTGAGGTTATTAATGGGGGGATTGACTCTTAATATTGTAGCCAGATGCTGTGGTTGGCTGAGCTCCCTCACTTCGGAGCTCACTTCTAAATTGTGCTTCGATAATTTACCCTGCCAGTGAGATTTTTAGTTCAGTGGTGTTTTGGAGTTAGCTCTTGAGCTGAGGAGGGCTCCCACGTCAACAAGAAGAGAGTTGGATCTCCTATCAGGTGTTTCAAGTGGGCTAGTAGACCTGTGTGAGTGGCCAGAACTGCAGATGGGAACTGGTACTCCTCTCCCATAAATGTGATTTCTCTAAACTCCTGAAAAAAAACTTCAGCCTCTTTCACCTGTCCTGCTCCTTAATTCCATGGGACTGAAATGGGGTAGAAAGCTCGAATTGCGACATTTTTCTGTTTTCTGTGGTTTTGCCTGCATGATTTCCCACTGTGATAGTGACTTGCTCACCTGAATGGCTGGTGTCATGCCCACTGGCTGTGGCTCTTTGTGGTTCCAAGCTAAGAGGCAGTGCAGTTGACAGACCAAAGCCACGTGGCAGCTTCTCCAAGGAGTCCTGGCAGCTGAGTGACTGCAGTCACAACCTGGCTTTCTTGCCACCCTGGAGGGGCTGCTTCAGATCCGTCCCTGGGCTGCACTACTGGCAGTACAACATCCACAGCTAGTGTGGTTTAATAAGGGTTGGAAGTGTGCGTAGGCTGCTGCAGCTGTGGCAAGAAGTGAGCCAATATGGAGAGGATTCAGTCATCTCCAACTGAAAGTTGGCAGGTTGTAACTGATGTGTGAAATGAGGGTATTGGAGCAGTTCATGTGTGCTGGAGTTGTGGAGATGTGAGGCTGGTGGGTTCCTGCTATCTGTGCAAAGCTGGAAGAGCATTCCCATACTTGGTCAGGGTTGTAGACCAGTTGGCAGGGGCCTGTTTTTGGGAAAGCCCAAAATTATAGTCAAAGTGTGATAGTCACCAAGAGTTTGGATTTTCAACAGAGCCCTCAAATCAATAGAGGTAGAAGTGCAGGAGCTATAATTTGTCACTTCTTTGGACAAAATGACAGAAAGGAAGACCTTGACAGTCACAGGATGCAAGTCAGTAACAGACTTAAGTGTAGGTTTAAATCCCATTGAAATCTCTGGAATTAATGCTGTTTTTTAAAGTGTAGCATGTCCTTCAGTGCCTTGGCAGGCTGTCTCCAAGGGACCACTCTTGTGATCTCTACAAACTGTTTAGTTTCTGCCCTGCAGTTTCTGGGAAGATCTCTTCTCCTGAGAAGATGTCATTTATCCATGGGGCCAAAGCAAAACACTCATCATCTCAGTGTTTGGAAAAGGAATGGTTGCTAGGGAGATATTTTTTGTTACTGTGAAGAACTGGAAAAATCAGGCCATCATCTCACCATCAAGTGAGATGTTCCTCCATATTTATAAGCCCTGAGGAACATTTTGGCTGTCCTTGTGTTGCTGATGGAGAAACCTCACTGGCGGCTCAGGGAAGCAGAAATTTCAGTCCTCTGGAGCATGGGGCCTAGGCATCCAAGTTTTGCTCTTGCCTATCCCATCCAGGGCGGTCCTAGGCTTGCCGAGACACTCCTGGAGAATGCTGATGGGAGCAGTGGTTTTGACCTGTGGTCATCTGTGTCTCAGGGCTGGTAGTTATCCTCCACTAAAACTACCAGTCAGTTCTCCAGCTGGCCTCCTTTGCTTGCACTAGAGAGGAATTTGGATGGTTAACAGAGAGGAGAGACTGTGGGAGCCTAATGGTGTCTCTCTGGCACTCAAGCCTGTGGCTTTCTCATCTGGTAGAGCTCCTGCTTTCATCTGACTTTGTCCCTTCCCTCAAATGAGGGAAGCCACAGTGGCTGTGTCAGACAGGATCTGGTCTGTCTTGTGGAAGACTTGCTGTTCTCAGTGGGATTTGGTTGACCTGTGAGCAGATTGCTGCCCCAGATTGTGTCTTTCTGGTTTTTTACCTTGAAAACTATCCCACTGGCCTCTTGATTGATGAATCACCCTGTTGCTGTACCTAGGGCATGTCCAGGATAACCATTCCTTCTACCTGAGGCAGACTAGGGCAAACCCTGGAGCTAGTGGCCCTATGGAATGGCTGAGGGCAACCCATCACATTTAACAGTCTACGTCTGGTGGTGTGTGGGCAAGGATTTATTTTTACCTGTGGATGTGCAGGTGGAGAGCCAGCTCACATCAACAGGCTGAGAACAGAGCTGAGCCCATGGAGAATGCGGGGCTTGAACCTTCCTGCTTCTGGAAGGACCTTCCCAGAGCCCATCTGCTCCTGCTGCCGTGGTGCATGGAGGTGGATGGAAAGGGAAAAGCACCCTGCTAGAGGCGGGATGCTGTGGCTCTTACCAGAGCCCACCAGTAGCCCTCATCTGTGAATCCAGTGATTTTTCCATCTCTCTTTGTAGTGTTCCAAGGCAACAAGTGGTTTATATTTGAAGAGTATTAATTTAATATTATTGAATCCTTAAGAAAAAGACACAGTGAGCCAAGTCCTGCTAGTTTTGCTAACATTTGACAAGGCTGAGAAGGGGGAGATTTGATCGCCTTTGGATGAACCTCTTCTAGAGGGGTGGTTGCAGGGGAGGGGAAAGAGGCAGGGGAATTACAACAGTGGAAAATAAGTCTGAGCTCTCCCTGAGCCGTTTTGCAATAAGACACTTCAGGACGTGAGTTGGGATGCTGTAATTCACACCTCATGTGTTTCATGGCATTCAGTTGACTGCTTCATGCCCTGCACACATAGGGGGAATGATTTTGGCTCAGCTTGCCCCCTGGCTGGCCTAGCTCACAAGCAGAGATGGCTGCCTGGAGATGGCTGCAGGGCTTGTCTTTTCCTTCCTTGCTCTCTATTTTGACTTTCCCTTTGGCAACCACCTCCCTAACCCAAATCGACTTTGGTGTATCCTTACCTATAAGCAGTTTCCTGGTCCTAGCAAAACAAGGACATGTTTGGTACCATAGAAGCTGCATATTGCTCTGTTGTGTCTGCACTTCTTCTGTTCCCTGCTAAAAGCATTTGGGGCAGTAAGGGTTGGTGCCGTGGAGTCTGAAATGGGTCAAGAAGTTGTTGAGCGCATCCATCTTTATCTCAGTCTTCTGCTTCAAATCTGCCTGTAAGAGTGAACACTTAGGGAAGGGATTTCTCAATCGAATCATTATTAACTAAAGGCTGGGCGAGAGACACATTTAACCTGCGGGTCCCTTCAGGGATGAAATACCCCATTTGCTGTCCTTGGGTGTGACAAAAGCTGTTGCTTGCTTGTCTGTTTCTCAGGATGCCTGCGGGGTGGCAGAATGTATCTGTGCCTTTTGGCCCGACTGACTGTCCAGCCCATCACATACCTGTGCCTGGGAGTGTGTTGGGAAAGCAGCTGCACGCTGAGAGCTCTGAAGCCAGCAGTGAGCCAAGTCTGAGAGGAGACATCTCAAAAAATGCCTGTCCTCTCCTCAAACTCCACGAGCACAAGTTCCTGTCCTGTCCAAGGTCACTAGATGCACGAGATGACTGTGACCCACGCTGTGCTCATGGGGGCTGTTGCTGTGCTGACAGGCCTGGCCTGCTGTCAGGATGCTGTTTCAAATTATTATCTTTGCATATCTGCTTCACAGTAAATGATAATGGTGCCTCCAGCTCCTTCCTGTTTAGCACTTCATAAATTAGAATTTAAAATCGCCCTAGGGATCCAGGTTGAAAACTTTGAATCCTTTGAGTGAGAATTGGAGTCAAATCCTCCTATTTTAAAAGGGTCGGGCACACGGCAGTGTTACATTGTTAGCAGTGATGTTGTGCTGGAGTTAATGCACCCTGCAAGGATTTGGGGCTTTCTGGTGTAAGTGAGCTGACCCAGCCCGGCTGCTTTGTTGGCCACCACAGATTGATAGTGCTGAATCATAGAGGAGGCATAGGTCCAATTTGGGCATCTCTGCACTTTCTTTATTGTGTACATCTACCTTAACTTCAGCCTTGTAGACATCAGATGTCTGATTGGCATAGTATCCTCCTGCAGGCAGAGGAAGAGGCATCTCCAGAGCTGGGTGTGTGCCTTAGCTGTGCACCTAGAGAAGGATCTGAGATGAATAGCTTTGAGTAGTTTGAGATTCGTGCTTTGGCATGCATAAAACTAGAACTTTTTCCTCCAAATCTTGCCTAGCAAATTCCTGCTGCCTCCAGGTGCTGATATGCTGAGTGCAGCTGTATTAGTTCTTGAAAGCCTGCTGTTACAGACAGGGATCTTTCTGGGCTTTGGGTGGTCACTTAGGCAGATTTAATAAAGTTTCTGTCTGTGCAACATTAGTAATTCCCTTTAAGTGGTTAAGAGTGGGAGAATGTTCAAGCTTGAGGAATGAAAGAACGAGACTCTGTTTATTGTTCTAAGGCCTTGTAAACCCTGAATTTGACAGAAATATAAACTCATATGGTCATTTTGCTGATTCATGTTTTATTACTGGTTTTGATAGAACATACATTATAGGCATGGCCCTAAAAGGCTTATTTCCAATGGGACACATGCTGACTTGCAGCCACATACTCTCATTTCAAAAATGAGTAACTCCCAGGGTATGTGTGGCTTGTGGCTGAGCTTTGACAGGTAAACAATAAGAAATTAGTGTGGTCACTGTCACTGCCACCCCTAGCAGCTCTGACAGGAAGTGCATTACCAAGCAGTAGTGCCTGTCTCCAGAGAAGATACGGAGTTTTTTAAGGGTGAAAGCTGTGCAAGTGACAAAGCCCAGTGCAGAGTGATTGAAAATCCCTGGGAATGTTCTTCACCCCTACACTGAAAGGGTCCAGACTTACATCACGGAGTTCAGGCGATGGCTTGTGCCAGTCTGTGAGCAAGGTGTGGGGGCTGATTTGGTGATCATGTCCTTTGGCAGTATGGTTACAACTACTGATAATCGCCACATCCCCTAATTTTGCATCCTTTTAGGGGCCCATCTCTTTTGTACCCCATGTACAGTCTGGGGAGAAGCTGCTTGGTTTGGTGGGCAGTGCAGATCAGTAGCACAACTTTCTCCTCTGGCTGCAGTATAGTCTGTACAGCACAGAGACTCATGTCCCAGTTCCTCAGCTGGAGATGATGTTAGACAGTGTGACTGTCCTTCCAGCAGCTATCCCTGTGCCCAGCAGTTAAACAGCTTTTCCTGCCATTGGACCTTTATATTTGCAGTGACATTTTGAGCAGAAATACCCAAAGCAGATTATTGCTTCAGGCTAAAAAAGCATCTCTTTCTTATCTGTGTATCCCAGCAGGGCAAAGTAACGCTCTCCCATCCACAAAACCTGCAGCCTGGTATGCTGAATAAATGTGGTCTGGAAAGCAGTGAGGATGGCTGCATGTGCCTCTGCTTGTGTGTGGCCCGGGTTGCAAACTGCAGAGTTGGAAAGGGTTGGGTTTATACAGCCTGTGATGGTCCTGCACATCTGGGGCTGGAGAGGGTGTTCCTGAAAGTAGGAAGGCAGGAAGCCAAGTGTGGGAAAAGGAGGGAAGAGGATGATTGTGAGAAGACTAAAAGGGCAGAGACAATAGTTCAACTTAGCAAAGAGGCAGTGATTGAGTGTGTGAGGATCTGGCAGAGTATCTTCCTGAAAACCCTGAAGGTTCTCAGGAAGAAGGTAATTTTGTGTTTAATTGAGTGCCATGCCTTGATGGGAGGGAATCTGTTCTGCACAGGACTCTGGCATCAGTCCTCTTGCAGTTTTCCTGCTTTGGTCAGAAGGCTGGGGGTGAGGATAAGGGTTGGAGTAAGGAGCATGCTACATGTTTACCTCTTCTTTGACGTTTTGCAGTGCAATTCAGGCACTTTGCAAGATTAGGACAAAAATTAATTTTCTTCTTTCGCTCATCTCAACACAAGAAACATGGATTTCTCTAAAGCCTGAAGTCAAAAGTCACTACAGTGAAAGACATTTTTCCAGTGACTTCAACATTGCATCTTTCTGTGTTTATGGAAATTTGTTCTATTTTTTCCAGGAGTTGGTTTCACATTGTCAGGATTGTTCTGTAGAGAATGAGTACATTCAATCTTATATATATGTAGCCACTCAATATAATCAAAGATCTACATGCATTGCATGTTTGTTGAATGGTGTTGGTGTTTTGAGGATAGATCCATTTTTCAGTTGCTCTTCTATCATTTTTCATTTCAAGTGCAAATACTCATGATGTCCCTGCCCATGGCAGGGGGGCTGCAATCAGATGATCTTTAAGGTCCCTTCCAATCCAAACCATCCTATGATTCTGTGATCTGTCAGTGTGTTATGCTGACTGTTCTGGTATGCTTTGGTGGTTCATGTTGATTTCACATCAAGTTTTATCATTCAGCTGTGCATGAAAAATCTAATTACACAAACTAGATAGAAATTAGAAGAGTGTTTCGAAGTTGTTTTTTGCACAGTTATAGTACTGTGCCCCTCATGTCTGGCTTTGTGAATCCAAGGGTCTCTTGGTTTACATGAACTTTTTGTTTCCCTCTACTCAAAGTGAGGAGACAAAAAAATCCCACTATTCTATGGTAAAATCCCAGGAGAATTTCCATTATTTGGACTAAGAATGTCCCAGAGCTTTGTCATTGTTCTGGAAGGGCCTGGAGGAGTTTTGCTTCTTTTCCCAGGCCCTTGCTTTGCTTTTCCAACACTGTGTCTGGGGGTCATATGTAAGGTTACAAATCAAAGCCGGAAGATTTGCATGCAAATATAAACTACATGCAAGTGTTGCTGCAGAGCAGGAATCTTGAATGTTGGAAGCCAAAAGGGAGGTTGGATTTTAGCTACAACACCTCCTTGCAACTGTAGACAGACTGTGCAGGGAGTGCTTGTCATTTGTGTAAGCAGAGCTGTGCCTACAGAGTGCAAAACTCTGCTCTGGGGCTGCCCATGAAACAGGGTCAGCAGTACCATGGTGTGCTCTGTCTTTGTGTGGCCACAAGCTGTGTGTGCTCCAGCACTGCACATGAGCACCATAGTTGGGGAAATGCACCAGTACAAGCCTGCTGGTACAACGTAGATGGGTCCTTGTTCTCCAAGCAGAAGGCTACTCTGTGCAAAGGTGCGAGACTGGATGTTACGTGGAAAACAGCGATTCCTGGATTGTATTTTCTCTCTCTGTGTGTCTTGTCTATCTTGATGCATTTAACTCAGTAGCAAACAGGCTCTTGTTAGCTCTCATTTGACCAAGCTATTCCTGTATCTCTGGCCCCAGGGCACTCACTGACAAAAATTCCTTTGCCTGAATTATGAGCAGAGCTCTACTCATCCTATTTTGAACATCTTCCAAGTCAACTCCTCTTGTGCCAGAATCACTTCAGCTGCTTCTCTCATAAATCTCTGATTTGGCAGCATCCTTCTGATATTTTAGCAATCCTGCTTTCATGTGAGGTTTGATCCAGCACTATGAAGGGAATGAAACTCTTTCTGCTGACTTCTATGGGTCTAATAACTCTGTCATGATAGCCAAAACCAGAAGCAGGTTGTACCCATTTGGACTGGGACTAGATTTATTATATAAACATTGCCCTCATCTGAATGGTGCCAGCATTGACAACAGCAGAGTGATCTCTTACTCCTGGAGATAGAAAGATGTGTTTATAAACTAAGTAGTGATTTAAAGATGTGCATATCTGCGTCAATACTTTCCTATTAAAATTCATTTCTGTTGAGGACAAAGCCAGTTTTGGGTCAATTTGTAAGATTTTCTCCTGTGTAAAGAAGGGCAGGGAGATTAAGTAATCTTCATATTGGAAAATAATTTTTAAAAGTGCTGTTTTCCCTTTGTTCGGTTCTTTGCCTTGAGACTGACATAATAATGTAAGAGATGAGAAGTGACTGGCTTAGAGGGACCTCCACCTCACTTCCCTGTCCAGCACTGGCACTGAGGATTTCTACATTAAGCTGTACTCTTCGGGGGTAATATGTTTCTTTTCAGCGCAACTTCAATTGCAAATGAATTTCTAAAACCTTTTTAGTGAAATTGCTGCAACTGTTGAAAACAAAATTAGTCAGTGAAACTTGAAGGATTTGAAATTCAAGAGTCTGTTTTGTCTGTTGATTGTTGCTTTTTCCAATTTTCTTTCTTTTGTTTGAATGGAGTTTCTCTTCTTCCACCAGGATGTTCTTATATTTTAGGGTCCTCAACCATCTCTCTGAGAAGGACAAAAGCACTGAGTTAAAATAGTTTGTAAGTCAGGTGGCATCCAGCTTTAAGAGGCAATGAGCTGAAAACTTTCTACCTGGAACTGCAGCTGGATTATTTTTGTTTGCTTGCCATAGACAACCTCTTTCGGACTCGAGTAGGGCATTTGAGCAGGCCACAAAGGCGGCAGGTTTCACATAGAGCCTGTATGTTCTTGTTTCCATTTTACATTTGTCACTATATCATTCTAATGTTCTGTGGGCTTAGATGTTGTGTTTTCTAATAATCTGTCAAGTCTTAAATGGCAGAAATTGAGTCTTGTGGTTATTCTGCTTCACAAATAGTTCCATCACATACGGAAAGTAATTGCAAGTGGATTGAAACAGAAATACGAGTCCACATTGTGCTCTGCACAGATGCTCCCTCTCCCACACATGTGAATGTAATGGGTGGATGTTGTCCAGTTCCCTTGCAGGGAAGTTGCTGTGCTCTTTTGGTTCCTGAAGCTGGGAAGTGGTATCAGGGAAGTGTCCAGTCTTTACTAGTTCTGTTTCTTATTCTCGTTCCGTAGCTCTAGTTATTTGATATGATGGAGTTAAGATAGCCTTGAAAGGCCTTTGACATGACCCAGGATATCAGTTAAAAACAAAGCCCTGCTAATGCAACACAGATACTCAATGTCTGCAAGAATTAGGCACATCATATTCTGCTCACACACCCCTAAGAATGAACATAAATGAAGAAATTAAACAAGCCCTGCAAGAGGCTTGCAGGTGGTTTGTAAGCAAGCTGCAGGGCTCCCAGCCATTCCAGTTCTGCAGCTCTGGTCAAGCTGTTGTTGTGAATTATGGGTGCAAATTCCACTTTTTGCCTTTTTATGCCTCTCATGTTTATTTGCATGGCCATGCAAAGAAATGCAGCTGAAGGTTTTTTTCACCTTTGGCTTATTGCTCTGATTGTGTGGGACGACTTAATGTCATCTTAGCAGGAAGATGCTGGGAAACCCAAGTTGGTAAATGCAAAAAACCCTGAGGAATAAAGTTGGGACTAAATCAGAATTTAAACTGTGGCCTTTTAAACCTCATCAATGCAGGAGAAAAATATGGGAGGCTACATGTTGTCTTATTTTGCCTGCATAAACATGATGAGCTGGATTCGTCATTCAGGCACAGCCCTGTTCCGTGTCTGGTCTGTACCCCTGAAGCAAGGAAACCAGCAAAAACATCCAACCAGGTGCCTCCATACTCAAATGAGTTCCCCTTCCTGCGTTCCCAGGGATGTCTGCTGGCTAGCTTGAGGCAGTTGTTTGCTATTCTCATTTGTTTTTAAGTACCAGGATTTGGCAAAGAGAAAAGGATTTCATCTTGGTTACTTTTCCATAAGGAGGAAGGTTTGTGCCCATATAGAATGCAGTATTGGTGGGGCTGTCTAAACTAGAATGGACCCAGTCTTCAAACTATGGCTAGATTCAGAGCTAGAAATGAGTTTATTTTCTGTGTACTCAGAACAGATTTTGTGCGATATGTCCGAAAAGAGAAGCAGTATTAATCCTCTTGCACTGCAGTTTAGAGATGAAACAAGATCCATGAAAGAAAACGGTGAAGGAAGGAAAACTCTCCTATTCTCCTCCCCCTCCTGCTTTTTTTTCCTATCCCCTCACTTGTATGTTTAATTAGACTGTAAATTAGCTTGCAAATTATGATGGAAACTGGAGTTGCTCTGTCCTACTTTAATTGCCTGTGTGGTGGCTGTTCGCAGATGAGAACTGGCAAATGCTGGGGCTGTCCAATTTGTTCCCTTCCAGCACACTGTAAGTCTGCTCTGCTTCCAAAACTTAGGTATGTGCAACATTTGTCCTTGAGGCCCGTGGGTAATTTTGTCTTTTTCTCAGTTACATTTTCCCTGTTGGTAATGGAAACATGAGCTGGATAGAGGGGTGTCCATGAAACCACATCTGCTGCATGGAAAAGCCAGATGCCCCGCACCTGCGCGCAGTCCACGCCAGCCGTCGTGCTTGGGACTGCTCTAAGGCACCCTGCCATGTCAGCAACCTCCCCACGAGAAACCTTCCTGTTTGGGGATCCTTGGGCGTCATATTTCTTCCGAGTTTCATCTCTGTTTCTCAGCTCAGGCTTCAAAGTCCTGGAGTGAGAACAGCTCCAGTCTGAATTTGAAAATAGCTCTTCCTTGGCCCTGCCCTGGCTGAGCTGTCATCCCTTGGAGACCATCGTGCTGAAAGGTGACATCATTGCATGGCACCAGTGATGGACTAACCATGGGCCTGGGTCTGAGGGTCTGACTTCATCTCTGTGGGAATTTCCCAGGTCTCACAGTGCTTTTCAGGGCCTTTTGGATGCTGGTGAGCTGGGCAAGAAGCCCATGCTGCACTCACTGAATCCAGAGTAAAATATGATCCAAGCCAAGTGAAGGCACAGGTGATGTGTGCAGGAGAAGGGCTTACTCTCTGTGCTTATTCCTGGGGCGTTCCAGTTGCCATTGCTGTCCCTTGTATAGGACAGGAATTGAGAACACTGGTGGCCCTCATTCTGGGAAAACTTGGATACTGGGTCAGTGTCTTAAGGGGTGGAAGAAGCTATCTAAAATCAACCACACTGCACCAGGAAGGTGAACAGCTTTGCTGCTTTGTTTTTGTGGGTATTGAAATTGCTGTCTCTAGGCTTGTTATCACTCCCTGTCTTGATCTGGGCCAGCCCTGATCTGTGCTCATCAGCACATCTTTGACGTTAAAATGGTTATGCAAATAGTAAGACAGTGCAATGGCTGTACTCCAGCAATTTAGGACACAGATATATGTTGACTTTGCTGCAGTTTGAGTTGTTTTAATGTAAACTGAACCAGCTAAATAAACCAGCTGAAATTGCTGCAAGCCTTGCAGGAGTTGGGCTGACTTTGCATGGAGGTGGACCAGGGAGCATTCACACGCTGAGCTGTACTGGTGGAAAGCTTCCAGCTCACAGGCAGTGATAGCATCTGAATACAGGGGGAAAGGTCCGTCTTTTCCAACTCAGTCCTGATTCACAGGAGGACAAACTTGCAACGCTTCAATAGGAGACTTTGAAGAAGCTGACATTTTCCAAGATAAAAGGGGATATCGTGATGGTATCTGCATACAAATTGCACCATAGCGTTGCCTTCTGCATTCATAGAACTCTCTTAATAGCTGGTATTTACTGTAATTACTTACTAAAGGTTAACAGCACCCTCTCTTATGTGTGCAGGGATATTTCTGGTCTCTGCTCTTTAATCTTCTCTTTGCCAATAGCTCATGTATTTGTGTGTGTTCTTATCTTGGTCTCATCAGACGGCTCGTTTCAGACATTTATCTTCCATTCCAGCTCATCTGGCTGTAGAAAACAAAACATTAACCTCTAAAAAACCAATTGAAAAATCCGTCACATGAGAGTAACCTGAATTCATTACCTCTGGGGTTTGTGCCAGCTGGAACTGGATATTTTCCACTGAAAACAAGACAGCCAACGATAAAGTCATGCCCAATGACGTTTGAGTGAATACGTTTTGTAGTAAGAAGTCATCTCTCCTCCTTGCTTGGTGTGGGCAGTAAAGGGAGAGCAATAACTTCAGTTTACAGTCAATTTTCTGCTTTGTGATGGGTAAAGTTAGAAGCTTCCTAGAGCTAGAATTAAACAATAATTAGCAGCTGATAAAATCCCCCTGACACTCTGCACCTTCTTTAATAAGGCATAAATATTAAGAGCTGCTTATCAAGCTCAGTTCCTGATTAATATTCTACAGTCTGTATAGACCCACTTCTTGTTTCTCTGAAGAAGGATTTATTTAGAAATACAATAGTAGACAAAAAAAAGACTGGATTTTTGGAATTGAAAATTGAACGTTCTTAGTGGATGGAGCACCCAGTGATTGTGCAGTGACTTGTTTGTAATTTGTACTTAAATTATTGTTCAGTGTTAAAGGCCTTATGTTAAAAGATTTTTAATGAGCAGCATTTGAATAGCATGTGTGTTTTGACTCCTTTAAGGTAGTAAATATGGCAGAGGCATAAAGCAGATCTTTTTGCCTTTAGTAATTCATTACTGTGGTAATTTTTAATTTGCAATCACAATTGCAGTTTGGTTGTGTGTATGTATGAACTGTAGGAAACATGGTACTTGCATGGAAGAGCTTGTTCCAGGACATGTAAGGCACTTTGATTTTATCTTCTTTTATCAAGAAAAAATGTGCCAAGGACCTGGGACTCTCCAATGGGCAGGACCAGCTGTTGTGCTGGATTGGTGGCTGGTGTGGCTCAGTTTTGGGGAGTTTTCGGATGCCACAAGACGACCCTCCCTTCACTCTGCAGGCAGCCTTCGAGAGCAATGCTGGCTCTGCTGGATGTTGGAGCGTGGGATGACTCTGTATTTATCTGATATTTCCTGCTGCCTTCTTGTCCTATTGCATTTGCATGACCTTGGGCTCCCCCGGGACTGCTTTACTTCTTCTCCCCTGGGATATTGTTGATCGCTTTCACAGAAACCCATTTTAAGATCTGAGGAAAAAAATGATGAGGTAAGCTCATGTAATGTTTGCTGCTTATGAAAAGGTTATGGATCTGACCAAGGCAGCAGAAGCGAATAATTTCCAAACTCTGATCTCTAGGGGGGAAGAAATGTGATATCTAAGTCTTTTGAAACCCCTAGACCTTGCATTTATAATCTGGCATTTTACAGATCTTTTTCAACCAGTTATTCCCTGTTATTTTAAATGGTGGGGGTTGAGAAAAAGTTTGATTTGCACAAACAAGCAAAAAAAAAACCAATAGCCATTTTAGATTTTACACCTGCATCCCACCAAGTAGATTTTTGAGCTCTTTGGTTTCTCACTTCACATAGCACCAGGTTACAATTAAAGGCTTTTTTGGTCCTGCTATGATCTTTCCATGAAATAGAGATCAGTACATCTGCAGGCTGCCCAATCCATCATTTTCTGAGCTTGAGAAGACCTTTGGCTCAAACAGATTTAAGTGTGCAGCAAAATCCTGGCTTGACTGAAGTCAGTGGCAGCTTCGTTCCTGCAGAGCTTGAATTTCAGATATGGGGCCATATCTGCACCATGCAGTGGGATCCTGCTCCTACACCTGTTCTTTGCACCAAACAAATCAGGCCTCTTGCACAGAATATCCCTTTGTATCCAGCTCTGCCCCTCTCTTGTGCCATGGAGGTGTTGTACCACTTACTGCAGCACCAAACAATGCTGGACTCTTGAAGCAGGATGAACCCCTGTCCAGATTAGATCATCTTGATCAAGCTGACTTGCAGGCTGTTAAAAATTTCAGGAACTCACAGTTTTTGTGGGTTCTGAAGAGTACCATGGAGAAGCCTGAAGTACCATGAAATTAAAAAAGCTTGGGTGTCTGTGGCATATGTGTTTTGTTTCTAGTTTCTGGAGAAAAAATGTAATTTTATTTGCATGTACAATATGTTTCTCCTCCTGTCTCATCCCCTTTGTGAGAACTCAGGGCCAGAATTACAGTATCTGAAGTCGCTTTTGGATCCTATTCAGCTCCCATCTGTCATGATCTGTTTTTAATCAAATGGGTTTTCCATCTGAAAGTAGCTGTTGGATAGGGAACCAGTAGAAATATTTCTGTGTGAATTAGCTCAAACTGAAGCTACAAACTTTTTTTCACAACAAACACATGGAAAAATATTCTTCAGTGTAGCGTGGTTGGCCTGAAAACTGGCGACAGCAGCTTCCTTCCCAGGCTCTGACTCCTCTGCCTTGATTGTGTGGGTTAGATCTTTAAAGAGGACCAGAAATCTTTATGTTACTCAGTCTTATCTCCCCTCCAGAAAGCAGGGCAGTGCCAGTGCCACCTCTGTGTATGTGGGCATTGAGGGAGGGAGGTTGGGTGGTTTGGTTTTCCAGGAGAATTAGGAGTCACAGCTGAGGAACAACCTAGGTTTGCTTAGAGTCATGTTCTTACCCCTGGGCAGTCTTCCCTTAGCCAGCCTTGATGGTCTCTGCCCTTGTAGAACAGCAAATATGTTTGATACTATGATGAGAGAGGCCCCAGATCTCCTTAACAGCCTGTGCTCAGCATGTCCAGTTCTTAAATGCTGTTAAACTGGTCTGCAGGAGGTGGGGAGCAGACTGCCTTGGGGACTGAATGTGGTCTTAACAAGCAAAGAGGAAAGTATGGCTGCAGGATCTCTGTGGTTTCTGGAATATCAGATGACACCTCTCTCCTTCTGGGAAAGAAGAAGAAAGGAATAACCCCTCGGCGGTCCTTGGAAAAACATCGTTAAGCCCGATATTCAACATCCCTCCAGGAATTTTCATGCAATAATTTTTATCAGTAAAAGCACAGAAGCAATTACCAAGGTAGGCTAGTGTCCTGGGGGAGATGGAGAAGAGGATGGTGCTTGTCCATCCCCCATCACTGGAGGCAGAGAGCTTCGTTTCCATATCCATGGCAAAAGGGAGGGCTCCTGCTGCAGTACTGGGGCTGAGGGAGGAGGGATGTTTTCCTGTTTCCTCTGCCAGATTGCTATCTCACTCCATATGTGAAACCTGGAAATTGCTTTAAAGGCCCAGGAGCTGACCTAGCTGTGATTTTCATTATATTGATGCTGTGTAGTCACTCTCATTGGTCACTCTTAATAGCTCCATCCTGTGTTTACTCACGTTTTGTGTTTCTCTCATCAAGGCAGCAGGACCAGCACTGGCCTGAAGGCAAGTGTATGGGAGCACAGAACCTGGCTCATTTTTTCCCTTTAAAAAAATGGTTTGGGGATACTAGGGTCAAAAGGAAACATTCTGATATTATATATAAGTATGTATGCAAGTGTATATATGTGCAAATCATTTTTTACCCCAGCTTCTGGTGAAACAGTGTTTCTGTAAGTTGGTTGTTCTGGAGACAGACTATGGTTGGACAAGAGAAGTCCTGTGCTTATTCTGGGCTTCTCTTGATGTTTCTACTAGTGTAAGAAAACAGTGTCACTATCACTGTCCAGCTTTACATCACCTTTGAATCAGTCTGGTGTGGGCTAAAGGTGCTGTGTGATATGGTGTGACTCAGCAAGGGCTGTGTGCTGAGACAGAGTTGAGTTGCTATCCCACATGTATGGGTGTGAGCAAGCAACTGTGTTGCATGACTATAATTCCTCAACACCCCTGGAGCTGAGTTTCCTTTGAATTTCCTGTTGAACTAGACCAACTTCTTGCTTGGGAAGGATGACTGCCACATCTCCATGTACAAAGACAACCTGGAGCATGGAGTTGGAGATCAGCAGTTGGAGATCAACTGGCTGTTGCTTCAGAGGTGCAATAGTGCTTTCAGTCGTGCCTGCAACCAGCCCTGGGACCCTCCAAAGAGGACAGAGGGCAGGGTGTGCTATCACAGACCAGAAAATGTGGCATCGTTCAATTAAAGCTTTTATTCCAGGGAGAGAAAAATTGGTGGGAACTGGTGATGAAGATCTGTGGGAGAACACTGGGTACTTTCTGAGACCTCTGCTAAAGACTGTAATAGGAAAATGGCTTTAATTTAGGCTAGTCCTGCACCGAGGGCTATATTCCTTACGGTGAGCAGGAACAGCCAGTGAGATCTGGAATTAACCTATGTTGACTTTTCAGCCTTTGGATGTATCCTGTGATTTGTGGCCCATGCTGACTTGTGTTTTATTTTCCCTGAACAGGTCTATATCATCAATGTAACATGGTCTGACCTGACTTCCCAGATCATCTACCGGAGATACAGCAAGTTCTTTGACCTGCAGGTAAGTCTGTCTTGTCCAACATAAAATATTATTTCTACTCATGCTTCTGGTCATGTTTCCAGCTGGGTTAATAGTGCCTTTAAATAAGGCTTTGTGCTTGTTTGGTCTGTTACATGTCACGATCTTGAAACTTTTCAGACTCTGCCCTTGCAGGGTATAAGATAAGTGGGTGGTATGCTCACAGTGAGTAACTTGCACTGTAAAGACATTTAAAGCTGACATTTTCATGAATGGTTCCTATTGAAGAGGGAATCTAATTTTAAATACTTCAGATGCACTTAGAATAGGGAGAGCGCTGCATTTTGGGCCTCCAGAAACTGCTTAGCTAAATAACTGAAAACAGCAGAGCTTTTGCACATTCCCACAGCAGCTGACTAAGGGCGATGGTAGTGGACACCCTGCAGACCCTTCTCCTAACCATCTACTTGGCCAGCCGGTGTCCTGGCTCCTGCTGTTTCGTGAGCTCCTCTGCTGTATTCTGTGCCTCTATATTTAGATTTCACTGAAAACTTTCTCCCTGAGTAGCTGCTGACCAAAGCCTGAAACCAGGAAACAGGAAAAGTCTCAGTTACAAAGTTTTAGTGTGGGCATCAGCTGCTTCATTTCTGGTAGTGTTACCTTATTTCTGATATTCTGAGGCAGTTAAATGCCACCATGACACCTGATCCTGTCAAACTGGGAACCTAAGCAGGGTCAGGCCTGGTTAGTACTTGGATGGGAGACCTCCTGGCAATACCGGGTGCTGTAGGTTCTAGTCCTGAGGACTTCACTGTCACCGTCCAAGCTCGTTCAGCCGTGGCAGATGAACCTTAGGAGTTAAAGGGTGGGGGCCAGTTCCGTGCATGCTGTGCCTCACCTAAAAAATCCACTGTGCAGGCTCGAAGGGCACACCCACGTGGGGAGAGCCCTGCCCAAATCTGCGTTCGTGAAGCCGAGCCATACATACATACATACATACATACTTTATTTCTGATGGTGCTCCCAGGGGCTCCATGGGTAAGGAGAACTTTGGGGCTGATGTCCTGTTCAGCAATAACCCAGATCCATTGATACCTTTGTATCATCATACCTTTGTAGGCAGCAAAACTGTAATTGCCTGGGCTGAAAATAAAAGCTGGGGTTTGACAAACTCCTGAACTTTGGCCTGGAGCTTGTGTTTGGATCTGGCCTGTGGTTATAATATCAAGTAAGTCCTCACAGCCAGTCTTAAGGATATACACAGCTGACTCCGCTGTGTCCTGGAAAGTAATACTGAGTCTTTTTGTCATGATAAATTAGGAAAAGGAGGGTTCCTGATCTGAGCTGTCTTGAAGAACTCTAGTTTCATCATTGCTCCTCTTCATGTTTCATTTCTGGTATTTGGAAACATGAAGTCTCTAGCCTGTTTTGTAAGCTATGTCAGCCATGGCCTCGTGGCCTTTCTGGTGAAAAATGTGACTATTTCTACAGCCAGTCCCGATTTCTGTTTGCTGTGTGGCTGGAAGACAAGAGAGGGATGTTCTTAAGCTTCCTCTTGTGCCCATCTTCACTTCTTATTGGGCTAAAGTGCCAGCCCTGCCAGTCCCACTGCTGTGAAGAGTGTGTCAGCATCTTCTCTGTGTCTGGTGTACTTGCTAAAGATGCACAGCTCCTTAATCACAAACATTTGTTATCAGCATGTGAATTGTGGCCAGAGCTGTTTCTTTCTTTCTCTTCTTTTTCTTTTCTCCCCAGTTCTGTTTTCATGTGTATGTTGTTTTGGGTCTCCTGGCCTTTCCTGGTAGGTTTGAAAAGTTCCCATCAAGCGTGGAGTTATCAATGGGGTTAGTGTGTTGGACAGGAAATGATGTCTCAATCAGGGAGTGAGTCCTGAAAGGTCCCATTGATAAGTGCAAGGGGGCCTAGCCAGTGGAAAACTCTCGCTTGCATAACGCTTCTCCCCCCACGAGAAAATACAACAAGAAAGTAACAAAATTCCCTTCCTTAACCCTTTTTCCTCCCAGGGATCTCCATCAAGGCCAACACTGCATAAGCACTGACAGGCCTCTGCAACAGCCTCTTTAGCTCTTGCAGCATGAGGTGTGCAGTTACGGAAACTGAGGTCTTCACTTAATGTTTCCATGGCCTTATCATGTCTCTGGAAGCATGTCACTGTGTTGATCTGTGCCTCAGTTTCCCATCTGTAAGGTGTGGACAAGTCCCTCTGTGCTCAGGCTGCCATAATGTGCTTTTGAACTTCCAGAGATGATAGCTGAATTTTTTCTTCCCTCCTCCTTTCCTCCTGTTACCATTTCTGGATTTTTGTTTATGCCTGAATATGTTTTAGGTGATGCAAAGGAAACTGCTTTGAGTCTTAAAATACCAACTTGTATTTACAGCTCTAATGAAGCCTGCAAAGAGAGCTGGCAAAGCAAATGAACAGTTAGGGCACTTTGAGTAACCCTTGCATTTTGGTAAACATAAGGCTTGATGTGCAGTGATTCTTGCTGAAATGCTAATTTGCTCCAGATCAGGGGATGACTTGTGCTTTCCAGGTTTTTGGTGGAACCTTGAACTTCTAACCTATCACTGGTTGAACCTGGGTTTTGCAGCTTGATACCCTGTGTGATAATGTGGCCTTAGCATAATGAATCTACTTTCATAATGTCCCTGCTTATCTCCATGTGGCCCTTCCAGCAGAAAATCAAGCAAATGCTTAGGGAGTAATGCTCAGCCACTTCATGGACATCACTCATGTCCAAAACAGCTGGAATCCACAGGTCTCTGCCAACTCCACTGACCCTGCTGTTTAAATGACAGAGGTGCACTTCAGGACTTCCAAAGCCTGAATGTGTCTCATTTGCTCCCAACTGGAAGTGGAGCAACCAGGGCTGACCTTAGCAACTTAATCAGGGCTGCAGGGCCTGGCATTGACAGTGGCACTGGATAGGACCCATGGGGAAACCCAGGGGACTGCCCAGCAGCAAGGAGGGAGGAATACAGATAATTAATTTCACTACTGCATTTTCATGTTTCTTTAGAAAAGAGCCCACCCTTCCCCAAACAGCTGTCTGTGGGAAGTGCCTCCCTGGTTTCGAGAGCCCTTGCGTTGCTAGATACTGAGCTTTTTGAAATACTTCCCTGCAAATTCTCTTAGGCACTGCAGGCAGTAAGACGCTCCTCTGTCCCAAGGATTCAAATCCCAGAGGTGTTTGGCTGTGCTATTTCAGCAGCACATATGCTTGAATTGGGAATCTTGTTTTCAAGATGAGTAATAGGGCAGTAAGACTGGACATACCATGGTATTTGTTTGCCTCACAAAAGTGTGAAAAGTACAGCAAACAGAACCCAAAGCAACAAGCCAAGTGTCAGCCCTGTTCCAGTTCAGTGAGGGCTGGATATCTATAAATCCATGTCTTAAACTAAATCAGGGCATTGCTTCATCCTTTAATTATGCATCCAAGTCACATCTGCTCCTGAGCATGGGTCAAGTGATGGCAGCAGAATACATGTGGGTGCCAATGTTTCTGTAAATAGGATTGAAAAGATTGAATTAACTCTGCATAGATGAAAGCATCACTATAAATTGCTTGTCAAGTCCAGTTATCTGTTGTCCTTCACCCTGGGGAGATATTTGCACCTGAGCACCATGTAGGGTTAAAGCTGCTTTCTTGTGCTTGCCTGCAATGCAGCTTGGAGGGGTGCGAGGACAGCAATGTGACTATTGCTTGTCCGTAGTGCTGACCCCTGTGACAGGCTGGTGGCTCACTGAGGCACATTCCCTGGATGCTGTTCGAGGTTTCCCATCATTGCTGATGGGTTTTCTGGTGGTGGTTGCTGAATCCTGTCCCGAGGTGATAGTTCAGCAATGCCTTTGTTGTCCCTGAAAGAGCTGAGAAAGGGTACTGTTTTATTGGGATAGCAGGGAAAAGTCCTGGCATTTCCACTATGAAATAAAAGACATCTACAGATATAAGGCCCATGTTGTTCTTGCTGGGAAGTGCTTTTGGAGGTGGATTTGCAGTTGACTGTGTGCATAAATAATTACCCAAAGCATAACGTGTAAAACTGTGGGATTGCAGCCAGCTCAGCCTCCCATGGCCATGCTGGGCTGGAAAGCAACCACGTTTTGCAGCTGGCAAGTGTGAAAGGTGGATCTTTCCCTGCTCCCCATGTCACCCTTCCAGTTGCTCAGTAGCACCTTGGGCCTTTTATAGCTATAATGGCCTCAGCTGGGTCGTGCCCCTGCTGCTAAGAAACCTCCCCAGCAAAGGGAGCAGGGAAAACTGGGCAGAGCTTCAGTACCTCCTGTCTCAGCTTCAGTCACCAGTGGCTCATCTGCTGCATTTTATCCAGTGACTCCAAATGTTCTGGTGTGATTTCATGCCTGTGTTACTCAGTGCCTCCAGTCGGAGCATGAACAGGACCAGCACCTCAGCAGAGGGACCAAACCCCACATTCCATGAGGATGGCTGGGTCTCTGTGTGCAGAGCTGGGGGAGGATCCTTTCTCACAACAGTGAAATACAGCTTTCTCCAAGGCAAAGCATGGGAGCTGGATTTAGCAGCATGCCATAATCCCACGTTGTGTTCCTGGTTGTACGAGAGGCAAAGGACATGCCTGCTGGAGGCGGGGCAGGAATGTTAGGTGGGCAGATTGCAGTCTCTGCACAATGACCTACACAGATGTTTTGGCTGCAAGGAGATATCTGAAATGTCACAATTTTGAAAAGGCAAATAAACAAAGCTCTGTTCAAGCATTGGCTTTGTGTGTTAGCACAAAATTATCTGCCTGATGTGGTCTGCTGATCTAAGCAGGTTTTCTTCAAAGTGGCAGAGAAAGAGGACCTCACTAGCAGCCAATTAGAATATGGAAAAAAAAAGAATATCAAGAATTTTATTAGGAAGAGGAAAGAGACCTAAGTTGTTTTCAGGGTGATGATAAAACATCAAGAGCTTCTTGTTTTTGCTGGGGTCATCCTGATTGTTTATAGTGCTATAGTGGAGTAACTGAACATCGAAGATGACATTAAACATAAATGGTACTATAAAAACCAGTAATTGCAATCTCTACCTCTGCTTTTCTTACTCAGACTGGAGTTCATCTGAACACTGCTGCTACTGATCATTCTCCTGTTACGTGCTCTTCTGTTCCAACATCCCTTTCACTGTTACCCCAAGCTGCATCAAATAGTTTCACATCCACTCTCATTCCCAGATAGGTGGTTGTAACTATGCCATATGCCTGAGCACTCTGGATTTCACCATAGGTCACCATGATCTGAAACAGAACACGGTGGCTTTGGCGTATGGGCTTTCTGGGGCAGAGCAAAGGCAGAATCAGTACAGGATTCCTGCAGAGTAGGTACCTGATGTGATTCTGATGGAATTGCGTGTATTGATGGCCATTAGTTAATTTTGGTTAATTCCCCAAGTAGAGGCCCACAGCCCTAATTCTGGTGGTCCAGTGCAGTCTAACTCCATATTGACTGTTTTTGTAGGACCTGTGATATTTCATGTTGTAATGTTCATGCTTTTAGCTCTGCAGGAGTGGTGAATGGGCAAGCTCAAGCATGCACTAAATTTATCAGTTGTGAAGAGTGTAGGTAAGAATGCAACGGGCCAAGTGTGCTTCTGCATTTCAAATGCTGACTCTTAACCCTCAGCCCACCAGGCCTTTTTAGCAGGGTGAGTAGTCACTGCCTGGTCTTCCCAGCCATCCGCAGCAGCAGGGTCACTCTGCGATGTGTGATGGTGTCTTCCAGAGATGCCACCCTGCACATGGCTCTTGGCTGGCACTGTGGGAAGGGAAAGAAAGGGAAGGAGGGCATGCATGATTCAGCTTGCCCCTCTCACAGTATGGGAGGTTTGTGTTGAAAAGATTCCCAGCCTCTGATGAGCTCAGGGAGTGTTTCTGTTGGGCTACATGTGTGCATCTGCAGGTGAGTAAGGAAACATGCAGGGGAGCTGGAGAAGGAGGTGGGGTTGCATAGGGCAGGAGAGGAGGTAGGGAGGAACAGCATGGCAGAGGGTTGCTGCATGAAGATGTGATGCAAGTGAACAGTGAAACATACAGGGGAAGAAACAGGCATTTCTCTCACTGGGTTCTCTTGACAGCAGGGGACCTGGGCTCTGCAGTCAAAGCGTATGCCTCCCTCTGCTCTAGGCTGTGCTGGCCTTGGCTGGGATGATCTGGGTTTCAAGGTTCAAGTTTCTCCTGCTCCCATTTCATCAGTGTGAGATGCTGGCCCTCAGCATCCTGGCCCTATTGTGGATGTTGAGAGCTGCGGTGAAATCCTTCTCCAGACCAGGGGCTTGGCTCCATACCTGACCCATGAGGTTCAGACCCAGCGCTTGGCTTTGGGGACATCCCTGATAGTTTTGGGACTGTGAGGATGGAGTTACTCTAATAGCTGGGATGTAGGGTTTGGTTTGAAAACAGGTTCCTTAAGAACAGTATTGAAAGTGAAACAAGGCTGGGAAAACTCAGAGGAAATCTGACTGTGACTCTGTCAACATGTCTGTTCCCAAAGGTCAGCACTGACTCTTGGTGAGAAATGACACATCCTTTCTTCAGAGTAAAGATGGGCCAGTTGTCTGCTGCTGCTCTGCCAGGCAGTGTGTAGAGAGACCAGCAGTGCAAGGTTTGCAGGGAATGCAGAAAACTGAGTTTCCAGGAGGAGTCCTGCACTGCTGACGGTGCCTCTCATGTTTGGGCAGCTGTGCTGGCTCTCCTGGTGCAGCAAGACTTGGCTCTTATTAGCAGAGATCCCTTGATGCCTGGCTTCAGAAAAATAGTCCAGTGGCAAGAGTGTGACAGGGCTTGCTGGGGGAATTGAGATGCCCCTGGAAAAAACTAATAACTGATATGGTTATTGAGCTGGGAATAGGTGTCTCCACTGATCTAAAGGCTATTTAAATACCATTTGTCCTTCTAGCCCTCAGTCAGTGCCTTAGGATACCAGCTGGCTTGGGGCAGTATCTTTGTGTTCAATGAATAAATGGAATTGTTTATAATTCTTATTTCCATCATTATTTAAATGTTTGCTTGGCAAAACAATCTGTTCAGCTTCCAGTATTTGTTTTTAAAGAGGCTTTACACGTCAGACAAAGATGAGGACCATGATGGGGAAATGGCAAAGTGCCTGCCAAGCTACAATAGCGGTGCATTCCATGAACACAGCAAATAACCTGCAGCTGAGAAGGTGACCCAGCCTATGGGAACCCTCACCTTTGTACTTTTACACTTGAGGGCTGTTGAGACGTAAATCTGACACTTGAATATTGCCCCTGTGCTGCAGTGTGGGAATCTTCTGCATGGTAGCTATGGGGCAATATTGGCTGCTTAACACCAATCCAATATACTCCCCTGCCTGCCCCATGTACAGGTCTGGCCTAGAAAGTGACATGGTGGCTTAGACAGCTCCTCAGGGTGTGACAGCAACAAGGCAAGAACAGGTGATACCCACACCACTCTGTCTCAGTGGTCTGAGGATTCAGTAGAGGTGTGCTTCTCTAATTACAGGCAATGGATTTTGCTATCAAATGATAAAGGTTTTTCTTTTCTCTGGGGGTTGCTGAGGGTCAGAAGTGAGTCTCCCAGTGGTGCCATCATAATTTCTCACTGTGCAGAGAAGGTTTTCTCATATCGGGAACACCCACAAAAGTCTGATATGTTCTGGAAAAAGTGGCAGTGGGGCTCTAGTTGGGTGGCTTCCTGGCCCCACTGTGGAATGGGAGTCTCTTGGAGTTGAATTTCTAACAGTTGTGTCCTCCTTCATTCCCTTGCTTCACAAGACCAGGGTCCTGAACTGCACCATGGCACCAGTGACTGTGATGGATGTTGTCTGGGGGCATTGTACCACGTGAACATTTTGCCATACAATGCTGGTATTCTTCTGGATGTCAACAAGAGCTTATTTCCCTGGTCTTCATATCCTGCATGTGGAATCAGTAGTATTTAAACATTTCATCACACCAACAAGAAGGTTTCCTCTTATCTAACACAGATTAAATGCTAATTCACTTCTAAGGTCTTACAGGAGCACAACATCGAATGGCAAGCTGGTTTAAAGATGAATTTTTCCTGCCATCATTGTGTTGTCTTTGTTGTGCTCTGACAACCTCAGCTGCTCCAGAGGGGCTGCACAATTAGTGATCTGCTCTGATCACTGAAGGGAATTCATCCTCCACTGATTTCCTGCTTTTGCAGCCTCTGAGTAGAAGTTCAGCACTGGTAGATCTTTGTTAGCATTCAATTTATAGCTCTTCTTTAAGCATGCTTCTGATCCTAGAAGTAAAGCAAAGTTTAATTAGGCTTCAGGCGTTATATGGGGCTAGACAAATGAGGAGTAGTGGGTTGTTGTTTTTTTGTTTGTTTTGGGGGTTTTGTTTTGTTTGTTTTTAGAAACAGTGGGAGAATCACAAAGAGGTTGTTGACTTCTTTACTGTGTGCTTTCAATTATACATGGTCTTTTGCTGCTGTTCTTCCACCTTCTTGGAAGGCGTCTTCCATCATCACTCTGGGGAGAGTAACGTGCCTGTGGATACACACAGACATACCCCTGAGTCCTGCTGCAATAGAATAGAATTGCTCCACTGTGTACTTTTGGCAAGGAAGTACACTTTACTTACTGAGAGAAGAGCCTGTGCCCCTTGGGCCACAGAGACTGCGGACTTTTGGTCTGCTGCTTCCCTGAAACACTGTGCAGGTGTGAAACGCAGTGGCTGGACAGTGTGTGAGCCATGGTGGGCAGTGGAAATTGCTTTGGAAAGCAGTTGTTTTGGCCTTAAGCTTGCATAAGCTTTGGAAAAGATTTGTGAAGTTTTAGCTGTGATGCCAGTTTTTGGTTTGGCTTCCCTCTCCAGTTCAAGTCTGATGGCTGTAAAGTGATACCACTTTACCAGAGGATCATGTATTCATGGGACAGTATTTTTAGACTGAAAAAGCCTCTGTGGATATTATTTGGAAGCTGGAACCAAATTGCTTTATGTGCTTTTTGCGTGCATGCATTTTTAGGAGCTACCTCGAAAGAGTTTAACTTGAGTGGGTTTGTCCAGCCCAAGAATCTCAAGGGAGTGGTGCAGAACTGTAATGGACAGCAAATTTTTCAGTGGATGAATTTGCATTATCTGGAGTAGGAACCTGATTTAGGATGTAGGAAGGTCTGTCCTGGATACAGCCACAGAGAGGGGAAGCAACAAGTTCTTCCAAATAAACTGAGTTGATTTACTTCAGCTGAGGAGGATTCAGACCTAGTTTCATAGCTGTTGCTTGCTTTATGTGTTAAAAATCAAATGCATTGGCAGCATTAGTCCCTGCAAGGTTGTAGTGCTAATGCAAATCTAAAAACATGCCTGAAATTGTCAAGAATTCTGAATTGCGAGGGGAAGTTTTGGTATTGGGCCCAAACCTGCTGTTCTTGTGCTTGGACAGTATCTCATACAAGGGATTTTGCAGAATAATGGTAAAACTGGGCTGAAAGCCTTTCTCCATTGGAGCATGTCAAGGCCCAACATACACCTCCTGTGTTATCCCTCCTCCGTCTCCATTATTCTGGTGTTGGAAGCTCTCATCATAGCCTATTAGGTCTCAACAGAATGATATAAAACTCAGCCTTGGGAGCAGCCCACTTGTTTGTTAACCTTGTTCCAGGTTTTGTTTGCTGGAACAATAAAACACAGGCGAGTGGTTTGGCTGTGGGACTGTCCCCAACCAAAGCTACAGCTCTGGGGCTGCTGCCCTCACACAGACAGCAAATTCTCCAAGTGCCACTTTATTGGCATGTTTCCTTTTATCAGAGATTGAGGTCAGCCATTTTGGCTTTTTCCTGGAATATCTGTGTGAAAGTTAAAGTCCTCTGCAGGATTTTTCATGGGCTTTCTTCCCCAAAGCACCCAAGCCCCAAAAGTTCAGGCATGACAATTCCACCCCCTCCGCTGCTTTGTCACTCTCTCCTAATCGTACTCAGCTTTCAATTATTTATACTGCCAGAAAATTGTGCGGGGTTCACACCCCCAGCCCTGAAACACAATTCTGCTTTTGTGCAGGGAATACAATCCTTCACTTTCATTAAGTGTGCGGAGACCAAGATGAGAAGTGCCTGTTGTGTTCGCATCCCTTGGCTCGTGATGAGAGGAGCTGATTGTTTTTGCAAACGTCATAAATAGCCCTGCAAGGGTTATGTGGAGTTTATTTACATTATTGCATTTAAGTGCAAATAGAAAATTGCCCAGACATAATGGAAAGTTTATGCAGGACTCTGTCAGGGCTCTTTTCCCTGTCACCTCGCCCCTTCTGGCTTTCTCCTCTTACAGGCTCAGATGTGGGAAGTACATGTCTGGAAGGAGTAGTAGCTCTTGGTCCTGTTACACCAGGGTTTGCTTACAGGACACAAAAAAGCATCAACTCACATCTCTTCCACTGTGGCTTGTTCACAGTCCTGCCTGCCGTAGGAAAGGCTCCTGATCAGGCTCACCCTGGACTAATTTATGTTGCTTCTTCCCTGTAGCACCTGAATGACTGACGTTTTCATCAGCAGCATATCGAGTGTGAATTTGGCAGGTTGTTTTCCCCTTATTCCCTTCCTGCTTGCCTCGAGTCACAGCATGGTTCTCCTTTTCTGCAGCCAAAGTGGTTTCATGTCTCCTGCAAACACAAGTACTCCCACTGCAGAACTGTCCTTTGCAATTTCCACTTCCCCTCCTTCAAGGGAAGCTTCGAAGTGGAGCGGTCAGGGCAACAAAACCCACAGAGGAAACACAGTGCTGAGCAGACGTGGTGAAGTCACGCAAAAAGCTGGAATAGTGATGCTCTGGGGGAAGCACAGTGTCCTGCACTCTCATCCCTGGGTGTCCTGTTTGAACAACCTTCAGCTAAGCTGGGGAAATTGCTCCTCACCTTTTGTTTTCCCTTTCAGAGGAGAGGTCTGGTTGGTAGGATCTGTGCAGGAAAGGGATGACTTGAACTCTTACAGTATGTTGGATCCATTGGCACTGCCCTGGCTGGCAACCTGTCACTGAGCATTTAGCCACACAAGTAACTGAAGTTTTTTGAAGCTGTCCCATTTCACTGCTGGGTTAGCATTTGCTTTTCCCTGCCTGTGCCCAGGAAAAGCACACCAGAGTCGATGGTCCCCTGGTATGTCTGTGAGAGCAGGGTGCCCTGGGAGCATTCCACAAGCATTCCAATGTCAAACCCCAAGATCTTTATTTTGGGTGGGAGCTGCAGGTACATAGCAGCTGTCCCCAATGGTGCAAGTGTGTCCTTGGACATGGGACTCGTTCAAGTGCATCTGGGACCCTGTGAGGGTGCAAAGGCAGCAGAGCAGAGTGGGGAGTTGCAGTCCAGTGAGGAGGTTCACACTTCAGAGTGGAGCAAGTTGCTGACAAGTTCTTGGTGGCAGGAACTGTGAACAAGTTCACAAAGACCTAAGCAGAGACTCAGAAAAGCATCCTAGTGTGTTTAAGATAATTTCAGCAATTCTGCAGTATGAGCAGGGCTCTCTATTGAAGACATTCATGGAGCAACAGGGTCAATGCAGAGGTGCCTCTGATTCACCAGGTCAGTCAAGGGCAGATTCTAATTGATTTAGTGGTGCTTTTGCAAACTGAGGTAACATCAGAGCCGTGTGCCTGGACCCTGATGCATTTCTTTTTAAAAGGGTGTGTTAAGAAAACCAGTGAGACTTGCTGAGCTGCTACCTTCAGCCAGGTGTCTTGAGAAAGGTGAAGGACAAACCACAAAAACACTGAGAGTGAGAGGAAAATGCCAAATGGGAAGAAATTAGAAAGCAGACCAGGGAAGGACTAAGTAAAATGATAATAGGGAAAAAAAAATCTTTCAAAGGACTAATGTGAGTTTAATGATTAAAGTTTTGTCTAACAGGGGATACATCTTATCCACCTGGAGCAGAAAGTTATTTCACAGACTTTTCTTTTTATCTGGTTAATCTCTGGCTTTTGACAGCCTGGTGAGTTGGGATGTTTGGGTGTCTCTGTGGTCTGAGGATCTTTGAAATTCAAGTCCAGGCTTGTGATGTGCTGCTGCTGTTTGAACAAAACTGGCACATGTCTTCCTGGTGAAGAAAATGTGTTGTAGGGTGGCACAAGGCAAACATCTGCATCCTTGTAAAAAGTCCAGGTGATCTGGTAGTTTTTGTGTGTTGGTGCCTTTTAGTGGAGTTTTGCAAAAACCTCTGTAGCCATGTGTGATGCCTGTTGTGTTACTGTGCTGAAGGTTAGAGGGTGCTGGTTGCTTACACGTAAGGGTAGGATTTAGCATTTGATGCTTCAGGAGGTGGCAGAGATTCATTTGCCATTGGGATCTGGGAATAAGGCAGATGGAGCAATAAAGAGTGGGGTGCTCCATGAAGGTGGTCCCCAGATATCCTCTTGTAAAGAGAAAAGTTTGCACAAGGTGTTTTCAAGGTGGAGAGGAGTCCTACAAATTTTGAGGCTCATTCTGGGTGTGGGACAGCCCTAGATTATACAACTGAACAGGAGTGAGCTGTGGGCTGCTGGAGCACTAGGGCTGTCAGTTCCTGCCTGTTGTTGTTAGGAAACCTCATGCTGAATCCTGTTCCACTCATAGGTCAAAATACATTTCATTGCCTAAGTGTGGAAATGTTTTTTGTGTAATTAGGAGCTGGGAGTCTGCGGTGTGGAAGAAGGAGTGGGGAACTTCTGGTGTGGCAGGAAGGTTATATGGAAATATCCACCCATAAAATGGGGGCTATAATCAGCCCTCCTGGAGAAAGTTTATTCATTAATGTTTGTAAAATGTTTTGAAGTCTTTGGCTCGGAGTCTTTTTAACAGAGCCAAATGTTAGCTGTATTACAGTAGCTAAGCCAGACCTTAATGACCATGTTCCTTCTCCTCCCTCCAAGCCCCCAGCCATTTCTGACAGGATTTGGTGAAGAAGTGAAACATCAGCAGAGTGACCAAAGAGAAGTGAAGTGCTCAGCAGAAATATAAATAGTGCTTTTTTTGTTGGGATTATGTCCTGGTCCCATGGACTCTTGTGGTCGGGAATGGAATTTGCAGAAGGGACAAGGAGTTTTTTTCCAGACTTGTACCATGTTATCCCATTTGGTAACTGGTTTAGGGTCCCCTTGCGTTAGTGCTCACTGATGCCCTTTGGGTGTTTAAACTCAACCCAGCTTGTCTCCATGGGAAGTTGCCAGCGTGAGACTGGTATGCTGGGATGGGAGGGAGACGTGGCTGTTGATGGAGTGCATGGGGAGGAGGGGAAAGACTTTGCTGGGGTGAAACAAGGAGGCCCCAGAGGAGGATGCAGGGGAGAGCTGGTTTGATGGGCTGCTCAGCTCTGACTTCCTGCAAATGCCCCTTGCTTCACGTCTCTCCATTTCTTACAGCATTGTCTATCCTCTGTCAATAACAGAGGAGCATTTGCCTTTTGTTTTGTTTAATGTCTGGTGTCAGGAAGTGAGACTTGGTGATGGCATTGGTGGCAGCAAGGGTCATTTTTTTTTCACGTGAAGGAAATGGAGTGGGTCCAGTCCATGCTCTGTCCCCAGAGTACCTGTGGATGAGATGGCAGCACAGATATAAGCAAGCAGATAAATGAATGTCAGGAGTCATGGTGTAAGAACATGTTCCAAAGAATGAGTTACTCTTACAAAAAAATTGTCTGAGCTTGCACCCATTTGCTCTGGGTGGCAACTAGGAACAGCTCATTAGCATGACGTGGTGTGTTCAGACACAGCCAATAAGTTTTCCAGCCAGCTCTGACACCCTGGCTTGTGGCGTATTCATTCCCTGGTCTCACCCAGGGCTAGGCTGGGATGGCTTCTTGACCCTGGGACTGCATTGCTAATCATTGTCCGAAGATCTGAAGTGTCCATACGTGCCTTGGTGTGGGGGAGGCTGCTCTGTGCTGGGATGATGGGTCTCAACTGGATGAAAATGAAGATTTCTCCAGCCCAGAGGCAGAGCATGCTGTGTTGCCTGCACCTTGTAGCAAGGATGCTGGAAAGGTGGCTTGGAAAAACAGAGAGGAGGAGCATCTTCACCAGAAATCTGATGTTTCTAGTGATCCGTTGTCCTTCGAAAGCGCCCTCTGATCAAGGAGCTTGCAGCCAAAGACTGACCCAGCCCTCAGCTCTAATCTCATCTTTCCTCCTACAGTCCAGTCCCTGGAAAGATGCAGCTCTCCAAGAAGACATTCCAGGGGGATTTAATCACTGCACTCGCTCCAGCCCTGCTGCACTTGTGGTCTAAGCACCTGCTGTTTCATTTAATTAGCAACAAATGGGAGCGTGGGTTGGGGGGAAGAGAGAGCAGCACCCTGGTGAAGTATTTGCTGCGATGTAATGTATTTTATTTCAGGTTTGGAATGGAGGCCATGAGGAACATTTTCCAGAGGGCTCCATAAACCACCTCTGTTCACAGGGTGATTATTTGAGGAGGGAGGGGAGTGTGGATTTAAATTGGTGCCGCTAATTTCTGCAAGCAACCACATTATTTTTAATTCATACTCCAGACTCCCTCCACCCATGACTTGATGTTGGGAGCTGTGAATTTTCCACATCATAACAAGGTCCCTCTATAAAAGAGAGGCCTTTAAATATATTTTTAAAAATTGATTTCAAATACATCAGGCTCTCAAGCCAATATTCAGAATGGAAAACTCCCTCTTTCCTTCCGTCATGTTAATTTATTTGTATTTCAGTAGCACATACCAGTTTTGAATGGAGCTACATCTCTCTGCTGTTAGGGGCTAGAAAAACCTCGAGAAGCTGCAAGCCCTCATGAATATAACTAGAAGGAAATAACCCCTTTATTCATCATGATTAGTTAATCTTGGGAGCTCCTTTGAGATAAATGTGTAATGTTGCCAGCAGTATTTTAGCAATGTAGGGAAGGGAGATGGGGACAGCTGGGAAAGGAGACTTCAGGATCGAACTACTTGTGCTGGACAATGTCTGTGTCCTTGCCTTTTGGAAATCAGCAGCCAGAGCTTGATGCAGGGAAGGTTACAGTCACCACTTCCATGTGCTGCAGCCCACCCCCATGTTGGGCTGTTTTTCTCCACAAGGGTGGCAAGGACAGTAAAAGTTCACAGAAAATTCTCATCTTATGAGATTGTCATAATCTTGGACACCAGAAATATGGAAATTCTTGCTGTATATCCATCCTACAGGCCTTCAATATTACAGTAGAATATTTCTTTGAAAGGGATGTACAGTGACCATTGTCCAAATGCCTTTTAAGTACTGGGAAGCTTGAGGCATTGATTACTCCTCTAGGTAGCCAGTTCCAGTGTTTGACCACCCTCTCAGTAAAGACTATAAGCCAGTTTGCAGTTACTCATTGTTACATAATCCTTGTATGCTCACTGCTCTGTGTGGCACCTTAATAGCTCCTGCAGACTTACCAGCTGGGAGGGCAAGTGTAAGAGAGGTTTCCCTGGGAAGGAAATTTGGTTGTGCCTGAAAATCCAGTGGCATCATGAAGAAAAGTCGCCTTTGCATGAAATGCCAAAGCATGGAAAAGGGGGCCTCTGCATCCTAGAAATAATTGATTTTGCAGAAATTGGCTCCTTCTCTTTGCTTTTTGTTTCATTGTTTTTTCACCTGCTTGCAAGCACACAGGGCACTTACACATGTCCCAGAACTGTCATACTCCTGCAAATCAGTCGTATGCTAAGAATCAACTCCATAAGCTTCCAGCAGTATCTCTTCCTCATCTTAGTATTTCCTTCTTTCTCTATGTTCCTGTCTGATGATAGAAATAGGTTCTTTTTGCATGGTTCAAATATGGAAGCAATACCTCGAGGGACACATTCAGATTCAGGATATGAAGTCTGGAGTTCTTTTTCTACCTTTGACATTTGAGAGATGCTTTTAAGTAGATGAGATACTATTACAGTGTCAGCCCATCTGTCAGCAGAAGTATTGATGTATGAATCCCGTTCCTTTGCTCATTTTAACAGAAAGGCAAGTGAAGCTGTCTGGTGGTTTGCCTTGCTGCATGCCTCAGGACGGCTAAGAAGGGAAATTAGTTTTCATTTTCAAGGCTCTGTTGTACTTGCAGTGTTCAATGCTGTTCAGTCCCACATGCAGGCAAGTGGATTGCCTGCCTAAGCTGCTCTTGCAATTCCCCTTGTAATGGAGAACAGCCCCTTTGCCCTGCCCCTTCACCTGCTGGCGCTTGTTTTCGAAACATGAGCATCTTCCTCCAGGTTCAAATCCTTCTCCAGGTTGATACTAATCTGCAAGGTTCAAAGCAGGGGTGAGATTTCAAAGCCTCCTTAACCATATTGGATCTGCAGTGTAACGCTCAGGCCGCGTTGAAAGCCCGTGTGTTGAAGCCCATATAATCACATCTCTGCACCTGTTCCGGTGGAGAAAATTTCTTCTGCGTTTTATTTCTGTTGTTCTTAAGCCGCTCTCAGGTTTTTTTCCATTTCTGGATGGTGCAATGTTCTCCTGCATCTGACCTCATGGAGGGACATGCGCCAGCCCCAGATGAAGGGCTAGAAACAATTGTCCGCACCTGGCTGAGCAAAATAGGTTATTTGTGTGTATGTGTGTGTCTGCTAGGGTAATTTATTGGTTCAGTTACTTGAGCCAAGGTTTCCCTGCAAAGGAAACCCTAATCAAGCTTGATAACTTTTCATCTGAGTTGCTGGCAAACAGCAGCTCACCACACTGGCCATGGGAGTGCAGTTGCTGCCCTCCCATGCCTTTTCAGTCCATATTCGATAATGAAGGAAGGTTAGCAGTAGCTGTGCTTCCAGGAGGCTGGTGTCTTGCTTTCTAATGGAAAACAGACCATTCTGTGGTCTGAAATTTTTCTTACTCTTGGCAGGGTAATATGTGGAACCTGAGTTTTGAAGTTGCTTGTGCCCTGGTAGAAAGCAACTGATATGTTGTTCCTCCTCCTCTCATCACTTCTTTCTTGGTATCTTTCTTATTATTATTATTTATTTAATTGAACTTTTAGTGCTAGGTTCTGCAGATGACTGAAGTGGCAGCTCTCTAGACCTGATCCCTTACAGCCATAACACTGGGGCACTAAAGGCAGATCAGATAAAGAACCCTATAGAGGACACAAGGATCACGTGGGCTTACAAAACCAACAGCCAGGTCTGACAGTGCAGTGCTATCAGACAGCTTGACTGCTGCTCATAAGGGAATTCCAGGGCCTGGCTGTGGCCTGAATTTCTTTGATGCAAGTTACTCTCTTCCTGGATGTTTTCTGTGACAAAGAATTATTGTATAATTTCAAGGGGGATCTGTGAAATGTTAATTCCCTGCCTGAGCCAGGGGCTATGGCAGAGAGAGCTGTGTGGTACCTGCAGCTTGTTGGTTAGGCTTGGACTTTCCAGCACATTTGTGAGGATGTTTCCACAATCTAGGCATTCTTCTGATGTCTTTTTATTGTGGCTTTGCGTGATGGAGAGGACAGAATAGACAAGTGCAGATTTATAGGGAGGATGAAAAACAGCCTTGGATGCATGCACAGTGCCTAGCAGGGCACAAATGACTGTCGTGTTTGTTTGGCCTGCCTGTCTGCCTCATCCAGCTTCTAAAGCTGGTCACAAGATGTGGAAAGGCACAGAAATCTGCATCTTCACTGGTCTTGTCCTGGATGGACATTGGCCTGAGCTTCAAAGCACTTTCTTCCCCTCAGAAATGTTTGGGAAGAAGCTGCTGGATGGGATGAGTTCTGGCTTCCGATTTCCTGTGGTTTGCTTTCCCAAGCACCCTTTCCTTGCATCACCCAAGCACATCTTGCATCATATAACCCCTGTGTATCATTCAGCTGGCCACTGTGGGTTACTTGTGTGGCCAGGCAGGCTGGAGAACGCTTGTGTTTTCGTTTTACAACCGAGTACGTGCCTAGTTATGTACAAACTGTTCCTGGCACTGCGCTGCTCCTCATGTTATTGGAAGAGCATCTGCCAGAGAACAGGCTTGGATGCTCACTGGCAAGGTGGACATGTAGCCAATTGCCTATGGAGCAACTGGTGCTGGTGTTCAAACCATGTGGCTCTGCGGCCACCCTTGGCTTAAAGCTCAGGAAGCCACTGCCCTGACAGGGAGAGGCACAACAGCTCTGGCCTTCAAGGCGGCTCTGTGCTGCCTGTGGTAGGTAACAGTGTACTGGGTACCTCTTGCACCTGGCACTAATGACCAGAGTCTCACTTTCAGGTCTTCTAAATGCCACCAGACAGCGATACAGGCTGGAAACCTCCTGATGGGAGGAGGGATCTGGAAGGAGTCCCTTTCCTCCTGAATACCAGCATCTGATTCCATATGCTGTTTGTCCCTCACAATTTGTAGCAGTTTTATCCTCTGCAAGTTTGGAAAAGTCACAGCCCCAGAAGCATTTCTTGACAACGTGCCTGCACCACTTACAAGCTTCTGAGATAAAAAAAGACAATAATATCCCCTGCCGTTGTCAAAGACCTTCATCGATGCTTTTAATACCCTGCCAAATATTACATGTGATTAGTTGGTATAATACACAGAATACCATCTGGTCCACAAGCCACGCATCCAGAGATGGATGATTATTATCTGAATGAAAATCCTGGAGTAACACTCGAGCATGTGGAGCGTAACTCAGAGGCCCTGTAAACACTTGGAGTGCCCACTCGGCTCCGAGCAGCACATGCACAGCCGCCATGGCCGCTGTCCAAACCAGTCTACTTTCCCAGGGTTTGCTTTCATTCCCAATTAAATTAACAAGGCTCCTCAGGCAGACTTGTACTTACAAGACCAAGGTTTTAGTCCCAGCCTCCCTCCTTAGGGTGCTGGGTTGTGTTTGTTCTACAGGACGTGTTGTCCCTCCTTCCAGTGGAGTCCTCCATCATGTTTTGGTCCATCTACACGGCCCTTTGGGACAGCTCTGCAGGTCCCCTGGGCTCCTCCTTCTGGGCATGGGCTTTATGAACCCGTGTTACTCAAATTCCCCTTTTGTGTTTAAAGAGAGAATGTTGTCCATGCCGTGTGTTGGGGCAGGGGTTGGAAGGAGCTGGCATGGGTTTGAGTGTGCAGCAAAGGTACTTGCATTGTGTGATTGTGCTAATGATGAGAGATGTCTTTAAAACAGCTTTTCTGATACCCATGGACTTTTTCTCCCCTGCCCAGAAATAATTCTACAGAGAAAAACCTTTTGCCATTGCAATAGGCACCAGTAAGGACAGGTTGTTGCAAGCCGAGGTTTGTTCTTACATTGTATTCTGGTATGTAAATACTTTCCTTCTTGCATTGCAAGCCCAGCTGGGCAACCAATGCTTGGAGTCTGTCCTTCCCACACACTGAACACCTTTGCTGTCCCTACATGCCAGATGAGCATCCCGGGGAGATGCTGGCATGGCACCCAAGGCCAGGCAGTGTCTGAGCTGAAGGGCCCATGCTGGGGCTGGCAGCTGGCTTTGAACTGTTGGAAACTGCCTGTCCTGCTTGCTTACCTCCCTGGAGTCCTGGAGCAAGGTATCTGTTACATGTGCAGCTCTGTCTGCCTGCTCAGGCAGTGGGATTTGTTGTCTATACTCTTTTCTAAATCCCTCCAAAGACGAGATACACATGTGTTTGGAACCAGATATGCAGGCAAAACATCTCAGGGTTTGGAGAGAGGGAGAAAAGAAGACAAAAGAGTCTCCTCCCAGCGTGGAGTTAGAACCTGTGGTTATGTTGTGCTTGGCATAGTTTCTTCATTGTACTGAGCTGGGCGGTTGCTCTCCCCTCGTCTCCAGAGCTACAAGGAGTGTCCTATGGACATGAGTAGATACCATTTCAGATGGAGTTACTGAAATAAAATCTACCATTGTGTTCAGAGCTATTGTTTCTGTTTCCAATATTGAAGTGACTCATGGTTTCCAGGGGACACTATATCAAGCAGAGCTAACAGGCTGTAGAGAAGATGTAGATTATGAAAACAGAGGGATTAAGTTTCATACATTTGGAGCTTAAGTCTTACCTCTCTCATATCAATGTAAGCAGGGGAGAGTCTTGCAGACTCAAAAAACTACCAATTTAAGTAAGATTGTGTTTTTAACAAGGTTTAGTTAAAACCCTGATCACCACTGTGTGAACAACAGAGGACTCTCTAACGATGAATTCTGTGGATGCAAGTTCAAGGACCATCCAGTGTATAAATTGGGTTTCAGAGTGTTTCTGGCTTTGCACCAGTTCAAACAAAATCAAATGCAAAGATGGGATCTGTCTGGGTAGTCAACTCTTACCACGTTATAAGAGAGAGTAAGGAAAGGTAGAAGAGGGCCCTGTGTGGCAGGTGTGATTCTCCATACCTTGACACCCTCAGTACTTTTAGGGGCTGCCTGAACCCAGGAGGAGTCATGCTGGCACACAAAGGGCCCCTTAAATGAAGAACCCACAAGATGCCATTCTAAGTCTGTCATGTTGTGGAGCAGATCAGGAGTTTTGTTCTTTGGATAATCTGACAGCACTGAACAAAACAGAGGCAAAACCAAACCAGTCTGTACATCGTGGTGACAACACCTAGTGTGTGTTTTTGCTAGCAGCAAGGGTGCAATTAATAGCAGCACCCTGCTAATGGCTCGAGCTGCTTTTAGGATGCTCCCTCCAGCACCCTGCTTGCAGTTTGACACTGCTGCCAGGGGTTTCCTAAGGACAAGAGGGTTTGAAGCCCTGCAGGCATCCACCAGCCCACCCAGCCTTTGTGCTGTGCTGAGCTGCTCCTGCTTGCACAAATTCAGGCAGGATTTAGGCACTTGTAGCCTTTTCATTGTGAGGCCTTTGGAATGGCTCAGTAAGTGCACCAATAAACCCTAAAATATTAGTGTATTTCAATCATTGTATTGAAAGGCTTGACATTTAAAGAAGGATGGAAGGTAAATATTTTTTAAAATTCCCAGGTAATGAAGGAAGCAGTGATTAATGGAAAAGACCTTCTTGCTTTGCTCCCTTTCAGTGAAGCTCTTGGAATTGCTGTTGTGTTTAAAACTGAAACTTCTGCTCTGACTGAGCTGCCAGATGCAGTTCTGTTGCTGTCTGAAGGCCTGCTGTCTTGTCCTGCTCCCCTCAGTGTCCAAGGGCACTATGGCTGCAGAGTGTGTCCCTGGAGCGTGCTGGTCTCTTGCTGCTTATGCGCAGTCTGAAAAAACACTTAAAGCCTGTGGGTTTTGTAAGGATAAAAAAGTTGTGGGATGTAAGGAAGGATGCTCTTCTGTTGATGTTAGTTCTTCTTCTCAGCCAGGATTTTCACTGTGATCTGCGGTTAGCCTTTTAGGACATGCCCAGGTTGTGCAGGCTCTGCACGTGGGCTGTCTGTGGATGTGCCAGCTGTTGGAAAAAAAATGGCAAAATGCTTGCAGCCCATCACAAAATTATGAGCCTTTCTTAGAAGCTAATTGACCTGCTGGGACATGGCATCAGCATGGCTCTGACATCTCTGCACGACCCTGCAGTGCCACACAACTGCAGCATTCATCTCTCTGTGCCTCTCTAAAACAGGAGTTGTGGTATGGCCTTACTTCCCAGGGATGGTGTTGGGACAAATCCACTGTAGCTACCAGAGCAACAGGGGACTTATAATTACCATGGACAGATGGAGAAGTATGAAGTAGCCTTTGTCTAGGCATCTTCCCGGGTGGTTAAGTTGGATGAGGCCAGTCTAATTTAGCACTGGGGAAAGAAAATGCTTCTGGCAGGAGACTTCAATAGCTGCTCTGTGAAAGGACAGTGTGGGCTTTCTGAGAATCTCTTCAGAGATGCACCAAGTGCCTCTGTTATCCCAAACCAGCACCTCCAAATGTTTTGCCAGTCTGTGTTAGCCACAAATGCTGGGCTAGTTCTGCAGAGCCTTTATATAAAGCTCTATGAAAAATACTAAATCTCTCAGCTGGGAAACAGCATCCCCTCTTTTGATGGATCATGTTGGGGAAAGACCCCCAGTCTCTGCTCCCCACTTCTTCTCCCCTGGCTGTTTTACTTGGATGCTGAGAGGTTTGTAAGATTTCCAAGATTTTTGGTGGAAATTCTCAGACCTGAGAAAGGCATTTTCCCTTTGGGGATTACACTATACTGTAAATGATG